>JASJET010000076.1:3192500-3812500 GCA_034092305.1 Diaprepes abbreviatus
ATGGTCTAGGAATGCCTAGAAGAACTAAAAGGATAATAAGGTCGCGCTTCTCTGGGTATCATGACCCAACTGGGTAGAGTGGAATGAAATAGTAGATAAGCTCGGGAAAAAGGGATCGAGACACAATTTCTGGAGTCCGAACCTGTAAATCAGTAACAGTATAATATTGAAGAACTAAAAGAGAAGGAGAAAGTAGGAGTTTCAATTACTGGACAGATCTGCAAGGAATGAGACGAGCGAAGATACTCCTTGAGAACAACGACCAGACAAGATTCAAGAAATGCATATGCCTAATTAAAGTTCTGATAATAATTCTAATAGGGCATTGCTACCTGAACGGACACCTCAAGAAACTCGGATTGATAGAAGGAGAAGATTGCAGATTTTGCGAGAAAGAGGACGAAATTTCTGTTCACACCCTTTCAGGATGCAGCGTACTGATCCCGAATTCCACACATATACATAGAATTATATTTTCTTTTACTAGCTTGTTAATTAACAATCCTATATATCTTTAACTTTCTTAGCCTTTGTAGAAAAATAGGTTTCCTGAGTCTAGTTAAGTAGATATTCATTTAGAAGAGATGGTAGTCATTCAGTAAGGATTTATTATTATATGTCGCAATCATGATGGAAGCAGTTTTGTGCCTCTCCCAGAATTCGTGAGGCCGACTGGATTAACAGAGTAGGAGTCTGAGCTTATCGCTTTACCTACCTGGGGGAGTTTCGTTTTCAATTCTGATATCATAGAGGGTTTTGGTAATTTTCTCACCACGCTTACCTAACGGTTGGTGAGTTCTTCTGCAGCAACTTCTAACATAGAGAAGAAACGCTTTTTGTAGCGGTCCATTCTGAGAGGCATTACCCGATTTGCTACTTGGCGACGCGCCCTCTAGAACTTACAAGCTCCCCCGAGAGAGCAATCAATGTAATAAGTTCAAAGTAATCCATTACAGTGTGAATATTAATGAAAATTAAATGACAAAAATAATGCATCTTAAATCATGAAAATCTGAATATTCTAGCTGTATTGCGAAGTGATTAAAATCGTGCTAATATAGTATGATTTCTATGATTATTTCTGTTAATTAATTATGAAGAATTGTTCAAGATTTTTTGTCATTTTTTAATTAATCTTACAATAATTAACTTCATGGTGTATATTTGTGCTGAGGCCTTTATGAATCCCAGAAACATTTCATTTGATCCCTTTTAGCATGTTTCTTTGAATGTTTGATTAGCGTGATTCAAAATTCATTATAGTCATTAATTACTTCACCCTTCAAATATTCACTTCATTCTACCTTATTATGTTTTTTTTGATTATTGAAAAATCACACAAATAATGAACCATCAGAGGTGCGTGTACGTGCCTTTATGCAGCTTAAGCTGTATGGAAACAGAAAAAATAAAAGAGGAGGTAGTGAGGAATGATTTTGGGAAGCTAATACTTTACGCTGTTATAATTAATTTACCTTTTTCCTTATTAATCTGGTTCTACTCATTATACCAATGTTGAAGCTATTGCTACTGCGTAATAACACATTTGTTTCTTTTCTCTCACTGTCTTCTTTGACGTGTGTTTTGGGACACGGCTGAATAAAGGATCCATGTTCAACTAGATTTATTTTTAGTCGAGCAAATATGTCTGGAAAGAGTTGCCTTCTTTCTGCATACCTAAGATGAACAAGAACAATCGCCAGATATGAGAAGCATCTTGGGGACTTTCATTGCTTCGTATAAAACATACTAACACATCCTACTTTTCATAATTATAATAAACGGCCATTGTAAATGAAAAATAAATAAAAAGTAAAATAAAAACGTAACACAAAATATTTCATAAATAATAACAATTTGACAAAACTGTGAAGTTTTGGACATTTGCCTTTTGTTTCTTATAAGTTGGCCATGGCCTACTGTTACAAATAAAGGAAATTATTGAAAATATCGAATTCTGACCTTGTATTTCAAAATAAATTTATCACATTACATATTTTTGAAAAGCTCAAATTATACTTAATCAATATCTAAAATAATATATAGAGTGTCCTATTTAAAAAATCACAAATTTAGTTAATATCTCAAAAACTAAACGTTTTAGAAAAAATTTACTGCGCTACGGAACTCTACGTAAAAAAATTTATTCAAATCAGTTTTTACCTTTTTTCAAAATTAACAAATAACAGAAATACGGGATGTGCCTAAAAAATGAAGATTTTAAAAATCACCCTGTAGATTAAAAGCTAAGAGAGTAATGACAAATTTGATATCGGAATTTTTCGTTTTGTTAAAAAGTAGGATACTAAAGTGAAAACCGCATTACTCTATCTTTGATAATAACTCCAATACCCCCTAAAAGTGTCAAAAATGGGACAATTCGTATAGTCGCATTAAAAATAATTGTCGAAAGATTATGATATCTTTTGATTGCGACGTAATATCCCCACCCACTTTTTCAGAAATCCATTTAATTTATTGCTTAATACCAAAGAATATATATAATTTACACAAATGGTCAAACTCAAAATAAATATGCAGGTACATTTTGCGGGTAGAGGCGCAGAATGTATATTTCCAATTTTGAAAATTTGATGACCCTTCAATCTGAAGTAAATGAGGCGCACATTGTACGGTTCGACCCTTTTTCCCTCTTTTAAAATACTAGTATCGAAAAACCAATAAATTAGTTTTTAGACATTATTATGAGCTTGCTTTTGAAGCCAAAATCGAATCCATATCTGTATTTGACCAAGAGATTACGATAAATTTATCAAATGACTATTTACCTATTTTCAGCTTTTTCGAGTTTGCATTTTGAAAAATCCTTTCTTATTGGGTGCCTACATGGTATTGACAATCATTTTTCAAAATTTCATCATTCGATCTTTAATAGTTTGAGATGTGCATTGAATGAAGTTTTGAACTGTCTGTTTCTTTGAAAAATGATTTATATGATTTTTTTTGTTATTTAGCCAGGAGGAATCGGCCCTTAACAAAAAAATATAAAAAAATTGTATTCGAAAAGCATTCTTTATATTACAGGAAAGTAAATTTCCCAATAGTAACCATGTAAACAGAAAATGTGGAAAACGAATATATACCAAAGCAAAATAAATAATGTGCAAATTAAAAATCAAATCCTTTGTAATGGCAAAACAAAGGTATTCGTATGAAATTGACGATCTAATTGTTGATTTTTGGTTTGATTATTCCTTTTTGCTTTGTTGGAGATTTCGTGTACATTAATGTGCTTAGTGTACAATGCATTATCGTTTTCCCATACGGAAATTGATCCCCAATGAAAAAAATTATGTTTCTTTCCTTCCTTTTCTGAAAACGAATGTCTGTTGTAAAATTTGTCACGTGCCACTTTTTTTCGGTATTGTATAAACACAAGCAAAAAAGTTCGTTTTGAACACAAGGTCGTCAAATGATACCGTTAAACCGGATATTTGGGGTAGCTACAAAAGGGGAAATTGATCGAATATTGGCGTATCGTAAACGTATATCAATTTAAGTAATGACTATTATCTCGCTAAAATTGTTTGTTAATTTGGTGTTTAGGTATTTTGGTATCTTGCATTGTGTTAACTGATTTATTGCGATGAAAATGTATATTATTATATCGTTGGAAGTTTTTGAATGTTAGGAGTAATTTGTAAATATCTTACCATCGTATAGCACGATAGTCGAACTTGAACGTAACAAGGAAGGCACATGAACTCATGCTTACATCTAACCGAACATAAAGGCACACCTAGTTGCTATTTATCGTTTCGATCTATTCCTAAAATAATTGATTCGGTTTAATTCGAAATGCCACGTGGTATACAATCATTGAGGAAAATGAAATATATAATTACTTTGCATAAAGCAACTTTATAATGCAAGGATGCAGATGTAAACAGCAGAGAAACTAGCTGCACGAATAACTCAGCTACTGCGTTGGAGTGGAGGAAGATTTTACAACACACCGATAAGTTGCATTGGAAGGTTGATTCACTGGATTAAAACAGTCTACAGGAAAAGGCCGCAGGATAATAATTACACACATTATTAATTCCAAAGTTTTTGTTAAGAGCAGTTTTTCTAACAGGTTGTTTCGAAGGTATGAACGGGAAAGTCATGGAAGAGTATTTTCAATAAATAAATGTTGAATATTATACCAAAGGAATCATCAATATTTATGGATAACGCCTACTATTACTCGCGTAAAAGTAAAAGACTGCCAATAAATGCATGGAAAAAAGATGAACCACATGCTCGTTTCCAGGAATTTCTATCCAGACACCATGGTATAATTAACCGTATTTTGTAATGTATGTCGTTATATTATTATATTTGATTTACAAGCCAAACGGCTTCGCACTCCTGCCAGCGATTATTGACTCATACCAGGTATACAAAGACACCAAAAGTATGAAGCTCTATGGGGACACTTTCCATGTTATCGAGTCCTAGGTGGCGTGGTCTTCTGTACTTCCTACAAACTTTCGGACGGTCCGCGCGGTTGCAAGGTGAACTGCTTTCTGAATCGATTTATACAGCTCACTAAGGCCCAGTCCCTTGATATTCTGCAGGAGGTTCTTTGGTATCACTCCAGTTGTTGATACTACAATGGGAATCGTGTGGATGCTGATCATTGCTCACGGCCTGCGGTTTTGCACCTCCAGATCTCTGTATTTGGCGATCTTCCTGTTCTATTTTGGTTTTAGATTGTTGTCAGTAGATAGAGCAATGTGAATCAGTGTAGTTCGCCTAGAAATTTTATCTGTTAGGATAATGTCTGGCCTATTATGAGCAACTGTTTGATCTGTTAGAACCGTTCGGTCCCAATATAACTTGAACTCATTGTTTTCAAGAATAGGTTCCGGATTGTATTTGTAGTAAGGTACTTTTCTTACATGTAATTGTTTTAACGTATCTGCTAATTCTTGGTAGAGTATCTTAGCGGCTGAGTCGTGTATTTCCTTATACTCGGTTGCGGCAATCGCTTAGAATCCTCCACTTATGTGCTGGATTGTCTCAGATGTTCGACAGCCATATCTACATTGGTTATTTTCTATTGTGGCATCTCTAATGATGAACTTCCGATAGTTCTTCGTCGGAATAACCTGATCTTGGATAGCTAACAAGAAGCCCTCCATTTCCAGAAACATCTGTCCTGAAATCAACCAGGAGTTCGACGCTGAGTTGTCGACATTGTCCTGGATGATCTCATTTTGATGTCGTGCATGAAGTAGCTTCTGTGACCAGACTTGTAACTTCTGTGTCTGTTCGGTGATGAGAAGCATTGTCCTGTTTCCCTCAGTTGTAGTGACGTTGAATCCTCTGCCTCTGCCGGACAATAGCTCGCTGTAGTGTGGAAGAGTCAGCTAACCTGTGGAAATAAGAACGTAAGTTTATTATTTGTTGATCGAGCTGCTCACCAATATCGACCAATCCTCTTCCACCTTGATGTCTTGGAAGCATTGTATGTTCAACAGCACTCCGAGGGTGATGTTTTTGTGCTTTCGTCAGGAGTGTTCTTATTTTCCTTATATCTATTGTTATCCAACCCAAAAAGTCCATTATTATAGACCGGTATTTTTTGTTATAAAATTTCTAATTTATTCCTATGAAAAATATATGTGCATAGAAGATTTTGTTTGACACCGGACTAGAAAACTGGGGTAGTCTGCATAGAAAGAAATGATCAAAAATCATTTATTACTCTCTCTGGCTCTTGAATACGCTTTAGGTGGTAAACATTGGATTAGACCATGTGATCCACCTGAGAAATAAAAAATGTCAGCGATACGTTTTAAAATCGTAATTATATTTTGTTTTTTCCACAATCCTACTACCGGAATACATAAACTAGGATGTGAGGACTAATAAATACATATATTCACACAACCCACTGATTTGACTGATTAATCTAGTTATTTTTTAAAATTTTAAAGTCCGCTGCAATTAAATTCGCATTGAAAATTAAATGCGTGTGAGTTTAGTCTCTTTTAAATATAGTTTTAAAGCGCTTCTGATAAAATTAAAATCGATGACACTCTATTAATTATACATTATTATGTATTATTTCATCGAGCAGGTATCATATCTTTAATTTTAATATTTCTAAATACAAAAAGTAAGTATAATCGGATAAAATGTATAACCAAAATAATCTTTATTAGAAAAAAATATTGACTCTATGATGTGCTCATAAAATTGTAGTAAGGTAAGTTTTATTGTTCCTCAGATATGTTATATATTCCACTGAAAATCGCAATCGTATATGAAACAATCATAGCAGAGAAATAATTAGCATGTAGATGCCAAGCAACTTAATAGTGCTACACTTCAAGCTCTTCCAAGTACCACTCTACACGAATATATAATAATAAGCAAGATTTTGAATAGTACATTGATATCGTGCATAAGTATATGTATGCACGTCGCATATTTTCTTTTAATAATAATGTTTTTGATTTTTAAACGAAAATAGACCCAAATAGTCATTTCGGGAACGCGTCCTTAAACCATGTTTCATACTTCAGATAAGTCAAAAATATTTATCAGTATAAAATATGAATGTCGTGTTTTAATATTAGCTTTGAAGATCATTGAATTAAGTATATATCTATAAATGAAATTGATATCATTTTAATTTTTCATATTTTCGCTACTCAAATGTTGTCTGACATTTATCAAATCATTTCATGAACGCAGTTAATATTTCTCGATGTAATTAAAAAAACATCTCTAGGTGGCATTAAGAAGTAACAGTGTGAAGTCCATTAGTCGGAGTAAGGAGTGTTTGAAGTGTTTACGGAAATAAATAATTGATTTTATTGGTAAATTACGTTTAATTTGATATTTGTATAGCGTACTTTAATTCCCTGTCACTACGGGAATGCCTTTTTATGATTAGTATTTTGGAAAAGCATGTACTTTTTGCATAATTCTGATTAATACTACAGCTCACTTTTTAATAACCTCTAAAACCGACATCTAATATGGCGGCGTCAAGTGTGACGTGAAAAGATTTGTCGGATAGTCATTTTGGGAACGTTCCTGTCTATGACGGGCTTTCCCGATATGAAAATTTGTATACCAAATGACATTTTAATGAATTTAAAAAGCTTATTTAAATTGAAATTTAGTTTTAGGTATCAATTGTAGTAAGAGTAACATGGAAAACGACAAAAGTAAAGAGAAGAAGAAGTTGAAAAGCGATTAAACCAAGACAGTGCAGCTTATAAAAGAGATCTTGAAAAGACTAATGCAAGGAAGCGCAAGTTTTTAAATAAAATGACACCTGAGCAAATAGAGATAAAGAGATTGAAGGATAGAGAATATTACCAAAGAAAGAAAGCTGAAAAGAAATCTAAAACTATAAGTGAAATGTCTGAAAAAGAGAAGAGAAAGCAGGAAAAGTCGTGGAGGAAAAATTCTCAAAAGTAAAGAGAGGAAAAGAAGATCTTGTCAAATATTTCAGCTAGCAGTCCTCCAGATTCATAAAATGAGATGAAAAGCAATATTGGCATGTTGCGGAAGAAATAGGGGAGAAAACCGGTTAAAAAGTTAGAGCACAGGCTTCTAGAACTATTAAAAACAGAAACATAAAATAGATAAAATGCAAAAATAGATAGTTTGCTAAAAAAAAGTAGACATAAGCAGAAGACGTGAAAAACGAGCATCCAAAAAGAGTGTTGATTCACCTAATCGCAAAGTTTATGAATTGACTAGGGGCTGTTCTGTTACTTCGAAAGTACGTAAACACCAATGTACCAACTGAAAATAAAGATTTTAAATAGAAATATGTTGCAGTTGCTGACACTTCAATTAATGAAGATGGCGAAATAAAAATCACCTATTTACGTTGTCAGCGGAACTCAACAAAAATATTTTAAATTGAACTTAGCGATATTTCATGTCACCTGTAAACAAGTTGTTAAAATTTTACCCACACCGAAATTGCAGAAAAAACGTAGTAATAGGTTTTATTGCTTTGATGAAAATATGGATATATTCGAAAAGTAATGTGGTTATGGATGACCTAATCCTCTTTCTCTAACTTCAATCACCTATATAAACTTTTTTTATTATTAGACTATAAGTTCTAACTTTGATATTCAAGTTCTTTTGTGATAATGTGCAATTAGCTGTAATGTTCTTATTACCTAATATCTATTTTTTTGAAATTACAAAGTTTATTATTATTTGTTAGTTTAAGCATTGAAAAGCAAGTCATTCTAATGATAATGTGCAATTTACCTTATGTTCCTAATACCTAATGTGTGTTGTGTGAAACTGCAAAGTTTATTGTTATTAGATTTTAAGTTTAAACTCTAATACTCATGTTTAATGCCGTAATTACAAATAAAGGTATAGTATCTAAAAACGTATATTATTTTCATTCATAAAATATCATATAAACCGGGAATTGTGATCATTCAGGGAACGCCACCGTCATTTAGGGAACTCCACTGTCATTTTGGGAACATCATCATCATTTCCGGGAACGTCACCAAAACGGAAATAAACCAATAATGATTAATTTATCTTAAAATCTTGCATACATAGTATAAAAATGTCCTTTAAAATTATTGATTTATATTTTTAATGCACCGCATAGTGTAAACATATAAAAAATAAATTGAAGTTTTGTATCAGAATTTTCACCAATTATAAAATTATTAAGAGTAATTTAAAAAATAAATGTTTTGATTGTAAAACTATATTAAATCATAATAATTCCCAATGTAGGAACATGGTTATTAAAATTTATTAAAGGCAATTCTTAACTATCTTAACTATATTTTTATTTTAAACTAATTTAAAAAGTGTTCCCGAAATGATTCAGGACTACGCCATAATTCTTATTAACAGGTACGCCAACATCTCAGTTGGCATTTTCAAGTGATGCTTCCTGGACAGCTGCTCGACTTGGAATGAGCGTGCTGGTCCTCTGCCGCCCTTTTTATATCTTGGCGCTTGCGCAGCTTATACCTTGGTTCGCCTGGTTTATTTCCTCGCTTCTCTGGGTCTGAGCCTCTTCTTAGCCCGCTGTCCTGTTTCTCTGATGTGTTGTTTTTGGTTTGGTTTTGAGTAGAGTTTTCCATGTATTTAAAATGTTTTCTGCATCATCTCTCTTGTTAAAGATTTTAGTGTTGTCTATTTCGAGAGCTTCCCTGATGATCCGCGTTCTATTGTGTTTTATGGGTGCGATCTGTTTGGTTTCTTGGAAATTTATAGTGTGTCCTGTTTCCTGATGATGTTGAAATAAAGCTGATGTCATTTGCTTATTTTTTATGCTATTTTTAGGTTCTTGGACCCTTGTAGAGATTCTTCTGTTTGTTTGGCCAATATATTCTTTATCACAGTCACTACATGGGATGCTGTGCACTCCCTGGTTTTCCAATGGTATTTTGTCTTGAGCAATCCTTGATATATTTTAAATTATTAATTAAAAACTACCTTATAATCTCCGTAACATGACTGATCGCATTATACTTTTACCCTGTGCTTCTCAATCTGTCAGGCGCGCCATCATTAGGAAGTAAGAAGGAGAAGGAAACTAGTGATGAGGTATCCACATCAAAGAAAAATTACTAAAATTGATTTAATTAGAGCTTCAAAACCCGTTAAAAAAGGTCGCAATTAAAACTGGTTTAGAAACTCGGATACTGAAAGTTTAATAAGCGCCATTTTAGCCCTTATTAAAAACTATTTTCTATAGTTTTTACTATGCAACAAAAATTGTCTCTTCATTATTTCCAAAAAATTATAACGTCTAAGATATCTGACTGATTATCACGATGTTTCCCTTGTTAGAAAAGTGGGGCTTTTATATGTTAAATGGTCTCAGTTTTAGGCATGGAGAACCAATAAGTACAATTTATAATAACAATAATATCGGAAGGAGCATAGAACACAGTCACTACATTAAAATATACTGGTATTTTGCTGAAATTTAATAAAAAAATTCCATTTGATATCTGGTAAATTAACACCCAGTAATTTAAAAACCTAATAAATATATCGTCTTTATACCAAAACAGCAACTAAACCATATAATCTTTTCAAAAATAATGTAATATTAGGCCATTAATTAAAAACGGACGCTTTGGCAGCAATTAGCTAGATGAAACCCTCAAAGCAACGGCGGCCCTTCAGTTGGCATTGCATTTGACGTTCAAGAGTGCGGCGATTCGACGTGATTAATGAACAGGACAATTGCCTATCGTCCGCCAGGGCATACTGGATGACTGGATGCCCGCTGACACGATCCGCTAAGAAGAAGGGTTGGGATTCATTAGCGACATTTTATATTTTGTAAATAGGACGCTAATGTGCCCGGAGCTGAGGACAAGTTGACTTTACGGTGGCCGTTTGTTTGTCGAGTAAACGAAACTTGATTTTATGATTTTTATTAATTATGCTTGATTCAACAGTTCTTAGAACCATTATTTTCACTGTGTTGGCTTAAAAGGGGTAAAAATAAACAGTTATATTGAAGCTAATATGCATCTTTAATGAACTCGCTTTATAAAATTATATATACTAAAATAGTTATACTAGCTTTATTAACACTTTCTGAAATGATTATCTGTAATTTCGCCATCATTAGAAATAAAAAATTTTTACCATAAATTTTCGTGAAAGTTATATTTTGAATAAAATTAAAAATTTAAAATCTCTTTCCATCAGCTCTTATATACAATTTTTTTTTGTTTTTTGATTGTATAAATTGAGACAAAACAACAGAATTTTGGAAGCAACTAGCAATAAAATGCATCAGGTCAAATCGTCAAGAAGTACAATTCATTGTAGATCCTGGTCTTCTGATTGAAACTGTAACAAAAATATATTATGATTGAAGTTCATTTTTCCGGGGAAAATGTTTTTAATCAAATCAAAGTCTTATGGGTTGAGATTTCACTCTATCCCAATCAGTATACTATTGTAATAAAGGAGAAAGTCTAGTTTTACTACTTATCGACTTGTCCCTGTATAACCTTTATTATAAACAAGGTCGGTTTTCTTTCTTCGTCTCTTATATTGGTTGTCTATATCTCTCTCTCTCTTCTGGGTTATTCTTGTCGTCATCGGGTAATTTGGCAGGGAAAACCTAGAAAAGACCTGCCGTGTCTAAATCGGAATTCATATATTTCAAATTTCTTTCTCTAAAAATGTGGGTGTTTCGTCCCGGTACCAACTATAGGACTCGTCAGGGGAATTCTAGTTGGTACTTTCCCAGACACCCGTCGTCGTACATATTAATGTTCGGACCTTGTATTTGAAGTTAAATCTGGCCGGAGGACGGCGGTAAGATGTTGAATAATACGACAATAGATTTCTCGACTATATATTTTATATTTCCTTTTGACGATCTATCTGAGATATTCAAAAGCTTGTTATACTATAGATATTGCTCTGGAACGTAACTATCGTTGACACGGACCTATCATCTTTGAACAAGCCTTCTTGTCAAATTAGAAATCAATATTTTTGAAAAAAAAAATACAAGAAAAACGAAAATAATAATCTTCTAGCTCTTTTTTCCAAATCTAAACTTTATTATAGGATAAAGCCAATATAGGCAACCAAATAAACATCCTTATAAACGGTGCGACCTATACCAGAATATCTAAACTTTTTACTTAATTACAAGTTATAGTTTCACAGTTTTTGCTGGTAACTTTTCATTCAGTTTAAAATAGGTCTATGCAAGTAACTACTAATCAAAAAATTCAAGTGAAATTTAATTGGACCAATTAGAAGGGTTCTAGCCATTTATTGCATCACATTTATGACTATCAAAGTTCTACAGCGCTAATTTGTCGTAGTTTAAGAAGATTTTATTAACTTTCTTCAGTAATGGATGCTAATAGGTTACTTTAATTTGATTTAGGAAAATATTTTATATATTCATGGAAAACAAATTTTCATTTGAAGTTCCTTAAATATGGCGGCGATCGTGTTTTGTGGTATATATTTTCGGAAACATCTTTTGTCAATAAGGAATATATTCTTTCAAGATGTTTTAGTAAACTAAATATATCTGGATTTGTACAAGCTCTCTTCTTGGAATTACAAAATATTGTTGAAAATATCTATAATGTAAGATTTGTTTGATTTAATTATTTTATCCCTTTTTTCCAGTTTATATCAATGGGCGTCCTAGATTAAGCATAGTTTGATGATAACCTCAACAAGATAATAACCTACACTTGAATAAGACATCCAGATGATAATGGACCTGTACCTAAATAAGACATACCTGAATGCAACATCCAATGTATTATGGCCCTCTATTCTACCCACAATTTATATCAAGAAAAAAATTAAGGTTTTTTTTTGCTTTTTAACAAATTCTTACTTGTTTAAAATGTTTTTTTTTTATGTTTATACGTAACATTTTTAAAAATTTATATTTTTGTTCCTTGCTTTGACTTCTTTGGGTTTTTGTAGTTATGACTTATCGGTACATAATTTTTTGTAATTTAGAAAGACCTCTGTTTATAAAATTACAAAAATCACTCCTACATAATTGTGTATAGATGCAGAGTTTTTATTTTCTTCATTTAATTTCATATTTTTTTCTCAATTAAATTTTATATATTTTATTAGTTTTAATACGGCACACAAGTAAAAACGTCAGAATAATATTAATCTCAAAATAATTAAAAATTTCTTACGTTACCTACTGCCTTCGCCATTTGCATCGGTTCTTAGCATCAGCGTTGGGGACGACACTATCGAATTTAACGTCACAGCCGTTTCGACTTATTAGCACGTAAACAACGTTTCTAATTTTATGTGTTTTGTGGTTTAAAACAAGAACTTCTAAAGAATTTGAAAATTCAAATTGGTCGGGATAGCTTTACATCTAAAATAAATTAAATTCATTTAAAAAATTATAGTTCGTATTAAGGAGAGTTAAGAAAATGTAACACTAATTGCAGAAATTCTGCAAGTGAAGATGCGTTCAAAGAAAAACTAGAATAGCGACAGTACAGTTATTTTTTAATACATCATACAAATATAGTAAAAGCTAGCAAAAAACCAAAACCAAAATCAAAATGGAAACATCAACTATGAAATAAATCGAAAATTGTATTAAAAAAGTATATAATTTGTTTTTTAAAAAACTTACTTCTAAAGAGGCATTGGATCTCATAAAAGTAAAACTGAAATAGATAAAAGGAACCCTTCTAAAGCCTCTTACTGAGAAACGACGATTATAAACAAACGTCAGACTTTAACTCTTTGGCAGTCACATGACTATAAAATTCTATGAGGTAATATTGGAACTACTAAAACTATAATAACCTTAAAAATGATTACCTCTTACTATAGGCAAGATAACTATACCTTTAAAATTTTGCCAAGTTCTATCCATATATGGATTTTTTTTCGAACTTCATAATAAAATATTTTAAATAATATAAAATAGGTTTAAAATTCACTTACAAATAATATGTCTAACAAAATAAATCATTTTAGGTAACTAAAGCACTGGAAGATTTTAAAACTGAAATGTGTGTTCTCAAGATCTTAAAGTAATCAAATATCAATATTTGCAAAATTAATTAAAAAGTTTTCAGATTTTAGGATACTCTGTCTAATATTTTTAAGAAGGGGTCTTTAACATATTTTATAATGTTAAACAGGGTGAACAAGGGTACAAAAAATAAAATATAATTCTGAGTCCTTGGGGTACATATTTTCACTCGGAATTATCAAGTGTGCTGCAAATATCCATCTGGGAGAATGACAGTGCGTTCAGATTAGCAAAAGGGAATGGACGTTTAGACAACGTGAAACGCAACAAATAATAATCATAAAAATAAATAGTCCAGTAAAAAGATAAAATACTAACGAGGCTGCTTGAAGGCAATTGGCATTGGATGACTTACGAACATAATAGGATATATAGGATATAAAAGACCTAAAAAGGCCTAAACTTTAAAGTTCATTGTTCACCACTCTTATTCATTCATACATGGCTTCGTGTAGAAATTACAATTTCAAATAGACAATAGACATACTATTTTTTAAACATCTCATACTCGAAATAAAAATTTTAAATTGAACTTCTACTAGTTTGTACGGTATCTATTCCCCAATTCTTTCCTGAATTTAAAGAAAGTTTTGGGAGATTTTAGACTCAGAGATACCAATTTTCTAATCATTATTCTATAAGATATGCCGTTAAAAAGTTAGTTTATATTGTGGAAAATATCTTCCTAATGTCGACATATTTTTTTAAAAAATTCCTGTCTCGCTTCTGTAGTGAGAACCATCTAAAATAAATTATAATCTTGTGTTACAATTGATGTTACTCATTTAAGTTTGCCTGAAAAATTAAGTGCCTAGTATTTGATCTTATATTATGTATTTACAACAAATTAAAAATATTTAAATAATTTGTGTGCATCACTTATATTTTATTGTAAAGAAAATTGCTCCTATTATATTAGATTTTTTTTCATATAACATTATGCCCAATTATATACTGTATAGGGTATGAAAAACTAACTTCTAGAAGGTTAATGACGGCCGAATAAATGTCAATAAAAAGCTAACTTCCTGTTAAATAATAAACGCAATCCTGTTGAACTTGAGTTGAAGCTATTAGCTTAAAAATAGATAAAGATTGCAAAAACAAAAGTATCTAATATGCATTTTTTATTGTTTTCACATGACATAAATATAACTTGACGAGGGTCCCACAACTGCCATTAAACCATCAATTATGTAAAGCTACATGTTTCGTCTGTTTAGTCTGGGTCTTGTTATAATAGGTCAATACCAACAGAGAGTTTTGCATGTTATCGACAAAAAAGTTATTGTTTTTTTATAAAACAATTCAGCAGTTTTTTGCTTTGTAGCGCTTTTTTAGAAGAAGGTTCAATTTTCCTTTAAATTTTATTTATTTCTATTTTTGGCTTTGAACTTGTCACGATATACATAAATTATTGGAACTAAATGCTAATCGAGATATATGGTGTACCACGCAATGTTTCCAAGAATGTAGTATGCATAAAGTATCATTTTTCTCATAATCGATTTTATTACGGCATAGACCCTATGTGTCAACTGTTATTTGTAGAAGAAATTATAAAACTATTGTAGCGCCGCTAGGATAAAAATTTGAAATTTTTGTCAAAAGTGCCTTGAATGATGCTGAATGGTAAAAACTTGACTGTGCTAGAAGTTAATAATTACATAGTTCTTGTTTAAACCCAGGTGCTGGATATTTTTACTTCTACCGGGAAGTATGGGTGCAATGAGATAGGTATGTGCCTTCTTTTATGTTCTGTTCCGATAACTGTGGATAAAAATAAGAACCAAGGCAACCGGCAGCTTACATAATTTTCTGTCTTATGACAGAAACTTTCGTTCGATAGAAAAAGTCAAAGGAGTGAAGAAACTGAAAGTTTCACCAGTTAACTGCCTTTTAAAAATGTTATATTTACGAAATCAAAATTCACAACTTCTTCTTCTTCTTCTAGGTAGAACCAAGTTTTGTTATCTACCAATGCCTCATCGATCCTCGTTTGAGGTCGAAATCCAGCTGTCTCTCCATCTTTTGGGGGGCCGTCCAGGCGGCTGTTTGGTGTTTGGTTTCTCTCTCATCACGGTTTTTGCTAGTCTGTCATCGTCCATTCGTTCCACGTGATCTCTCCACTGCCTACGATGGTTTCGAACCCACTTCACAACATCCCCCACTCCGCTGTCCTCGCTTATTTTTGCGTTTCTTATTCTATCTCTTAAACTTGTACCCGTGATCATTCTCAGCGTTTTCATTTCTGTGGTTCTCATAATTTGTTTTGTCTTTGTTGTTTCATTTCTTGTTTCTACGCCGTAGGTCAGTATCGGTCTTACACAGACCTTGTAAATTCTTGCTTTGCTCTCAACCGTCATATGTTTATTGTTCCTGATTATGTCCCTTAGTTGGTCTGATATCATGGCCGCTTTGTTGGCTTGTGTGCGTACTTCTTCCGTTACTGCCCTGTTACTTGTTATATGTGCTCCCAGGTATTTAAACTTCCCAACCTGTTCGATATGTTTGTCATCAACCATTAGTTTGCATCTTACCGGTTCTTTTGCTATTACCATTGCTTTGGTTTTCTCCAAAGATATTTTCATATTATACTGTTTGGCTGTTCGATTGAGATGGAAAAGCATTCTTTGTAAGTTGTCCTCGCTATCTGCTGTCAAGGCAAGATCGTCTGCAAGGCATATAATCTAAACGGTGTTGTGTCCCATTGGGTACCCAATATTTGTGCTTTTTACTTCATCAATGATTTCGTCCATGATTACATTGAAAAGTGTTAGACTTAGGCTATCACCCTGTCTTATTCCTATGGATAGTGGGATTTCCTCTGTTAGAATGTTATTTGTTTAAATTACCATGGTGTTTTTGGAATTCAGTTCATATATTGTGCGTATGATTGCTTCGTCTACTTGTTTTGACTCGGTCGAATGCTTGTGTAAAGTCCACAAAACAAATCACAACTGATTAACTTAAAACCTATTTAATTATTAATATTTTAATTACATGCGATTGTAAGATAGGTAGTTTGTTATTTGGTCAAATTTTAACTCGCGTAGTCTCTAATGAGAGCCTAGAAGTAGAAATGCTAGTTACAGTAGAAACTTCTTTTTTTCATTTTGTAGGTTTTTTTATTACCTACAAAAAGATATTTTTTACAAAAATTTTTGGCTCGAAATTGAAATTTTTATGGGAAATTTTTAAATACAATAAAATAAAAAGTAGGACAATAGCAGGACCGATTAAGACAAGATTAAGACATTCTAAATACTTAGTAATTGTAATTTTTTTTAAATACAAAGTAACATAGAAATAAATCATTTCAGTTCATAAAAAAGTTTTTTTCATTAAATATGAACGTAAGTATTAAAAAGTATTATAACTATTTTAAACAGTAAAACAATAATTAACGTATTAAAAATCTTGTTTTAATATATATATATATATATATATATATATATATATATATATATATATATATATAGATCAGCTGATCTACAACTACACGGAAGATGCCAAATGAGATTTTGGCGAAACGTCTGCAAACCTCTACAGGAAACCAAACGAACGAACGGATGTATTCCCGGATTAATACTGAATCACATGTTCCCATCAAAATTCTTATCAGCATGCATTTCAAATATTACAGGCAAAAACGATTTTTTTATTAAAGATTCATTCGCGTTTAAAAAATTTATTGATACAATACACCTACCTGAAAATTACAGACTCATTTCGCTAGATGTTATATCTTTGTATACAAACATACCAAATCAACTTGTCCACACTATTTTAGCAGAAAAAATGGGAAATTTTAAAAAAACATACATCGCTATCAAAAAATAATTTTATGGATGCTGTTGACCTCGTTCTAAATACAAATTACTTTCAGTACGAAAATACCTTTTACAAACAACTCGATGGATGTGCTATGGGATCACTAATTTCATCTACCATTGCTCAGTTAGTAATGAAATATTTATAGGAAAAAGTTTTAGAAAAATTAAATTTCAATATAATACTTTTCAAACGTTTTGTCGATGATTGCATAGCAGCCGCACCACAAAATAAAATAAATGAAATTCTCCAAGAGTTTAACAGTTTCAACGAAAAATTACAGTTCATGTCCGAACAGAGAATAATAATAAAATAAATTTTCTAGATGTGACACTTATACGCACAAAAAACATAATTTTAACTGAATGGTACACCAAACCAACTTGGTCAGATAGATATCTAAACTATTTCTCTAATCATTCAAAAACTCAAAAAAATAGCGTTATAATCGGTCTATCTGATCGTGCTATCTCCCTAACGTCTCCAGAATTCCGACCAAAAATACTGCAAAAAGTAAAAGAGACACTAATAAATAATAATTTCAACGAAAAGACTATCACCAAAATAATTGATAAACGGACATATAAGTTTTATAAAAACATAGAACATAAACAGCAAAAATATGTAGCATTACCTTACACTAGTGAGCTGTCAGAAAAAATAAAATACATTTTAAAAAACCATAATATTATCGTATGCCACAGGTCGCATAATAAATTAAATACATTGTTCACAAATTTAAAAAGTAAAATTCCTCTCATGAATAAATCAAATATAATATATTCGATCCCTTGCACAAATTATCCCAAAAAATATATAGGCATGACGAGCCAATTGCTGAAGAACAGATTAAATGGCCATAAATATACGAAAAACGCTTCAACATCGTTAAACAAACACACACAGGACGAAAAACATACTTTTGATTATAACAGTACCATTATAAAAAACAAAGATATGAATTACCAAAAATTACAGATAAAGGAAATGATTGAAATTAAAAAAGATAAAAACACTGTTAACGACAGAACAGATATGGGAAATTTGAGCCACATTTACGCAAGCCTAATTTAAACAAAAATATTAAGTATTCGATCCGGTCAAATAAGAATCGAAAATTGAATATCCTCTTAAACATAAGACTAAACATATACCTTATTTGTTTTTTTATGCATTGTAAAATATAAAAAATATAAAAAAAAATAAAACACATTCGCATTCCATGTATCCTCAGTAGACGATGTAAAATTTGAATTTTATTTGGTAACAGAGCAGCAAAATGTCAAGGTGTGTACCGGTAAAATTAAATATTTTTAAAAAATTTTAAAAATTTAAATACTGTTTTTAAATGTCTTGTTTGTTTTTTGAAATTGTAGATATGTTTTTTATGTGGTGTATTTTAATTATATAAAAATATTTTTAGGAGGAAAAAACTTTGAAAATGCCTTGAATAAAGGGCGAAACGTCAATTGTTTTGTGTTTTTATTAAATATAGAACCTAAACCCAAGAAAAGACAAAATAATGAAAAATGATATAATCTATGGTTCAAGAATCAAATATATATATATATATATATATATATATATATATATATATATATATATAAATTAAAAAAAAGGAAGTTTCTATGATGATTAGAACCGAAAATATCGTCAAAAAACGAAAAACGATCTTTCATTTTTTTTGAGGTAATGTGACGATAAAAGTGATTAAAATTTTTTTTGTGTGGATACTTTTTGAAACAGAACAACAAGGTGTTTTTTATTTTTTGATTACTGACAGAGCGATTTCGACCCTATTTATCGGTTAGTCCCAATTTGCTCCATTAAATCGGTTTAGGTAAGAAACCACAACATAAGCAAATACAGTTACACAAAAACCCTATAAAATGTACAAATTTATTGTTAAATTTTAATCTAATAATAAATTACAATAGGATAAATTTTTATTTCCTCTAGACAGGTAAACATAAAAGAGACCCTAACCTGCTTAACATTCATTTTAAACCTGTATTAAGAAGTTCAAAGGTTAAACTTTGTATCTATGGTGGTTTTAAACAGGTAACACGTTCCTCAAACGGGACCTTTCACAGGTAAATTGTATGTCAAGTCAGGACACCCGCCTCCTAGTGTTATTGCTACAAGTGGATAAATAAGGCGGGGCAGAGATGTCATAGTCGGTGTAATCCTGTTAAGTGATAGAGAGTTAATATGTATTTAGAGATTCTACCTGAAATAGATAAAATTCTTATGACAGGACAAATTACAAGTGTTGACTAAAAGATAGTTGTCGGACTTGCATTATCTGTATTTTTGTTTGTTTATAAAACGTATCGAAACATATTTCCTAACCTAAAAAAGGTTAAACGTGCTAACAAGTATTCGTATTTTCTCTGAAGTCTAATAAAAAGAATTCAGAAGAAAAAATCTTTGAGTGTTGTTGTACAGTGGTTTTTGTTCGATAGTTCTATTAAATTTTAGAGTTTAACTATTTTCTTGTAAACCAGATTTAAAATATACTATGTAGGTGTCAAGTGAGTGTATATGTACCAGAATTGTTAGATCTGTGGTTGAAAATTTATACAGTGGTATTGTCTTCTTATATACTGCAGTTTAAACGATTACATTGGAGATATCGGCCATGACATCCAAAAAGGGAAAATATCATCGACGACTTGTTCTACTGTACATTTTATTATTGGTCGAATATTATTTAAATGTGTCAAGAAGTCATTCAGTGGTTAATACTTATCCATCAATACACTATCACAAAGCTATCTTTGGCATATCTGAACCAGACTTTCATTTCACTATTACGTTTCTATTGCCTGAGTTTCGATCTATATATATATATATATATATATATATATATATATATATATATATATATATATATATCTGTCCTTTGCACAGCTAGGTGCATGTCGGTACCCTGATGAATCTAATAGAGACGAAACATGTACCTCTGCCGTATCGCTGTGGCGGGGAGGGTAAGTTTTGACTTTCTTCTCGGTATGGTGGTACAGGTAGGCCATCATCTCGATGGTGGTGTAATAGGATGAATTGTGTTTGTATCAATTCATTCAAACTGTGCAACCTCTAACGCGGAAAGGATATGATGGAACGAAGTTTGCAATTACTGTTCGCATTTTACTTCATCTATTCACGAAGTTGCATATAGTTGTACGTTTGCTGAATGTGATTTCAGCACTACAACGGCATAATGTGGATATATCCACTGCTATTGCATCTCACACGGAGGAATCCGTGAAAGCCGCATAAACATATATATATATATATATATATATATATATATATATATATATATATATATATATATATATGGCCGATTTTTGAACACACACTGTATTATTGAATACACTCTATTATTTTGAAAGCTTTTTATTGTCAACCTTAATTGTGACACTTGTCATGCATTAAAGTAGCTTTTACAATTTGAAAATCCAGGAGGTCAAACAGCACGATGGTTACAACGATAACTCTTTATCTAGCTCTACAAATATTACTAACAATAATGATCATAGTTTTCCTTAGATATTAACGATTTAATAAATCAGTATGACTGACCAAACATTGCATAATTACCTTTAATTGCAATCTCAACCTAACAAAATACATTAATAGTGGACAGCCCTGCTGACTCCTAATATAAAAGTGATTTTTTTCAGTAATTTTTTACATATTTTTGGAAGGGAAAAATAATTTTCATTTGTCTGTCCTAATAACTTCAGCATGACTGGCCATTTACTGTATAGTTAACCTTAAATGTAGTTCATCTGAACTAAACTTAATATTAATTGGATAAGGTTGGCAGCCCTACTGACAGCTGACAAATTTCCTAACCTCATAATTTTCAAATTCATTTTACAGTTACATGTGACTCGGGAAGGAACAAAATGGTTCCTCCTGTTATAAAAAAAAATTATTTTAATTTAAATTTTAAAATCAATTTGATGTAATAATTTGTTGTGAATTTGTCTGTGACCGTAGTTTTTTAGTCTCTTTTACCAATGTAGTTTGTCATAAAACCATTTAACATCTTAGTAAACATCCTCGAATAAAGATATAAGTTATTAGGGAAAATTTATCTCATTAATTTCCCTTTTTTGTAATTTTTGTATTTTCCCTGAAGATGAAAATGATAATAAAGATTTTCGAAAATTTGGATTAACTTTAAAGAGTACTTTTTCACTTGCTGCGCACCCCAATATTAACTAGTTTATATATATATATATATATATATATATATATATATATATATATATATATATATATATATATATATGTTACCTACGACTGAAGAGAGCGACGAACCTATCAAATATTTACTTAAGAGTAAGCACTATAAAGATAACATTGCAAAGAGTCCATCATACCCAGTCCATTGGTCCATCTGACAACGTTGGACCGTTTAAAGTATAGTTTTCATTATATTTAGTGATTTCCCTAATTTTAATCTTATTAGTTTATTATTTGACTCTAAAGAAATGTAACATACGATTTTTTCATACTGGCTGGGCGATTTGTAAAAGACACTTCACTGTATATATATATATATATATATATATATATATATATATATATATATATATATATATATATACAAAGGGTTTTCCAATAAGAGGTGTCATTTTGAAAAGCCCGCTATTTCGGTAGATGTCACTTTTGAAGCTGTAAGTTTTTGACGTTTGACAAGTAGAAACTACGCCATAAATAAAGATGGAACGATACACGCTTCAACAACGCATTGAAATTATTAAAATTCACTATAAAAATGGTGAAAATTTGGCAGAGACGGTTCGTAAAACTTGAACATTTTTGGGTCGTCATGAAGCACCTTGTCGGAGCGCAATAAAGAAATTGGTGAAAAAATTCGAGCTGTTGGGACAAGTTAGTTATGTGAAGAAGAAAACCCGTGCACGTCGCTCAAGAACAGCCGAGAATATTGCTGCTGTAGCCGAAAGTGTTGAAGAAAACCCAGGTTTGTCCATTCCTCGTCGTTCTTTGGAATTAGGGATTCCACAAACGTCATTACACCGTATTTTGCATAAAGATTTGGGTCTTAAGGCTTATAAAGTTCAGTTAACGCAAGAACTCAAGCCGGCCGATCATCAACAACGTCGTGCCTTTGCTGATTGGGTTCTTGAAATGCATGAAAATGATCCGGAATTCCATCGAAAAATCATCTTCAGTGATGAGGCCCATTTCCACCTCGGTGGCTTCGTCAACAAACAAAATTGTCGCATCTGGGGCTCGGAAAACCCAAGAGTTATTGTTGAAAAGCCTCTCTATCCTGAACGTGTGACTGTTTGGTGCGGTTTATGGTCCGGCGGTGTCATTGGACCTTACTTTTTCGAAAATGAGGCTGGAGCAACAGTTACGGTGAATGGATTGCGCTATCGAGAGATGATTAATGATTTTTTATGGCCGGAATTGGATGGTATTTATCTGGACCACGTTTACTTTCAACAAGACGGCGCTACGTGCCACACAAGCAACGAAACCATTGATCTTTTACGGGAAAAGTTTCCGGGCCGTGTTATCTCTCGAAGAGGTGATCACAATTGGCCACCGAGATCTTGTGATGTGACACCTTGCGATTTCTTCCTTTGGGGCCACGTGAAAGACAAGGTCTACGCCAACAGCCCAGCGTCGATTGAAGACCTCAAAGATGGAATTCGTGAGGCTATCGAGGACATAGGGCAGCCACTTTGCGATTTGGTTATGGAAAATTTCATGAAAAGGATATGGTCCTGTAGGCATGGTCGTGGTGGTCATTTGGCTGATGTTATTTTCCATCATTAACGGCATACCTTCCTCTTTATAATGTAATAAATATCCGATCATTTATCTTAAAAAATGGAATTTTTCTTTGAATATCAAAAGAACACCTCTTATTGGAAAACCCTTTATATATATATATATATATATATATATATATATATATATATATATATATATATATATATGGAATTGACCATCGCACTATGAAGGTCGAACTGACCACAGAATTTATCAGAAGGGTAAGGCGGGTGTTACGAACTAGTTTATATAGTAGAAATTTGTTTAAGGCGCTCAACACGTACGCATACTCTGGGCTTAGCTTCTCTTTTGGAATTGTAAAATGGAGCAGGACGGACATCAAAAACCTGCCAAGAAAAATAAGAACACTCTTAACAAAAGCACACAAATACCACCCTCGGAGTGCTATTGAACGTACAATGCTTCCAAGACATCAAGGAGGTAGAGGATTGGTGGATATTGGTAAGTAGCGCGACCAACAAATAATAAACTTATGTTCTTATTTCCACTGGTTTCAATCTACATCGAGCAATTTGCAAGGCAGACGATTCAACGCAGCTTCAGCTGAGGGAACAGGATATTGCTTTTCACCACCAAACAGGTCAAGAAAAGGTATAAACATGGCTATGGAAGCCACTTCATGGACGGCATCCAAATGAGATCAATCGGGATAATATCCACAACGCAGCATCGAACTGCTGGTTGATTTCGGGACAGATATCTCCGGAAAAGGAGGGCTTTTTGTTAGTTATCCAGCACATAACTGGAGGATGCCAAGCATATCCCGCAACGGAGTATAAGGAGAGACATGACTCAGCGGCTAAAATACTCCAACAAGAATTAGCAGATAAATTAAATTTATTGCAGTTCGGAAAGTGCCTTATTACAACTACAATCCGGAGCCTTTTCTTGAGAACAACGAGTTCAAGTTATATTGAGATCAAACAGTTGTTCATAGAAGACCAGACATTATACTAACAACGACATTGCTGTACCTAACAACAAAACAGCATCGAAATGATTCCCATAATTATATCAACAACCAAAGAATATCCTGTAGTACATCAAGGGACTGGGCCTTAGTGAGCATCTGTATAAGCCGATTCAGAAAGTAACCGAAAGTTTCTAAGAAATACCGCAGACCACGTCACCTAGGACTCAATAACATGGAAAGGGTTCCGACAGAACTTCATACTTTTTGTATCTTTGTAAACCTGATATGAGTCAATATTCCCTAGAGAGAGTGTCAAGCCGTTTGGCTTGAAATCTATAATGGAAAGATTATGATATTCCTGGATTGGGACCTGATATTCCCTCCCACTATTGTGGACATCCATTCAATCTTTTACTCAATGCGAAAGAATATACGCAAATGGGAAAAATCAAAATAGATATTTAGGTAAATTTATATTTCATATTTTGAAAATTTGGTTACCTTTCAATCTCAAGTAAATGTAGTTTGTCTTGTCTGTACAGCATCTACTCTTGACATTGAGATTAAGACGAGACGTGAGAAGAGGAATCAGGAGGAGACTAGGCTTTAGTCTTGTATTTTTATAGATTGTCAACGAGGCGGTTTTTTTTTACTCTAAAATTAATTTTCTACATTATGTCCTACCTATGAAAATGTTGCATTTTTTGCTGAAAGAAACTGTCTCTTACAAAAGTACTGCATGCTTAATCTTAAGCAAAAAAAAAAGAATTATAAAAACAACTACATCAACTCCGAGAGATGTTAAAGGTCAACTCTTGTTTTTATGGACCCCAGACTGACCAAGCAAGTTTTAAGATGCATACGTTACATTTTCAAGGGGCTGATCGTGAGAAACTCCGCTCCTTGCAGATGAATTTGGTTAATGCATTAAGAGGGTTTGTTTGATATTTAAATAACGTTTTTAAATTAAACCTTTTGTACTTTTTACCCGTAATCCTAACTGTTATCTGAAGATTCATATAACAGTTCTGGTGGTTTGTTTGATATTTAAATATTGGTCTTAAATATTAAGGTTTTATAAATAGCTTGTGCAAGTTTGTTTTATATTTAGGTCATTTTTTGTCCTGTATATTTGGATTAAATTATATAAAACGTCGAAAATCAACAAAATAGTTAAGTATTTTCCTTTTGGGCTAAAAATCTACAAAAAAACAGCACTTATCGTTAAATTACGGTCACTCTCATCATATATCCACATTTTGGAATGAAGTCATATCTAGTAAAAAAGCAATACTCTATATTTTTTCGTAAAGGTTGTCTCAGAAATGTTTTCGTTTTTGTTTCGATTGTTACGTGCCAAATACCGATAGCTGAGGGAGGAGAGTGGTATCAAACGCTTGATTGGCTTGCCAATTTAGAAGCGATGGAACAGTTTACGGGATCACGGCGTGGATTTGCGAGCATTTTATAAAAACAACGATCAAGAACAAACAGGAATGTTGACCGTGCTCGCCAGTCTATAAAGACGATCCACGACAGTCTTTACAACTTCGCGCAACTTCTCTAAATTTGCACATATCCACAATCCATCTCATTATTCGCACAGATTTACATATATATCTCTACAAAATTGTTATTGTGCAGGAAATTAATCCCGATGATCTAACCAAACGACTTGAATTCTGGAGAACAATGAAGAATCATTTTAGGAGCTTCAATAATATCAACGGCCATGTAAACAAACAAAATTGCAGCTAGAACTGCATCAGAAACCCCTACACTCGCGTAAGATAAGCTGCCATATCAATCCCTATTTTTTTTTTAAGGATAACCGTGGTCGCACTCAGACTGTTAATTCCGATCATTATTATCATATAATCCGGCCTTTTTTTGGCTCCACAAATGAAAAACAAGATTGGCTTCAATGGAAATACATCTTTTACAAGATGGAGAAAGTTTCCACATCCGAATGATTCTTTGGCAGCTCTTCATGATTTAATCCCTGAAGGATTGATAAGCCACCGAGAGGACATTAACTGGCCACCGCGGAGTCCAGATTTAACACCTGTCGATTTATTCTGTAAAAGTAAGATTTTCTACCAATTACCATCCAAATTAAACGTTCAAAATTAAAGAGTCACAGATGAAACCCAACCCATTCCGAGAATGCTCCAGCAAGAAATTGAAAATTTCTTTTCTAGGCTCAATTGTTGTGAAGATGGTACGCATCACGATCATGGATTTAAAAAATATTCTTTTAAATGAATAAAACTAAAGTTACAGAGAAGCTTTTACACTTATAAGAAACAATGGCTTTTGTTCTATAAACATTAAGTATCATTTATTATTCACTAAATTATATATGTATATTAACAATAAACTATACAAGAATTTCATCTACACGTATATAGGGAACATATTTTGTTCTTAGTGCAATTTTCAGTTGACTCTGACCTAATCAAATCGTCACAGGATATTTTCGAGATGTGCTTCAAGAAAAACGATTTTTTTGAAGATTACAACTAGAACTTTAGAAGAAAAGTTAAATCTAGCCTTACTTACTTTTGCAATAAAACTAATAGTACTAATTTTCTCCTTCTATTTACCTCAATAGTTTCTTAAAAAGAATAAAACTTTAATTTATAATTTTACCTACAATAACACACTTCTTTACTTTTTTATTTTAAACGTTAGTTATCAACTATTGATGTAGATATTCTCAAATAGTGCAAAATTTTACATTTTAAAATACACTTAAAAAACTGGATCCCCATTATCAAATTAGACCTAGAAAACTTAAAGATCAAATTTCTATAAAATTTTTGTGATGTTTCATTATAAGAATTCAAATCATTTTTGATTAAAGAAAACTCGAAGCGAAATTTGATCTTTTGTAGGTGGAGAATGAAAACTTAAATAAAATAATAAACATACTTAATTGCATCCTTTAGATGTTGAAACTTTTACAGTTGAAAAAATATAATTTTTTTGTTATTAAAATCTCAGATAAATTTTATTTGGTATTGTATCTTGCCCCACTGTTTTCAGCTAATCAAGTTATATTATAGATTACAGGCTTTTAACAATAAAAGCGTGAGCAGGTATCGTCATAATACGGCACTATTGTCGTTTAAGTGTGCCAGTCGTGTGCTAAGCCCGTTCAGAACAGGTTACTTTATCCCTAAATGGGACCTCTGTGGAACGTGCTTTCACAGATAGGTTAGATGTCAACAGGCCCACCCTTTCTATTATATTTATCAATATTAGAAACAATAAAATCATTTAAACTATTATAAATTTTAGAAATAAATAATTCTAAATTCTATATAAGGATGACAATTTTCGCTTGATCTAATCAAATTTAAACTTATGTTAGATTTAAACTGAAAATATATATTTATAAGTTTTACAAACTGCTGTTTTGGAAAGAAACACATTTTAATTCAAAGTAAACTCTTTAATTACATTATACATTTGTTGAACCAGTATCACTTCTTCAAATACATAATCAAAATAAAAATTGTTACCACATACTTAAAATTTTTATGCAACTGAAAAATAATACTATTTTTTTATTTATTTTATCTTTCATTCATTGGATTTGATTAACACTTTTTTGCTTTCAGCATCGTACTCCATCATCCCCCTGTCCGCCTTTACATCTTTTTTATCCGCCATCCATCAGGAATGATTACACGTTATCTGGATTTGGGACTCTCCGATAATTGGTCCTATGCACCCAGCTATTATTAAAGTAAATAATTAATAATAAATTTCCTGAAGTCCCTAAAACTGCTAAATGAAGTGTTGACTGCCCATCCTAGGTATATCCTTCTCTTTCAGTTTAAACTGAACCGATTTGTAGGATAAACAACCTCTCTCTTCAACGCAACCACGCATAATCTTTCGAGTACACGCAGTAAGACTTCCCGATTAGCCTTGCTCCGTTACACTGCACAGCCATCCTTGGAGCACCTCTTTCGCCACCTAAGATCCAGTTTTTTCACTTTTCGTGACAGAGTACCCACGCGCCAGCTGTCACTTCAGAGCTGAAACATAACCATTTTTTTTACTTAGATATTCAAATAATTATACATTTATGTACAAAAATCTATGAAACTTCGAAATATGATTATTTAGTTTGTGGAAAACAAACTTGAATTTTTTCAGTTTTTCTTGTAACAGAAAGTTTAAGCCTCGGGCTTAAAACTTGATTTTTAATATACTCCATATTTAGAAATAGAAAAAAAGATGGAACCGATATTTAAGACTGATTGTGAAAAAAAAAACTTTCGCTTAAACTTTTAGTTTTTATACTACTATTTAGAATAGGAAAATTGGACAACACCGCATTATATCGTAAAATATATTTTGTCATTTTGAATCTCATTAACGTAATTTCTCGAACATTTTTTTGGGAACTTGCCTTTTCTTCGGTCTGTCGATATAATACGCGCAGGTTTGATCATATTCGTTAACAAATAAGTCTGTATCATTGACAAACAACGCGTTGTCACATCACGTAGAAATGTTAAAACTTTGACAGAAGTTCGCAAACAAAAAATTAGCAAAACAAAATGTACGCACTGTAGCAAAACTTCATTGAATATTTATGAACTAAATTGACAATCAAATTAGTTTTAAAAACGTTTTGTATTATTTTCTTGGGATATTTTATATTCCTTTATTCATTTGAGAGACGATGAACATAACATATTTTTTTATCTAAATTATGCAGCACTTTAATCTTGCCATGCTTTCATCCCGTACTTTCCCTATCCCCGCACCCCCTTTATGACATGTATTAACACCTATAACTTAAAGAACGCATAATTGTCAATCTAAACGTGGTCATTTATAAAACCGCCAGATTTTCTGTTACCTCGCCTGGCTCTACGATGAATGAATTTCAATCAGAACTCCTTTCACACCATAGACATGAGTTATTTGTTAGATCTTGCTTAATAAAATTAACATAAATATATGACTATATTTATTTAAAAAATACAGAATCTCTGGAAACACGACGCCAATCCATTAACCATATATTCTTTGGATCAAAAAAATAAAACTTTCATAAATAATTTTTCCTTTAGGCGCTACTTCACTTTATACAGGATGTGTAAAAATGAATTAAAAAATAACTTCCAGCGCGTATTTCATAAAAATGAAGTTAAAAACAATTAATAAATAATTGAAAAACAGGAGAGGGCGCCTTTTCCTCCAATAACCCATTTTTTCTAATGTACGCTTATGGACTTGATACCTAATTTTATAGTAAATTCCTTGATTCGTCTATAAATTTTATTAATTGGTATTGCAGTTTAAAACAATAGAGGTCAAATTTAAATCAAAAGGGTGTTAAGACGTAGTGCCAACACACAAATCTATAATTTCCTGTCGCAGACTTAAAAATAATGAATTCATCGTTACTTACCAATATTTTGAATATTTCTAGAATGAAAGAAAGGTAAATTTTATGATTTTGAGAAAAAAATGCATAAATATCACAGAGAAAAAAGATAGACGGCAAATAAAACATGGACATATCATCTCCAAAACTAGAAAATTTAAAAAGGAATCTCTCAAAAAATCACTAACCTGTTTTTGGGCTGGCTCTTGAAAGTTACGGAAAATGTTGGCTGTTGAAAGTAATGTTAACCTACTGTTTATTCTAGTTGTACTGTGGATGTGTTCCGTGTGGTCCTCCTTACGTTTATTTTTCTGAATTTATGAATTAAATTACAATAAGATGATTCAGTGCTTGAGTTCTTATTCAGTTCATCTATTATTAATGTCTATTTTTATGTCTTTTAAAATGCTTTACATTTATAATTACTAGCTTATTATTTACTACTGTATATATTTTTCCCTTTTTAATTCTTACTTTAGGATTGCTTATAACTTATAACAACACTTTACCCTGTTCTGTCTTGAAAAACTAACATCATTTTGAAGAAAACATAATTTTACCCTATATTAAATTATAAACTCTTCACTGAAACCATTATCCTACCTGACTTGACTTAAATAAAAATATACAGTTATAAAACATTTAAGTTAAAACGAAGCATATTTACAACGAAACAATAAAAGCAATAAGAAAGCAAACTTTACTAACGCTCTCAAAAAAAAACATAATTTTAAAACCATTATAGGGTTAATTTATCTAACGATCACAATATAAAAAGCGTCAAATTAAATCCATTACTCCACCAGCGCACAGTGCTTTTTAAACGCTTTATGTAGGCCATAAATTCATAACGCTGCGAAAAAGAGAAAACACAGAAACGGTAACGAAAGAGAAAAAGGCACCGCGACCTACGCCAACCCTGAAAACCCATCGTACCTAATTAGGTTTTAATGGAAGTTATTTTTAGTCGACCTAGAAATCTTTGGTCGCATTTTTTTATGCGTTAATAGAAAAAAGTAATCGACTGCGGCAATATAGGAAGTGGGTTTGTGACTTACCCAACAACAGACAGATCGCTGATTCAAACCCCGATTTGTATAAATAAATGACGACGTAAATAAACCATAATGTGATATGTCCTAATTCCACCACCCCTCCCCTCCTTCAGCTACAAATCCTAATTAAACTTGTGAAAAAATGTATAAATGAAACACAAATTCTAAAAAGAATATAGCCTATTTGATATTTCATCACATTTTAATATACTATATAAATTTGTGATTGAATATTTACTCACTACGAGGTTCACAATAATTTTGTTCTTCATTTTCTTAATTTTTTCTAGTTTTCGTGACAATTATGTTTTCTTTTCCCTCTTTTATTGCAGATATATTTATTTTGTCTGTTATTTTTTCTGTTGTGGTTAATGTAAGAGTATGGCACCTCTCCTTATCGAAATTATATTCTTATCATAATAGCAGGCCAAAAGTCTTGGCAGCAGTTGTGAGAGTCAAGCGCGGAGCCGTATGTGGCAGTTCGAAATCAATTTTATCTGATATACTCACAAAATCAATTATTCTTCTACTTGTAGCCAAAAATGATCGTTAAAAAGTGACATTATGAATCTTAAAAGTTGTACCGAAGTGATGACAAATTTTAAGATATGATTCAACATAAAAAAATTTCAAAAAAAGTTCATACTAAATGCTTCCCAAAAGAGCCACAAGACATAGAAATGTTTTTATTTTATTTGTAAAGATCTACTTATAATACAGGAATAAGTTAGTGTTATTGGAGGCCCTTTTTAAAATATCAAGTGGCCCATTTTGTAACCTGTAGAGTGAAAACAACATTTTTAAAAGCAATTTTAGAGCTATTGGTGAAATTCTTCAGTGAATTTAAAAGTCTGCCTAATGTACTTGGTACCAGGAAATTAGTTTTTTTCAATAAATTATGTAAAAGAATAACTACATTTTAGAATAGTTTTTTGAATTATTGTAACTACATAATTTGTTTACTGCATGTACGCACTCCAGTCCTCGGTTTAGGTCCATTTATCTTTAAAACGATCAATTGACTTTATACTTAGAGGACTTTTTAGGTAAAAATTATCTTCTTCTTCTTCTAGGTAGAACCAAGTTCTGTTATCTACACAATGCCTCATCGATACTCGTTTGAGGTCGAAATACAGCTGTCTCTCCATCTTTTGGAGGGGCCGTCCAGGCGTCCGTTTGGTGTTTGGTTCCTCCCTCATCACGGTTTTTGCTAGTCTGTCATCGTCCATTCGTTTCACGTGATCTCTCCAATGCCTACGACGGTTTCGAACCCACTTCACAACATCCCCCACCCCGCTGTCCTCGCGTATTTTTGCGTTTCTTATTCTATCTCTTAAACTTGTTCCCGTGATCATTCTCAGCGTTTTCATTTCTGTGGTTCTCATAATTAGTTTTGTCTTTGTTGTTTCATTTCTTGTTTCTGCGCCGTAGGTCAGTATCGGTCCAACACAGACCTTGTAAATTCTTGCTTTGCTCTCAACCGTCATATGTTTTATGTCTCTTAGTTGGCCTGATATCATGGCCGCTTTGTTGGCTGCCGTTACTGTTCTGTTACTTGTTATATGTGCTCCCAGGTATTTAAACTTCCCAACCTGTTGGATATGTTTGTTATCAACCATTAGTTTGCATCTTACCGGTTCTCTTGCTATTACCATTGCTTTGGTTTTTTCCACAGATATCTTCATATTATACTGTTTGGCTGCTCGATTGAGATGGAAAAGCATTCTTTGTAAGTTGTCTGCTGTCAGGGCAACATCGTCTGCAAAGCATATAATCTGAACGGTGTTGTGTCCCATTGGGTACCCAATATTTGTGCTTTTTACCTCATCAATGATTTCGTCCATGATTACATTAAAAAGTGTTGGACTTAGGCTATCACCCTGTCTTATTCCTATGGATAGTGGGATTTCCTCTGTTAGAGTGTTATTTGTTTTAATTACGATGGTATTTTTGGAATTCAGTTCGTATATTGTGCGTATGATAGCTTCGTCTACTTGTTTTCTTCGCAGTAGTTCTGTTTGTGTTCCAGTTTGACTCGGTCGAACGCTTGTGTAAAGTCCACAAAACAAATGAACAGCGGTTTATGGTATTCGATAAATTTTTTAACCAGCTGTCTGATAATAAATATACCGTCGATAGTAGAGACAAATTGTCAAAGAAACACAATTTATTTTTAAAATAATCAAAATACACTTAGCGAAAAACGATGTTGTTGATAATTTTAATAAGTGACATATTTTGATGTAAACTTCGTAAAAATATCTTAAAATTTGTCATTATTTCCGAACACCCTATACATGCTTTATTTTTGCATTGAGTAATGTTGTAAATCAACGAATAGATGTCGTATATGAATGAAAACCAAACATTTTCTTATAGCTCAAAACTTTTTTAATACTGATTGAAGTAATTAATATCTTTCGCCCAGTATCATATTTTATCACAGATACAGTGTAGTATGAGAATTTCAGATCTCCTTTCGTCACGTAGCGCAGCGACCTAGAGTTTCACGTACGAAATTAGTAACTGCTGCCAAAACTTTTGGACTGTCTTTGTGTTAGCAATACAAGCTTTTATGAGTAATGATTATCTTTCGCCCAGTATAAAAGCTATCAATCAAACGGTCAACCGGATTGACAGCACTGCATTTTTGTTATAAATTATTAACATACACAGTCGTCAGTTTCAACCTGATGCAGATAAAGATATTGGCATGTTCTTTTACATACTTTGGAAGCGACTATACCTTACTGAAATGGATGTGCGCTGAGTTCTCGTATTTTGCATCGTAATAGCTTTAAAAATGCACATTGATGCAAATTGTCTAAAAAAACTCTTGCTGGTTGCTGGGCTATAGTAACTAGATTCTATTTAAAACTTAAACCTTTTTAGTGAATTTGGAAGGTATTATTTTTTAAGTACATTAAACTTAAATAATACCTGAAATAATTTTAGAAATATGCGAAGGCACAAAATCAGCATTTACAAAGTCTATCTAACTATAGTGGATCCATTTACCCTACTAAAAGCCGATACGGTCATTTTTCATTGGTAAATTTCTATTCACACGTGACTCGAAAGTTTATCAGCCAACCTTAAACTCCCTAAGCTTAGCTAGGTATAAAGCAATAAAATTTATGTTCTAGAAAGATACGGTGAGGAGGGTATGGAAATGTGCACTAGATATAATTTGCATATGTTATGTGAGCGCAAGCGAACAAAACAAATGGAGGTTTTTTAAAGTAATGTATACATAAAGAAAAATATTAGGAATACTGAAAGTGTACACATGTCCATGTTCAGAACATAACTATCTTAAAAATAAAAAGAAAATTTGGAGGTACGATATAAAACGAATAAGAATATTTCATTATTTTTAAATAACGCATTTTTTTATTCAATTGTTTCCCAGATTTTTTCACTATAAGTCTAAAAAAAGTAATAGAATGGTCAGAAAAAGTAATAATGACATAAATTCGCTTCTCGCAAAAAAAATGCTATTTAGGTAAGATCAAAACTAAATAAAATCTGCTTAATATAAGCTGACAATTTTCAACAAGAAATATGTTTGCACTAACATCCCTCATTATCACCTCGTCTGTACTATTTATATGTCCACACTAACTTTCTCAACAGTGATATATTTCAAGAAACTCTAGTAGGGAAATTGATCGCTTGATATTTAACGTCTACAGGAGCCAACTCAAGGTAACGGCTTACCACAGGTTGTCAGATAGAGAATTTAAAACTTTCCCAAATCTAATTTTACTTTTACGCACAATGATGCTATCCTCGTAAACTATTTCCCAATCGTAAATTAAAAATTAATATTTAAGCTCGAAACAAACTAACGTGCATACTAAACGCATCTAACAGTTGTTTTTGATTAGAGCTCTAACTTCCCATTTCAAGATAATAAACATGTTTTACGAGCTCATTTCTTCTACTCAATAAAATGTTACAGATCAATGATGATGATTATCATGATTTACCTATAATAATATTTTTCCCCAACAAGTTCCACTTACTTTCACAGTCCCAAAAAATTTAGCAATACTATTTTAGCCCTAAAATTAAAATCCTGACTTGTTATAAAGAAGAACCATGAGAACTTACCAGCTAGCCACCTAGCGGCCGAAATGAGAAGTGTTTAGATGAAGCTTATTATTATTTGGTTGTTTATGCGTTTCAATAAATAATTTTTCATCTTTAAAGAGGTTATGATACTTCGAAATTCATAATAAAGCTACCGTTAAAACTTGGTGATAAGTAATTTGGTAGTTCTTGGTATATTCGCAAACATAACAAGCGTAATATATCAGTTACTTGTGACAAAATATTTTGTTACTAAAAGGGATTTTCAATAAAGAATAAAAATTTGCTTTATATATACTACCTCTATAAGTTTTCCAAATGTACATGAAGGAGAGAGATAGATGTAAAAGAATAATTCCGATCTTCGATCACTGATATAGCACGCCACAGGATAACCGGCACCTGTCGGAGAGCAACTATGTTTTAAATCGTTATTTTTTGAAATTTCCATTTTTTTTATGAAAGTTAGTTTTTTTAGATAAATGATCGCTTTAAACCTTCCCTGTTATATCAAGAAACATTGATTAAAATTTGGTTTCAAATGATTAAATAGATTTTTCAATTGTCTATAACAAATACAAACGCTCATCTTCTTTATACAGATTTGGGTAAATGTTTCGGAACGGTTTAATTAAGAGTGAACGGAATGTAGTAGTGGGTCCGGATTTTCTTCAACCATCAAGTGACGTCAATGATGTCAGTTATTTTAAATCTCCATCAAATTTAGAAGACAAACTTTTAATAGAATATAATAAAAAACAATATTTTAAATTAAGAACTATTTAATTAAATGTTCGAATTGTTATCCTTCAGCCACGTGACAGTATCCAGTCCTTTCTGAAAACTGGGAAAGCACGTTACGCAAATGTTGTTAAGGATTCTCTAAAGAGTTCAGCTTTGTACTATAGATTAAAAACTCATAGTTAAAAATCTAAAGGAGTTGGATCGGGTGACCTAGAGGGTCATTCAATAGGTTCTCTAATAACTGACATGTCGATACTGTAAAAAGGAAATTCATTAAATTTCAGGTAAATATACTGGAAGCAAATTTCATTTATTAAATTCAATTAATATAATGCATTAAATTTAATTATGTTTTACATTAATCAAAATAAATGTATTCCATTAAATTTAATGTAATCATGCATTAAATTTAAAGTTTGATCATAACTTTTTAAGGTGACTATGTACATATACAGTCAGTGTTCATTGAATTTAAGATATGTTATCACATATTTAATACATTAACATTAACATGAGGTCAAAAAATTCTGCTACCAGGAAAAGGTGGAAATTTTTCCCATAGGTAGTGTCCGCCATCTAGACCAATTTCGAACTCATTGGTTCCCGTCAGTACCGGCAGACATGTACACCTTCTCATAAGAAAATTGATTCCTTTAAGCAACTTATATCATACTAAATAAAAAATTCAATATAAGTTGCGCCATCTCCCGGAATCGCATGCAATGTACCATAAATGTTAATGTAAATTCTTTTAATGTTAAGCTACATGTAAAATAATTTTAATGTACAGAAAGTTGAACTATCGTTTTAGTTACTTTAATGAAAAATAAAATACCATTTAATCAAATTAATATTCAACGAACTGATTTTTCAATGAATTTGCTTTAAATTCAAAGTAAATGTATATTAAACTTGCATTAAATTTAAGTTTATTTTTAACAGTGTATCAATAAATAAGTTGATTAAATCAGGTATATATTTCGTAGTAAATTTAGGTATGAATTAACCATCAGATTTTCCTGAAGGAATAAATATCCTATAATGTGGTGTCCAGTCATCCATGTTTATGAAACTACAGGCATATGGAATATACAATCAAATAGAAAAACTGTAGTTCTGAAGGTTGAAGGAAACCCAGATTGACATCAGTTTTAGTTTTTTTGCAGCCTTCTGTTTTTTACGCTACAGTAGAACATGATATGTAGGAGCTATGTTTGTCCACCTATCTTACGGTTGAAGCCAATTTGGAATCCAGGGAATCCAGAGTTTTGAAAAAAATGCAGGTTCAGTAATCGAAGCACAGAATTAGGCCTGTAAAAACTTTTTTAAAATTTGTCAAATTTAAAAATCCTCAGTTTCTTTTACCTTCATTTAACACTAAATGTATTTTTAAATATACACTGATTATTGCCTAGCTCGCACTCATAATTTAATTTTCACTAGTTGAAAAGCTGTCTTAACAAAGGATGTGTAGATCCTTTTTTTCCAGAAAATCTGGTTCTATTTCTATTCTATCTATCTATTATTTATCTCTACACAGCTAAGCAATGCCCTCTATAAAAAAAAAAACATAATTTGAATTATTGATACTTAAACCAACTATTATTACCTAGCCAAATAATCATAGATACCGACGCGCCTAAAATCTCTCTCTCTCTCTCTCTCTCTCTCTCTCAACGATTATTACAGCTATTTTTTAAAAGTCTAAATATGCCGTTGCGATAACGGAGGGATCACTAGTACATTAAAAATGTACATCTCAGATATGGTATTTTTTACATTATCAATAAATTAATAAAATGTTATTTCCTATATTCACTCACGGACAAAAATAGTGCATATTTTATTTTTAGGAATTTTATATATATATATATATATATATATATATATATATATATATATATATATATATCTTTTCCTTTAAATTGTTATGTATTATTACTGTTAAATTTCTTATACTACGGCTTTTTACTTTTATTGCAATTTATTACAGATAAAACAATACTTAGGCATAGCCTTTAGAGCAGAAGAAGCAATAATATCACAAATTACAAATATTGCATAGGATGCCTAGGCGACTAAAAATCGCTGCTGTTTTGTTTGCCGCTGTCAAAATGACATTTCCATTGCTTTATTTGTCAATTTCTTGCTAAGATGCCACATTTAAGTGATTTAGTATGGGTTAAAATTGTTACTTTATCCAATGAGGGTTGCAGACAAGAAGATATTGTTCGGAGAGTACGTATCCATAACGCAATGATTTATCATATAATTAAGCGATACAGGGAAACTGAAGAATACAAAAGGACGAAAAAGATGTATAACACCAAGGGATGACCAATATTTGAGAATTAAAACTTTGCAAAATTGCATACTTACAGCTCCGTATCTCAAAAATAAATTACTAATCACAAGTTAATGTAAGAGTCAAATACCTAAAGAGGTCGGTTTAAATCCAAAACATCCTGTCGGAGGCTTCATCCACGTCACACAACTGAACGATTACAATTTGCAAGAGCTCATGCTAACAGATGAAATCAGGATACAATTATGGAAGCCAGATGGACGTGATAAAGTATACAGAATGTCTGGAAAACATTTTGGAAAATGTAATCTTGAACAAACCGTTAGCTTTGGTGGCGGTTCCATTTTGCCATACGATGGCATTAATTGGGAGAGTCGTACGGAACTTATTGAGATGAATTTAAGGATGAATGCTGACTGGTACATTCACAACGTCCTTGAGGCTTCATTGGATACGATGAATCCGTGCTCATGCATGATAATGCCCGTGCACATGCCTCAAGAACAGTAGTCCAATATTTTGAAGCTATTGGGATTGTGACTGTAGATTGGCCACCAATGAGTCCTGATGCAAATCTCTTAGAGCATTTATGGGACATCTTAAAGCGACGTATACGGCCACGAAATCCAGCTCTTAACTCAATTACAGAATTAAAAATTACTGCACAGGAATAATGGAATCGGATCCCGCAAGAAACGATCAAAGGCCTTCTGCAGAGCATGCCTAGGAGAATACAGGCTCTCGCTAGAGCTAGAGTAGGAAAGACTAGGTACTAAACTGTTTGATGTATTAAAACATTGTTATATTGTCATCATTCTTTTTCTATCCAATTAAATGCTATAAAAATCAGGTTATATCATGAATTCCTTTTTAAATCTAATAAAATATGTAAGTTAATTTCGATTGATATAACACTCTGGCACAAAACATTTAACAATAAAAAATACATAATGTTGTAAAAGAAAACAAATCAATATAAAAAAGACTTAATAATAAAATATGTAATATTTTTGTCTGTGAGTGTATTATGCTAAAATTTTGCCAGTTATAATTTCAAAATTTTTATTAAGTTTTCCCAAATCCAGTAATTATTTACTATTTCGAAAATATTCTCTACCTTTGCCGACCAACACGCTTTGGATCCTCGATTAAATTACATTCTTTATAAACCATTGAAGGAAAGAAAAGGGTTAAAATTATCCCTGTGGCCGGGAAACGAAGAGAATTTTCGCTGGAACCGTGAGTAAGTTATAACGAATTCAGTATTCCTCAGATGTTTTATTCAAATGAAATGACTTCGTTTTATTAAAGCGTATTCACGCCCGAATTCATAAACACTTTTGCGCCACCAGCATAAAGACGGCGTATACAAAATGAGTTTAATAAGTTTTAGAGAGAAGCAAGGGAGCTTTTATGTTATGTAGTAAAACTTTTAGAATATGTTGTGCCATTGTTTGAGTCTAAAAGCAAAATTTATGTTTATGGGAATATGCGATATGAACAATAAAGTTTTAGTGCTTTTTATAATTTCGTCAACTATTAACAACTTGCAGAGTGATTTTAATTTACTAACTAATGGCCACAGTATTCTATGAAAAACATTATTGAGTTTTAGGCATATTAAAATAACTTTAAGGATGTGTAAAAGGTATATAGATTAAAAAAAAAACTGATTTAATAATGAACTTATATACATGGTGTCTTATTTAAGGGATTTTTAATGGAATTTTGAAAACTATAAGATATATTAAATTGTTTTTAAATGAAGAAACTATTAATTTTAACATTTGGAAAAGAAAATTCAGTGTAAAAATGATCAGATAATGTCAAAAATAACGTATCGTGTTCCAGATTTAAAAAAGAGTTAATATCTTAATAATTTTTTATTTAAAAAATATATTTTAATAATGATTATTTTAAAATTTATTTTTTCGTATTTTAACAACATATTACTACATACAATATATTACTTTATACTTCTGGTGGCCTTAAAACCCATTTTAAATTTCTTGAACCAATCCTAAGCCCGGATGAAGTGTGTGGGAGACTACGACGAGTCTCAGTATGCAATAAAACATTTAAAATCGATTATCTTTGAAACGATACCTACTAAGTATTACTTTTTTAGATAAAGGATGTCAAAGAATAAGAATTTCTAATTAGAAATTTAATATACTGAGGCACAATGAAGTTATGAATCTTTACAACTTAAAAAAGGAAGCTAGAGTAACGGAGGATGAAAATGATCGTGGCATTAATGGAAAGTGGTTCGGTTTTAAATTAGCAGTTATGGAGCCTACCAAGACAATTTTGAAAAAAGTGAATCCTGAACAGAAACAACAATTGATACCCGAAGAAATTTTTCACTTATAAATCAAAGAAGGACTTGTAAGAGTAAAAGCAAAGAACAGTACAGAACAGTACAACAGCAAATGCGAACAAAGATCAGGATAGTGAAAATGATCTCTATCGGAGAAAGTGCGAAGAAGCTGAGAAACTGCCAGTCAAAAATGACAACTTCAATGTTCATAAGAAAATCAGAGAATTAGCTGGTACCATAAAAACATAGACAATTCTGCATGTCATATGACACGAGTGGCAAAGTAATTACGGACTTGGGGGAAAAGCTTAAAAGGTTAAAACATTATATAGAGGAAATCCTTGAAAGATAACAAATCAGAACGGATTGGAAAGTGAACAGGAAAATGAAAGACCGGAAATAACGCAGGACGAGATCAAGTGCTATCCGAAACTATAAAACCAGTTGAAGATAATCAACCATACATTTTAACAGATCTATATAACAGCATCTATAAAACACAAGTTATAATAAATGAGTGGCTGATATCAAAGAAATTAAGTGACAAATACTATTCAAAATATCGTAGAATAAATTTGATGAATCACAGTCTAAAAATATTTTTGACAGTTATCCATGCCGGAATATATATATATATATATATATATATATATATATATATATATATATATATATATATATATATAAGGCTCGAACAGGATATCAATGAATTTGGATTTCGGAACAACTTCGGTGGTACTAGAGAAGCGTTTTTGCTATGAATATTTTGTCCCAAAGATGCTAAGATATCAATCACGATATATACACGTGTTTTATTGACTACAATAAAGCTTTTGATAAGGTTCTTCATAGCCATCTAATAAAGTTACCGAAAGAAAAAATCTAGACATAGGAGATATCAAAATAATTTCAAATTTTTACTACCACTTAAAAGCAGTGATACGAATAGAACAAAACACAACAGAGAAAGTAAAAATAAAGAAAAGAGTGAGACAGGGGTATGTACTCTAGCCAATCTTGTTCAATATCTTCGTAGAAGATTTTATGATCGAGGCATCAACTAATCAAGATTAAGGTATTAAAATTAAGGGCATTCGAATAAATAACTTAAGATATGCCGACGATACCGTCCTTTTAGCAATAACACTACCAGATTTACAAATACTTATAAATAAGGAGGTAAAAGCCTGTGAAGAGTATGGACTTTGAACATAAATAAAATAAAGTTTAAGCTGATTAAAAAAACCAATTAAGGAGTACGGAAAGGCTTAGACATCATTATTAACAAGAATATCGATAATTCTGAAGAAATTAAAACATGTGTCGAAAAAGCGAGAGGCACATTCTTCAAATGAAGCAAGTTTTCTGCAGTCGGGACCTTATTTTAGAGCTAAAGATTCGGCTGATAAGGTGCTATTGTACAATTTTCAAAAAATATTGGTCTTTTTAACCCGGAATTGAAACAGGTAAATTAAAAACTATTCTTTAGATGCTAGTTGCCTAAAAATTAAAGAGTGTTCTAGTTTCATTTGAAATGCGAAAGAGACTGAATGAATATTTATACGTGATAGGAAGTAATGAGTATATATATTTGCAAAATTTTTAACTGCACAAAATATTTTTGACTAATAAAAAAGATTTATTTCTACTCTGTCGAATTTGAAATAGCATTAAAACACTTAAATATTTCTAAAGAAACATTTTTTAATTTCTTCGATAAATCTAGACAACATTAAGGATAAGAAATAACAAAAATTTTGGAGAAGTTTGATTAGTACAATTATTACTTTTATAACCTCCAGAACCAAAAACTAGACTATACTTTTTCGAAGGCTTTTGTCGTGCTACATGCAAATCTTACCACTGTATTTGGCCATTAGGTCAGGATTTCGAGATATTTTAACATAAAAGTGAACAAAACATGATTTTTCGTGTTCTTTAAGGTTATTTAACATCAGTGGTTAAATTTTCTTCGAAAAATTCATAGCGGCAACTTAAAATACTACTCTTCCTCTCCAAAATGTATTTTAAATAGTTTTGATATCTGTATTCGTCTCTGAGTAGTCCACGAAAATTGATTAATTTACCGTTTTCATATATTACGAAAATATGGGTATCGTCATCAACTAAAGCCTTTTAATTCACTTAACAACAGACAATTGGAAAGTTTTGACCCGTTGCTTCCCTCAAATGTCTGTTAGAAAGCTATTGAGTCAGCTCGCAGGTCTTTAGTGTTTTTGTCAGTAATAGGTGAGATTCGTTGCCCTCTTGTATATGAGTTAAATTAAGTTGTTTCATATATCCGCTTTGCTAGTTGATGTGCTGATCTTCTGTTTATTCATGCGGTTCAATTTCCGAGTGCTGACGAAAAAAAATACCCCAACGATTTAAGCGGAATTTCAAGAAAAAGAGCAATATTTTAAGTTGCTGTTAAGAGTTCTGCTGGGATAATTCACAGTGACGTTAGATAACCTCAAAAAACGCGAAACCAGATTTGGAATCGATGTACCGAAAACCTGCGGAAGAGTATTGTCAAGTTTCTGATTCAGCATTTTGTAGGCCTGTGTTTGAAATCAATTTAATTACATGAGTATGACTATTATGTTGTAAAATATCAAATAATTCAAAAATGCGAGACACAGCTCTTACTAAATAATAAAATGTAAAATAAGCTTTTCCGTCTTGATTTCCTACCAATCATTATTTATAATTTACATATTTAATCCACCTCTATTTTTTTTTAGGGTGGTGTTCTTCCTCACGCTCCAGACAATTGTTTGATTCGTTATCGCAAATTGAAGAATCACCATAAAGAATTGTAAGTTGGTTTTGTTCATCTTCAGAGGATTCAAGAAAACATTATCTTGTTCTTGGTGCCTCGTTTCTTGAAGATGACTCCAGCAGGTTGGAGCTTCGCATTCGAAGATGACATGATGCTATTTCGTCCTGTTCATCATATAGTCTACATGTTAGTTCTTTATTATAAAAGTCCATTGCGTATAGATGCTTCCTTAAACTGCAATCGTTGGTTATTAGTTTTGTCACCAGGAGAAATATGTAAAATTGAAGCAACTTGTTTGCTATCTTCTCTCAAATTAGTCTACTACTCCTTTAAGGATATAGATAGAATTACCCCAATGTCTTATTTGCATTTAATATTTTTAAACTAATATAAACTTCTATAAAAACCATTCAAATTACCTTAGTAGCTACCAAAATTACATTAATTGAACAATAAAGTCCAATTATTTTAAGGATTACTTCATATTCGTGTGAAAGTTGAGAGCCTCAGCAAATATTAAACAGAATAAATAAAATTAACCCTTTAATAAAACGATGCTCTGGTCTCTAAGTAGCAGTTTTCTCATGATATAACACGAAAACCCCCCAAACTTAATGCAAAATCCTTTATTTTTATTCTAATATAAAACTGCGTATCTCCATATAAAAAGAATGATAAATCAACCTGTATATTCACACGGTGTAACCAGTCCACCCTTTTATCTTGCGTTTACTTCCCCATCCCCTTGAGGTCATCATTTGGTCACTGTCGTCTTAGAGGGAAAAAGATGAAACGAAAGAAGAATCCATTTAAATCTATAAGTAGAAAAAGGACATACGCATGAAATTTACCTTTTAAGGACCGGTTTAGTAAGGTGTTTTTGTAAGTTTTCAAGAGAGTTTTATTAATTCGTTTAGTTTTAATATAAGTCCTATCGGAAAAGGATCGGAATATCCGGGTAGCATCGGTCGAATTATTAAGAATTGTTAGTTAAGTTTTAAAAAGTGTAGTTAATTATCATTATTATTAAATTAATATTTGTTATTAATAATATGGAATTAGTTGACATTTGCATGCTCCAAATGGATATTTTTCAAAGAAAAAAAGTAAATGTAAGTTAGCTATTTGTAGGGTAGTAAAATATTTATTTATAGGTAGATTTGTAAAACTGAATAATTAATATAATTGTCTTTTACACCTATAATATTGAATAAATTCTGAGGAATATAAAAATAAAAACATATTATTATTTGGGAAACTTGAGGTAAAGTTAAGCCTAAGGAAAAAGTGGAAAATTATAACTTTTCCACCTGAGGCATTTTTTATAAATTTGGTAAGCACATCAGCGTCTAAAAAATGCATTTGATTTCGGAAACCCAACGAGAGAGAATAAATTTTTATGATGTTAGAAAAATGTTTAAACATTCTAGGGCAATATTAGAATATAAATGAATGTATTTTTATTCCTTATATGTTAAACATTTAATTACTTTAACAGTACTTTTATTCAAATTTGACGAACATTTTTAATGATGTTGCACCAAAAAGAACTGTTAAAATGTATCCAAAATATAAGGAATGCTGGAATGACAGAGTTAAGGCTGTTACAAATGCCAGAGATGTTAGTTATAAACGGTATGTCAGTTCTAGAACATCTGAGAATTTAGAGTTCTACAAACAAAAAAGAAATATTGCGGTGAAAGTTATGCGTCAGGAAAAAAGATAATATTATAAAGCGAGAATAACCGAAAATAAAAGTAATTCCCATACATTGTGGAATATTTTAAAAACTATGCTTCCTAATGAAGGTAAAACTAACAGTTATTTGCAACTGAAAATTGATGATGAAATAATTTCAGATCTAAATGATATGGCAAGCTCATAGAACTGCTTCTATGTTACCAGTATTGGAGCAAAAGTCAAGGACATAGATAAATCTGGACCAGATTTTCCAATTTTACCTAGGTATGGAGGCGTGTTTTTGGAGCTTAAGCTTGTTAGTGTTAAGGAACTTAAGGAGATTGTTTTTGGCCTACCAAATAAAAATGGATCAGATGATATAAATGTTGTGTTTTTAAATAGTTTTTTTGATAATATAGCTTTATCGCTTCTTAGTTTGATAAATTTATGATTTTTAGCATGTAAAATTCCCGATGAATTAAAAATATCGACTATTGTTCCGGTTCCTAAAGTAAATAATTCTCACAAGGCTATTAATTTTCGACCTGTTAACATGCTTAGTTGTGTTGAAAAAAAACCATGGAAAAAGTATTGATGAAACAACAGTTAGAATTCATAGAAGCCAAAAAAATTTTAAATTGTATACAATCTGGTTTTCGGGGTAAGCATAGCTGTGAAACTGCAGTGCAGTACGGCCTGAATGACTGGAAACATAATTTCGATCAAAATCTTATTATGGGTACTGTATTCTTGGAGTTGAGGAGGGCCTTTGAGATTTTGGATGGGGAAAGACTACTTAAAAAATTAGAAAGTGTCGGTATAAGGGGTGAAGTGTTGGGATTTATGAATAATTACTTAATTAATAGAAAACAAAGATAGAAATTGAACGACGTAGTATCTGACGAGATTGAAGCCAGAATAGGTGTTCCACAGGGTAGTGTGCTAGGTCCATTATTATTTCTTATATATATATATATATATATATATATATATATATATATATATATATATATATATATATATATATATAAATAAATTTAATTCTTCCTTATAGCTTTTCCAGCCAACATCGGAAACCTGGTTTGATATTGATTATATAAAAAATACTGATATATATATATATATATATATATATATATATATATATATATATATATATATATATTGACGATATAGTGAATACATCCGGTGATTGTTGTATAAATCTGTTTGAAGATGATGTTCTTTTATATTTTGCATGTTCTGATGGTATTCAATTAGTTGACACACTTAACTCTACATTACAAATTTATATGGGTGGTGTTCTGGTAACCAATTAAAAATAGATGTGGAAAAAACCAAATTCATAATAATCTGTAATGAGAATGATTACAGAACTTTTTCTCGTGGGGATCATATTACTAATGTAGGCAAGGAAACAATTGAAATGGTGAAAAATTTAAATATTTAGGAGTAATCATAGATATACAACTTAAATTTAGAGAACATGCAAATAACTTAAAAAAAAATAATATAAAATTAGCTATATTCACAGATGTCCTAATTTTTTGACAAGGTGGACTAAAACAATCCTGTTTAACACTCTGGAAGTGCTACCCTTTGTTTATGCTCCACAATTTTGTTTCTGCTTAATCAAAATGAAAAGGCAAGATTTCAAAAATTGCAAAATAGAGCCATGAGAGTTATACTCTCAGATACAAGAAGAACATCAATTAACTACATGTTGAGGAAAATTCAATAGTTGTCGGTGGAGGACTTCTTTCAGTATCAAACATTGATCTTTATTTCAGATCAGGTAGTTCTGCATATTTACAAAATCATATTAATTATAATAGCATATGATACTAGATCGAAGGATGACTTCTATATTCCTCCAGTATTAAAGCGAAAAGAGCTTTCTTTCTTTCTTTAAAGGTCTAAACAGTTTTAATCAATTGCCCACAAATATTAAATCTTTAAAATCTCTTTTTTAAACAGTCTCTGAAACAGTATTTTTTGTAATAGGGGTCTATCCTTAAGGGACATGAACTTTCTTTGTTTTTCTTTTTAGATTTGTGTCAGTTTAGTTTAGCAGCAGTTCTGCTCATAAACGTTTAAAAACGTTTATTTTTGTTTACAATTCAAAGACACATGAAATATTCTTTAGTTCACATTCAGCCAGTCGAATAAGCCTCGAAATGAAGTGATTTTGACTTTAAGTTTTTCTAGATATCAGGCGGCAAAAAGAAGTTCAGAAAGATAGTGGTAATTCATAGTTTCTTCAGCTTTTTTTGGGCAAACATTTTTATTAAACAATTAAGGTGTGAAAAATCAATTTTCTTAAGTTGTGGAAACAACTAACGCTTTTAGAAAAAAAAGTTTCAAATATAACTTAAAAATACATACAAAATAAAAAAAAAAAACATCAAAATTGGATTATTTGTTCATTAGTTATTGCAAGACAATATGCTAAAATGGCTGTTTTTTCGATTAGTAATAAACAATAGAAAAATATGTTAATATACTTCATACTACAGCAAAAGAAGCCTCTTGTAGCTTAAAATAAGCATGCAAATTTTCAAGTAAAAATATTCAACAGTTTTGCGCAATGAATTTGTTAAAACTTTTGGGGTTGTATTTGATGGGTTATTCACAGCGATTGGGAGGTCCTACGGCGGTCTGTGAGTGTGCAGCTTAGATTTCGAGGCTTATACTAGTAATATAAAAAAACGAAATAAAATATTGATTTCAAATTGTTGAAATAGATTAACAAACTAAGCGTTAATTTTTTCGTTATAAACAAATAGAATACCGTTTCGACAAATAACAATATCAAAACGCCGATAACTGGACATGATAGCTGTTATTTTTGAGCAAATTAAAATTTAAAAAAAAAAGTGTCTACGGCCAATAGAAGCTGTCGTTGTTTATTAATAACAAGGAATTATTTTTGCAGGGATTCACAGGGTATTGCGGAAGTTTTCAACTCGATTATTTCAAAATTGTTGATGTGACAATAGTTACAGCTTTCCCGAGAATCATATTGTTTCATTTTTTTTGTGGTATCTCGATAAAATATGAACAATTCAATATACATTTTCAAGAAAATATTATTTTTAAGTTTAACAATAAAGAAATTGTTGCATTTTTATATGTTTTATGCATAATAATTAATTAATCGATTAATGATATTTTTAACACACTTAGCGCATTTCAAATTGCGAAAATTCATTGACACTAGTCAATTGATTAGAAATATTGAAAATGAGATTAATTTTTAATATACCATTAATACTCGTCGAGATGTAACATGAAATAAATTGCGACAGTCATTTTCCGCCAAATAATTGAAAAGCACATGAATACATTTTTGTATATTTTATTGAGATGAACATTTTTTATATACAACATTTTTTTGTATCATTAATATTTTTCGAGTAATTCTGTACATAATATTTATCCGATTCTCGGTTTCTTGGAGATTAAGATCGAATCACTTTAGAAAGATTCAGCATTTTCACTATAATCATCATCATTATGATTTCAACCCAAATGGTTTCGCATTCCCTCCGAGGAATATTACCTCATACCAGGTGTACAAAGATAACAAAAGTATGAGGCTCTATAGGAACCCTTTCCATGTTATGGGATCCTAGATGACACGGTCTGCTATATTTTCTACAGACTTTCGGACGGTCCGCGCGGCTGCAAGGAGAACTGCTTTCCGAATTAGTTTATACAGATGCTCACTAAGGCCAAGTTCCTTGATGTTTTGCAGGAGGTTCTTTGGTATCACTCCAGTTGTTCATTACCTATCATCTGCGGATTTGCACCTCCAGATCCTTGTATTTGGCGATCTTCTCATTGTATTTTGGCTTCAGGTTGTTGTTGTTAGGCATGGCAATGTCAATTACTGTAATTCCAAAACATATATAAAAAAATGTAAATTTTCCAAAAAAAATTAGAAAAACTGTCGATTTGTCGTTTGGTCTTATTTTTAAGCATGTCAAAGATTTAGACAGAAACATGTGATTTATATGCGATGTTGCCACGTGGACGTGGCTTTTAAATTTCATTGGAATACAAAACTTGATAGTTAAATTGTAGTGATAAATTATGGGTAAACGTGCAGAATCGGGATAACAAACAAATACAGATCGTACGGCAAGCTACGTCAATCTTAAAACAAAAATCAAACCTGAACTGATCTAAACTAACCTGAACTCAACTAAACTAAACTTATGTTTGGTATGCCGATTCTGTCTGACTAGCATTAAATCCATCTACATTCGGTCCAAATTGGTCGACAACACTTTGTAACACGCTCATCAAAAAACTTTGCGTCCAATAAAGACCACAGAAAGCGAAATACCATCTGCCGGTATAAATGGGAAGTTCTACAAGTTATTCTAAGGGATTTTCATGGTTAGAACAACCACTACAAAATTTTTGTGTTTCCATAGCCATTTTTTTTTCAAAGGAACGAAACTTACCAACTGAAGCAGTAAAGTAACATAATCCTTAATGCTGCAGATTGCCGGACTTTGAAAAATGGTTAAATTATGATGGGAAATTATTTTATGTCTATTCACTTATTTACAAGTTCGGCCAGATATGCCCTTTTGTGAAGTAATATATATTTTGAAAAATCATTTTCTAATTAAGAAAAGATTTTTGAACAAAAAAAGTAAGAAATGTCTAAATGCAGAACCAGTGGAATTTTATAGGAAAACATCCGGCAACACTGCGCGGTAATTGTCTAATGACTGAAGTTTGTTTGCTCTTCGTTTCCCGGTTTCCTTTTTGGTATTTTCCGCCATGTTTTAACAAAATGTTGTATACAGCTTTAATAAAAATATACTACAATTCAGAACAATCAAGGTATTAAAATCCATAAACTCAATTGGTTAACGCAATATAAACCGGCTTAAAGATAAAGAAGGAGAAAAAAAAAAATAGACAAATTGAAATGGTTAACATCTTAGAACAGTTCTGTTCAAATTTGTGTACTTCAGTTAACCCAAAAACAAGATATCAAGCTCCCCAATATTACAAATGTTAGTTCAGAAGAAATTCCTGACATCACAATCTAAGAGTTGAAACATACTTTATCACAAATGAGATCTGATTGTTACCCAGGTGAAAATAGTATATTTAAAGAAATGTTGGAGCTCGGAGGGTCTGCAACACTACGTTCAATGAGTATTCTTTTGAATAAATGTCTGATAACTGGCAAAACGCACCAGTCATTCTTCTGTACAAAAAAGGTGACAAATTTAACATCGAGAATTATCGCCCCATAAGTCTTCTGCCACATCCGTACAAATTGCTTACAAAGATTATAACTAATAGACTAACAAACAAGTTTGACTCCGATCAACCTGCAGAACAAGCTGGGTTTCGAAAGGGCTTTAGTACAAAAGAGCAGATAGAAAACATCAAATTACTAATCGGAAAATGCAACTCCACCTAGCATGTGTATTTAGGCGATGTAATTAGACTTGGGAAAGAAAACCAAGAAGCGGAAATAAATAGAAGAATTAGAATGTCATGGGTAGCTGTTGTCAGATTGGGATACGGCTTAAAAACCCCGATATTCCCATTAATTTGAAAAGAAGAGTATTTCAGTCGTGCGTTCTCTCAGTAATGACCTATGAAATGGAAACAACCACACTAACAGTTAAAGCAGCCTATAAGCTGCGTACTACACAGCGAGCGATAGAAAGAATGATGCTGGGAATATCACTACGTGACTGAATAAGGAACGAAGAAGTAAGAAGACGCACGCATTGCTACTTTGAAATGGAGCTGGGTGGGACACGTCGCTAGGCAAGACTATACAAGATGGACAAAACATATATTGGAGTGGAAACCTAGTTTGTCTAAAAGAAGTATTGGAAGACCTCCAACAAGATGGATAGACGACATAAAAAGGAGAGCAAGTAGAAAGTGGCACCGGATTACAGGAAATAGGTGGGAATGGAAGAGACTAGAGGAGGCCAGGAGTGGACCAAACTGGGTTGCTAAAGAGAGAGCGAGCGATAGTTCAGAATATTCATATGTGTTTTAGTGAAAGTTACAAATTGTAACGGAATAAGTCGGAAGATACACATAAGTAACACATGAAAATGATAAGAGTTCTATGACCCGAAAACAGTATCCAAAAAATTAGCGAAAAAATCGGTGTTTTTACTAATTCGAATTATTACTAAAACAGGTTATCAATAATTTAAAGTCTGCTTAGTTTTTTGCAAAAATAATTTATTTAAGAAGTATTCTTATAAGAGTTTTTTTAAGTGATTATAATATATTTTATAGATACTCTTGTCTCACCTGAACATACATTTTTTATCTGAATTTTACTGCTTTTACATATATAAATACCCCAAGATAGTCATCTGTTAAGGATGGTTCAAATATTAAGCGGAGGCGAGGTAGCAAATTTAATTTGCTAATAGGTAGTAGTCGGAAATTTCATGTCTATTATGTCCGCAAATGCTCAATTAACACATTAGTTTCCCATATTGGCGGACTGTACATATAGAGTGAATTGCCGATGATAATTTTTAATGCCGTTAAATTGTCACCATTATACGGTGGTTACACTTATTGTTATGTATTTGGTAAAATGACGAGTAAAAATTTTTTGGTTTTCAGACAAATAATTCGACACAGAAAAATATTTAAAATTAAATTTGAAAATAAAAGCTTTTATTATGATTTTAAAAATGGTAAATGAAATTATAAAGTGAAAAAAAAAACTTAGAGTAATTATACCGGGCTGTAAAGGAATATTTCCATATACAAAAACGATGACATAATTTTTATATTCCTACATAATCGCCTTTTAAAAGTGAAAGTCTATAAAATTGGCCGTTTATCACTCGCGCTGGTTTGGAAATCAAATTTAACTTTTCCCTGCAAGGACATTTTTGACGTATGGTAAAGAGACGAAGGCTGGAGATGCGAAATCGAATAAATCGGGTGCATGATTTTAAACTTCAATTTATGAACTTTGCCAACACCAGGACAAATTAATCATAGGGGGCGCTGTTTTGATGAAACAGGACTTTCTTCTTAGTCCGAACTGGCTATTTTCTTGAACTTTAGCTTAAACAAATCCAAAAGAACAACATAATATTCGGCATTAATTGTTCCGCCGTTTTCTAGATACTTTACTAACAATATTCCTTTTGGCGTCACAAAAAACAGTGTCACTAATCTTCTCCGCAGATGTGACATTCTTAAGGGGGCAGTCTAGGTTTATTGCACAAAATTCCAATATTTTTTTTATAGAAGTATTTATTAAAATGTTTCAAAACTCTATACGACGAAATATATGCAATGAAGAACGAGAGCTTTCACGGATTTGGTCAATATCTGACATATTATGAAACAACAACATGGATTCCACCATACTAAAATTAATTAAAGCATGACTGATTGTTCAAGGAAGTTTCTACGAGCAGACTTCGGAAGCGGCCATGGGATCTGCGCTATCACCTGTGATAGCTAACATCTTTATGGAAGCTTTCGAAGAAAACGCCTTGTCTCCTGCTCCTCTAAAATCTAAATTTTGGTGCAGATATGTAGATGATACGTTCGTAGTTTGGCCGCGTGGCGTAGATAATCTTCATAATTTCCTGAATCATCTAAATCCACAACATCCTAGCATAAAACTCACTATGGAAACTAAATCAAATAGTGCCCTTCCCTTTCTTGATGTACTAGTGCAAAGGAAAGAGAATGGCAAATTAGGACATTTTGTGTACAGAAAACCAACACATACAAATCGATATCTCAATGCAACGTCACACCGTCATCCTCCTCAAAAACAATCCGTCCTAAACTCTTTGGTACACAGAGCACTTTCAATATGTGACGAACAATCACTGAAATCAGAAACAGAAAAACTGACTAACGCTCTGAGAGACAACGGATATTGTGCTGAAGATATAAGACGTTCTATTAATAAATATAAAAACCCAACTCCTCAACAAAATGTCATAAATGAACCTCCTATGGACAGTGTTGTCTTATCTTACATACACGGAACCACCGACAAGATTGCCAGATTGCTCCGAAAATCAAACATACGGACAATTTTCAACACATGTGAGAAAGTTGGGCAATGTTTGAAGTCTCAAAAAGCGTTTACAAGATACCTTTCTCTTGTGGTACAGTGTATGTAGGTGAAACAGGATGGTATATATCCATTAGGCTTAAGGAACATGAAAGATGTATAAGAAAGAAACAAATTGTACAATCTGCAGTAGCTGAACACCAACATTGCTCAGGTCACACTTTTAATGTTAAAGAAACTAAGATGCTGTTTCTTTAAGCGTAAAATTAGAGAATCAATTGAAATTTGTAAATATCCAAATAATATTGAATGAGATGCGGGTTGCAGTCTACATCACAAATAGAAATCGATTGTAATGCTGGATCACGGTTCGCTGAGCACCAGTCCGGTATAAATACCGGGCTGTTGCTCCTCGATAGTCATTCAGTGTTCTAATCTCGTGAAGTAAAGATCCCTGAAGATGCCTCGTGCAGTCGTAGGCGAAACGTCGGATAATAATTCCAATTTGACACAGACTAAACCCAAGAACCATGATTTCGTTTATTTATAACGACAAAATGACGGCAATAAGGAAATCCTTTAAAAAATTGGTTGTCATATCTCGGGTCAGGTAAGTCTGAAACTAGTTTTTTTTACTGGATAGTAAAATTAAATATTTTGGGTTAAAAAAAACAAAAACCGCGATTTTTAAATCTTTAGAGCCTTTTTTGCAACTGAATTTTAGAAAAAAACTTATAAATTTATAAGAAATTCTGATTCTACTACGGACTGGAACTATATATGTACTAAATATTCCCTGAAAATTTAAGCCCAACGGTAATATAGATTTTTCAAAATCATCTCAACCAAGTCAAAAAACGTTGTTTCGAGAAAAGGGCGGTTGAAGTTTTTACTCCGATGAAATAATCACAAACTCAACATTATATTGAGCTCTCAAACAACCTTTTTAAATGAAAGCCGACCTTCAACTGTTTGTATACTACGACAAAAATATGTGAGAACCAAATATGTATTGAATAATAGCCGGAGAAACGAAGGTTACCATTATAAGTCAACATCTGTTGAAACACCGTTTATGCACGTCCTACCTAAAAATGATCTTTTTAGAAAATCAATTTTTCGAAAAATAAACCCAGACTGCCCCTTTAACTACAACTTTAATTACTTGTTTCTTCTTAATAAATGTTCGAATGAATAGTCTCTTTGTTTAATTCACGTATGTAGTATTTTTTTTCATATCTTGTCAGATCCGGGATAACATTAGTGCCGTTAGTGGATGAAGAAATATTTTATCTTTGTTATAATTCCATAGAAGTAAATCTAACGGAATGATGCTGAAAAACCTAGGTAGCCAAAAAAATGAATCCTTCACGCCCAGTTCATTTCTGCGGAAATCATTGATCCAAAGAAGCATGAACTCCATGAAGATAGTGTGGAGGCGCACAATTTTACTGCAACTACATACGTTCATTCATGCATATCGAGACCCTCAGGTAGTTGGGGTAGTTCCACTTGCACAAAGTTCAGGTAACTATGACCAACTATTGATTCATCAAAAAAGTGAAGCCCAATGATTATATTATGATACATATCACACCAAACATTAATTGACCGACAGCCAATTGTCGTGTTGCACCATTCTTGCCAAAAATGGGTTTTCTGTGACAAATAATTCATTTTGTTTCTATTTACACATCTATATCTTCTGTTAGTAGCCTTATCGCTATACATTAGATTGCATAAGAAATTTGAATTTAATTCAGTATAGGTATTTATGGTATGGCAAAAGTTTACACGGCTTTTAAACTTCCAATCACACAATTCTTCCCATAATTTCATGTGATATGGTTGATATTTATATTTTTTGGTGGTACGGTTGGCGATGGATTGTGATGTTTCACATAATACAACTAAATGGCGACTACTAATATGAGGATTTCCTTGAACGTGCGTAAAATTTCTATTTTTTTTTATTTACTGATTACGTTTTAGATAATTAACATTTCCAGAAGAATTGAATTTTTACATCAAGTTCTAAAAAAAAGGAGATTCGGTGAATGTCGAGAGGGAAACTTCATTTCATAAATTCTTTGAGAAAGAATGAAATATTTTTCAGCCTTTTAAAACATCACTCGTATCTGTTAACTCATTTTTCCACTTTATAAAATTTGATTTTACATTGTTTTCTTCCCATGGCTTCTAGGAATAACGAAAAAAAATTCAGCAAAAGAATAAGAACAAATATAGAATTAAAATATCTAAAGAACAATTAAGAATAAGACATAAACTCCTGGATAAAATTAACGTAACAATATGAAATTTTCCAAAAAAACTAATCTTCTTTCATGCCACTTTTGAAGTTTATTAAGTATTTGAATGGTAGGCTATGAATATTTTGTTTCGTTGTTAATGACAGCAATCAAAACAATTCGTTTAGATTTACAGTTTTAAAGACTTTTTTAGAAGATAAACAATTTTCTGCAATTCTTGCTATAGATTTTCTTGAAAATTAAGCTTACAATTTGTTTACTTTTTGTTTTTATAGAAGTTTGTTTTATTTGTAACTCCAAAAAATTAGAAAAATGAATCGAAATAGGAATTTAACTGAACAGGAAGTAGTGCGAGCATCAGATTTATTGAATATGGGATATTGTCAGAGTTGTGTTGCCAATTTATTAGACAAATATCGTTCCACAATAAGTCGTATAGTAAGACTGAAGTAGAAACTTATTCTGGAAAGCCGGAGCAAGGGCGAAAATGATGCACTAACGACCGAGATGAACGTTTTCTTAGGCAATAACCTTTAAGAAACAGGACTGCTACTAGTTTTATGATAAGAAATGAACTCGAAGCTACCGCAATGTCACAATTTTTTCTAGAATGATTAGAAGACGGTCAAATAAATCCGAATTAGACAGTAGGAGACCAGCCACTGCACCCTTGCTTACTAGAAAAAACAGAGTTACCAGGCGATATTTTGCTCGAAATCATCAAAATTGGTCTATAGATAATTGGAAAAGTTTTCTTCACAGATGAAACTAGAGTTAGCCTAAAACATTCAGATGGTCGTGAGCGAGTGTGGCGAAGACCAGAAGAGAGACTTGTTACTTGCAATATTTCTGCAAGAATTCCATTTGGCGGTAGCTCTATTATATTCTGGGATAACATCTGCTTTGACGCTCGCACAGAATTAGTTCCTGTCCGTACGATATCTGTGAATGCTGATTACTATCTTGAGAATATTGTAGTAGAGCATGTGATGCCTTTCGACTTCACGTGACTAGTGAGGTACTGGATTATCTTAATCAAGTTGGTATACTAATTCTGCAGTGGCCACCAAAAAGCCCGGATCTGCATCCGATCGAACATGTTTGGAATTACCTCAAAAAAATGTGAAACGTAATATACCTGCACCTAGAAACTTGAGGGAACTTGAAAATGCATTTATCATCGAATGGGAACAAATTCTTCAAGATTTTATCCAAAATTTAATTAAGAGCATGCCTACGCGCATAAATGCTGTAATCCGAAGTAGAAGACGCAACACACGCTACGAGTGTTCCAGTTAAACCCTTAATTTATTTCTTTCAACATTTCATAATTTCAACGATTGTGTTATTAGATCTTAAAAATAATTTTAATTCAAATGTTAACAGATATATTGTAGCAAATTCACTTTTAAAGTATCCAAAAGAGTTTTTTCTACCTTTTAATGACACCACTGTCCATAAAAATTATTAAAATTAATTAGAGCAATTTGTATGATTTAATACGTTGTTTGTCCAGGCGTGTTTTAAGGAAAAGTTGTAAGGTTTTTAATAGATTATATATGAGGATATATCCATATTTTCTAGGCTAAAACTAGGTTGGGTTATTGGTGCCCTTATCAATTAAAACCCTTTTTTGTCAGCTCAGACTAGTTCTAAAGTCAGATCATGTAGGGACACAATTGTGCTGATAGATCTGGCTGTTCTTAATTTTTAACCAGGCATAATACTGCATTTTCCTATAGAAGATAAAAAGGAAAAGCTAATGTTTTTACCGTACGGCTCTGCCTCAATATTTTTTATCTAAAAAATAATCGAATGTATGAAAAATTAACCCAATTAAATTAATTACGCCTTCAGCAGGCTAATGAAAACGAGGTAATAAAAACAAGTTAATTAATTTGCTTTCATTCCACTACCTTACAAATACTTTCAGCTCGCTTCCTTCTTTTAACCGTATAATCTAATTCCAATTATCTGTCCGACTGAAACTAAATTAGACTTAGGCTAAAGGGCATCAATAATAATTCCTCGGTATTGCGCGTGTTTGAGTAAACAAATGTAGGGAAAACATCAGAGTCGCACGTCAATTGAATTTTGTATTTGTTTAACTTGCCTACTTGAACATTTATTTAGGTTACTAGTTACAGTGACGTGCAGTAAGTGTTCGAAGATAAAATATGGGTACTATACTGAATTCCGTCTTAATATACTGGGTGTCTCTAAAAGATCTGCACAAAACTCTCGCGCAAATCCCTGAAGTTAAAACATAAGGATCTAACCCTATTTGCCTTAGTCCAAACGTTGATAGCTTCAGAAATATTCCTTCTTCAGCTTTATCCGTTCGGGATGTTGGCTATAATCATAGCTATGCGCGCTTTATTGGCTGCAGCGCGGTACAATGGAAGTCACGCCAAACCACTTCCGTAAGTTGGCGAGCCAGGAGATTCTCCTTCTACCCGGTCCCCTCTTTCCTTCTTCCACTTTACCTTGCAGGAATAGTTGCAACAGGCGCTATTAGACAGAATTTCTCATGATAAGGCCCAAATACTCCATTTTTCGTTGATTTATGGTATGCATAAATACCAGCTGACAGTTTATCCTTCTAAGGACCTCTACGTTGATGACCCGATCAACCCAGAAGACTTTTAGAATTCTTCTATAAATTCATATTTCAAAACTCTAGATTCTTTTTTCTGTTGCCTCAGACATCGTCCAAGCCTCGACACCAAAGAGTAATATTGAAAAAATAAAGCATTCTATCATTCGCTTCTTGGGAATCATGCTGAGATCTTGGAAGCAAAGAAAATATTTCATTTGTCTAAACATTGCTCTGGCATTCTCTAATCTACACTTTATTTTTCTGTGGTCCCACGAATCGTTGATGTTACAACCAAGGTAAGTAAAACTGCCCACTCTTTCGAACTTACTTATAACCATATACTTCGTCTTATTAATATTTAGTTCCACCCCAACACTGTTCAATCTTGTGTGTAACCTAGTTAACAAGTTCTTGTAGTCCTTTTAAGCTGCTAGCCAGTAAGACAGCGTTATCGGCATATATGACGTTGTTTATTAGCTCACTATTCACCTTAATGCCATCTGTGGTCTTCTAGTGCATTTCCAAATATTATCTCTGATTAAAGGTTAAACAACAAGGGTGATAATACGCACCCCTGCCGGACTCTGGATTTCCAAAAAGACCGACTCGCTGTTTTCCAGCTTTATGGTTGCTTTCTGATTCCAATATAAATTTGCAATGATCCTTATGTCTTTTCCATCTAGACCCATTAACAGCGATCAAAAGCCTTATCATAATCTATAAAACTCCGCAGTTCATATGCCTACAGCGCTGTATAAGGACTTATATAGTAAATAATGCCCCTCGAGTACCGATGCCGTTACGAAGCCTAAACTGAGACTCACCCATATGTTCTTAACATTTCTTATATAGGCAGGCATGAATTATCTTTAGAAAGATTTTTAAAACGTGTGATTAAGGGTGATGGTACGGTAATCACCACAAGGTTTGGGGTTGGATTTATTAAATAGTGATGTCGTAATACAATGCTGATCTATAACCTAAAACAGTTCTGTTGGTATATGGTCGGGACCAGGAGTTTTTTTTTGGATTTAACAATTTCAATGGCATGTTTATCCTCATCAACTGATATAATTGGCCCTTCCATATTGTTTGTTTGTTTATGTTTTTTGAGACCCTGATTATCCTTGAAGAGTTTAAGTATGGATGTCTGCTGTATCTTTAATTTTTCAATCACCTCGTAGACAAGCTTGCCCTGTTCCTCTATAATGACTTCTGCTGTTTTTTTTGTGTCTACCCGTAACTTCTTTGATCGTTTTGTACATATTGAACATATTATGCTTATGATCTAGTCCTTCAATTTCTTGGCATCTCTCACTTGTCTATCTTTCCTCCGCTTCTCTTATTTTTTGTTTGATGAACCCATGAATTTGTCAGTAAGCCTCGGAATCGGCAATTTTTACTTTTCTTCTTTTATCCATCATCTCAAAGATTTCGTCGGTCATCCACTGCTTCTTCTTTTGCTGAAGTTTAACAGGAGGAGATCTTCCAGTGGGGTCTTTCCTAGTTCTGTACTAGTCCTTTTCACTGCGTGCCGAATATCATCATCCTGAAACTTGTCGATTTTCCGAAATAGAGTGTGTTAAAATTATAATGCGCTACCAGTAGCACTTCAGCTATATTTAAAGCTTCATAACTTTGTTGTGCCTCGGTATATTAAATTTCTAATTAAGAATGTGTTCATATTTCCTTTTTCTATTTCTGCTATCTTAAATGGTTTCTGTTGGCTCATTATTTTTGTTTTATAATAATTCATTGGCTGATGTGCCATTTATACAAGGTCCTTGAACGAATGATTCTTGATAGGCTGGCATTTGCTATCAAAGCCCACACTATTACCCATTATGTAGGTTTCAGACCCCGCAAAAGCAGCGCATCAAAAATTCTGAAAGTAACACAACACAACACATTCAGTATGGCTATTAAAATTGTAAAATCACAGGTATAGTTTTAACGGACCTTAAAGCAGCCTACAATAGGGTTGATCATAGGCTTCTCTTTAGGAAAAATCTATAATATGACTAAGACTTCAATTTTGCCCGCTTAATCAATAATATCCTTCAAAACAGAGGTTCTTCGTACAATTTCCAAGAAACAGTAGTAGCTGGAGAACGAATAGGAGCTGCCTTAAGGAAGCGTTTTGGCTTCAAAGCTCTTATATATATATATATATATATATATATATATATATATATATATATATATATATATACAATCGACCATTCCTTCCTTGGGAGCACAACCAGTTTAATATACACGGATGACTGTGAAATCCCAGCCCTATTACAAGGAGAACTACCTGAAGCCAAAACCAATCGAAACCCAAACCTGCGCTTTCCATCTAAAAAACAAGCAGACAACATAAAAAATAGATCGCCTGGGAGACGACCCGCTTAGAACACAGCTTTACCCCAAAATTTATAGGTGTAACTTACCTACAAAAAGCACTGCTATCATACAAAACAGAAGATTGCTGCCAGAAACAATATAATACCAAAATGAACAGGCACAACTTGGGAAGCTCAACGACACCCTAAATTTAGTGATAGGGCTCTATACTGCGTTGCAGCGGAATATGCTAGTATGGTATGGTACATGCTACGCCAACCAAGTTGATATACCTAGCATAACATGAATCGTGCCGTATTATCGCAGATCGATTAAAACAAACCCCAACACATAAGTTACATCGTTACACCGGCATAACACCACCTAATATTAGAAAAACAAAACGCATCAATCTCGACGTACACTCTTTTATAGATACCAACCCACTAGCCAACGCCTTACATCTAGGAAAAGCTTCTTAAACACCGAAAATCTTACTAGGCTAGCTCAGAAGACTAGACTAGGTCTGTGGAGAACTCAGAACGACAACAGTGAATGGATGTTAGCGTCCAAAGATCTCCCACCAGGACACAAAGCAAAACTGAGAACATGGAAGGCACTCAATAGACTCCGTGTGGGAGTGACAAGATCTAGAGTCTATGAGATGAAATTGGGCTTCTGTGAATCGGTCCGATGTGATTGTGGAGAAAAACAGACCACAGTGCATCTGCAGTTCTCTATAGGTTTCATCATAGTAAGCAGGTAATCATAGTAAGCAGATAATTATAATAAACTGGTGACCAGCACTTTTACAAAATACTGCTTGCAACCTACAAGGTTCTTTTTCATTCGATTAGTTAGTGGCCAAAAACCTTTTGTCCCTTTGTTTAATAAGATTACTGTCACCGTTTCAGTCCAGTTTTCTAATATGGTTTCTAAGTTCTAAGCTGAGATTAAATAGGTATTTTAATATCGGTATTATAAGCTCCTCTGTTTCTTTTATTATTACAATTAGAATATCGCCTTTTCCTGGAACTTTATTGTTTTTGAGTAACCATCATTTCTTTATAAGTTATATCTGGAATGGCCTCTCATCCTTCATTCATTACCTTTCAAACATTTTCCCTTATTAGTGGTTTGTCTATTTGTGCTATTAATATTTTTTTTTGTTATCGATATTATTTCCCATCTACTTTTCATCTTTAAGAGCAATTATTTAATGTTCTGCTTCGTTTCTTTCAAGTCGACGCTTGTGTATAATAATTCAAATACCAAACAAATTCATTGACCCTAAATTTTTCCAATTGTAAAATAATCAGTTTCTCCATTTCAATATCACCCCCATAATAACGACGCCCCTGTGACACACAAACCCTCTGAGGGCAAATATCTCGAACGAGTGTTGTTGATGGCGAGTCCGACATGTTCATTATTGATCAGCGACTGCTTTGCCTTAACCTCCGTCGCGACGGCCACGATGCGGCATCCATTTTGTACAAGTATAGTAATGACGAGGGTGCAAAATCCCCCTCGATCTAGTTTCCCTATTTGCCTAGCTAGTGTGATTTTCGTTGCACTATTATAAACTTTCCATAACGGCGAATTTATTAATGTTCAAAATAACTAACTTTATTTCTGACTGAATTAATCATAGTCATAGAATTGTATAACTTATTCATAGTCACAGTAAAACTAAAATAACCAGTAAGTTCAATTGGCTTCATGGCCATGACGATAGAGGTATAAGCCCAATTGTATCCCGAACACTATTAGTGTTATAGGTTTGAGCACAGCATTGTCATAATATTGTTAAATTTAAATCAGTTTTAACAGTATTTTATAAAAAAAACTATGTTAATTGTTTAGTTACACTTAACTATAGTCAGAATAAACATATTTTGGGCATGTATTGCGAAAATGAAAACGAAATATCGCGGAAACTTTTAGATTTAGAAATATTAAATTGAACTTAACTTTTTTACTATCATATTTATCAATTTTTACCAGAATTATAAAAATCACCCCTCAGTCACTTTAGATACATTGAAAGCTTCTGTGTATAATGTTTACTAATATACGATTAGGGTTTTTGAGTTCAAGGCGGGACATTCGAAATGCTAAACATTGGTCATGGCAGAAAAACTTTAGGATTTGCCAGAATGACTATCTTTAGCGCTTTTTGATTGAAGTTTAGAAACAATGGAATTCAAATAAAATGGCGTTAAAAACTAACATGTTACATTCCAAAGTGGATAAAGTGGATTTTGGCTAAAGATAATTTTACTCATTCGGCATGTAATTAATGAAAAATAACAATAAGTCGATATGTTCGTATTTCCAATATTTAAAGAAAAAAAAAATCGAGGAAGTGATGTCACAATTCCAGAGATGGCTATTTTATTATAAATTTATAAATATATAGCTTTAGCATGAATATCGTTAAAATATGCGATATAAAAGTATATAAACAACCATAAAAATGAGTTCTCCAATTTTCTTTTCTGTGAAATTCCATTATCGACTACGTTAAGCACTTGTGGTTCTAGAATGATCGCGAATAAATTTTGCCTAGAAGTTACGTGTGAGGGGACCTCGATAGTCAACTCCTGAATATTGGCTTTCGCTTGTCTGTCTTGGGCTAGCCCTAGCCAATCTTGGTCACTAACTGTCTCTAAGTCATCTACCCATCTTCTATATGGTTTATGAATCATCTCTTCATTTGTCCAGCTCTCCACCTGATGACTCTAGATATTCATTTATCTGCACTCTGTCATGCTATTTTGTCTACTGTCATTTTAATTTTGCCATACTGCGTATAATATGTGTTATATTGGTTCGTCTTCTTATTTCTATAATTGTTATTCTATCCTGGAGGCTTACACCCAGCATTATACTTTTAATAGCTCTTTATAATATACAGAATGCAGCTGTCATAAACATTTCCTTTCAAGTTAGTTGGAATATCTTTGTTTTTTCGTATATATCGTGATTTTTTAAGGCTACCTATGTAAGGATTATCCGTCTTAGCTGATTTTCTCTTCCAATTTTGATGATATATCTCAAGTAGACGTATTCTTCGACACATTTAATTTGACAGAATTGAATGGTAACAACATCCTGACTGTCACCTATAATCTTCGTTTTTGCTTTAAGAAATAAATAAACTGAAACGTCAAATATCCTAAAAATGTTTTTAATTAATAATAAAATGACCGATAGCCCCAAAAAAATTTTAATATTATATGGACGAATTTATTTTTTTATATATGTTTAACTTCTTGTATTTTTGAAGATAGGTATTTTATAAGTATTTAAATTATAACTTCGAATTTTTTGACAGAAAAAGGCTATTTTTAGTTTGAATGTGTATAAAACGGTTTCTATGCCAAAATTAAAAATAATAAAAATACAGTTGTGATTTGTGTTAAATATGTCAAAATTATCTATATTTTCTAGTGTATATAAAAACTTTTTATTTTAAGTTTATTACCGAAATAATATTCTGTGTCATAAATACTTAGTGATTAAATAAACCTCCTTTCGACACCTATGACAAGGATTAAAATCCTTTTTAACACTTCACACATCCAAATATCTATTGTTATCCAACCCAAATAGTCCATTATTATATACCGGTATTTTTGATCATAAAATTTTTAACCTATTCCTATGAAAAATATATGTATCTAACAGATTTTGCCAAGAACATTGAACTAAAGAACACGGTGGTTTGCGAAGAAAAAAAAACGTAAAAAATGATTTATTACTCTCTCTAGTTCTTGAATAAACTATAGTATAAGAGGCAAAATCGGGTATATTTTCCTGAACTCAAAGCTCTTGAGGGGGGGGGGGATCGCACCCACCGCCCCTCCCCTTGGATCCGCGCCTGCTGTGAAGTTATTGTAAATAACTTTGGCGATCAGGGAATTCTGAGGTTCCATCCTTGAATTACTTAATGTTATTAAGAAAAACCAGCTCTCTATCGTATCGAAGGCTTTGTGGTAGTCCAAGAAAGCCATATGCAGTGGACATTTATATTCTGTAGCTTTTTCTGTTAGTGTTTAAAAGGTTTAGAAGTATTCTATTGTGCTATCAGTCGAAAAGCAACCTATTTATTTAGCTGATATTAATGTAATTTTATCGATAGTTTCTATTTTCGAAAAAAAATATATAAACATGAGAACACATGCAGGTCGTCACATGTTTTTTTTATATATCTCAGACGTTATGATCAGCGGAAACTAAGGAAGCCCCGAACCTTTTCTTTGTTTTTGCCTTCATGTGTGATGTTTAAACCGGATCCAAAATCGTTTGGAAAATTTTCAGATTTGCCAAAAATATGTAAACTGAGGTGACAAAAAAATTTCTTTTAGATCATGTAGTGCCAAATAATATTTTTTATTTCTTTATGCATTGAATAACCAAAAGATTTCCTTCATTTTAGCCTCAAAACTTTAAGGTAAAATAGGCTTATTACTTCATATTTAGTTTATTAGAGATCCGGATTGCGATGCAATAATCACACCAAAAATACAAATACACAAAAATATTTCATAATTAAGAGGTCACTTTCTATGAGCAATTAGTAAAAAAACGAACAATTTTGTAAAGATAAAAAACGAATTTAAACTAACCAACAATTTTACTAAACCTTTGCTTCTATTATAAAAATTCAATCCACCGAATCCGTTAATATAGACAAAGCTCTGTAATAGCGATTCTTTTTTATTTTTCATTTTACCGTGACGTTCGAACCATAAATTTTGCCGTTAACATTGGAGGATATTATTGATGTGTTAACACTTACCTTGTCCCACGGCAAAATCATTTTTTTTGTACACACCGAACGCTCAAAACTGATTATTTGTAGTTTGTGAACATCAACAGCGTTAAGCTATTCTGCAAAGGTCATTGGCTGAGGAATTTTAGTCTCCCAAAAATTACCAAAGAGTAATTTTGGTTCCAGGGTAAATAAATAAAATTTTCTATTATTTCCGAAAGTTGATTTAAGCTTACACCGTTGCATAGGCACTACAAATTGTCAGTATTTAATAAAATTATACCCTACCATTATTAAAAATGTAATTTCATGAAAATCAACAATTTATATATTTAATTTTCTTCAAAATATTTCAGAAACATTAATCAAATTTCTATGTTACTAGGAAGTAAAAGAATTATGTTAAATTTTATGTTAAATTAAGTACTTTTCCAAAATAAATCGTTAACTTGTGAATTCTTCAACTCAATTTTCGATAATCAATACAATTACAAACTCAGAAGGACTAATCATTTTTATACATTTCCGTTTAAAATGGTTTTAAATTAAAGACAACCGTCCTATTGAAGTTCCGTCTGACCGTCTATATGTCACAGCCCTTTTAACTTCGTCAGTCAAATTTTGCAGACATTTGGATTACATGGCGCCAGTTTTAAAATCCAACAACTTTCTTAAGATACTTTTGCCAAGCAAAGAAGATTTGGGTTTTTATTATTAGGGAGGTTTATTGTTTTAACAGTGTTAATGTACTAGTATGTTGGATGTTTTGGTTTTAATTTTAATTTGTGACAAAGTTTTTTAAAAATTTTTTAATTGTATACAATTTGTTCTGTGTGGAGGCTACGGCTGGCGACTGCTCTCAAACTGGCAGGGTTAAGGTGTGCCCTTTGACGAGGTCTGAGCCCTGAGGATGGTCTGTTAGACCGAAAGCGCTTGGCCGATATTAATAAAACATACACTGAAATACAAAACCCGTCTATTTCTTATTTGTTTGTCTGTCCGGAATAAATTTTGCAACCGATTTAAAACTAACTTCCCGATGAATTAGAGACTTGTAATTTTATATATAACTCAGATCTAGATAACAATGCAAATTATGACTTTTAAATTAACATTGACGTATATTTGAAGGTTATTTCAAGGTGAACTTCATTTCCGATTATCAAGCTAAAATTTGGTACACATTAAGAAACTCGATGACACTGTTATATTTTGTCCTTGAAACTGGCTTTCAATGCAAATTTCAAGGTCATTTTAGGGTTAATTTTACTTCCGATTATCCGATCAAAATAAAATTTGGTACACTATTACATGCAATATTATATATTTCGAATGACAACGTAATATTATGACCTTAAAATGACCTTAAATGCATATTTCAGGGCCATTTTATGGTAATCTTTGTTATTTTTACCACGTTTTTATTAACTTCCTTGCCTGTGTGTTTGTTTGTTCGGTAAAAATTTTGAAATTAATTCCAAAGTAACTTCCTTGTCTGTTTGTTTATTTGTCTGTTAGGTACAAATTTTACAATCGATTTTAAACTAAAGACTAAACAGCAGAAAATAATTATTTAAATAAAAAAAATTTAATATACCACTTTTTTAAAACGGGCTAACAAGTATAAAATAATTTGCCACATCGTCCTGAAAATGTGGTGTATAATAGACAATAACTGTTTTGTGAGTTTTTTCAACGACAGTTAACTCTCTAGTATTTCAAGTATTCTTATAGCTATTAAATATTCACAATTATAAATGTTCAGATCAATGTGACAAATTATTTTATACTTGTTGGTCTGTTTCGAAAACTGCGTAAATAATTATTGGATTTTTATTTTCAACTTTTAAACTAAGGTTTTTTGAGTACATATTTTTTATAGCACTCGTTTCTTATATGGTATTTGAACAAATCTAAAAATCAGTCGCATTCGATAATCACATCTTATATTGAATTAATTTGTATGTAAAGTTTCTTGACACTAAATAAAACGTTTAAAGTCTAGGATTGGGATGTTAACTCAATTGAAAAAAAAAAAACAATTTTGTCGCAAAACGGTAGATTCCAAAATAGAATTCCTAAAAAGCACAATATTTCTCTTTATTTTCCAGGAATTTTATTTTTATTTAATAATATAAATGTAATTAAATCTCCTTAGAGTCACGTGACAACGAACACCAATCAAAGAGAATGATGTCATTCCATACTAACGTCATCGCTGGCACTCCGTGCTGATACGGTTATCATTTGAGGTAATCATGATCACTTCGACCTAATGACAAGTAAATGCATATTCAAAAGAACATGGTTATCAGAATCACTTTATTCACATTGAGCATATGATAATTACTCTAAAAAATACAGCCAACGTCATCGCTGTCACGAACTTGAAATATAAATGTTTTGATTATATATATATATATATATATATATATATATATATATATATATATATATATATATATATATATATATATATATATAAATAAATAAATAAGTAATTTTCTGTGTAATATAACAACAAAAATAAAATAAAATCTTGGATTAGCGGAAGTGAAATGTGTCAATCTGTATTATTCTCGTGTTAAAAAGTGCTAAGCATTCCAAAGTATGGAAAGACTCCGGGTCCGACAGATGGCGACATCGCTGTTTCGTCCTAATATGGAACTCGTCAGGCCACCGTAGTCGGTACAAACCATCACCTCGCCTCTGCATCCTATAGAGCTGAATTTCAAATTAAAAACAGCAAATAGGACGACAAAGGCGACATCTCGATGGTTCACTCGATAACATAAGAACCACACAGATTGACAAAATTTGTAAAAACCGCCATGTGGTGGCGCGACGGTGAATTAAAACAGAATTCAATACAATCGAGTACACAAAACGCGCTGCCCAAAGGATAGGGGTCGCATTACTAGGTACAAGGCAACCAGGCTTGCTGCTATATTGGCAACGAAAGCCACGTGTCGCACCAAACGATTCTCCTATGAGAGCACCGTTTAGTGTGAGACACGTGGCTTTCGTTGCCAATATAGCAGCAAGCCTGGTTACCTTGTACCTAATAATGCGACCCCTATCCTTTGGGCAGCGCTTTTTGTGTACTCAATTGTATAGATTTATGTTTTAATTCACCATCGCGCCACCACATGACGATTTTTACAAATTTTGTCAATCTGTGTGGTTCTGGTGTTATCGAGTGAACCATCGAGATGTCGCCTTTGTCGTCCTATTTGCTGTTTTTAATTTTAAATTCAGTTTTATAAGATGCAGAGACGAGGTGATGGTTTGTACCGACTGCGGTGGCCTGACGAGTCCCATATTAGAACCAAACAGCGCTGTCGCCATCTGTCGGACCCGAAGTCTTTCCATACTTTGGAATGCTCCGCACTTTTTAACACGAGAATAATGCAGATTGACACATTTCACGTCCCCTAAGCCAAGATTTTATTTTATTTTTGTTTTATATATATATATATATATATATATATATATATATATATATATATTCGGGATCGCTGTCAAGGACTATGTTACTTAGTTCATATTTTATAGTAATTTTCATATAATTTCTTTGAAATTTGCTTACTTATCCCTTTGAAAACGATTCTAAAAAATTTTCTCATAATGGAAAGTGGATTTATTAAGGCAAATAATTCGAATTTGCCGAGAATTGATTGTTTTATGGTGCCCAAATTCTTCGCAACAAATAATAACTTCTGCTCTTCTGAATTTAAAAATATGAAGACCTCTATGTAAGTAATTTATCAAGAATTTTTATTTCCGCAACTAATAATGAATAAATACATAATAGTAATAATTGGTATTTATAAGCTCAAAAATAAAATAAAATGAGTAGTGCCGGGCTAGCTGAAGCCATATTTTCCTATTATTTTGCGAACGTGGAACGTAAATATATAACATTTCAGGTGTTTTAATTGTAGCACTTGTACACACACAACACTTAAAATAACTTAAAACTCATTTTATATCACAAAGATTACAAAAAAATATATATATCCTTGTCAGTCTATTACTGTGAAGTCACATCGGTCAAGTGACAAGTATTGGCGTTTTGGTGGGAATTTTTTTACGAAATTTAAAATTTATGATTTTTAAAGTTCTAGTTGTATTAAAAAAAATTTAATATTTTCGGCTACATTAGGTTCTTATGCATGATCTTAAACACTTTCCCAGAGACACTTTTTGCTTAGAATCGGCCGGGGAACACGAAAATATTTTTTATTTTCCAAATTTTTAAAAATTATTAATAATTTTTAATTTATTATATTAATTATATTCGTAATCGGGGGATCAGAATACATATGAAAACTTTGGTGAGGCCATGGCTCTTCATTGGCTACGAAAGCCCACTGAGCTCACTTAGTATATTTAAATATTGGGATTAAAATGACCATATTTTATTTAAAATATTTATGAGAAACAAATTTTGCTCAACATCCCCTTTAAACATTAGATAATTGTTTAGTTACTTAAACAGTATTAAATAAAACGATGGTAAAATTGCGAAAATGACTGTGCTATTGACAAAAGCCAAAAACTATAATTGCAATTTGTAGTCACAGAAACAGAAAATATTTTTTAATGTTACTTCTTGTGATTATTCACGTGAGCTAAATATTCTATGACATTGGATAATTTAAACAACTTTTCTTAAGAGGTATGTTTTATGACGACAGTAATAGCATAACTTCACTTCAACGTAAACGTATATCCCCCTATCTTAGTAATTATCGTTCATGTATTTCAACGATTTTCTGAGAGCCAATTTTTTCAAAAATTATTTCTACTTTTCATTAAGGCACCCTACACTACAGCTAATTACTTTTTACGACTGTTCGTTCGGCTTAAATTGTCTTTAAAAATGTATTTTTCTATCAAAAAACTGTGTCAGGGTTTATATGGCTTACTTAGCATTTCAAAAACCTGCAGATTATTTCCCTTTTACCTTTCCCAACATTTTCCATATGATATGAGGCACCACTGGAATGCAATATGCGAGATCAAAAGGCAGTGGCGTATTGGTCTGATTAAAGTTTTAATATTTAAAAGATGAAACTCGTTACAGTTTTGTCGGTAGTTTTGTGAAATGAAGCTGGAGGCAGGGTGCTAATAATGTTTGTTTATAGTGGATTCAAGCCATAAAATAGCATGGCGCATCTGTAATAAAATTTGCATTGTTAATATTAAGGATAAAAATGGTTTTAATAAAAAAGTACCAATCAACTAATCATATACAAAAGATTTAATGTAGCCAGATTTAATATTTTTTTTTTACTTTTTAAATCAATCAGAATAAATATTGGTTTCCTGCAAGTACATTGTTATTTAACATAACCATAACACTAGCTCGTCAGGTCAGAAAAAAAAAACGGGTCAAGTGCGTATCGACTACGCATTATATCATAGTTCCGTAGCAGTTAATAGGGTTGTTAGTTTTTTTATGTACTTTCATTGCATATCTGTGTTTAAGTTAATTGAAAGCAAGTGCATATAAAATTTTATCAAAAAAGATGTTGTTTTTGTTGAAAAGCATATTGATATTTAAATTTAAATTTTGAACAATTATTTTTGTATTTCATAAATTCATGAACGTATCTTAGTAGTACCAATTTTTCTTGAAAATATTTGCCAAATATTGTTAAAAAATGTAGTTGGCGGACTTGCATTGTCTTTATTTTTGTTTGTTTTTACGACGTTTCTATTAGATTTTATCTCTAATCGTTATCAAGTGTAAACTGAAAGTTTTGTCTTAAGGCTACGAGCTTATGTAGAGACTGTGCCCATTAAAGTGCAAAGGTTCGCTTCACTGTACACACCTCAATGATTTGATGTTAACGAAGTAGTGGTTGCCAAAGATTAGGTATCTCAACACTGGGTTTACTGAAGATTTCATTATTATTTTTAATGTAAGCTGCTTCTATAACTTTTCTTTTTTCATGTTGGGTTCCATATATATTGCCGCAGCTTCAGATCATTTTATATGGTGTTGTTTATCCCAGGCAACACCTGATCTCGATGTTTCCCATTTTTGTGGATGAGTTTTTTGTTCCTTAATTCTAACTTCTAGTGGCCGTTTTGTTTCTCCGTCGAAACGTCGCAAAAACAAACAGAAATAAAGACAGTGCAAGTCCGACAACCACATTTTAATCCAGTTAGTCCGAGTTAGAAAACTTAAAGAGAAACAGTAAAATTTTAGATTTACGTCTAAAATCAATTAAGACAAAAACGTAATTTCTAAAAATCTAAAGTTAAATAAATATTAAACCGACATATCATATATAAAATACTGGAAAAAATTTGGCTAAAAATATTGAATATATAATTAGTACGCAATCATACCTCATAAATGTACGAGAACACCCGTTGAAACCCCACCTTTCTATATCAAGGAGTCTCACACATTCTGCATGCCTTACAAAAGGAACTAAATTTATATTCGAATTGCCTAATATTTTGCCCGGCGCATTCATCAAAAGTAACACTCTAAAAGTAGTACTAACCTTGTAAGTAACATTACAGGTTAATATTTCGTAAATGTGACAAATATAAGAAAAATATAATGACAGTAGAGGAAATGAAAAAAGGAAAATCACAATATTCCATATACAGGGAGGTACTCTAAATTTTTTTGATTGCTTTACTTATTTGTATATGATAGCTAAATTTTATTGTAACATGTAAATAAATTACATACAGACGGAAGGATGGACATGACAAAAACTATAAGGATTCTTTGGGTTTGATAACGACACACCGTAAAGTTATAATCACAATCCCAAAATTTTCTCTCAGGGTTTTAAAATCGAGAAATTTTTATATCAATCATTATCAGCTAATAGCATTGTATACTAATTACTAGACGTATAAATATTATCAGAATGGGCACCATATTCCAAAATCAGTTAAATAGCTAAGTTACTCTTAGGATGTGTCAAAAAACATTTACATTCAATTTTTTTAAAATATTGTTATTATACTTACTGTATTTATAGTTGTAATCCATTTAATGACACACATTTGTTAAAATCGCTTTCGTTTCTTCTTGTAAATCGATTCAGAATATTCGCTTATGGTATTTTACTTTTATACTCCACTCTCGTCTGTTGTTCCATCGCCCTCCTGGAGACTAAGTTCGCTCAATGCTTTCTTAATTATTGTCTGCCGTATCTGTTTAAATCTCCCTCGTTTTATTTTCCATCCTTTTCACGCCTAGCGAGCGGTCTTTAATGTATTTTAGGCTTATTTGTTTTTCTTTTATTCATCCGCATATTGCATCGTTTCGCACTTTTCCGTGCTGTGATATTCTTGCTGATCTCTTTATAATATCCATATCTGTAGTTTCTATCTCCTGTTCTAACCATTCCTTTAATCTCCCTGTTTCTGCTCCCTATAATAAGGTGTCTTTCGCCAGGAAATCATGGATATTAATTTTTCGCTTATTTGATATCTGTTTACCCCACTAAAACTACTTTGTTATCAACTATTTCATTTATAATTTTTTCAATAATATTTTTTTTATTTAATAATAAACACCTAATTGCCTATATGTATTGTCCTTTCAATCAAAGAAAAAAAAACAATATTAAGAAACAGTTTATTTCCTGCAAATACAACTCTGGTTCTCTCTCCATACGCGTTTCGACCACCTTATGATCTCGTCAGCGGAACTGTATCGAACTGAGAGCAACATTCACAGAAAACAACTATTATATAAAATATAAATTCCAACTCATGTCGATAGGATATTAAAAACCTTCCGACTTCGATGTTAGACTGAAAAATATCGCCAGTCAAACGACATCTATATTCACTGGAGTAGTACCTTTTTCTCTATTTGAAAGGAGAATATATATATATATATATATATATATATATATATATATATATATATATATATATATAGGCAACTATTTAACGACAGCAGATTTATCTTATTTCTTATTAAAATTTTGATTTTTAAAATTTCGCACTACTCCAATGAATATAAATGTCGTTTGACTGGCGATATTTATCAGTCTGCCATCAAAGTCAGCAGATTTTTAATATCCTACCGATATACCTCGGAATTTATATTTTATATAGCAGTTGTTTGTTACGAATGTTGCCCTCGTCCCGATACAGCTCCACTGACGAGACCATAAGGTGGTCGAAACGCGTATGGAGAGAGGACCAGAGTTTTATTTGCAGGAAATAAACTGTTTCTAAATATTCTTTTCTTTTCCTCTGCTTGAAAGAAGAATACATTCAGGCAATTATTTAACCACAACAGATTTGTTTTATTTCTTACTGAAATTTTGATTTTTAAGAAATCCTACACATATTTATTATTGGATATAAAATTGCAGATTAAACTTGTCAAAAACTCTAAATAACTCAAAAAATAATTTATATAGAGCATTTATATACATGCACAAGCCGTCCCACAAGGGCTTTTTTTTATCAAAAAAAATGATTTCTGTTAGCATTCCAAATAGCCATAACCTTATTATCGTCTGCAAAATATTTCTGAGGTGCTTTTTCAAAATTATAAATAAAAAAAGTCAGGCGGAACGAAATCAGGGGGCTCAGCTCGAAGAACTTACACTTGTGAAAGATTAGTTGGAATATGGGTGCTTGATAAATTCACACAATGTTGTGAAGAATAAAGACATTCCAGTAACACAAACTAGGATAATTTAATTGAAAAAGTAATTTAATAGCATTTATAATACTTTAATAACAAAATTTTACTAGAAATCAAAATATTCTGCTTCAAATTAAGGAACGAACAAAAATCCTGGAAAAACTAAGCACTATTTTGGAAAAACCTTAGAATAACGCTAAATGGAAACAACTGCATAGTTTAGAAAGAAAGAAAAATAAGACTGACTGGAATAGGCTAAAATTTATTTTGTATACGTCTTCAGATACTACACAAAATATTTTTCACAATTTCTCCTGTAACTTATGTTTTAATTGTTATACATAACGCTACAATATTATCTGTGATCTAACTTACCATATTACAATCATATTTCCCAAAAAACAATTGTTTTCAAAACAAGCTCTTTTCTGAAATAAGAGAAAAACTTAACCTCTATATCGAAAGTTGTTTTAACTACGGTATTGCAAATACGCACAAAATGAACATTAGCAACAGTCAGTACTTATACCATACATATTAGGAAAGAAATATGACTTCCGATTAAAAAAAAAACAAACAATAGAAAAATCACTTTCATATTTTTTTTTTGAAATAAGCAATAAAATAATAAGTAAAAACACAGAAAAAAAACAAACAAGCCGAGAGACCCCATCGCCACTATTAACAATATATTCTAGTAAATTAAAAAACCAATAATGTTAATTTACTAATCAGATCTACATACAAACTATATAATCTTATTACACAACTTAAACTGAACCAATATTTTTCATACAAACATTATTTTTAAAATAGAGTTTTCTATCAACAAATTATCTAACATAAACACACAACTTCTCAGAAAAAACTTTAATTTTCGGAAAAATTAAGTTATAAACCTCAATAAAAAATTATTAATAACCGACCTTGACATTATTTCGGAATGAAATAACTCAGAGAGCTTTTTTGTTTGCAGTCTGGATCTTTATTTCGCACAGAGTCAACAGCTTTGCCAGAGTCGTACAGTATTTTTTGTCAATGTATTTACATTACCCTTATTTTAAAACATTTGTAAAGATTTTTTCTAGACTTGACAGGGAAAATAATAGCGTATTACTAGATGAGTATATATATATATATATATATATATATATATATATATATATATATATATATATATATATATATATATATATATAGTCAGAGAAAAAAGTATAGAAAGACTCTTTTCTACTTATATCCTTAATTTTTGGTTACATAGAAGAAAAGATTCTCTTATGATAAATAGAAAAAAAAACACGAGACAAAAATATGGAAAACATATTGTTTCCACAAAAAGTAATTAAGTCTGTACAAATTAAAGAACCAAAGTTTAATATTTTATTAAAAACCCATTTGCCTTAATGACATCCCTACAACTTTTTGGCATTGAATCGATAAGATTTTGACATGTATCAACTGAAATCTGCCGCTGTTCATCTTGTAAAACTTCCCATAGACGATTTTCATTATGAATTATTATGTCTCTAATGTCAATTGAGGAGGCAACTCCAGTAAATCAACGCTTTTCTCTAAAAGCCAATTTTTATTTAACGGAAAGAGTGAGATCATTATCTTGTTGATATCTACATAAAAGCAGCATTTCTTCTTCGCCATAGGACAACATAATATTTTCTAATAGGTAGCAATACATAAATCGATCCATTTTCACAGTTATTTCCACTATCAGGCCCGTCCCAGACCTGGAAAAGCAACCCCAGACCGTAATACTGCTATCCCCATGCTTCACAGTAAGTTCTGAATACTTAATATCGAATTTTTTTTCTAGAAGCCTTCGAACAAACGACTTTCCGTCTGAACCAAATACTTTAAACTTACTTTCGTCCCTCCAAATCACCATATCCCAGTTTTGAGGTATCCAATTTAAATGCCTCTGAACAAACTGAAGTCTGACTTTTCGATTTTTTTTGGAAACTAAAGGTTTTTTAACAGAAACTCTTCCAAACAATCCAATTTCACAAAGACGTCTTCTCATTGTTCGAGCCGTTATGTCTGTGTTGAAATGTTCGCGAATTTCTGCAGTAATTTGGGCCTATGACTTATGCGGATCAGTTATCGAAATTTTTTTATTGCACTTTTCAACATAGGGGGTAGTTTTTCTAGGACGATCTGACTCTGGCAGACTAATAACATTCCCCAGTAAACGAAACTCCTTTGGAATTTTGGAAACAACTCTCCCACTTAAACCTAAATTTTTGCTATAGTGCATTGCATTACCCCTTGCCTTTTTAACCTGACAACTCCAAGTCGCAACCCTTTCGACGAATACTTAATTTTGTCCATTCCTAATACAATATTGGCGGCAGCAGTGGCACAACAATACTAGTTCAATGATTTTAAATTCCATCCAATCCAAGACATACATAAAAAAGGCGTATAAGAGAGGAATGTGTATAGCCCAAAATGTAAACATGTAATAATATTCAAAATATCTTTACAAATATATAAAATAAATGGCACAAATTATTGTGTAAAAAAAAATATTTCCATTGTTTTCTCCATGACTGTATATATACTACAATTTTTTTACAGAAAAAAGTATTAATGCCTATTTGGTCTTGTAAATTTGCTTTTATTCAGTGGAGATAATTTTTTGATAGTCTAATTTTAATCATTACTATCAGTCCATTAACGGTATGTTTTCGAATTTTACAATTTTCCCACTGTAATGAGTCGCAAAATAAGCAAGAGCTTAAAAATTAGGTGTTAAAATATCAAAAGCACCGCCAAAGCTATTTCATCTCTGATATGATAACCCAGATTTCATCATATAATTGATTCTAATTACTTCATCTTAATTCTTGCCCTGTCCTAGATTATAAAAAAAAATCATAAAATATTTTTATTCACTGAGGTTTCAGTACTAACCTTTTGACTAATATGTAATACTGAAAGATATTTCTCGTAAAGAATAAATAATAAATATAATTAAGCATCTTTACATCAAATATTTAACCTAGTATTAATTTAGAATTCCGTAATATTACAACAAACACTATATTGCACAAATAATCCTTTAAAACTCAGTCCTGAATTCTCTATCTCCCTCGACCTCACCTTTCATTCTCCATCAGGACCGCGTTGTTATCCTCTTTGTTTGCCGGTCATTAATACAAAACTGTCCCTCTTGTACATAGACTTCCTTGCCCCCGCTAACCCGCACTCGGCTACTATCTCTCTTGTTTTAGAGGGTTTTTATGTAAATGCTCTTATACCGTCCTTGTTGGTCGTTTTGGGCTTTGGGGCTTCGAGCCACAATATAGGTTCTGCCTTTGCTCGTCTATGCTGTGGGTATGGGTGAAAATGTTTTAGATACAAGGTTTTAATTTTCCTTTAGGTTTTGTAATATTGCATAATTGGTATATTATTCATTAAATATATTTAAAATTTCTAAACACATATATATTAAACTACTTATAAAATACTTTGTAAAAATAACCTAAGACACATTAATTTCTAGTCTTTAATAACAGTACGTTGTGTAGCAATAGGAGTAACTTGTTCTTTTGTGCCCACAAATAATTTTTGTGAACTATGTCGTAGACGAGGAAATTTCGTTTATTTTATTATTTTATCGCTTGCTTTTTCAAAGACAGAGAGAGGTGATTATAGGTGATAACATTAGGTTAGAAAGTCATTTATTTATCTTATTTTGACAAATAGCATCTAAATAACGTCCTGAGTTGTAGTTTTAGGGAGTGAAAAAAATCCCCAAAGTTCGTTGCTAAACATGTTTTTGCCTTTCAAATTATAACTGAAAACAGGAATATTCCCTTGTTAGCGCGAATGCCAAATATAAACTTGATCTAACCGGCAATAAATTAAATACGAATTAAAAACCAGCTAAAAGACATGTAAATATGAAGTCACTAAGAATTTTTAAGTTTCGTGATATTTTTACGGATATCCTATGCAAGATGAGTCAACGACTGGTGGAAATACGTTTATGTCTTTAAGCTGCGTATAAATATGGCGAGCCGAGCGCGAGATGCGTCCGTGACGAGCTTGCCTCAAACTTGCAACGAATCTTCTTTGTTGTTTACCGATTCGATTGAACCCTTGTGCTTTCTGCTGCTGAGATATTTATCAATATTTGTAAATTTTGATAATTTAAAATAGGTGGTGTTTTCTCACCAAATGTGTTTTCTATCACGGATACTCAAATTTGTTATCCTGTGAATATCGCAGGACATTTTTACAAAGAATTTTGGTAAAGAATGTGACCAGATTTAAGATTATTTCTTTTTTTAAATCGGACTTATTGATGACGAACACAGGGCAGCCTAGTTTCGGTTGAAGTGGAGCACAACCATGCAAATTTTTCACGAACATTTTAATTAATACAAAATGAGCGAAGAAGATAGGCCTGTCTTACCATGTCTGATGAAAAAGAATAAATAATGGGATTTTACTGTTAAAAAGTTTATTAAATTAAAAACGAAATCTTGAATAAAAAAAGTCAAGATTGGAAATTCTAGCAATTCCAACATATTAGAGAACTGTACAAAAATTTCAGATTTAGATTTAGATTTTGAATACTTATTAAACACTTATTAAAACTAGTATATTTACTACTATACACGATGTCTATTTTGTATTCCAGTATTTAATTGTAACTACATTGTTAAATCGATAAAAAATTTTACCGGCAGAATATTAAGGTGGCTAAAAGGGGTATATTGTGAAACTAGTGAACAATATTTTTTCATCGAATGTTAAAAAATTTTCCTTCCCAAGAGCTTTGAGTTCCGGAAAATAGAACCGATTCTACCTTTTATATTAGGAATGTGTATGCTGCTCGCATCCTTCCCTCCATCGGCAAATTTTTTTTTTCTTGTGATCGCCCCCCACGTCTCCAAGAGCTTCAAATTCAGAAAAATAGACCCGACCTTGTCTTTTGCACTAGAAATGGGAATGTTGCTGGTGCCTACCCTCCCCCCCGTCGATAACTTGCTTTCGCTTGGCATACTGTACTTTTATGATATTACCGCCTCCCCCCAAAGAGGGAGGTTGGATCCGCCCCTGTTAAACATTATGTAACTCTTATGTTAAATATTTTTTTAACTAGGTCTTTTGATAATCTTAGATTTTCTTCATACCAAATATTAGAATTTTTGCAACAAGTGGTATATTATAAAAAAGCATGCTAAAAATGTTACTTTTTTCTGAACTTCGTCATCATAAAAACATTATAGAGCTACATCCGGAACAAAACTTACTTATCCTGTATGTGTAATGTTGAACCTAATTTGCTCTTTTAGCATGATTGCCGCTGCATTTTCAGATCCATATATTTTTTAACTCGTTATATAGTCACAAGTCTAAAGGCGAAAAATATTTTACAATAATCGTATTTGGTACCACCGGCGGTACATTTTACACGCTACTGCTATTTTCGTCACTATACTATTACATTTTTCGCCACTATCGGATAAGTTATTGTCACATTTACACCCATTTAACTCATTTCTGAGTCAAAATCAATTCACTCGTAGTCACTTTCACAACCAATTTCAAACTCTTCGTCACTATTTTCTTTCAAAATTTTTCATTTTTCCCTGCCGGCTAATTTTAATGTTTTTCATAACTCATCGAATGAGACCTCTTTTTCCTAAAGGAACCAAGAACTTTATCCGCCATGCTTGAAAATAATTCCAAAAACAACAGTAAAAATGAAACGCAAGTGTTAAACATTCAACTAACAGGTCACTACAATATCACGTGAGCAACTTAAAACCCAACTTCTGAAAATACTATCAAATATAATACAGTATGTTTGGACTACGTATCAGCGCCAAGCCTCCGGGAAAACCCGTGGGTGTAATAGCTATAATCGGTGGTAACACTTAAAGCGTTAAAACCATAATTATCCAAAAGTATCTTAATTTCGCAACAATAATAGAAAGTTCCTACAGCTATATACCAAAACAAATATTTCTGCATCTCCCTTTTTCTACTTAGCTTTAAACTTTTCAAATTAAAACCGTTTTAAGTGTAAAAAACAAAGTATTAAAATTGAAATATCCACCGCTCTTATTTAGTACCGACGCTTATTAATAAGTTATGAATATGTACCATATTTGTCTTTGATTTAGAAGTTACAGTCATTACGATGACATATAATTTATTTATTCGTTTTAATATTCTTTGCTTTCTCACATAAAGTATGACATTATCAGAAGTCAAATTATGCCAACAAAAATATTTTCAAAGGAAAATTACGTACAATTACTTCCAGAAAAAGCTAACAGGGTAAAATAACAAATCATATGTTTTTGGAGACACTTGTTTTCAGTTTAAGATGCGATCATCCTAAAATAGGGTACAATTTCCATTGTTATTTATAATTGACGCACAGCAGAAACATGCTGCTAACCGACGTCTCCGCATAATTCAATTTTCTATAAAGGTTGAACCTTGATCAAACCCCATACATCTTCGTAGGATTTACTTCAAGCGATGAAGCACTTCAATCCATGGAGTAATGCCCTTTTCTTTTTTGCAGTCCTGATTAAGACGACTACGGTGTTTCCGGTCATTCTCTTCTTGTAGTTAAGCATGGGTCATAATCAGGTCGAAACCAGCATTCAGAACACTTTTCTAAACACTTTACATAAATTCTTTTTATTTTCACTGCGTCCAGTTTTTCAGTTAATAGACACAACGATCCATAATCCATAGAGAGCGAGACATCCCCGGATATGCTCTTTAACACATGCCTAAAATGAAGATTCGTCGCTTTAAATAATGATCGACCAATCTCTATCGATGTTCTCTTGTGCCCAGGCAAAATGTTCTCTTCAAAGAGTAACAGCCAGATTCACTAAAAAGATTTAAGCGTTAAACCCGATCTAGTTGCCATGAAATTTAAATCTTTTACATATGTCAACAAATAAAAGCTTATATAGGAATATTAAGGATAAGAATCTTACAATAGAGCCTTAATCTGTAAGGGAAATAGTTGTATAGCGAAAATAAATAAAATTTTCCATTTTTGCCGGTGCATTAATAAAATTAAATGATATTTTTGTGCTTATATTTTAGGGTTTAAAAGCCTTTTAGAGTTTTTACAATACAAAAATATTAAATTGCCAATATTGCGAAAACTACAAATTTTTCGAATAAACAATCTTATTCAAAGTCAGCCTTATTTTTAATGAGATAACAGAGAGTTTACATTTAAAAAAATTGACCTTTAACGATTTTTTCAAGTTAATATTAATGTTAGTTTTTGATCACTCTGTATTTATCATCAAGATATGAACACAGTACACTAAAGTAGATCCCCTTATAGAAAGAAAACAATCCCAATTAAATAATAAAGACTTTCGTGTAGGAGGAATTGATAGTTATATTTAGACCTGCAAACCCCTTTTTTCATATAAAATTTCAAATATGTCACAAACAATTAGACTTAGTTATGGAACAATATGCATAAAAATTGTCTATAATTTTGCGGAGAATCTAAAAATGAAAAAACATATAGTATTTTATTTAAAATAAGCAAGAAGACATCAACTTTCGGAATCTTGAAAATATTTTAGTGAAGTTACCTCCATCGACTTCAACAAACTGACAAATTTTAAAAATTTTCTAAGGTCTATTTTCCGAGCGATCGGTCGTGGCGATTCATATTGAATCACACTGTATATTCCTATTTGAGCTCAAATAATTGATCCTTGTCGCCGACTGAGACGTGAATTGTTTTGGAATACTTGCATAATTACCTTATTTTAACTTTTTATAGCCATACGTGTTAAACCACAATCTGGGACATGGTCGACATTTTTTCTCCTTCATACCTTTTCACTTCTGTACGAAAGATGCAGATTTTTTTCATATATTTTGCAGAGGCAACATAAGTCATTTTTGAACCTTTTCCCTTTCTAACAGAAAAGCTACTTTGAATCTTTTCTAATACTTCACACTCATTATAGATAGACTTCATGAATAAGATGCATCATTAAGGAGAGCGGAATAATTTAGAGCCTCGATTGTTGGATGTACCAGTAAACAAGCCCAAACAAGTATGGTCTTCAAATAGACAGCAATATATTTTTATGAAACTAATTATATATCATCAACAGTATCCTCAAACTAAATTAATTTTTAAATTTATTTACTTATAAGACGACATATTAACAATTTCTGAATGTTCAAATTATCCCAATAAAATATAGAGAGAACCATGTCAGGCTACATTTTTTTTTTTTAATTTCAAATCCAATTTTTGTGTATACTTAAATATTAAATAGTATAAGCTTCATTTTTAAGTTAATAAAATATATTTTAAAGAAAGAAAAATAATTAAAATATTCTCCAAGTCCTACACGCACTAGTTTCTGCATTACCGAAAACCCAATGCCAAAAATTGTCAAAGTAAAAATATTTCCAAAAGTATTTAGAACCAAAGCTCTCTACATTATATATTCACTTTAATATCTTTTACAGTTTTCGAGATCCTGGACTTCGAATTTTTAACATCCCTTTATTTATCGTCTGTAGTTGCTCAACATTGGACGCCATGCATAATGAAAAATAATTTCTGAAATCTAAAAATGGCAATTTAAATCCAACCTATATTTTATATTTAATGATCAGTATGATAGCCAGTAATATTAAAACCAAAACAAATTATCTCTACCGTCTTTATTAAAAAATATGACCTATTTTAAATAAATTTATTTTTATTATAACCTTATTCACACCCCTAATCAACACAGGTGGGATTAAATGTTCCCCAAGGGATTATAATGCAATCTACCCCACTTAAATGTTGATACGCAAGCGAAATAAAGTAAAATTTAGAACTTGTATCACATGATATTTTTGTAATAATAAATAGTTTAAGATACTTCACAATCTATGTTAGGATTTGATGTCAAAATACGTTAAGTAACACAACTAAAAGTACAAATTATTAAAAAACACGAAGCTTTCTTTTTACAGAAAAATTTGTAAATACGGACCTGTACGTTGTTAATATATTTGCCTTGATTTTACACACAATATATCTTAAAAATAATTACGATGTATCCAAAAGTAACATTCATAAATACTTTTTATTCTTTTCAAACCACAAATCCTGTATTTAAAGGACTTTAGAGAAGCACCATCGCAACCTTCGACCGGCACATTGCTCCGCAGCAAGAGAAGAGTATGGGTAAGAAAGGATAGGAAATAACGGTGCAAAAGAGAGCGGCAGAAAGTAAGAGTCGTGAAGTCGATTGAATGTGGGTGTAGAAGCGAGAGCGTAAGACAAAAAGAGATAAAACGGCATGCATGCGCGGCATTCAGTCCCTCCCTTTCTGGGATCGATCTCGCTCGAGCAAAATGGCTCCAGAATCCCAAACCCAACTGTAAAATCACTAAGGACGTACTCGGCGCAGTTTTACGCTGCAAATTCGGCTTTATCGACGTGTTTTTAGAGTCGACGCGCCGTTGAAAAATCACAAGCTCCACCGAAAACTCATAAAGAGCACATTCGTTTGGCAACCGCTATGCAGTCTGTGCATTTTTCTATTCGAATAGACCTTATCAACACTTTTTCATGAAGGGGGCGCGACGTGCGGATTCCATAAAAACTATCTCTCAAAGCCAAGCGTCACTGAAAAATATGTGTACTTTGACGTAAATTAATGTGCGTTGCGTAAATTCAACTATTCTACAATAATTTTACATGAACGTTGAGATTAGCAAGCCTAATTAGGGATTCTGGCTAATTAGTTGACTTGTTCAATTCTGATTAACCTCTTTACAGACGTCAAAGAGCTTGATACCACATTAATAGCTTCTCAACTTAAATACCATTCGAGTTTAATTTATTATTAAGGAAACTTGTGTAAGCGTAAACATATTAAAAATAAACAGTATTTAATTTAAACCGAAAATAAATTTAAACAAAAAATCTGTAAATGTATTTTTACTTAAAAATAATTCATCACAATAATTAGAGAATCTTATAAAAATGTCACTCCAATACTTTCAGGAATTTTTTTAATAGTCCAGGTCTGTAAGGACTATCTACTTATCTAAGTCTTGTTCCACAGTCTGAAGGGTAATAAGATCCACCAAATAATAAGACTCATACCATATTTAAAGTATAAAAATAAATGTAAGACATCTGGTTCCATCTTTGAAACAAGGGTGTAATCCCTTTCGCGTCATAAATATGATACATATTCTAACGTGCGTACATAATATCAAAATTTTTGTTAGAATCTAATATGATCTATAGTTTGTATTATATTGTTATGCGAGAATACTAGGGGAGCACGGCGGAATTAGAGCCACGAGGTAATAAGAACCACTGTTTTAGATGTAACTGAACAGGTTGAAACATGTTTTGTTTCGAAATAATACAGAGGAATGCGGAAGGGGTATGTGTGTCCCATCTCATTGCTTCTTAGTTGTCTTTACGCACACAAATAGCCGCACGTCGATTTTTCGGGGAATTATTATAATTTTCACGATCCTTAAGAACACAGTGTAAGTATTTAATGCATTATAAATTTTGCCCCTTTTAATCGGTAAAGTACTTACAAGAAAATCGGATAAAGAAGTTAATTTATATACATAATCAATTGTATTTTGACAACAAATTTGGAAACTTAAAAAATTCTCTTTGGGGTATGTACACTGTAAAAAGGAAATGCACTAAATTTAATGTGAATGTGCTGGCAGCAAATTTCACAAACGTTTATTAAATGCATTTAATGTAATGCATTAAATTTAATAATTTACATTAATTTATTGCATAAAATTTAATGTAAATGTGCTGACAGCAAATTTCACAAACGTTTATTAAATGCATTTAACGTAATGCATTAAAGTTAATAATTTACATTAATTTATTGCATTAAATTTAATGTAAATGTGCTGGCAGCAAATTTCACAAACGTTTATTAAATGCATTTAATGTAATGCATTAAAGTTAATAATTTACATTAATTTATTGCATTAAATTTAATTTAAATGTGCTGGCAGCAAATTTCATAAACGTTTATTAAATGCATTTAACGTAATGGATTAAAGTTAATAATTTACATTAATTTATTGCATTAAATTTAATGTAAATGTGCTGGCAGCAAATTTCACAAACGTTTATTAAATGCATTTAATGTAATGCATTAAAGTTAATAATTTACATTAATCTATTGCATTAAATTTAATGTAAATGTGCTGGCAGCAAATTTCACAAACGTTTATTAAATGCATTTAATGTAATGGGTTAAAGTTAATAATTTACATTAATTTATTGCATTAAATTTAATGTAATCATACATTAAATTTAAAGTTTAATCATTACTTTTTAAGGTGGCTATGTACATTAAATATACAGTCAGTGTTCATTGAATTGGAGATATGTTATCATATATTTAATGCGCTAACATGAATATGAGTTCAAAAAATTCTGAAACTACCAGGAAAAAGTGGACATTTTTCCCATAGGCAGTGTCCGCCATCTAGACCGGTTTCGAACTCATTGGTTACCGTCAGTACAGGGCAAACATGTACACCTGACCATAAGAAAACTGAGTCCTTTAAGCAACTTATATCCTACTAAACAAAAAGCTCAATACAATTTGCGCCATCTCCCGGAATCAATGTATATTGAATAATATTGTAAATTCATGTAGTATTATTACATATGTGAATTAATTTTAATGTACAGAAGTTGAAATATCTTTTCCGTTACCTTATTGAAATTTAAGATACCATTTAGTCAAGTTTAATATACAACGAACTAATATTTGAATGAATTGCTTTAAATTCAAAGTAAATGTAATTCACGATTTTTGGTACAAAGTCATTAAATTTAATGTAGAATGTACATTAAATTTGCATTAAATTTAAGGTTATTTTAACAGTGTAGCTGACTACCTATTTCACATGGCTTAAACGCCATGAAATTTCGTAAAATTGCCTACGATTGTGGTGAAAAATTGATGGATCCACGTAATTTTAACAAGGAAAGCAAATGTGCGAGACCAGACTAGCTGCCGAGATTTCTGGAAAGAAATCCTGATATTATTGTCCGCAAATCTGTATTATTAAGTATAAATAGAGAGATTTAACAAAGAAGTACATCCCTTTTACAAAGATTTTGAAGAACTCATTGTAAAGAATAAATATGAAGCATATCAAATATTTAATAGAGTGAGAGACTGAATGCAATACCCAGGAAAAATTTTAGCAAAAACAGATCAGAAGCGAGTTGGCACTGTTACTACTTGAGAGAGAGGAAAAACAGTCACAACAATTTGTGCGATGAGTGCTATTGGTGTCTATGTACCTTCTATGTTCATATATCAGAGACGGCGTCATTCTCCTCTTCTAGAAAAAGATTTTAAGATATTTATAAATCCATGTGAAAAACAGTCACTTGACCTAACAAGCATATGAGTTTTTGTCAGAAATAACTACATTACAATGTTGTTTATACAGTCAAAATCCTCACACGGCCTACAATCACCAGACGTCACATTTTGTAGCCCTCGGAAATCTTAAATCAAAAAATTTGATAAAAATTACTCCATATGACATAGCCGGTCTATTTTACAAAGCATATAGCAATATAGCTTCAATTGACAAAGTCGTAAAAGATTACCGTGCCACTGGTATAAGCACAATTAATATAAATCTATTCAGCGACGATGATGTCATAAATTCTGCTGTCTCAAACATAGTAAACAGCTCTGTAGATGATAAATAAATTAATAATAGGAATTCAGATCGTCACGCTTTACCTGATCAGAGCATTGTAAAGCTAGAAGATGTTCAAGAAACTCCATTACAAGATACATTTGTTATTGAAGATTCAAGAATTAAAGACTCTTTTGCTATTGATCGAAATGTCATTGACAATCGATCAAATAGTGACGAATCTATTACAAATATCCTTTCTGATTCCAATGAACCAAATTCTGTCCAGGCACTGTCACTCTGAATAAAACTGTAATAGAAGAAACGTCGTATAAGAAAAAATAAAGAACCAAAAGAAAGAGGTAAAAATGAGAGCTAAAAAAGTCCTTTTTAAAGATGAAACCAGTTCATCAGATAAATCTGTTAATGATAGTAGTATCTGCGACGATGATGGTAGTGACTACGTCGATGAGGAATCCAACATGTATAGTATTTGCAGACAATCTTGAAAATGTAATGAATTTTAGTACCGATACAGGGCCGGTGGTGACTGGGTACGGACTCAATGCACAAGAAGGATTTCTGCCAAATATTATCTTTGTAATTTTTTAAGGACAAATTAATTGTAATTTTGCACGTTTCTAAAAATAATTTAATTACATTTTATATTAAATGGCTTTAAGTTTTTAATATCTATGAAAAAGGTTATATTTTATGTTTTGATAGTTATTTTTATGCTTTGGCTATCATTGTCCCGTTGGACCTCATTACTCGATACTCTGGCTCTTATTACCCCGTACTTTGGGCAATGGAAGCCATGCTACTTTTTTTTAAAATAAAGGTAATTTCAACTATTGTTCTTGTTTTACATTTGATGTTGATCAGTAAAAATTTATGAGTTATAGTTTTCAAAAAACAAAAAGGTATATTAAAATGCGATTATAAATAAAAGTTATTGGAGTTTTTCCTTACGTAGCCTCAATTTCGCCGTGCTTTCCTACTGTCTATTTTCTTATTAAAATCATACCCTCAAATTTTAATTATTATGTCTCTCATCTATATCTGTAGAGGTCTGTAACAGGACCCGCATCTGATCCTGTAGAAATACTTTAATCAGATAGAAAGTTAATTTCTATTTTATTTAATACGAATGCCGTGCTACGAGTATGTGCTCCTATTATATAGATATCTTTTCTTTTGAGACATTTGCTCTTGGTGTATTATTTTCATGTTATTGCTACACAACTGCTATCAATTTTTTAAATATATTAAGTAATTATAAAAAATGTCATTTTTTTATTGAACTATTTGTTTATTTTTATTATTGTTATTGTTCGAGTTTTGCGTCGTCAGAGCTTCCATTTCCTTTCAGTAATCTGAATGCACCGTCGCACAGTGGGAAAAAATTGATAAAAAACTGCATCAGGTACAAATTTTAGAGGAATTGGATAAATAAACTTTTTTTAAGTACTGAAGACAACGTATTTTAATGATACACCTGCGACAATAACCTAATCCAAAAACCCTAAATCTATGGACCGTATACCCATAAACCCATTCTCATCAATACTGAACCAGTGAACCCAAAACCCCATACCCATAAACCCAAAAAAGAACCTCATGAATCCACTAAAATAAAAGATCAAATTTTAAGTCCAATCTGTCGTACATAAGACATCAACGTAATATCAGTAATATATAGTTCCTACAGATAAACTACTGACTGTGGTCTGCTAGACTCAAAATTACTCCAAGTGAGGACGAAACCAGCCCGATGGGTGAACTCGGCTTAATACAGACGTGTCCATACCGTTCGACGCCAGGAGTACGGCAGAAGTCATGCCATAACGCAGTCAACGCATGTGTGCCGTCGACAGGGTAAACCCATTTAACCTAAATACTTTTAGGTATGTCATCACTCAACTTGTACCCAATAAAACAAGTTTGGGACAAGAGTTCTCGCAACCGTCCAGGACTGCGTAACGCAACCGCGTCTTATCCGCGTGAGTCTGAGAACTGGCTGGAGGCCACGATGTGTTTCAACACGTGAAGCATTTTGGGATACCAGGACAGTATTTCAGTGTTTCGTTCTTTCAGAACTCCTCAGATAGGCTAAGAAGCCACTTACATTATATAAAGGAGATGTCAAGTCGAGTATTCAGCAAGCAAGCACTGTGTACAGCTGCTGACAGCTAGACTTGTAGTCAGCTAGACTCAAGACTCAAAATCATTAACAAATTACAAATTGTCGAAAAAAAAATGCTTGTTAAGGTTTACTTCTGTAACTACTTACTTTATAGAAGATTGTATATATAATGTCACTAATAAAATAGTTTTCCCTAATACGTATGATATTCAATGGTACTAAAAAAATTATATTTCTTTCTCATTACTATGTTTAACTAATAGAACTTTATTTTATTTTTGTCGAAGTACGAAATTTGCTGTTTGAAAATCAATATTTAGGTCAAATAAAGCCTTAAATTCAGAAAAGGGTGGAAAATATTAAAGGGGCATTATTTCAACACTATTTATAAATTTAATAGGCACGATGCATGTGATCTACTTGTAAGGAATACGTATTGTACCGCAGCAACTGCCACAAAGTTCCATCAGCATAGAGGATTTATCCACATTTCCAGACCACCATAAAATACAAAATTAGCTTCTTCTCTGCGAGCAAAATTCAAACTAGTGATATACTGAATAAGAAAACAAGCGGTAAAGTGATTTCTTACTTAGATATAGCATAAGATCTTGCGGAAAATTTACTTACTATATTATTTATTTATTTTCGATTTGACCAAGGAGAAATTAAAATAAAAGGTTAACGTAAGTAGAAATGAAAATATGGACAAGGTTAATTTCACTTATATATGATCTCTGAAAGAAAAATATTTATGTACTGAACTCATCTACTAAGGTTTCGTAAAAATCGACTAGATACCTGTATCAAAAGCGTTTAAAGCTAGAGATACTATAGAGCTAATATAAGTAAGGTAAAAATAGCCAGCACGCTTAAAAATTGATTAGACTATTTATGGTACATTTTAAGATATTCCAATGGGATATTATCTGAACTAAAGTTTGAAAGTTATAACTTTTATATTAAGCAATAATAACTGAGGAAGCATCTACGGTTTAAAACACATAGGGGAAACTTTCATATTAGTGATTTTTCCGAAAATTTCAGTTTTAATGCAAATTTAAGTCTAACGATAAACTTAAAGTAAATCTCTCAAATGTAATATAAGCAAAATGGTAAGAAGATTTAAAAAAATAAAATAAAATACAGTTTTGTAACGTAAATCTGGTAAATTTTTTCATTTGTGTTATTGATCTATATCGATGATATAGGTGACGAAAATGTTTAATTGCTTTGGTTTCAATTGTTTTTATAGACAATATATTAAAATTTACATTCATTAGTACAATCCTCAAATCCATTTTTGACATAAAATTTTATATTTGAATATATTTTTAAGCCAAATCAACCTTTTTTCATAAATTGTTATGCATTTAATCATATAAAAATAATCATACTTTGCTATTGTCCCATATTTTAAAAATACCTCTAGAGTTATTACTAATAGTTTTGTATTTAAATTTAGCGTTAATCACTAACCGCCACGAAAATAAAACCTACTACTATAGTATCTATATATTTTTTTAAATTTTAAATTAAAAAAGAATTTTCTATCCCAAATACAAACACCTTGCAAAAACAACATCAAATGTGGGACAGGCTAAAAATATAAAGGATACTATCCCTAATATTTCAATTATCATGAGATAATTGAATTTTCGAGATCTAATTAGATCAACATAATCATCTATGTATGATGTAAATTTCAGCTACTTATATCTCAACAGCAGGTATACGTGTATCAGTAACCAACATGATAGCCAAAATTGAGGTCCGACGTGTTAAGAAGTAATAGACTATAGGAGATATGTTTAATTAAAAAGTTTTTTTTCTATCTCGCAAGTATCATAATGTCCTATTATATGATAAATAGCCCAACAAATAACCCTTTAACATTAAAACTTTACACAAAACTGTATTTTTGGACCCGTGGAATTAGCATCTGATTACGTAGAAACCTTCAGAATAGTAATAGTAATTATTTCTTGGAAAAGCTATTGTTTTTCAATAAAAAAATTTTGAACAAAAGTTGTGCGCTACCTATAAAATGAGCTAAAGCTCAACCAAATCGGATAATTTGTTTGTTAGTTATTGCAAAAAAACCTGCTATGGTTGTTTTCTCAATTGTTAATAAACAATAGAAAAATATATTGTATTAACTTTATACTAAACCAAAAGGAGCCTCTTCTTGCATACAACAAGTATGCAAAATTTCAAGTAAAAATATTCAATAGTTTTTTGCACAGTGAATTTGTTTATAACATTTTATGTTTTTTTTTATTGTTTATTCTCAGCGATCTGGAGATCCTACAGTGATCTGCGGGTGTGCAAAAGAAAGCTTGAGACTTACACTAACAATAAGAAAAAAAGAACCAAATTAATTGGTAATTTTAAATTATTTAAACATATAAACAAATTTGAAGTTGATTTTTTCGTTATAAACTAATAGAATAACTCTTCGACAATTTTTGATATCGAAATGTCGATAAGTAAACGTGATAAGTGAGATTTTGGCTCATATTTTGAAAAAAAAAACAAATTCTGTACGACCATTAGAAGCTGAGATAGATTTTTTTTTTTCAAAAAATCGCTGCTGCGTTATTTATTATTAAGGGATTATTTAAGTAGGAATTCGTAGAGAGATGGTTAAACTATTGTATGCAACAGTTTTAAACTTAATTATTTCAAAATTATTGATTTTGCAATAGTTTAAATTTGCACCTACTCCAAGAGTCAGAAAGTGAGTAGTGGAGAGGGGCGTTCTTTCAGCCCGCGGCGCGCGGAAAAAAACGTAACTCTAACGCTTCACATTCATTTCGCCGGAAAAATTTGAATTATCTCGACGAATATTGGTTGTAAAATGTTTATTTTTTTTTAATTCGAGGTTTTTCGACGAGATATGAACAATTGATGATATGGTTTTGTAATCAAATTATTGTTAAACATAACAATAAACAAATTGTTGCACGTGCTTTGCGAGACAAATGTTACAGTGGTCAACATTATACTACTAATAAGGAATATTAAAAATCAGACTGATTTTTAATGTCCCATTAATATTTATGGAGTTATAACATGAAATAAACTGTCATTGTCACTTGCCGCCAAATTATTGGTTGTACAAAAAAACCCATGTTAACTTTTTTGTTTATTTTATTGGACGAAAATCTTTCACATACAAAATTTTTTGCTAACATACATATTTTTGCTTAAATCTATAGAAAATATTTATTCCATTCTGCGTTTCTTAGACATCGATGGAAACACATTTTCCGAACTCTTATTGGTTTCACTATTACCATTACAATTATCATCATCCTTATCACTCTCATCGTCATCATCTTTATTACTCTCATCGCCAACATCACTCTCATCATTGACATAATTATCATTATTATCATAATCATAATTATTTTTTCCCCTATTATTTTCATCGTCTTTGAAAGTAATATTACAATAATTCTCGATTGGATAATCGCGTACAATATTATCGTCAAATGTTGTTTATACTGCATCTCGAAAAATAATAATGCTATCAACAAATGTTGCTATTTGTTTCATGCCATATCTCGATAAATATAAATGGTACATTAAAAATCAATCTGATTTTTAATATTCCTAGTTAATAGTATACTGTTGACCATTGTAACAATTTTTTCGCAATTTGAAAAGGAAGTAAGTACAGTAAAATTATAATTATGCATAAAATGTATAAAAGGGAAACAATTTGTATATTGCTATGTTTAACAATAATTTGTTCGAATTTAAAGCGTCCGAGTTACATTTTTTCCGCGCGCCGCATGCTGAAAGAACGCCCCTCTCAACTGCTCACTTTCTGACTCTCGGAGAAGGTGCAACTTTAAACTATTACTACATCAACAATTTTGAAATAATTGAGTTGAAAACTGCTGCAAAACTTTATCTCAGCTTCTAGTAGTCGTACACAATTTATTTCTAAATATGCGTCAAAATCTCGCGTCTATTTGTTTATAACAAAAAAACAAACCCCAATTTCATTTATCTGTTTCAAAGTTTAAGAGCAACAATTCATTTCATTCTTTTTCTTTCCTATACGGCCTCCAGATCGCTGAGAACAAACAATAACAAAAAAACATAAAAAGTGTTAAACAAATTCACTGCGCAAAACACTATTAAATATTTTTATTTGAATTTTTTCACATTTGTTGTATGCAACAAGAGGCTCCTTTACAAACAATTGAAAAAACAGCCATTTTAGCAGTTTTTTTTTTTGGCAAAAACTAACGAACAAGTTATCCGATTCGGATCTGTAGATAAATAAAAGATCCTTAATTTGAACTCTCATAATTTAAATATCATTCATTAGTTATTGTAAAAAACCTAAAAAAACTAAAAAAATTTCCATTTTACGGCATAGCAAATAATTTTTGCAAAAATATCTTCTTCTTGCTTTTTGTTGCTTTGAAGGAAAGCCCTTGAAATCCTGAATAAAAAAGATATCTTAACTTGTTTATCCCGAGTTGCTATAAATAAATCGAGCAATAGCATAGCCCGTTGGTTGTACGGGTTTGTAAGGTTAGTATATCAAATGCTCGTTTTATTACAAAGATTTTTAAAGAAAAAACATTTCAGTAACAGTAATAGAAGCAGAGTGATAATTCGTTTTTTGTAGGTATTTTCGATGCGTACAACTTTTGTTTCAAACTTTTTTACTGAACATTTTAATTGTTAAATAAAAAATTATCCCCAAAAAAGAAAATGAGACATAAGATACTACATAATTTCCATTATCATTCTGAAGGTTTCTATGTAGTTAGAAGCAGGGGCGGATCCAGCCTCTCTCTTTGGGGGGGGAGGGGGGGCGGTGATATCACAAAAGTACAGTATGGCAAGAAAAACAAGTTGTCAACGGGGGGGGGGGGGGGGGGAGTGCAAGCAGCATACTCATTCCTAATATAAAAGGCAAAATGGGTTCTATTTTCCTGAACTCAAAGCTTTTGGGACGGGGGGGGGGGGGGGCAGCACACAGACTCCTATACTCTATTCAAGAACTAGAGAGAGTAATAAAACTGTTACCGAAACCTCTAACGTACCTGCTCCAGTGCCGCAGTAACTGAGAACTGCCATAAATCTAATTATATTTCATTATATTTAAATATATTTTATAAATTTACTGCAACATAGAATTTCTGATAGTTTAATTTAATTTCTGTCAGTGAGCAAAGTACAACTTACAGTTTTTTATTAGTGATTTATCTTGTTTGCGCTTGTTTTTATATATTATTTGAGATTAGTGAGATACCCAAAAGATATGGCTTTCACCTCTATATTTATTCCAAAATCGTTAAACCAGAGATATCAATATCTAGATAATAATGTTAAAAGCTCTGTTGAGATATGTTCCAACATGACAGGAGTTGGAAAATCTACTATGTACCGAAGGAGAACTGAAGGAGAAAAAACTACTGGAATTGTTAGTACTCCCAAGCCACATTCGATCACAGGCAAACGAAAAACCTCCTTGAAAGAAGAGATGAAAACTGCAATTAAAGGGGTTGTATATACATTTAATTATGAGAAGCAGATCCCAACCATCTACAAAATTCTAGCTAAAATCATTGAAGAGTAAAATTTCTGATAGTTCAATCTAATTTCCGTCAGTGAGCAAAGTACACCTTACAGTGTGTCCTTAATGATTTATTTTGTTTATGCTTGTTTTATATATTATTTGAGATAAGTGAGATATGGCTTCCACATCTATATTTATTCCAAAATCGTTAAACCAGGGCATTTTTTCCTCAACGAATAACTTATTACGATGAATGTTTATGATGCCTTAAGATATCAATATCTAGATAATAATGTTAAAAGCTCCATTGAGATTTGTTCCAACATGACAGGAGTTGGAAAATCTACTATGTACCGAATACCGAAGGAGAAAAAAACAACTGGAATTGTTAGTACTCCTAAGCCACATTCGATCACAGGCAGACGAAAAACCTCGTTGGAAGAAGAGATGTAAACTGCATTAACAGGAGGTGTACATACATTTTATTACGAGAAGCAGATCCTAACCGTCGACAAAATTCTAACTAAAATCAATGAAGATCGGTATTTACCTGAAATTAAAAGAACTGAGCTCTGGAAATTGCTCAGAGAACTTAATTTTTGCTGAAAAAAAAACCAGATAGAAAATCTGTTCTTATAAATCGTCCGGAAACTGTCCGTTGGAGACGTAAATATCTCTCTCAAGTAAAAGGTAGAGTTGCTAGAAATAACACAAATAATAAAATTAGTAATTTAACTAAACTTTTGAAAGATTTTTTTGAATAAAGTTACTCCGGAAAATTGGGAAAAATCCATATAATAAAAGAATAAAACAAAATGTGAGAACTCGATCTCATAATCGGTGAGATAGAGGAACCAATTATAATTAATTTTAGCGAAGATAGTTACACTGACTTTGATTAGGAATTAGATACGTAATGTTTACTGGTGTAAACACAATTTATTATTTAAATTTTTGTTTTTGTTGTATTTTATTGTTTAATGTTGTTCATATGTTGTTTTTTTTTATTTTTTTATATATTTTTATTTTAGGGTGTACCACTCTTTAATTTTATATATATTTAATTCTAATTAGCCGTAAGTTTTTATTATTTTATTATTGTTTTTGTGTCTTTTTCTTAAGTGTGTAGAATTAACATGTTTATCTTATTTTTTTGGGGCTATCGTATTTCCATATATAAAAGTAAATTAAATTATCAGTTCAATAGAAATAAAAATAAGTAGCTCTAATTTTAATTACAACATAAAAAAAGTAATTACATTAGGATCCCTTTTTAGTGTTTAATTGTAATTCTGCAGATGATTTAGGAAATAAATAAACTGAAACGTCAAATACCCTAAAAATGTTTTTAATTAATAAAATGACCGAACTTTTTGTATTTTTGACAATGGATATTTTGTAAGTATTTAAATTATAACTTAGAATTTTTTGAGAGAATAATCCTACGATTTAGTCTATTATTATAGACCGCTATTTTTGATTATAAAATTTCTAACTCTTTCCTATGAAAAATATATGTGTCTAACAAATTTTGCTAAAAATACCGGACTAAAGAACACAGGTAGTTTGCGAAGAGAAAAAGGGTAAAAAATGATTTATTACTCTCTCTAGTGAATAAACTATAGTATAAGAGGAAAAATCGGGTCTATTTTTCTAAACTCAAAGCTCTTGGGGGGGGGGCATCACCCCCACCGCCCCCCTCCCTTGGATCCGCGCCTAGTTAGAAGTCTGCTAACAATAAATTTCAAAATCACCTCATATGAGGCTAACTCCGCCGGCCTATTATAGGCAAAATAAAACTCGCCACCTAAAAGATCTAAGTTCTATGGTTACCGTTTTAGAACTTTAATCCTTTAAGTGAACCTGCCTGTAAATGCTGTGCTAGCAGGATTTCCTCTACAATATTTAACTTATCTATATAATTCCACAATTTTTTACATATTTTTAACATAGATGTCGACATTTTATCTGAACAGAGAAAGAAAGAATAATAATATAACTGGCATAAATCGTGGAAAAATGGAGAATAAAAGAACGGCTGTTCAATATTGATGTGGTTTGTCTGCAAAAGCGATTAAATAATTCGGCTCCTCAATAATGCAGTCCAAAACGAGTGATGCACCAGCGGTGCAACGCCGGGCGCATCTGGCCCCTGCACTCACGTCACGACTAACAACCAACTTTCTGCGTGCATTGCACACAACGTAACGCTTTCAAAAATCCTCTTTTCTAATTCGCATTTGACCAGTGACGGTGTAAACGTAAACTGGAAATTCTAATTTATTTTTGTATACGCGTACATTTTAATGCAGTAGCTGGGGATAAAGAACAAGCGATTACCCTTATTTATAGGAAAAAAGATCGGGAAATTTTAAGTTTTTTGATATGTTTTATATTTAAGGGTCCTTATATAGAATGTCTCTGAATGTTGTCACGGTTCAATTTTGCGCTTTAGCTCTCTATAGCTGATTTATTTAATTTAACCTTATTTCGCAAATACTGTCGTTATGGGCACCACAGTATCATTTTTCTTAAGTATTTTCCAACCATTTCATTAAGTATAGTTTAGATTAATTTTATTTGCTATTATTTTGTCCTACTTTGGTATTTCGCTACACTTGTGCTTAGGTATTTTCTTATCAATATCAAAATTACTGCTAACCTTTTTTTGTAATCAGTTTTTTTTCCTATCATTTATATTTACATTCGATGGGATTATATTTATGTTGGGTTGCAGAAATCAGGAAGTTTCAATTGATGTATTAATATATATTTCTTGAATTTAAAACTAACTACTGGGATACTAATTAGATTTATTATTTTTGTTTTGACTGGAAAATGCTAATGATTAACGAATTGGCTTAACTAATAAATGCATTTTAGCCGACTGTTGTTACCCGGTGTATTTATTTTTGAGCTGTTATCTCTTTCAAATGTGGTAATTGAACGCGCCTAACGGAAGTCGATTAGTGCGCAAGCAGTGCCATGGTTATAAATAGAGGCCGTTTTGCCCTGAATTTTCACTTTTTCCTGGTTTGTTTCGGCCAAAGCAGCGGCGGACTTTCATCTCAATTTTTAGTGGCCAAATTTTTGGGATTCTGAGATGGAAAGTCGAAAATTATCCCGGCAATTTTGTTGAGATTTGGTGTACCGTATCTTTGGTTAGTTATGGTTTTACCGGGATAAACTTGGAGACAGGAATTTTGGGCAGTGAGTACGGGTCAACGAAGGATCAGTCTAACCCCAGAAGATCGGGGTCTACCTTTAGGGATACAAATACCAATCCACCGTCTGGCTAAGTGAAAACCCAGTTCCACCCTCTGGGTAAAAGAATATCAAGTTTCACCCTTGAGGTAGAGAAAGCCCAGTAGTACTTTCTGTGTATAGAATATCCTGTTCCACCCTCCGGGAACAAGAATGGTCCACTCAACAAGAAAGAATCCTTCAATGACCACCTATTTTCAATAGAGTGAGATTAGTACTAAACCTTTATGAGTTTCATTTGACCCGTAAGGTTCTTGTCCACTTTCATCCATTAAATTTAATAATTTTTTTTTATAAATTTTATTCTTCGAGCTGCGTTGATAGCTAGGTCCAAGCAACAACGTGGGGGGATTTCTGTGTTTACCCGGCCGAAATTCAGTGGCGCCCATTTTAAATACCACCCCTATTCGATGTACCGGGTGTCCCAAATTGGATAATTTTATGGGATTTCTCGTTAACTTTGGCAAAAAACTAATGTAGAAATTCAAGATCTATTTTTCAAGGAAACTAAAAATATCGCAAACGGAACTTAAAAATATTCTTTGGTTTTGAAGATACAGGGTAAAATTCAAAAGTTGACAATTTTTATAATGCCCTGTAACGTTCTTATTTGAAAATATATTAAATATTTTAAATAACTTGTTTTTATAATATTTTTAAGCCTAATCTAACGGTGTAATCGCAACTTTAATATGAGGTGCGGTTTAAAAGTTATTCATCCCAATTTAATTATTTTAAATTGAGCACTCTATATATCTTCAGAAGATAAGGTAGTGTTTTTAATTATATTTCTAACAACACTCTATGTCAAAATGAAAAAGCAAGCTTGATTCTGCGATTTTTCTCATTAAAATAAAACAATAAGCCATGAATAAAAAACTAAAAAAGGTAATATAAGCGGCGCTGATAATTTTCAAGTACTAATTGCGTCGTACGTACCGTTCTTCCCCGATCTGCATCAGTACTTTTTTTCCCATAATTTCCTAAAATTAGGAAAAAATTTAATAATATTACCTTATTAAATGGAATTGCCAGTAATCCGTGGAGAAGGTGGAAACGCACAATTTTTCGGTGATTTTTTATATGCCTCCTATTTTTGGGTCGTAGAACACAAATACGTTGTCAATTTTCACCGATCTCGCGTTATTTTTTCGAAAAAATAATTCATTTTCACTCAAATAACTTGTATTTTCCGATCGCTACCTTTAAATTTCGGGCATTTCTCGTAAAATACACAAACATTACACAATATTTAATAATTTTTTTAACAAAATTTGGATAAATAACCTTGAAAAAATACGAATTTTCCATAAAACCTAAGAAAACCGTTTTATTGTCGTCTTATACAGTTTCTAGGCGTGCACGGTTGGCTGCATACGATTTGAATCCAAAAAAAGTGATGCGATGTTGCCACGTTGACGATTCATTAGGCTGGAAAACTTGATAGTTCAAATGCAATTAATTGTGGTCATTCCAGTATTGTTGCGTAAAATGTGGGTAAATGTGCAGAATCGAGATGCCAAACATAAACAGATCATAACCTGAACTCACCTGAACTAAACTTATCTAGATTCCACAAAAATACGACATGAATGAAGAGTTATGTATGGTATGTATGTAAATATGTTGTCCAAAGTTCTTATCACACAGGATGTAAAAAAGATGGGGTCATGAGTGTCACTGCTAGTCCGTCCCTGCAGCTGGTTGTTCAACAATTAGATGTAAAAAACTTGATTACATTGCAGCTCTTTGGGAGCCCATATCTCTGAAGGGGAGGCCTATACGAAAAAAGTTTATATGAACTTGTAGTATTCCTTTTAAGTGTTTTTTTTTCATATCCGGGAGATTTCCCACATTTTCCCTGACACCTTGTATAATAGTTTAAAATAAAAGTCACCCTGGTTATTCTAAAATTAGCTTTTTCAAAGTGATTTCTAATTCAATTTCCATAGTATGCAATAATAATTTTAATGAAACAGGAACTAAAAGTATAGTTTCGATATTTTTCAAAACAAAAGTTCTCGATTCGATATTTTTCAAAACAAAAGTTCTCGATTAGCTGTATAAGTATCTCGTTAATTTATATACACCGACTACCACGAGATGGTTGCTCGTGTTCGCAACGTTGTCGGTCTGATACTATGAAAATTTCATTGAAACCGATTCAGTAGTTTTTCAACAATTTAAATCGCATACAAAAAGTTGCATTCCGCTGAATTTCGGTTAAATTTCTTTCAAATTAGAATTTTGATAGCTGTAGATTATGAGCTTATTTATATTTTAAAATTTCCAAATGGTGGCTCCAATGTGGGAGATTGTAAAATTTATCATACTTTATTTAAATCGGAATTGATATTTACGGATTTGTAAGTTTTCAAAAATAGTCTGATCTGTTCTGAACAACTCCCTGATTTCCGAATTTGAATAGAACTTCAACTCGTTTGTTTTCAGTGTAAGTTCTGAGTTGAACTGGTAGTATGGCAGTTTTTCTATATGTTAAAAATTTAACTTTTCTATTAAGTATTGGTGGAGGATCTTGGCGTGTTTTCCTTGTTTCCTCCTGCGGTAAACTCTTGGGTAAACTCTTGGTATCCTCCAGTTATGTGTTGGAATGTCACCGATTTATTGACGAATCTTTGATGAATTATTTCAAACAGTTTCTGGTTGAATTAACCTGGCCCTGGATAGCTAACAAGAAGCCTTTGGAAAAGTTCATCTGTTTACTGGTGAGAAGTCATTTCGTACATCCCCAACCGCTATACAGTTGAATCATGTTTCGCATGTTGCCTGGTGTAGTATATCTGCCGCAGCTGCTTTTTACAACCCATTATGCCTCTGGCACATCTTTTTTGCTGAATTCCAATGATGTTTTGCTCTCAAGAAAACAATTTCTATTAACGACAACATTAAAGCACAAAAAGCTCTTCTATAGCTGGTAGTGGAAAGCGATATTAAACGTCATGCTACAGTTCAATGAAAAGATAAAATTTCCCTTCTAAAATATATAAAACATCAAAGAGCTCAAGCATTAGTATGTAAAAATATGGAAATGCTACAAACTCCTTGACAATGCCAAAGATTTCCTCGGTGATGAGAATCTCAAGTTGTGTCTCACTGTGATCTTGACCAATTTAATGTCCTCCATTGACTAAATTAGTGGTAATATTGCCGCTGGTGTGATTAGTTGGTCTTTAAAAGAATACATATAATCTGACAAATTAGTGTAGTGTATTATTGTTAGGCTCAGTAATCCTTCTAATTGATTCTCTTCAGAAATTGTTTAGTTTCCAGCAACTACAAATTAGCAAATTATAAGAGTTTCTCCTGATATAAACCCATCATGTGCAGGTGTTTCCTTCAGGTGCAGTAGCCGGTAATCAGTATTATCATAAGCCTGATTTGTTGCTGCTAAGTATTAAAACCTCCTGAGTTAACGGCTTTGAAATTGAGGACATTATTTATTTAAGCTACCGTTTTACTAGAATGAAATGCCAGTAGCATTGGCGGAGTGTTGCTGTTTGATCCACCAAATTGTACAAACCCCAAATGAGCTCTTCGTATACAACAAAAATGTTTGCAAATATTTGTCTCGCTAAGGCATTAGCATTGTCTTATATATTAATATGTCCCAAGTTCCATGCAAGCGACTTCTATTGCAGCTGGACAAAGCTCAGATCTATTAAACGCTACAGAAACATTTTGAGTCAATCCGATACATGCTTAAACTTTAATGACTATTTTATTATTACTATTCGGTGTTAACTTTCAATTGACTCAACAAAAGTCGGACTTTTATCTCTTTCCGGACTGTATACCATTAAAAGAAGTAGGTGAGTCAAAATTAAGGTATTAAGCAGAAGGCTATGTTAAAATATGTAAAAATTTTCTAACTAAAGGGCATGTATTCGGAATGGCTACTTTCTAGATGTCAATGAAGATATTTCTATGCAGCTCCAGCTTCCCAAAACTGTTCTTCAAACTCATCAGGATTAGACGTGTTGTTGGCAAGATGATCGGTATTACTTGGACTTGGTCAACCTGTCGCATATTTCTACTTTGATTCAGCTTTTGTTTTTTGCCTTAATGTATCTAGGGATTTATTGATATGTTGAAGGTAATCAAGATGAGTCTTAAAAGTGTCTATATTTTTTTAAAGATTTTGTTTTAAGTCGACTAAATTGATTTACATTATCCTTGGCTTCAGCTAGTTTTCCCAATTCTCATCTTGTATCATTGATATTTATTTTCACCTCTTCGCTGCTAAATTTTTTTCTGATGGAATTGACGTTGAAGTTTTTATTTGGGATGCGGACTTCTTGCTTATAAATACCAAGAACTGCTACGGCTTCACAGTGGATCAAAGTGTGGAGTTTTTCCAATCTATTATGTTGTTCTACAAAGTCGATAAGAACAAGATTTGGTATACGTAAGTGTTTCTCCTTAGTTTAGGTAGTTAGGATTTATACACTGGATTAATATCATCAAGCGTTGTCGATGTTTTGCGGAATTCATAAAGTACAATAGAACTAATTACGATGTTTCCGGTATCGGTATTTTTGGGTATGTATATGCGTAGAATTGGGATCTGTACACTGCGACTTGGTAAATCTATTGTGCCCCCATATCGCTGCCAAGTCATAAGAGTTGCATTATCGGCTACAGCAGGTCCTCCAGTCCTAATTCCCTCAGGAACCTTAGGGTGTTGGACAGCTTCAAGGTGAGTAGCTCCCCTTTTCGATTTGGTGTGTTCCCAAAAACTGCATCCTACGGTTTTCTAGAGCACCGCACTCTGAAAGGATATGAATAGAGGTTTCGTCCTCCTCCTCATAGAATCTGCACTCTTCATTTTCTACCAGTCCGAGTTTCTTCAAGTGTTCCTTCAAGTGGCAATGCCCCGTCAGGACCTCTGTCAGAACTCTGATTTGATTTTTACTTAAGCTTAAGCATTATTTGAATCTCTTTTGGTCGTAGTTCTCAGGAAGAATCTTCGCTTGTTTCAATCTTTGCAGCTTCGTCCAATAATTGGATCTCCTGCTTTCTTCTTCTGTTTTTAGTTCTTTCAGCATTACGTCGCTACTGATTCCACAGGAAGGCTCTGGCCGCAGAAATGGTGTCTCAGCCCCGTTCCTCGCGAGCCTGCCTACTATTTCATTCCCCTCTATCCCGGTGTGTGTGACTTTATTGTTCTTACTCAAATTATTTAATTCCTCATGGCATTCCCAGACCGTCTTGGAGATGATAACTTGAGAGCTCAGAGCCCTGATGGCTGCTTGACTATCCGACATGATGATAATCTTTTGGCCGTGATAGCCTTTTCTTTGTTGAGTTGAATACATTTCCTAATGGCATGCATTTGTGCGTTGAAAATGTTTTGTGACTTACCCAAGTTTTTGTAGTGTCTTGTGCCGGGTTTATACACACCTATTTCAGTTCTCTCCGTTGTTTTGGAACCATCTGTATACCATATAATGGAATTTTTGTTGAGTTTTTAAATAGTATTTTTATCCCATTCTATTTTTTGGTATATCTACGTATGCATTTGATTCGTTACCACCATTGTGATTTCTTTATCGTACTTCATCACCTTCATTTTGAATAATGATATTGAAGCTTAACTTGAAAAACCACGGATTTGTTCAAACACCGGTTCGAGGAGCAAATTACTTTTTATAATTGTTTTTCTCTCACCTATTATACGCAGTTTAAATATGATATGCTAATGAGGAAATTTTCCAAGAAAAGCACGATGAAGAGAATATCGATAGGTAGTCATGCACTTTCTAGCCTTGTCAGATACTGTAATCTGTGAAATATTGACTTGTGCCGCCACAAAAACATCAACAGCTGTGTGGAAGGATTGAATCTTGGAGTTCTCAAAGTTTGTTGTTCCATTAGCTATATGTACTCGTTATCACGTTGCTTCCATCGCTAGACGAAGCAACTATATCTCATTTAATTAACATATATGACTCACTACTTAAATCCTCTGCGCAGTAAGATACAATTCCGAGTCACCCGCATCGATAGTTAATTGTATATTTTCATAAAAAGCAGATGCATTTTACCTACTGCTAGATTCAAAATTAGCCGTCACGAATATGAAGAACAGACTCCTTCGAAAAACCGCCCCTAACATGTCGTCACACTTTCCCTCACCACAAAAGTTCCTACACCTATTTTCAAAGTCGGCCACCTTCATAGGCATCTTTAAGACAAGGTGCACCAACCTTTTAGTAGCCGTCTACCACAGGCGGGCTATTCGGATCCAGACGAATTAATTATTAATTATTGTAATTATTATTTAAAAAATGAGAACACACATTTTTCATACAAGTTCTATTTCATTTCCATTTGCTACGTTTGTTTCCTACACTTGCCATAGATACTAAAATAATTTATACTCTTCAGATAAAACTACCTTTGGGATCCAACTTATGCAAACTATTCGAAATTATATTCTAGCCTAGACCGAAATGAAATGCCATATAAGGGCCTGTCGGATTTCAATTAAATATTTATGCGACAGCTTTACGTTCTACCCAAAAGTTAGTTTATAACGATAAGCTCAAGCCCGCTTCTCTAAGCTTTAGATATTCTGCAAAATCCCTTTAAATCATGTATAACAATTTAGATGATTTTGGAAAGTTTACCTTTATAATTTATGAAAAGTTTTTTCAAACTAATTGTGGAAATCACTGGAATTAAATTCGAAGTTTTAGATTAGAAAGGATCTTAAATATACACACAGAATTTTATATTGTGAGCTTCAGTCCACTTTTGCTAAGCTTCAATTGATAATTTAGAATTTCCACAATATCAAGAAAAAATTAAATTACGTCAATTAATCATAAAAATATAAAATATTGATGCTCGTAGTCGTTACTATGTGGTAGTTAATCATCTTCGGGAAATGTTTAAAAGGAACTACTATGTTTTATACCATTAAATTTATTAAGAAAACAGTGACTGCAGTTTCAACTCACAGAGTCATTTTCAAACTGAATTACAAAGGTAGACTAAGTATTCAATACAGAAACATGAGAAAATTTAACAATAAATAAAAACTACCTGACAAATTCCATTATTATAAAGGGGAGGTACTAAATTTTAGGAACTAATTATTATTTGGCGTCAACAAATAACGGGGAAAACCCAAGTTCTGTCTGGTCATCAAGCAAATTTACAATTTTATTTTTATTATGTTTATATATTTCTAAAGATTCCAGAATATTTAACTTTTGGCCCTTTGTTGAATAATGTAATATGTCAGTGTTGCTGAAATCAGGAAAGCTGTGGCTGTGTTCTAAGCAATGGTTGGCAAAGCTCGAGTCTGTTTTTTGTAGTCTATATGATCGGTGGTGTTCTGAAAAGCGAGTTTTAAAGCTTCTACCACTTTGTCCAATATACAAGCTATCACACTCAGCATTTTAACTTATAAACTCCTGATTTATCAAATTTATTAATTTTATCTTTAGCATTGTAAAGGATAGTGGACAGATTGTGTTGAGATTTAAAGGCTACTTTTATGTTATGTTTGGAAAGAGTATTAGCTATGTTTTCTGTTAGGGTACCACAGTATGACAAAGATATATAAGATGACCTATCTATTGAATTAAAAGCTAGTTGTGTTTGTTTTTTAGTTATTAATTTTTTAAAATTAATTTCTCCCAACAAACCATAAAGAAATTAATAACTAAAAAACAAAAACAACTAGCTTTTAATTCAATATATCCCAAAATAAAAAATGATAAAGATAGTTCATCTTATATATCTTTGTCATAGTATGGTACCCTATCAGAAAACTTAGCTAATACTCTTTCCAAACATAACATAAATGTAGCCTTTAAATCTCAACACAATCTGTCCACTATCCTTTACAATGCTAGAGATAAAATTAATAAATTTGATAAATCAGGAGTTTATAAGTTAAAATGTTCAGAGTGTAATAGCTTGTATATTGGACAAAGTGGTAGAGGCTTTAAAACTCGCTTTTCAGAGCACTACCGATCATATAGAGTACAAAAAACAGACTCGAGCTTTGCCAACCATTGCTTAGAACACAGCCACAGTTTTCCTAATTTAAGCAACCCTGATATTATTACATTATTCAACAAAGGGCCAAAAGTTAAATATTCTTGAATCTTTAGAAATATATCAACATAGTAAAAATAAAAATGTAAATTTGCTTAATGACCATACAGAACTTGGGTTTTCCCCGTTATTTGTAGTCGCTAAATAATAATCAGTTCCCAAAATTTAGTACCTCCCCTTTGTAATAATGTAATTTCTCAGGTAGTTTTTATTTATTGTTAAATTTTCTCATGTTTCTGTATTGAATACTTAGTCTACCTTTGTAATTCAGTTTGATAATAACTCTGTGAGTTGAAACTGCAGTCACTGTTTTCTTAATAAATTTAGTGGTATGAAACATAGTAGTTCCTTTTAAACATTCTCCAAAATATAAAATGTTGAGTATAAGAACGGCTGTATTTTTCTTCACTGCAAGACTGATCTCAACTTTAAAATTTCCATAAGATCGATGAAAATTTTTTCACTAAACGGCAATTTATATATGCACTTTTTTGGTCGCTACAATGATATATTCCACAGAGGAAGCATTTTTTTTTTTTTTGAAAAAATCTCATTGCGTGATTTAAAATGGAATCAATCATTGGAAAAAGAAAAAAATGTATTGTGTCTCCCCCTGTATTTTATCATCCATAAAAGCAAATGTTATTGAAGAAGCATATAATAAGGAACCATCGAAAAAAAAATCATCAAAAAAAATGTAGTTTTTGAGAAAATCGCGTTTTCTTTTCGAAAAATGACCGCCACTTGATTAGTTTTGAAAATTTTTCTGTATTAATTTTTTTTTTCTGAAAGCTTATGGCTCATGTGACCTTAATCAAAAAAAGAAAACTGAATTACGTCGATTAGTCATAAACATATAAATGTTATTATATTAGAATGTTCAACATACGTTTTTTCTAGAAAACTATGGAACTTAGAAGTATATTATGTGGTATGTAAAAAATACCTTTAATTTTTTTTAAATAATTATTATTGGACGTTTTTACGAAAAAAACAACTCCACAAGAAACTCACATTAATCTTGCTCTCAGTTGCTTAAAACTTGATTTTTTATTATACTTCATATTTAGGAATAGAAAAAAAAATGGTAGAATAGAACAGACGCGGATCCAAGGGGGGGGGGCGGTTGGGACGATCGCCCCCCCCCCCCCAAGAGCTTTGAGTTTAGGAAAATAGACCCGATTTTGCCTCTTATACTATAGTTTATTCAAAAACTAGAGAGAGTAATAAATCATTTTTTACCCTTTTTTTTCTTTGCAAACTACCTGTGTTCTTTAGTCCGGTGTCTTTGGCAAAATCTGTTAGACACATATATTTTTCGTAGGAATGGGTTTGAAATTTTATAATCAGAAATAGATATTTGGATGTGTGAGGTATTAAAGTATTTTAATCTTTGTCATAGGCGTCGGAAAGAGGTTTATTTTATCACCAAGTATTTATTGCATAGAATAATATTATTTCGGTAATAAATGTAAAATAAAAAGTTTTTATAATATTATTTTATTTCTTATGATTTCTTAATAATTCACATACATTAGAAAATATAAATAATCTTGATATATTTAAAACAAATCACAATTGTATTTTTATTATTTTTAATTTTGGCATAGACGTTTTAGGCTCATTCAGACTAAAAAGTAGCCTTTTTCTCTCCAAAAATTCTAAGCTATAATTTGAATACTTACAAAATACCCATTCTCAAAAATACAAGAAATTAAGCATATATATAAAAAAATAAATTCGTCCATATAATATAAAAATTTTTTTGGGGCTATCGGTCATTTTATTATTAATTAAAAACATTTTTAAGTCATTTGACGTTTCAGTTTATTTATTTCTTGAACCATCTGCAGAATTACAATTAAACACTAAAAAGGGATTTAAATGTAATTAATTTTTATATGTTACAGAAAATTTAAATAATAAATTGTGTTTACGCTGGTAAACATTACGTGTTTAATTCGTAATCAGTGAAGCTATCTTCGCTCAAATTAATTATAATTGGTTCTTCTATCTCACCGATCATGAGATCGAGTTTCCAAATTTTCTTTTATTCTTTTATTATATGGATTTTAACCAATTTTCTGCAGTAGCTTTATTAAGAAAAATCTTTCAAAAGTTCAGGTAATTTTATAAGTTGTTCCAGCAACTCTATCTTTTACTTGAGAGAGATATTTCCTTCTCCAACGGACATTTTCCGAACGATCTATGAGAACAAATTTCCTATCTGGTTTTTCCCAGCCTAGTTCTCTGAGCAATTTCCAGAGCTCAGTTCTTTTAATTTCAGGTAAATACCGATCTTCATTGATTTCGTAATAAAATGTATGTACACCTCTTCTTCCAATGAGGTTTTTCGTCTGCCTGTGATCGAATGTGGCTTAGGAGTACTAACAATTCCAGTTGTTTTTTTCTCCTTCGGTATTCGGTACATAGTAGATTTTCCAACTCCTGTCATGTTGGAACACATTTCAACGGAACTTTTAACATTATTGTCTAGATATTGATATCTTAAGGCATCATAAACATTCATCGTTGAGGAAAAAATACCCTGGTTTAACGATTTTGGAATAAATATGGATGTGGAAGCCATATCTCACTTATCTCAAATAATATATAAAACAAGCATAAACAAGATAAATCACTAAGGACACACTGTAAGGTGTACTTTGCTCACTGACGGAAATTAGATTGAACTATCAGACATTTTATTATTGCAATAAATTTATAAAAGCTTATAATATTTAAATATAATTTAATATAATTAGATTCACGGCAGTCTTCAGTTACCTGCGGCACTGGAGCAGGTACGTTGGAGGTTTCGAAAACAGTTTTATTACTCTCTCTAGTTCTTGAATAGAGTATATGAATGTGTATTCTTGTGATCGCCCCTCCCCTTCCCAAAAGCTTTGAGTTCAGGAAAATAGACCCGATTCTGCCTCTTATACTAGGAATGTGTATGCTTCTCCCATCCTCCCCTTGTCGGCAACTTGTTTTTTCTTGTGATCGCCCCCCACCTTTCCAAGAGCTTCAAATTCAGAAAAATAGACCCGATCCTGCCTTTTACACTAGAAATAGGAATGTTGCTGGAGTCTCACCCCCCCCCCCCCCCCCCCGTCGACAACCTGCTTTCTTTTGCCATACTGTACTTTGTACTTTTGTGATATCACCACCTCACAAAAAAAGAGGCTGGATCCGCCCCTGGAATAAAATAGGTTTCCAGGAATGATTTGAAATATATTTTTTAACGTATGGCATATTTTGGAAAGAAACATTCGCCTAAAATTTTTCTCCTTAATTTTTTTTGACATGGCATAACTTTAAAATTCATCTAAGGTGACAATGACACGTGCAACGATACGTCGAGGACGTTTTGAACCTTTAAAATACTAGGACATTACATTTAATTTTTATCCTTAATATCCATATATGAATGTTTATTTCATGATATTTTATGTAATATAAGTTAGAAAAATATCACTAGGAAAACAAAAATAAGCCAATTAGATGATTTATATTCCATGACAACTAAATCGGGTCTATGTCTTGTTAGTGAATCTGTCTGTTAGTTTTGATATTATATTTCGGCTATGCTATAACAGATTCAAAAATTTGGTAACACGCCCTTATGTCGTAAAGTTTACCATTTTGGATCTCTTTAACATCATTTTTCGAATTTTTTTGCACAAATTTTTCCCTGTATTGAACTGTTGACATAATACACAGATATTTTATCAGATTTGTTAATGAGGAAGTGAGTATCACTAAATATCACAGATAAAATTAAACACTTATTAGGATAAGACTTCTAAATATTTATTTAAAAATACTCGCTATTGTTTAATAAATCTTTTACTACAAAACCTTAAAAATCTCGCCATACACCAAAAAGATTAATTGAAAATTAGCTTTTACTTCGTGGATTAGACTTTTCATGGACAATAAGATAAAAGATCGTTAACAAAACAAGGGGAGAAAGCCAAGGGAAGCCGGCTAACTTGGGGTAGTATTGATTAAGAAGGGTCTTTTCGTGTACCCTTCTAATGGCTGCTACCCTTTATCAAAAGCTTCTACGTGACGTATTCCATTTAAGACGCCATCTGAAATTACCAAACGGAAAGTCTGTTCGTTTGCTATTAAATTTTATCATATAACACAAACTCGTTAATTTTTTACTATAAAATTATTTTTTCGATAGTTTTTTGTTTATCTTTAGCACACACTCACACACACACCATCACATATATATATATATATATATATATATATATATATATATATATATATATATATATATATATATATATACTGTGACCAGTAAAGTCCGCATCATATGGGATTTTTTTTATTAAGAGCTTTATTCGAAATTTGACTTTTGTAACAATTACTGCTTCGTTCGAAATAGTAGTCACGTGATTAGCATTATCTGCCAAATTTTCCATATCCAATATATCAAAATATCGAAAAAAGTTATTAGAAAGAGTTTTTCTGAATGCATGTATAAGATAATTTAGATTTTTCGCCCACTTTTTGTAAATTGCACCACCGTTGCAAAATAAGACTCAACGGTACCTACATAAAACTTTTTAGTTTTGACAATGCTTCATTCCAGACATATTTTGTTTAAAGTACCGCTCTATTAAATGTGTGTTTTTCTACAAAATCCAAATAAGGATATTAAAATTTGGTTATATATAATACAAAGTTTTTTTGACCCTGTATAAGGTAACTTCATTCATTCAACCTATTTTTGAAAACGTAGTTTGTGTTTGTTGGATTTTAGTGATACATTTCAACAAAAAGCCAAACTGTAGTTCAGGCATGATGTAAATATGCTTTGAAAGTTACAAAAAGTAAAAAAAAAACATACAATTGCAGAAATTCTCATCAAACCCTGTTTCTAAGGTCCTTAAAGCATATTCTTGGAGAGGAGAGTAAGATCAAAATGTGTAATATGTTATATCCTTATCTAACAATACAATTTGCATACGCATTTGAAATATATCCATGAACGTAATGGAATGCATTATATCTATCTGTATTTTCCTTTCAACTTGACGAATCCACCTATATTAGTTCAAGTTCCCGATTACTCGTTTTCGTGAGTTATATTCACTTGGAGAACATTAAAGAAGATTTTCTATTTTTTAGAGCACTAAAAATTACTACGAGAGTAAGACACCATAACCTCATTCATTGAAAGTAGTAAGAATGAAAAACCTTACATGGAATGTGTAGCGATGGAGGATCAGCCATTCTAGGATCGTGGTCGGGTTTCAGTAAAGAAATTAAGCAAAACCGACTGAGCTGGAATGGTCATATTGAGGCTCGAATCAAGAAAGCAATATGGGCTTTATGGGCTTGTAAACGAGCCTTTGGGTGCACATGAGGACTAACCGCTAGCGTGCTATTTTGGATATACACTATGGTGATCCGCCCCATGATAAAGTACGCCGCTATTGTATGGTGGCGTAGTACAACATATTCTTCAACTTGATAAAGTTCAAAGAATGGCTTGTGTGGGAATATGAAGTGTGATGAGGACTGCTCCAACTAGGGACCTTGAAGTCCTGGTGAACCTGTCTCTTCATTTATACATAGAAAATAAGCCACTGAAGACCTAGGACATCTTGGAATGGGAAGCCACGGCTACTCAGGTGTTTGGAAAAGCGCGGTGGAGAGGTGTCCATCACTCCCCATGCGGACAGATTACATAAAGCCGCTTTTAAAACCCAACTTTTCCATGGAGATATTTCTGCCTAGTAGAGAGGATTGGGAGGGAGAGCAAAATCTTCCGAAAAATGAATCCTGGTGGTATACTGATGGATCTCAACAAGATGAAAAAGCTGGAGCAGAAGTATTCGGCAGGAGCACAGAAGTCAGAGAGTACTACCCCTCTCGGACAATTTGGACAATCTTCACAGCTGAAATTTAAGCTATTCTGCAGTGTGCCCATCTCTGTGAGAGGGATATATGCTCAGACACTAAAGCTGAGATATTAGCACTGAAGTCCAGTGTCGTAACTTCGCGACTGGTGTCTGAGTGCAAGGACGTACTAAACGATATGACAAGATACGGCTGCACAATCAGACTCGTGTGGGTCCAACCAAAACTGTCCGTCCGAATTGCTATTGACAAAAGAAAATTAAATTCATTGCTAGAAAGCAAATTTATTGAATCAGGGAGCTTCTCTCTTTGGGAAGGGAAGAGCTGCGAATTGTTGTAGGATTGTTGAGAAGACATTGTCACCTGAGGGGCAATCTTTATAGAATCGGTTTCGAAGACGACCCGACATGTTTGGAGGAGGATAAAACTGTTGCCCATGTCCTCAAAGAGTGTCCAACACTCAACGAACTGAGACAGAGATATTTCGGAGATACAATTTTGTTACCGGAAGCAGTTAGGCAAGTTCAACTAACGAAGCTGCTTGGATTTGCAAAGGTGATTAGCCTCGAATGACCTGCAGCTATGGTGGGATGATCTAGTATCACCACCCCTTTTTCATTCATTTACTCATTCTTTCATTCCAGCAAAAAAAAAATGAATGTTGATCACCAGGTTTTCCTTTTCTATATTACTGTTCGTGGGTTATTAAAAGGAAATGTTGTTGACAGAATTTTTGACTTGAAAGACGAAATAAAACTAGGTAGCCTTCAGTTTATCACATACTTCAATGCTTATTCCTATATCTAAAGCGTAGCTTATTTATCTAATATATTAGATCAGCTAAACAAGCTAAATTTGAAACTGCTCAGTAAAACAAAACACATTGTTTTATTTAGAGATAAAATGCTGATGTTTATATTAAAGCCGCAACACTGACGTCGTAAAGTAAATCTTGGACATTTTGCCGTGTTTGAATACCTTTGCACCAAACTAAAAATCGGAAACGGAAACTGTAGATAATCTTAAAGGGAAATTAATCACCACCTTCAAGCACTTAGGTCTTAAATTCAAAGGAGTTTTTTTTAAATAAGAAGCTGCGTTAGTACGAAAACCATTTCATGTATCTTTGGATGTAGCTGATATTCTCGATAAAATGCAAGATGCATTTTTGGAGATGCGAAGTGATTCCTCAGTACGAAAGTAAATTTTCAACTCTTCAACAAAACAAGACAAAAGCCAGAAATAAGCTGGATGTTCAAGGATTATAATATTTCTCAAGCAGATGCAAGCTCAATCTATACATTATGACTTAGTAAAAAAAATATCATCACTTTTGTTAAATCCTAAACTATATTTTTTCAAACCGTTCATCTTTTATCAATCAAATATGACAGTTGGGTAAGGGGATCGTGAATATTTTTAAAAAATCAGAAAATGTCGCTATTAAAAAAAAAAGTTATTATAAGAATATTGGACTAAAATTTGGGGTACCACTTCTCCCTTGACGTAAAATTCCAGCCACTTTTTATTATTTTGTTCGTAATACAAGAAATCCAACAAAAAAAAAATCGAATTCAAAAAAAAATACAAGTACACAATTATTAATACCAAGATTTTATTTTATAATTGTTCTTATTCCTCTATGTTCCGATAAATTTTATAGACATGTCATAAGGTACTGGCAGATTTCTAATTTATTCCATACATATTATGTGCCGGCTTATGTTCCTAGTATTAGAAACTACCAACTCTCCAGGCTATGTAACGTAATACCGCAATTCTAATAATAGCCGTAGCGAATGCTAGACATATTTTAGGAGTGCTGCGGTTTCTCCTTGCCTTTGCTACCCCTTCTGCTATTCGCACCGTGAAGTACAGACAAGGACAGATGGTTGATCATTTCTCATTTTCCTACTTCCGATTGAAATTTATGTGCGTCGCTTTATTTGGTCTGGCTACACCTTGTTACATATTGGTATTGTAATACTTTCGTTCATTTTTAGAATTTTTACCTTCAAGTAATTGGTTAACGTAAAATTACAAAAAAAAAATATAAATTTTTTTATGGATCATAAAAATAATCGTAAAACTGAGAAAGGTCATACTCGTATAGTACCCAGAGGTGTTGGGGGCAATATAAGAACAAACCTTACATAAAATATAACAGCAAAAAATAGATTGGGGTCAAGATGAAGGGGATCAAAGTTAGCAAAAACAGCTTTTTTGAGTATACAAGCCAAGAAATATATTTTAGAAAAAAAAGTTCAAACAAAAATTGTAGAAATTTTAAAAACCTACAATTTCAGCTTTCGTACGATTATTTTTGTTAGTTTGTTATTAAAAAAAGGCCAAAAAAACCTTCAAAATCGGCCATTTTTTTCATATCAATTATTTATTGCAAAATTAATTTTTTTGCACTTTCTTGCTATTAAAGGAAAACCCTAATCTTTTTAACAAAATGATATTTTATAATAGTAAATCGGATAATTTGTTGTTGAGATATCGGTAATCTTTTATCCCAAGACGCAAAATATTGATTGCTATAACTTTTTTTTTTTGAGTGAACATTTTGACAAAAGTTCATTATCTTTGTGAAGGCATAAACTTTCATATTTTGCAAATGAAGAAATTAATTTTCAACTCCTTTAATATCGCTTTAAAAATAGCAGTGTTTTTTTTATAAAAAAATAGAGCTCTAGCGCGCGCAAGAAAACTGAACTCGCAGCTCCAAATTAGCAGCACTCGGAAAAACTCACCGTATTTCAGCAACGAATGGACCAAATTAGGTATTTTAATCCGGGGTAGCTCGAAAAATTATGAATATGGGTTTGCCATATGACTTTTTTTATAACGATATTTAAGGGGTTGAAAATTAATTTTTTCATTTGTCCCTAACAAGATATGAAAACTTAGGCCTTCACGAAGAGATTGAGTTTTTGTGGAGGTCAAAATATTCACTCAGAAAAAAAATCATAACAATCAACATTTTACGTCTAGGGATAAACAAAGAGCAATATCTTAACAACAAATTATACCATTTATTATTTTAAAATATCATTTTTTCCAAAAGGATGAGGGCTTCCTTTTAATCAAAAAAGTGCAAAAAAAGTTGATTTTGCAATAAATAATTTATATGCAAAAAATTCCCGATTTTAAGGATTTTTGGGCATTTTTGCAATAACGAATTAACAAAAATGATCGCACAAAGGGCCAAATTGTAGGTTTTTTAAATCTCTACAATTTTTATTAGAAATTTTTTTTCCAAAATGCGTCCTTGGCTTGTAGATTCTAAAAACCTGTTTTTGCAAAATTTGACCCCCCTCCCTATTGGCCCCTACTCTGAATAGGTTTCATCCATCTAGGAATTTACGTCAAAAACAGCATTAATTTTTACGTATGGCTTGGACTAAACCTTAATTTTACATATAAACAAACAGTTATTTTTTCCTCTTTATGTTACCACACACTCAGATGAAGTTAAAATTGGTTTGAATGTACCGGGTGGACAAATTTCGATATTTTTATAGGCTAATTTAAAAATCGCAACTTCTACAAAAAATCTGACCCCCCCCCTCAATTTTCGAGCTCTGTTTTGGAGAAACATATGAATGCGAAAACAGATCATGGCTATTTGGATTCGTTGATGGTCTACAGGGCGATTTTTAAATTTAACCAAATTCTAATATGGTATATAGTTTCGTTATTACTTAAGAGATTAAGGAAACGAAAAAAACTTTCAATGGATACGTTTTTACGTAAAATACATTGAAGCTCTTATTTTTTTATTTCCGATTACCAGACACGACTTAAAGTTGTCCTTTTTTAAATGGAACACCCTATGTAGTTTTAGCCTAATCGTTTGCATTTATTTTTTCCTTTACAATGATATATCATAGTTGATATTTATTATTATCGTAAGTCCCCGACTTACTTTGAATTTAATAAATTGAATAAGGAATTACTTTATCTTGGTAGGCGTATGTCACCTAAATCAAAGTTTTTTCGTTTGACGTTTAAGAATTTTTCATTAATTTTTATCTTTGTAATTACTCAGTATTGAGTAATTTTAAATTTTTTAATTATGGAACATTCAGCAGGTCAGAAACAAATAAAAATTTTGAAATTTACATGTATTTTAAGTATAATAAATTGAAAAACCAGTATATTGGTAATAGAAACAAAATTCTAATTAGAGTAATTGTTGAAACTGATGTACTTAATTTTGAATAAATAAATTTAACCTTTTTATAACATTCCGAACTGCATTATGAATACGAATATTTGATATTGAATTCATACAGTCTATAAAATTTCTCTAAGTTCATTGATATTCTTATCGGTTTTCTTATATACTTTGTCTTTAATATGTCCCTAAAGGATTTTCCTTACAGTGGCGTCAGATCTGGTGATCATGGTGGCCACCTTACTGGTCCAATACTTCCTATTCAAATTTTTCCAAAATTAATATTTAATAATTCTGAAACGGTCCTGATGTTATGAGAGGGAGCACCATCTTGCTGAAAGAAGATTGTCCAAAAATTCTTCAATTAGATGTCGATTTAACATTTCGTAGTACCGTCGACCATTAAGAATTTCTTGATAAATGTTATACGTTAAAATACGATTTCCAAGTAAAGCACACCAAACGATAAAACCAAGTCGTTCTTAGGATCGGACGTATACGGTCGGTGAGGATTAATATCGAACCAGTAATGTTCTTTATGCCTGTTGAAAATTTCAAAACTGCTAATATAGGCTTCATCTGTCCAAATTACCCTCCTAAAGAATAATGGATCTTGCAAATCTTTTTGACGACACCATTTACAAAACTGCAGTCGACGTTGATAATCAGTTGGTTGCAAATATTGTATTTTGCTTATTGCATAAGACCGAAATTTATGTTTATTTAAAATATTTAGACCACGGCGTCTTGAAACTCGAGAATCAGCTTCAATTTTACGGCTTGAAATTGAAAGGTTTGCAATCGCCATTCCAATTACATTTATAGCTTATTCTTCAGCATCTTGAATGTTGTAATTTTTTGATCTTGGTCTAGTAAATGTCCCATAATTGGTGAAACTTTCTTTTAAACTCAAAAAAAAGGACTTATGAGGTTGCCTTCTTTCTGGATAACGACTGAAATATGTTTCAGATGCAATATCGGAATTGTTATTGCTTTGAATTCAGACATATCATATTTTTCGTATTATTCGAAGGGCATTTTTATGACGACTAAAACTAATGAAATGCCCTTAAACGTCAAACGAAAAAACTCTGTTTTAGAAGACATACACCTACCAAGATAAAATAATTCCTTATTCAATTTATTAAATTTAAAACAAAATTTTGTAAAGGTGGAGGACGATAATATGAAATATCAACTATAATATATCATTTCGAAGGAAAAAACAAATGCGAACTATTAAGCTAACAATATATAAGGTGTTCCATTTAAAAAAATACAACTTTAAGTCGTATCTCATTTTTGATAATCGGAAATAAAAAAAAACAAGGGCGGCAATATATTCTACGTAAAAAAGTGCCCATAGAGAGTTTTTTCTGTTTTTGATATATTTTTTTGAAAATCGCTCTATAGATCATAAACGAATCAAGATAACCATAATCTGTTTTCGCATTCAGGTTTCTCCAAAAAAGGGCTCGAGAATGAGAGGGTCAGATTTTTTGTACAGGTTGCGGTTTTTAAATTAACCTATAAACACATCGAAATTTGCCCACCCTGTACACTCAATATTTAATATTTATAATATATCAAAATTTTGCTACGAATACTTGGATCAACTCTCTACTTTTCAGCTTATTGCTAAGTAATGTTTGTAATTGAAACCCCATAAACTCCAATTTTCCCCAATTTTTTTTTCCTTATAATTAGTGAATCATATAACTCAAAATTATGTTACACAACAAAATACGGTGAAACAAATTCTTTTCTCATCGTTGCAATCTTTTAGATATAAAGGATCCCATGTAGTTCACCCTCGACAATTTTACTTTATCAAGTATCACCATCATCAGTTATGTTTTCTACTCCGATACTTGTGATCTCCCACTCCGTTAAAATGAATAAATAATCAAAATATAAATTTAGATGCTGCTCAAATATAATTTATATTAACTATTTTCGGAAACTACCGCGTAATAAATCAATTTTATTATTTCCGAGATAATATTGGTACTTTGATCAACTATTTCCAGTTTTGAAAGCTGTTTTTTATAGGCCCCTTGTCTTTTTGATTTCATTTCCGTATTCAGCGGATTTTACTTGCCAAGCTCCTGTATTGAATTCTAACACAAACCTCTTGTTAAACTGACGAAATTCGGATATTTTTATATGATCGTAAAGCAATGTAATAATTTTTTTCGCACTAGAACCTCTGGAATAGAATTCTGCTCTGTGCTATTGACAAAACCGTCATCCTTCAGAACCGATGAGCTCACATACCTCATGTTTACATAATAAGTTGGAATGAAGCCTGTCGGAATTCCAAACTTAGTTTGATATTTCATCATGACGGGCGAACATGTCGGTTTTTGCCCATAGACCTCACTTTTCTAACCATTTTACCCAAACAATTTTACTCGACGAGTGAAATCGTTGAGGATGAACAATAGGTAAATTTTAAATTAGAGCAAATAATAGATTTCTCAGTTGTATGGATATTCTAACTATATAGGCCAGCGGAATTAGCATCTGGAAAAAATTTATTGAGTAAACTTTTGACGACGTAAAAACCTTCAGAATGAAAATAGTAATTATGTAGTATTTTATGTCTCATTTTTTTTGGGGGGGCAAAATTTTTTATTTAACAATTCAGATGTGAAAAAAAAGTTTTTTCGAGTTCTAGGATAAGGCAATGTTTTCAGTAAAAAAGTTTCAAACAAAAATTGTTCACTTTGAAAATACCTACAAAATGAGCTAAAGCACATCCAAATCGGATAATGTGTTTGTTAGTTATTGCAAAAGAACCTGCTAAAATGACTGTTTTTTCAATTGTTAATAAACAATAGAAAAAAAATTGCATTAATTTTATACTACACCGAAAGGAGCCTCTTGTTGCATACAACAAGTATGCAAAATTTCAAGTAAAAATATTCAATAGTTTTTTGCATAGTGAATTTATTTATAACATTTTCTGTTTTTTTTTGAATATTTTTTATTCTCAGCAATCTAGAGATCACATTAATCTGCGGGTATGCAAATGAAAGCCCGAGACTTATACTAACAAAAACTAAAACGAACCAGTTTTTTTTGATTTATGTTTTCTCGACGAGATATGAACAATTGATAATATGTTGTTGTAATCAAATTATTGTTAAACATAGCAATAAACAAACTGTTTCACGTGCTTTTCAAATTGCAAAAAAAATGTTACAGTGGTCAACAATATACAACTAATTAGGAATATTAAAAAGCAGATTGATTGTTAATGTACCATTAATATTTATTTAGTTATAGCATGAAACAAACTGCGACTGTCATTTGCCGCCAAATTATTGGTCGTACAAGAAAAACACAGGTTGACTTTTTGTTTATTTTATTGGATGAACATTTTTCACAAACAAAATTTTTTGCTAACATACATATTTTGTACTTAAATCAATATAAAATATTGATTCCGTTCTCGGTTTCTTAGACATCGATGGACCTTCGAAACCTCGGTTTCATTATTATCATTATAATTATCATCATCATTATTATTCTTATCATCATCATCACTCCCAACATTGACATAATTATCAGCATCATCAATATCATCATGATTATCATAATCATAATTATTTTCTTCCCTATTATTTTCATCGTCTTTTAAAGTAATATTACAATAATTCTCGATTGGATAATCGCTTACAATATAATCGTCAAATGCAGTTTATTTTGCATCTCGAAAAATAATAATGCTACAACAAATGTTGCTATTTGTTTCATGCTATATCTCGATAAATGTTAATAGTACATTAAAAATCAATCTTATTTTTAATATTCCTAATTAATAGTATACTGTTGAACACAATTTTTTCGCAATTTGAAAAGCACGTAAGTACGGTAAAATTATAATTATGCAAAAAATGTATAAAAGTGCAACAATTTGTTTATTGCTAAGTTTAACAATAATTTAATTACAAAAACATATCATCCATTGTTCGAATTTGAAGAGTCCGAGTCACAGTTTTTGCCGCGCGCCGCAGGCTGAAAGAACACCCCCCTCCACTGCTCACTTTCTGACTTTCGGAGTAGGTGCAACTTTAAACTATTGCTACATCAACAATTTTGAAATAATTGAGTTGAAAACTGCTTCATACAATAGTTTAACCATCTTCCTATGAGTTCCTACTTAAATAATCCCTTAATGTTAATAAACAACGCCTCAGCGATTTTTTGAAAAAAAAAACTCTATTTTAGCTTTTAGCGGTTGTACACAATTTTTTTTCAAAATATGCATCAAAACCTCAGCTATCACGTCCACTTATCGGAATTTCAATATCAACAATTGTCGAAGAGTTATTCTATTTGTTTATAATGAAAAAACGAATCCCAATTTTGTTTATCTATTTCAACAATTTAAGATCAACAATTCATTTCGTTCTTTTTTTTATTTTTAGCATAACTCTGCAGCTTTCTTTTGTGTATCTGCAGACCGCTGTACGACCTCTAGATAGCTAAGAATAAACAATCAAAAAAATCTTAAAAGTTATAAACAAATTCACTGTGCAAAAAACTGCTGAACATTTTCACTTGGAATTTTGCACTTTTGTTGTATGCAACAAGAGGTTCCTTTAGTTACAGTATACAGTTAATGCAATATATTTTTCTATTGTTTATAAATAATTGAAAAACAGCCATTTTAGCAGTTTTTTTTAAATAACTAACGAACAAATTATCCGATTCGAATGGACTTTAGGTCATTTTGTAGGTATTTTCAATGGCACAACTCTTGTTCGAAACTTTTTTTACTGAAAAATAATAGCTTTTTCTAGAACTAGAAAAACCGGTTTTTTCACATCTTAATTGTTAAATAAAAAATTTTCCCCAAAAAATAAAATGGGACATAAGATACTACAGAATTACTATTATCATTCTACTTAATCAGGAGTCTACTAACAATAAATTTCCAACTTACCTCATCTGAGGCTACCTCCGCCGACCTAATATTCAGAAATTCAAAAGAACTTTTGTTTATCCTTTTTTGTAGCAAGAACAAAGTAAAAGGACACTTTCCGAAAAAATATTTTAGAGCTTTCTAGGGTAGTAATAATATTTATTTTCAAATATGACGTTTTATTTTTTAAATACGATAATCAGATATAGTGTTTTAATTAAGAAAGCTCTTCATTTATTTTTTTTAACGTTATTCGAAATCCTGTTTACAACTTTTCAAAAAAAAAATACAAGTCGTGTAAAACGAAGCATTTTAATAAATGCCAATTGAGTCAATGCGAGATGGGAAATGTAATCTCATTACAAAAGCTAGGTTTCACGATATATCTCGTGCCTGCTATTCAAATATGTCTCGAGCTTAAGTGCTTCATTTTCTATTCAACTTCTCTATGTATTTCGATTTCAATATTAATTTAAATTAATAATTAAACTCTGTTGAACAACAAAACTCTGGGCTGTCAAACGAATATTTAATTGAAAACCAGCTCTCGGTGTAAATAATTAATCAAATTTTAAATGATAATGAAAAGGTAAATAAAACTGATAAGATAAGCCCTGCAAGATTTTAAGATACATTTTTCGTTTGACAACTCAATGTGTTCACATATCATATTTTGTAGGTAATTTACGTCAGAAGTAATTTATACTTCACTAAGTTACACAATTCATAATTTATTTTCCATATGAAAATTTATTAAAAATTAAATGATATTTTATTAGATCAGAGATTAAACTATGTTGCATTTTGCAACAATAGAAGGATATTTACGATTTATATTTGAATATATGAATGAATTATATTTTTACCATTTTATTTATAGACCTTTCGGCATCATTCTTGCAGCTTCATGATTCCGCTCATACAAATTTTGATTCTTATCAACAAAAAACTGAATCTAGTACGATTTAACGTCATCATTATTAGTTAAAGTTTTACCATTCGGAAGTGTTGTAACATCACTTCCGAAAGGTCGGTTTTCTTGCGCGTAAGATGTTTATGGCAAATATTGATTCGCTGTATTAAGTGAATCTCTTTCAATTTATGCAGAACTCAATTATCCCGCTTCAAAGCAAAATCAACACATTTTAAGTGATTTTCAATTATTGTGCGCAATATATTTGACCTTCTTGCAATCTCTCGAATAGTTATGGCTTTGATTTGGTCATCATTAATTTCAGTAGATCGACCAGAACGTTAGTAATCTTAGAATAAAAAATCTCCAGAACAGAATTTTTTAAAACTTTTCAGACGTACTGTTACGCAATCTACACCAGAAGCTTCACATATCTCTTTATGAGCTTCAACAGCTGCCTTTCCTTTACAGAAATAAAGAAGTAAAATATATCGAAAAATGTTCTGCACTCCATGTTGAAATTAAACCTAAACTAACAGCTACAAACAAAATTACGCACAGGTTACTTCTAAAGTAACCTAAATGTAACTGATATTAAATGTTAGATGAAAAAATCATAACACTTACAGAACAGTCTTTCAGAACAACTACAACGCTTTTTACGTGAAACATCCAAAAATACTTTCTTGCCGACCTAATATTTATCGCTCATGGAAAAGTTCTGTTCATTACTCATGTATGTGTATAGGCGTAAAATTGAGAATCTCTTCACTGCGAACTAATAGATCTATTGTACTCCCCTACTGCTACCAAGTCGTAAGGGATACCTAGTCGGCAGGTCTTCCAGTCCTATTTCTCCCAGGAGGAACATTAGTATGTTGGACGGCTTCTATTTGGTATGCTCCCAAGAACTGCATTCTAGGGTTTTCTAAAGCATTACACTCAGAAACGATGTGAATGGAGATTTCGTCCTCCTCCTCGTAGAATTTGCACTCTTCTCTTTCTGTCAATCCCAGTTTTTTGAGGTGTCTCTTTAGGTGACAACGCCCCGTCAGGATTCCTGTCCGAACTCCAAATTGGTTCTTACTTAAGCTTATACATGCCTTGAATCTCTTCTGATCGTAGTTCCCAAGAAGTATCTTCACTTGTCTCAATCCTTGCAAAAATATCTAATAATTGAATCTTCTGCTTTCTTCCTCTCATTTTAGTTCTTTCAGCATTAGACTGCTACTGATTCCACAGAAAAGCTCGGGCCCCAAATATGGTATTCAAGTCCTCTTTTTTTGCGAGCCTGTCTACTATATCATTCCCCTCTACCCCGGTGTGTCCCGGTACCCACATAAGGGTAACATTATTGTTCTTATTCAATTCATTTAATTCCTCTAAGCATTCCGAAACCATCTTGAAGCTGATTACTTGACAACTCAGCACATTGATGGCTGCTTGACTATCCGACAAAATGATAATATCCTGCCCACCAGAGTTTTTTTCTTTGCTAAAGTGAATATATATCTTAATGGCATGAATTTCTGCCTGCAAAATACTTGGAGACTTACCCAAGCTTTCGTAGTGTCTAGTGCTGGGTCCATACGATCCTATTCCAGTTCCCTTCATTATTTTGGGGCCATCTGTATACCATTTGATGGACTTCTTGTGGAGGTAAGAGTAAGTTTTTGAGATCAACAAGAAGAAGAAGGAATATATTGATCTCTCAAATTTTGTACTTAAAAAAAAATCCAATGAAAGTTTTACCAATAACAATATTATAAATGTCTGGAAAACTATTTTTTAATTTACAATAAATACGCAGAATATTTTTGCTAATGATCTCTACTAAAGTACATTTTAACTTTAATTTATTAAAGTAATAAAATTTTCTATTAGCCTTAATTTATTTTAAAAATAAAACGATTTCAATAAAAAGTTCTTGAACTTTCGTTACAAACAAAACAAGCAACAGGCATAAAAAACCGTGCCAAACAAATCCCAGCAGCTTGAAATCGCGTGGATAAACGATTTAAAAGCGCCACGCTAAAAGAACAAACGCTACCATTTAAAAATCTTCGCTCTCGTAAAACTACCCCCACCGCCACTCGGCTTTACGCTTCGCCTCGGGGCGATTCTTTTTCCCGACTCCGTTTTAAACTTTTTCTCTGCTCTTTCCGAGAAAAGAATTTTCTCTGCAGGGAAATCGTGCTTCTGGAAACAAAGACATCGGCCGTATAGAGTTCGTAAATAGAGCTGAAAATTGCGAAATACTCCTTTTCGTAATATTAAGGAGTGGTTTTGCAAGCCCGGCCGAGCAAAGCTTGAGAAGTTCTTGCAGACACGAGCTAGCTGTATTGATCAGGGGGTCGAGCGGGTGGTAGGTCGACGGAGGGGATTGAAATTCTAAGGGTAGTCGAGGAAAGGACAAGGGTGGTTGCGGTCTTATTCCCTGCCCGATCACGCCGACCGACACCCTCTCTCCACTATCCCTCCGCGCTCCGCCACTCCGCCGCGACTTGACCCGTGTGGTGGTGGATGGGATAGAATAGAGACGAAAAGGGGAAAAGGGTTTATAGCTAAGTGGGGCCGTTTTCTTCTTAATGAATTATAAATTTTCCTTGCCAGGGTAAGAATTTTAATTAATTAAATTCCGTAATTAAATCGACGACGAGGGACGGCCTAATACAAAAGCCTATTTTACATGGGATTGTATAAAGTCCAATTTACAAAGAATTTAAATAGAGAATTCGGGACCAAAAAAGAATTTTCTTTTTAAGAAGATTCTCTAAAGCAGAACAAATTATATTACACTTTTTAATTATAAGAACATTAAGTTCTTTGAAGTAAAAAAAGTAACTTAATTGGTAGATAAATTACATATCAATTAAAATATTATACTTCTATTAAGAAGACAATTTAAGACAAAGCTGATTGGATTAAAACATTTTAAAAAAATTTTTAAAAGTTTTCATTTTCATTTTTTTTTTCGTTTCTTGGGTTGTCTTCTAAGAGATTCAAAATTAGTGTTTTGCGGTAGCACAATAGGTTCGAGCTTCACAGTGTTCAAACTCTCTTTAAGGTTCATCAAAGGAAACCAACAAAAAAATCAAGGAAGATAAAGATAAAGTATACATGGAGTTATTGTAAGAAGTAATCAGATTACGTATAAAACATGAAAAAGAAAAACTGTTTCAGATCTTCTACTTTTGTTTTTTTTTTCTAAAACTATATATTGAATACATAAAACATGTTTTGTAACACTGCTACTTCTTCAGATATCAAAATGGGCAATGTCAAACAAAGTTAAGAAATAAATAATAATAAAAGTGTTCAAGTATCTATTTAAAAATTCAAGGTTTACAAATTCATATTATTAAATAAATTTAACAATATTGGATTATTAACATCTAATTGATCATTCAAAATGTTATCCGTATTCTAAAGTTTGTTAATCTCTAACGATTCTAATAATGTCAATTTTTTGATTTTATTTTTTCACATGTACAATTTTGAAGTTTTCATTAAAGCTGTGGTTTTAAGAAAAAAAATGTATTGCGTACGCTGAATTGGGGTTTTTGTGTAAATAATCTCTTTTGTGCTCTTTAATTCTAATATTAAAAGTACGACCTGTTTGACCGTTGTAACTTCTTTGGCATGAACTACAATTTAACTTATAAACTCCGCATTTTTGTTCTTTGCAGGGTTTATCTCTATTATTTTCAGTATATGTGAGGATTATTTTATTCATCTTGAAAACAATATTAATATTCTATCTTGTTCATATATTTTTAATTTTGCAAGTATTACCTCCATAACTAATTATTTTGAATTTTTTTTTCTGTTGTGGATAAATTAATGACAGCCTTTTCTTCAGTTTATTTTTGAGATACTCTCGATTAAACTTGAGGCGTATCCGATGTTAACTGCAATTTGTTTAAATTATAAATGAGTTTTAGGTTAAAATCTGTGGTGTTCCAATGACGGATTTAGCTTCTCTCTTTGAAGGGGGGGATAATATCATAAAAATATAGTGAAAGAAAGTTATCGAAGAGGAAATACCAGCAGTTTTGAATTTAAAACTCCTAGAGGGGCGATCGCAAGAGAAAGCGAGTTGTCGACGGAGAGAGAGATGCCAACAACATTCATATTCCTAGGTAAGAGGCAGGATCGGGCCTATTTTTCTGAATTCAAAGTTCTTGAGGGGTGCGATCGTAAGCAAACGCGAGTTGTCGATAGGGGGGGGGGGGGGGGGACCAACAACATTCACATTCCTAGGTAAGAGGCAGGGTCGGGTCTATTTTTCTGAATTCAAAGCTCTTGAGGGATGCGATCGTAAGCAAACGCGAGTTGTCGACGATGGTAGAAGATGCCAACAGCCTTCAAATTCCTAATGTAAGAGGCAAGAGTCGGGTCTATTTTACTGAATTCGAAGTTGATCATGTTATGGTATGCTACAAGTTTATAAGCGTAAATGTCTAAAGACTTGTTACGTGTTGTTGTATCTGTATGGGAGGGTTGTGAAAAATTGAAAATTTATTTTCTGTAGTAATATTAAGGTCACTCATATTATGGATTTAACAACAGGTTGCACCTGCAATATTAGAATTAAAGAGCACAAAAGAAATTACTTACAGAAAAAACACAATTCAGCGTAAGCAATACATTTTTTATCTTAAAACCACAACTTCAATGAAAATTTCATAATTCTACATGCGAAAAAATAAAAGCAAAAAGTTGACATTATTGGAATCGTTACAAATTAACAGACTTAACAATAACAGATAACATTTTGGATGATCAATTAGATGTTATTAATTCACCATTGTTAAATTTATTCAATAATACGAATTTTTAAACCTTGCATTTTTAAATAGGTAATTTTATTATTATTTATTTCTTAACTTTGTTGTCATTGCCCATTCTGGCATCTGATGAAGTAGCCGCGTTACGAAACATGTTGTGTGTATTTAATATGTAGTTTTAGATTTAAAAAAAAAGGTAAAGTTCTAAAACAGTTTGATTTTTTCCATGTTATATATATATATATATATATATATATATATATATATATATATATATATATATATATATATATATATATATATATATAATATGGATCTTCATTAAGTAATTATCACCTGAATAAATTATAATTACACTACTTTACAGCCAATTTGCCACTCTCATGTGAAAAGCAGTCTTTTGTTAATTTTTGGTCTCTAAATTCGAAAATGATGGTAAAAACTTTCTAACATGTAAGATTTTTGAATTATGATTTTTTTCAGCAAAAATGAATGAATATTTCAATACATTATTTTAAAAAGTATTTTGTAATATACCGGAGGGTGACGATGACAAATTTACTTTTTCCATAAGTTAGGGAAATTGTGCACAGTCTGGCAACACTACGTGCGGTGTCTAGGGATGACAAGTCAATCATGAATTCTCAACCCCTAGGACTTAAAATAACAGAAATACCCATTTAAACCCATACGTGGCATCAATTAAAATCTAGGGTACGCTTCGCAAACACCACTTGAGCACTAAGCTCTAGCGTCGTAGAGTTGATTAGGAGAAATACCATAGATCACGTACACGCAGAGAGCTGGAAAAATTCAGTTGAACATGTTATTAAGATTAAAAATTCCTATTTATCTTTACATGACATTCTAGACTCCCTTCACATTAAGTTGAGTGAAGGCAGCGACAGTGAAACTAAGTTGGATTTATAATTTTTAAGTAATTTGTTTTCTTTCTCTGTCGTAAAATTCCATTTTATAATAACGTGTATTATTATACTTATGTACGTATTATAGAATGAATATTAGTTATTATATTTCATTTATTGTCTAAATATAAAAATTTTTTACTTATTATATTAGTATTTTAATAATATGTTTATTAATTAATTAATTTAAGGAACGGCTATTTATAAAAATTTCCTAAACCTGATTTTAAAAAGTATTCTTGGCCTGTTATATTTATATTCAAACTTGGCATGGTACTCGGTACAACAAAAGTGTTGCCTCAGGCAGCAAACCTCAATATTGAAGCCAACAGCCAAACGATAGATCTTCTAACATACTTTACCAGTTCTATTGCGCTCCCAGTATGACATAGTCAAATTATTGAACAAATGTAGAAATGACGTTGACATTAATGACAAGTCTGGCTCTGGTTTATAGAACTTTTATCAGCTGGTAAGATATTGGTATAAACTTCAGGACCGAAGTTTAAATTTCTGTCGTCATTTTATATAAAATTATTCCACTTAAAAGCAAAGCCTTTCCAGAATACAAAAAATAGATTAACTTCTGTAACTTTGGACTAATATAGCACACAACAATAATTGATTGATCCACCGAAAATTTGTAATTTCGAACTCCCAATATCATATGATCGAAATCATTTTTACACCATTTTTCTGTCAAATCGACAAGTTCTCTTAGTACATCTAATATATTGTAGAAAACTTATTCTAAATATTTCTATTCGTATGTGGTCTAGGAACCAATCCACAGACATCCACACCTCTAGTGACTAAATATACTATTAAAGTTGTATTTGACTTATACGTTCACATATTTATTATATTTTTGGTTGAACTATTGTATTATTTCAAACAAAATTTCTACAACTTTACAGAAGCTCATTAGCAATTATATTACATTGCATGAATTTACTTGAACAATATATATTGTAAAACTAACTTTAACTATCTATTTTTGCTAAAATTTTCACGTTTAATGTACAACTATTAATATACATAGTTGGTAATTTACTTCCATACATAACTTTTGATGAGAATCATTAAACTTTGTAGCGTATTTGCAGTTTGCGACAAGGCTCGTTAATAATATGGTAGACATGATAACAAAGCTATAATTTCAGTTCTTTTTTACTTCATTGGTTATTGGATACGAATGGAGAAACAGAATACAAGTTGTCGATGCAACCTCTTTATTTTTAGGTCTTAAAAGTGGCTATTATAAATATCAATTAGAGCAGTTTATGTTTTTTTAAGTAATCCACTAATTTTAAATTTTAATTTTTCCTATACAAACAAAAAAATCAAGTTGCGCTACGTTTTCGTTACATTCAAATTATATCGAAGACATTCTTTCACTACATATATCAAAGAAATAAGTGACGCCCTCTCGTTATAAGACCGCTATAAAAAACAAGTTTTATGAAGGATTAGTCACATGATCTGATCTCAAATATATATATATATATATATATATATATATATATATATATATATATATATATATATATATATATATATATATATATATATATATATATATATATATTCTAATATTTTCTTGGGTATAGGTTTTTCATTAGAGAAACAAAGGACAATAACTTTCTTTCTGACGTTTCGCTCTACATAGCGAGCTTCTTCAAAAGAGCTTGGTATATTTATTTTACATCTACAAAAATTACAGAATTTTTTATATCATAAACATATATCACAGTAATTACACTTTTATATTTTTAATTTAATTAAAATTAATAAAAACAAAACAGATTTTAAAATAGTCTTAAAGTTTAAAATTTAAAACAATATAAACAGGTTAAAATAGTGAAGATTATAAAATAGTACATACCTTGAAAGTAGTTTTGTGTGTATCTTTAAAAATAAATTCAATTATGATCTTTGGTATGCAATTTGTATGGATAGATTTATTTTTATAAAAAGCAAAAAATAGGAAAAAAGATTATTATTTATTTTTTAATGACGTTCTTTCACCTGTATGAGTGTATATGAAATCGTTCCAAGCATCATTACATTATTTCTCATATTTATTATAGAGTCGCTTCAAGCATGTTTTATTCAAAAATCAAATTATAGTATATCTGACTTAAATTTTTGACATCTTGCTTGTCATTTACAACATTTTTATTTTTTTTATGTGTATCATTTCTTTGATGACTAATTTATGATAATTTCTGTCAGTATCTAGAATATGGGTGTTTTTAAAATCAAATTCATGCTTAGATGTTTGTTCATGCTTATGTAAAGATGTCGATGCGTTTTTAGTATACTTGTGTCCATTCACTCTATTTTCAATATATTGTGTCGTCATGCCAATGTATTTCTTAGGACAATTTAGGCATGGAATTGCATATATTACGTTAGATCTTTTTTTGGTGAGAACTTGCTTTTTAACTTCGTATAAAATGACCCAAGTAAATTCGGGTGAAGATAATTTTATAGCTCGATCAACTAAGCCGATTATGACACTATTTTTTTGTTTATTTGAATGTTCAGAGTTAAAATTCAAATACCGGCCCGACCAAGTATCTTTCGTGTACCATTTTGTATGAAGACTATTATCCGTCTTATTTCTGTGTATAGTCTAAAAAGTTTATTTTTTGTTCTATTTCAATTTCAGCTGTAAATTTCAGTTTTGGGTGGAAATTATTAAAATATTGTAACAAGCTATCTATTTTGTTTTCGGGTACAGCAGCCAAACAGTCATCTACATAGCGTTAGAAAAAAATATTTAACAAAAGGTTTAAGATACAAAAATAAATTATATATATATATATATATATATATATATATATATATATATATATATATATATATAAATCAATTTTTACCAAAATTACCAATTTACCAAAAATCGTTTATATAAAAGTTGACAAATAGAGAAATTATTAAAAATTATTTTAAAAATTTAAAAACTGTAATACAAAACCTATTTGATTATATTTTCAACCACTGCATTGTAGAAACTTTGTTTACCACACTGCACAGACTTCATCTTTTCTACAAAAATTTTGCTCCATCATTCAAGTAATCAAAATTAGTAGGATTTATTTAATTATATGAGACATAAAGAAGCATTTATTCGTATTTAAAAACATTTTATATAACCGAAGCCATACCGTTACTGAATTTAGGTCTGCTTGCAGTGCACTACAATTATTATTGTTTGTTACCATCTTAAATATTTTAAAGGGATCCGCAAACAAAAGACCATCAGAATGTTTAACACTATTAGGTAAATCATTTATAAATATTAAAAATAACAGTGGGCTCAGGTTGCTACCCTCCAATGTGTGGTAGATCTTTTGCAGCCGATTCTACTTGCTGTGGCAGTTTGATCGTCTAGTTTTATTTTGCCTATAATATTTATATAACTTCTGGTCTCTGCTAGAGTTGACGCTCCCAGCGCTATTTTGACTAAGCCACTTCGAAACGTCAAAAATGTTAAAACACGAGTCTACCCTGAAGAAGTCCTTCATTTACAACTATAAAAATATGAATTGCGAGATTCAAGCGTGATGGTATGGACATTCAAGATGCCTGGCGTTATGGAAGGCCAAAATGCGCCACAACCAGAGAAGTCGTCAACAAAAACCGACTGAATCTAACAAAGGTAGCTGAAATTGACAGAATAGTTAAATAAAGAACGCATTATCTTATTGGGTACTACATTTTCTGTCTCTCGACCAAAAACTAAAATGCATGATCATATCTGAGCAATGTTTAGCTATCTATGAATCAATCCCAAAGATTTTGCAGCGATTTTGTTTAGTGTAAACAGGTCCTAAATCCACCACTATATGTCCAAAATCAAATAACAGTTAAAACCGTGTATATTCAAGGAAAAATGAAGACCGAAAACCCGAACATACTTCTTTGGGTCGCTAAGAAAATTTTCTCGTTGACAGATTATTAAGAAAAGACCGAAACAATTAGCACCAAGTATTATGCAATCCTTCTTGACCAGTTGAGTGAAATAAATTCCGGAAAAAAGTCAGCTCTGGCGAACAAGGAAGTCCTCTTTCATCAAGAAAACGCTGCAAGTTTGAAGGTCTGCCTCATGTACCCTTTTCAATTGGCTTAACTCTTTCGCACTTCAATGTCTTTTTGAATCTTGCTTACAAAAACTATAGGTATGATTCCAAAGTCATCATAACGGCGAATGTCTGTTTTACAGATTTGTACAAAAACACCTACAAGAAAGGGTTCCAAGTACCGAAACACCGGCGGCGTAATGGTACTATCTTTCACAATTTTTATATTTTTTTTCTTCGACTGAAAATTTTCATCGCATCCTCGTATTATTTCCATGTTTTCAAACTCCCAAAATAATGTTTATGAAGGTCAGTATCCAAATTGTACCTTCTTTAACAAATAAACATGTTTCTAAAAATTATATAAAAAAGATTTCAGTCCTTAAAGCGGTTAAGACCGCGGTTAGATTAAAAAAAAAGTATATATTTCACAAGCGCGTCGGAAAGGATGTGCAACCCGCCAACTTTAGCCACGATCGCCGCAGCTTTAAAAAGCCAGCCACTTTTACAGCTCTCATTTTTCACGTGTTCTAGATTCGGAGCCTTTTTAAACGTGATATATCGTCTTTAAGTTTTATCGACTCTTTTTTGCGATATAAATTAAAAACTGAACTGAAAAAATACTTCTGATTTGGGAAATACATGGACAAAATATGGAAATACTGCATATACAACTTCCTTTTTAAAGACTAGTTCTCTTCCTAGAGGTATATAAAATACCTAAACATAAAATATATACCCATACAATTTCACTGAAAAATTTAAAATTCAGCTTCCATATATACAGGATGTTATATATAGAGGGTGCGAAAATTTTTAAAGAGTTATTCTTGAACTAATTTTAAGCATAAACGTTCATATAAACATATATCTGATAATGCATAGTTTTTAAGATACAGGGTGTTAAAATGTATTATTATTTTTAGTTTTTTAAATTTATATCGTTTGTTTTTAAAGATAGCTAAGTCAAATTTGGAACACATAACATTTTTTACAGTTCTCATAAAAAAATTGTTATTATGTGAAATAATATACAAAGTGGTACTTTTTCCGGGTCTGTAAAATTTTACCGGGCGCCACTGCCATTTAATTACTTAGTTAGCTTTCTCATCATATTGTGGAACTTTTTTGTCGCTAAGTTTGCCTCTAAAAGTCAACTGGTTTATTTCTATTTATTTTTGCTTTTATGGATCCAAAGTTCTAGAAGTTTTCTATAACCCTTTTAACAGTTGGTGGTGTTGGTTTATGTTTCTGCGGATATCGGATCGTGAATGTACTGCATGTTCTTGAAATAACTCTATTATATTCTCCATAAATAATAAATAAGTTTAAATAATCTTCGTGCGTGTAATTTAATTGCTCCGGCATGATTATTATTAATAAATGTCAAATGGCAAGAAATAGTGACAATTCTGTAGGGTTCGATTGTTTTATTTTCGCCACGCCTCGCCGTCATGGCCAACTAATCACAAAACCGTATAGCATTTTTACAATAGAAAAATGTTGAATTGTAAATATTTTGAAAACTACAAAATTTTGGAATAGACAACCTTATATAAAGTTACCCTTATTTTTAACCGACTTCTAAATGAAGGAGGTTCTCAATTCGTCAAGTATGTATGTTTTTTTACGTATGTACACCGATTACTCCGGAACGGCGGCACCGATTTGAATGAAATTTTTTACATTATGTTCAGGAAGTTGCTGCGGTGATCCCATATTTTTTTGGACGAAATTGGTGTAGTAATATCCAAGATGGCGCTGACAATATGGCGGCCAAAAAAATTAATTTTATTTGATTTTCTCCAAAATTAGTATGGAGAAATTTTTAAGGTCGTACACAACGAATCAGAAATTGTTTTAAAAAAATTCAATATGGCGGATCTAATATGGCGGACAAAATAATTTAATTTTGTCTGATTTTCTCCAAAATTGGTGTGGTCGAGTTTTCTGGGTCCCACATAATGGATCCAAAATATTTTTAAAGAATTCAATGTGGCGGATCCAATATGGCGGACAAAAAAATCAATTTTGTCCAATTTTCTCCAAAATTGATACGAGGGAGCTTTCAGGGTCGTACATAACTAATCTAAAATTATTTTTAAAAAATTCAATATGGTGGATCCAATACGGCAGAAGAAAAAAATGGATTTTCTCCGATTTTCTTCAAAATTCGTACGGGGGAGTTTTCGGGGTCGCACATAACGAATCTGGAATTATTTTTAAAAAATTCAATATGATGAATGCAAGATGGCAAATTAAAAATTCTACATCTCCAGATTTTGTCTAAAATCAGTATTAGGGTAGTTTTGTTATTGTTAATTATAAATTCAAAATATCTTTTGTAAAAATCAATCTGGCAGGTACAATATGGTGTCCTAAAAATTTTACATTTTTCGATTTTCTCCCAAACTGATATAAGGGAATCTTGAGGGTGTAAATCATGAACTTATAAGTATTTTTTCAAGATTCAATATGGCAAATCCAAGATAGCGGATTAAAAATTTTACATTTTTCGATTTTGTTCAAAGGTGGGACTAAATGGTTTTTAAGGATGTAAATAACGAATATAAGTCTAAAAATTTTAAACTTCCGGATTTCATCCAAAAATGGTACTAGGGGGCCTTGGACGGTTATGATTTAGATTAGATTAAGACTTAAAATATTTTTTTTTAAATTCAATATAGCGGATGCAATATGGTGGGTTGAAAATTTTACCTTATTCGCATTTTTTCAGATTTAGTATTAGAGGGTTTACGGGGTCGTAAATTGCGAAAATGAAGTTAATTTTTTACAACTATTAGGTTGATAAGATACAATATGAGGGACAGAAAATTTTACATATTCCGATTTTGTCTAAAATTGATATTGTGAGGTTCTTGAGGCGTATACAAACTCAGTACGCAGTATAAAATATATCGAGCTAAAAACTTTACATCTCAGGTTCTTTATACATTGAAAATTGATATTGTGGGGTTCTTGAGGCATATACAAACTCAATATGCAGTATAAAATATACCGAGTTAAGAAATTTACATATCAGGTTCGTTAAACATCGATATTGGAAGGTTTTGGGGCCTATATTACCAATCTAAAATTAATTTGAAATTTAAGATAGTGGATTTACTATAACAGACTAAATATTTGTTTGACACAAGAACCAAAGAATTTTTAGTGATTCATTTTAGGGTGATTTACAACTTTGATTAAAATGAGTAATTTTTTGCCACCTTGGAGTCATTGCGAGGTACACTAATTTCGATTAATACTTAATTCTAATAATTTATGGATATCATAATGAATTCTAGAACAAAAATAGAAAAATTAAATTTTTATAAAAAAATTGGACCGACTTCTAAAAGTGCGCTAAAAAGTGAAATATAACTATAAATTTTTATATTAAATTGAAATTTTTGAAGTCGGCGCCAAATTATTTTTACATGAAACAAATAACTACTAATATATATAAACAAATAACTACTAATATATATAAATTATGGTAAGAAAGCAATTACAAATAAAGTATTTTTAATCTGTTTATGCGAATCACATTTTGTCAGGTATTAGTTTGGCGACGACTTCAAAAATTTCAATTTCATATAAAAATTTCTAATTATTTTTCCCTTTTTAGCGCACTTTTAGAAGTCGATTCAATTTTTTTTATAAAAATTTTGTTTATTTCTGGTTAATAATCAATTAAACTGTAAGAAACTTCCAGTCTGCATTCTTACCATTAAAATATTTTTATGTACTTCTAACAAGCCCCAGTATGTACCGCAATGGAATTATAAAATCAATTCTAATTTGCTACTTGAACATTCTGATTGTAGTTTAGTTGGCAGCTCAAATCAGTCTTAATAATTAAATTTTCTTCCAACCGCATGCAATAATGGCATTAACATCGTTTAATTACCGTTAGTAGTTAATATGGTTTACTTTCAAAATTAACGAAAAATTAAACTTTTATTGAAAATAGTAATTTACAATAATTTAAGAATGCAAAATCAATTATTAATCCAAGCCATAGTTAAACCCCCAGGGGTGTTGGGGACAATGTAAGAAAAAACCCTACGTAAAATATAAAAGCAAAAATAGGTTGGGGCCAAGAGGAGGAGGTCAAAGTTTACAAAAACAGGTTTTATGAATCTACAAACCAAGGAAAACATTTTGAAAAAAAAAAGTCCTAGAGATTACAATTTGAGCTTTTGCACTATCATTTTTGTTAATTTATTATCGCAAAAAGGACAAAAAACCCTCAAAATCGGCCCTTTTTTATATTAATTATTAATATTATTAAGAGTGTTTTTATAGAGGTATAGAACTTTTAAATGGAATAAAACAAAGATGAATTTTTTAAATTGACATGAAATTTACTTTATTCGAAAGATAACCTTCTGGCATTATAATTTAAATATGACTTCTGGCATATGACCGCCACGGCTGGCTCGGACGTAGTCTAATCTGAAGGTCCGATGACTTTTTCCAACATTTGTGGCCGTATATCGGCAATTACGCGGCGAATGTTATCCTCCAAGTGATCAATCGTTTCGGGCTTATCGGCGTAGACTAGCGACTTCACATATCCCCACAGAAAATAGTCTAGCGGCGTTAAGTCGCACGATCTTGGAGGCCAATTCACGGGTTCGAAACGTGAAACTATGCGGTTACCAAACGTTTCCTTCAATAAATCAATTGTGGCACGAGCTGTGTGACATGTTGCGCCGTCTTGTTGAAACCACAGCTCCTACACATCAGGGTTGTTCAATTGATGAACGAAAAAGTCAGTAATCATGGCTCTATGGCGGTCACCATTGACTGTAACGTTCTGACCAGCATCGTTTTTAAAGAAGTACGGACCAATGATTCCACCAGCCCATAAAGCACACCAAACAGTAAGTTTTTCTGGATGTAACGGTGTCTCAACATACACTTGAGGATTTTCATCACTCCAAATACGGCAGTTTTGTTTAATGATGTATCCATTCAAACAAAAGTGAGCTTCATCGCTAAACAAAATTTGCTTATGAAAATCAGGATCAACGGCAATTTTGTTTGGGCCCATTCACCGAATCTACGCCTTGCTAGGTGATCGTGTAGCTTCAATTCTTGCACGAGTTGGATTTTGTAAGCACGCAAACCAAGATCTTTCCACAAAATCTTCCATAAAGTGAGTGGACACATATCCAATTCCTGTGCACGATGGCGGATAGACTGATTCGGGTCTTCCTCTACGCTACGCTCTACAGCAGCAATGACTTCTTCTGTACGCACTGTACGACGACTCTGTGGATGCGTATTATGATTTAGAGTAAACGTGGTGCGAAAACGTTCCATAGTTAATCGAATTAATTGCTCTGATGGACGATTATGTTGACCGTAAAATGGACGTAGTGCGCGATACGTATTTCGAACAGAACCATGATTTTCAAAATAAATTTGCACAATTTGGAAGCGTTGTTCAGGCGTCAGTCTATTCATGTTGAAATGCCAAACCAAACTAAACATAAATCACTTGACAGGTGGCAAAATGGCCGCCAGTTAAAAAAGTGTTGCCAACTTAAAGTTTTATACCTCTATAAAAAACACCCTTTATATGGCAAAATTAAATTTTTTGCTTTCGAAAGAAAGCCCTCATCTTTCTAGACAAAATTATATTTTAATATAGTAAATCGGATAATTTGTTGCTGAGATGTTGCTATTTGTTTATCCCAAGACATAAAATGGTGATTGCTAAAACTTTTTTTTGGAGTGAACATTCTGACTTCCAGAAAGGTTCAATCTCTTTGTGAGGACCTAAACTTTCGTATCTTGTTAGGGGCAAATCAAAAAATTGATTTTCAACTCCTTAAATATAGCTTTAAAAAAAGAGGGTGTTTTTTATAAAGAAATAGAGCTCTCGCGCGCGCAAGAAAACTGAACTCACAGCAATGTTCGGAAAAATTCGCCGTATTTAAAACGAATGACCAATTTCGGAGTATTTTTTTAATCTGAGGTAGCTCGAAAAATAATGATTATGGCACACCCCCTTTTTTAAAGCGATATTTAAGGGGTTGAAAATCTAGGTCTTCACGAAGAGATTGAGCCTTTGTGCAGGTCAAAATGTTCACCCAAAAAAAAGTCATAGCAATGAACATTTTGCTTCTTGGAATATACAAATGGCAATATCTTAGCAACAAATTATCAAATTTACTACTAAAAAATATAATTTAGTTAAAAATGGCAAGAGTTTTATGGCATTGTTGCAATAACAGACTCACGAAAATGATCGTACAAAAGCTCAAATTGTAAATTTTAAAAATCTCTACAACTTTTTTTCCCTAATGCGTTTTTTGGCTTGTAGATTCAAAACACCTATTTTAGCCAATTTTGACCCCACCTATTTTTCTTTTGTTACATTTATGTAGGGTTTGTTCTTACATTGCTCCCAACACCCCTGGACAGGTCTCATTCATCTTAGAATTTACTTCAAGAACGGCACCAATTTTTACCTATGGCTTGGACTATATATGATTGATAATTTTGTCTGTAAACACAGTCAGGCGCGGATCCAAGGGGGGGGGGCGGTGGGGGCGATCGATTATTTCTTATGATTTCTTAATAATTCACATACATTAGAAAATAAAATATTGATAATTTTGACATATTTAATACAAATCACAACTGTATTTTTATTATTTTTAATTCTGGCGTAGAAATCGTTTTAGGCACTTTCAGGCTATAACATAGTGTTTTTCACTCGAAAAATTCTAAATTATGATTTAAATACTTACAAAATACCGATTGTCAAAAATACAAGAAGTTAAACATATATAAAAAAATAAATTTGTCCATATAATATTAAATTTTTTTTTGGGGCTGTCGGTTATTTTATTATTAATTAAAAAGATTTTTAGGATATTTGACGTTTCAGATTATTTACTTCTTAAACCATCTGCAGAATTAAAATTAATCATTAAAAATGGTTTCATATGTAATTAATTTTTATATGTTACAGACAATTTAAATAATAAAGTGTATTTACGCTGGTAAACAGTACGTATCTAATTCATAATCAAAGTCGGTGAAACTATCTTCGCTCAAATTAATTATAATTGGTTCCTCTATCTCACGGATCATGAGATCGAGTTTTCACATTTTCTTTTATTCTTTTATTATATGGATTTTTCCCAATTTTTTGCAGTAACTTTACTCAAAAAAATCTTTCAAAAGTTCAGTTAAATTACTAATTTTTTAAGTTGTGTTATTTCTAGCAACTCTACCTTTTACTTGAGAGAGATATTTCTTTCTTCAACGGACATTTTCCGGACGATCTATAAAAACAGATTTCCTATCTGGTTTTTCCCAGCAAAAATTAAGTTCTCTGAACAATTTCCAGAGCTCAGTTCTTTTAATTTGAGTTGAGTGCATTTTATATTAGGAATGTGTATACTGCTGGCACTCCCCCCACCCGTTGACAACTTGTTTTTCTTTCGATAGCCCCCCCCCCCAGCTTTGAATTCAGGAAAATATACCCGATTCTGCCTCTTATACTAGGAATGGTATGCTGCTCGCATCTTCTCCCCCTATCGGCAACTTGTTTTTCATGTGATCGCCCCCCCCCCCTCTCCAAGAGCTCCAAATTCAAAAAAATAAATCCGACCCTGTCTTTAACACTAGAAATGGGAATGTTGCTGATGTCTCCCCCCCCCCCTCGGCAACTTGCTTTCGCGTACTTTTGTGATATCAGCGCCCCCCCCCCCCAAAGAGTAATGCTGGATCCGCCCCTGAACACAGTACAGTTAAACGTGCTTGTAAATTTCAGTTTAATTTTAAAACAGTTATTTGCCGCCATTACGTACATGGTAAATTTGATTTTTTGACCATTTGTTTACTCCCATTTTATTCTCAGGATCTAGAAATTGTATAGAAAAATATATAATTTTTTGCCAACATATGGTAAAGTTTTGAAAAATATTGAAACGTATTTATTTATTGGTTATCAGAAGAGTATATACAAACTTTCATCATCCATGCCGATGATTCTTTCGATGTTTCCAACTTTTATATCCATACCTAAACGCCGGTAATGATGCGTTTCAAAATCGTTGTTATTGGAGAAAATTCAATGGTTTTGACCCAATCCGAAAAACGAGATTACTGGTGTCTAACTTTTCTACCAAAATTATATAGCGTTAAATTTTTGAAATTCTCATCTCACGTGCTAGCTCTCCAAAGTCTCGTTTTACAGTCGATGGTAACATCAAGTGGTTGAATAACCAACACTTTGAAGTTAACCAGAGGTTTTCAAGCTTAGACATTTTTATTTGAAAGTTGGTTACGACACCATTGGTTTAATTTTATTAACTGTTACTTGAACTTTTTATTCATATTTTTTTCAGATTAAAAAAAATCTCAAAATTCATTTTCTTATAAAGCTTTTGTGTTTACTTTATAATTCAAAAAAAGCACTGTCTCTAACGAAGCATAAATTCTGGTATCTTTAGTTGACTTATAAGAATATCGGTAAAAGGAATTAATTAATACACAATCGTATTCATCATATTCTACATCTTTACTATAACCACTGATAACTACACTGTTAAAAATAGCCATTAATTTAATGCAAATTTAATATACTCTCTACATTAAATTTAATGATTTTGTACTTTAAATCGTGAATAATTTACATTTACTTTGAATTTATAGTAAATTCAATGAAACATCAGTTCATTGTACATTAAATTTGATTGAATGTTACCTTAAATTTCAAGAAAGTAACTGAAAAGATATTTCAACTTTCTATACATTAAAATTAACTCACATGTACCTCAACATTAAAGGAATTTACATTAATATTCATGGTAGAGTATTGAACTTTTTATGTAGAATGAAATAAGTTGCTTAAAGGACTCAATTTTCTTATGATAGGTGTACATGTCTGCCCGTACTGACTGAAACCAATGAGTTCAAAACCGGTTTACAGATGACGACACATTACCTATGGGGAAATATTTCCACCTTTTCCTAGTAGCAGAATTATTGGATCTCATATTAATGTTGGTACATTAAATAAGTGGCAACATCTTAAATTCAGTGAACACTGTCTATATATTTAATGATCATAGTCACCTTAAAAAGTAATGATCAATACTTTAAATTTAATGTATGTTTACATTTAACTTAATGGAATAAATTAATTTAGATTAATGTAAATTATTAAATTTAATGCATTACATTAAACGCATTTAATAAACGTTTATGACATTTGCTTCCAGCCTATTTACCTTAAATTTAATGCATTTCGTTTTTACAATGTACTAAAATATTTATTAAATATGCAAAGTTTAATCTCAAAAATGGCAAATTAAAGATGTTGAGGCATGTACATTATAAAATGTACTTTCTTTAACCCCATTAACATTCAGCCTGAAAAATTTTTCATCCTCTTAACTGCAACGCAAACGCAATCAAATACCGGAATATGAAATGAACACCCTGTACGAACAAATAAAAATATCCTAATTTATCAATTTCCCATCCAATATATACTACTAGAAGTCGTATACTATAAATTATGAATGCAGAATCGCAAAAACAATCCAATTTGAATAAAAAATAATCTTTTTTAAAAAAATATATTCTTTAACAGAATGGAACCAATTCCCTTAAAAATATGAACTCTAAAAACTAACGAAACAATCCTGTTTACCTCATTACGTAAAAAAGACCGACAATTTTTCAACTTGCTTCGTTTTCACTCGTTGTTGCGCGACCATCTTTTTTTAAATCCGCATAATGTAAGGAAATAATTTTCAAAATCGATCGGTAGTTCCAAATATTCTTCGAATAAGCATACAAAAAAAACTACTTTACTGACTATTTTTACTTATATAATTATATTATGCATTCTATTTATCATTTGAGACCTGAATCGAACAGAAAAATTTGATTTAATTAACTCCACAACCACCTCTGAGATTACTACACTGTTAAAAAAAACTTAAATTTAATACAAATTTAATGTCCATTCTACATTAAATTTAATGATTTTGTACCAAAAACGTAAATAAGTTACATTTATTTTGAATTTAAAGCAATTCTTTCAAATATTGTACATTAAATTTATTTACGTAAACAAAATCTTAAATTTCAATAAAGTAGCTGTATCTTTTCAGTTCTAACTTCTGTAAATTACAATTAATTCACATATACCCTAATACCAAAGGAATTTACATTAATATTCGATATACATTGCATAAAATTCCGGGAGATGGTGTAACTTGTATTGAATTTTTTGTTTAGCATGATATAAAGTTGCTTAAAGGACTCAGTTTTCCGGGAGATGACGCAACTTGTATTGAATTTATTCTTTAGTATGATATAAAGTTGCTTAAAGGGTTCAGTTTTCTTATGGTGAGGTGTACATGTCTGCCCCGTACTGACGGGAACCAATGAGTTCGAAACCGATCTAGATGGCAGACACTACCACCTTTTCCTGGTAGTTTCAGAATTTTTTGAACTCATATTAATGTTGGTGCATTAAATACATGATAACATATCTTAAATTCAATGAACACTGGCTGTATATTTAATGTACATAATTACCTTAAAAAGTAATGATCAAACTTTAAATTTAATGAAATAAACCAATTTAGATTAATGTAAATTATTAAATTTAATGCATTACATTAAATGCATTTAATAATATTTAATAAGTTTTTGCAACGTTCCTCATTTTCGTTTCCTTTTACCTCATCCCCGTTTTATAAAAATGGATAAGAACAAAGAATGTTAACTTTCCAGCAATGCAAGAATTTTGAAAATCGGTTTGGTAGTTCCGGAGAATATTTCTAGGAAACTAATAAGCCAAGAAACAAATATTACCTCTTGAAGATATTAATACAAATGATTATATGTTAAGTACTCAAAGTGTTCCCTTAAGCACAATATTCGTGAAAAACATGTATAATATATATATATATATATATATATATATATATATATTTCAAAGTGTTTTTTGCGATGTCTCTTGTGTTCTAACATAACTAATGAAAAAACTGCTACCAATATGTTACTGTGACAAAACATTACATTTCAGCTCAATTCTTTTGCACATCCCGCAACGCTGTCACTTTAAAGTAACGATTACAAATAAAATGTTAGTCCTCTCAACATCATAATACTGTGTTGGTAAACTAATAAACTTATTATCAAATACACATTTTTGACCATATGTGCTATATTCTTTTTGTGTGAAATAAAGGAATCAACAATTAAAGCCGAATTATTGTGAACTGAAAAAGGGCCATGAATGTTAATACGTCACTTCTAAAATACTTAAACACCAAAATCCAGGCTAAACAAAAACAAAAACCTCGCCAACTTTCTTCCGGTTTAATTTCGCTTGCTTAACCACAAAAACAATCACACATACATAATCCCGGCTTTACCTTTCCCCTTTCTCCCCAAATTCCCAAACTGTGAATTTGTCACGGGTCCGTGCAATCTATCTTATCGGGTCGAGTAAAGGCGATATTCGCCTGCCGTCCTCATCATTAGTAGCCATTACCCCCCTCCTTCTGCTTAGTTTGCATTTACAAGTTTCAGAGAGATCCCTCCGACCCCTCTGTACCCCTCGCCTTAACCCCCGAGGGTTCGCATCCCTGCAGAAAGGTTCATATACATAGAGGTGTACAGTCAGCATCGTATATATTCAAACTTATTACTAGCCAACCCTTTTCGCTCTGTCTATAGAAAGTTTCCTCACTCTAGCTAGCGTATGGCTGGTACAGTCTGCGTCGAAAGATAAGACACAAATTGAAATTAATTATTAGCTTCTTGTTCTAAAACTAAATTAATGTTCCTAGTAGAACACAAAAAAGATTTATATTTATATATTTATTAATTAATTTATTTCACATATTTACCATGTCCAGAAATATATATTTTGGAAAAACTAAGAACTCCATCTGTGTCACGAAGGAAACTGTTTAGAATAAAAAACAAGATAGTAATGATAATAATGTAAATGCTTGTAATACAACACCACTTTTTCCCGCGTTTAACATCACTAAATGCATGCTTCGAGGAAACAAAAATTCAATTTTTAAATGATACAGATATTACAATTTCAATATCAGCACTATTTAATTTTCCATTTTTAAAAATAAAATTTAAATTTTGGTAATTTGTCAATACGGTTTATTTTTCGCAGATTCTAACGTAAAAATTTATCGTTATATTAAAACCTACACCAATTGACGAAATTTTTAACTTTAATTTTCAAAAAAGTTGTCTCAAAAACAACTAAATATTTATTTTCTCCAAACATGCCAAATAATGATTTTACCTAGTGCTTCACCAGTATCAAGACGACACAAGTGTTATAATTTATAATAATTCACTGTCTCGTATTAGTCTTGTCTTCATTTAGATTTAGGATATATCATCTTGTCTTAATTTTATAGGTTTTGATTTTTAAAAATGTGTGTTATAGTATTTTTAATACATATATATATATATATATATATATATATATATATATATATATATATATATATATATATATATATATATATATATGTGTTATTATTTAACTAATTTCTCGTTAATATTTCTCCAAACTTTTATTGATTATTTATTAGATGAATAATTGCTATAGATAAAATCTCTTTGGCTCATTCTTAAAAAGACTTATATATCTTCAAACAATAAGTTATAAAGGAATTTTCACAATATTTTAAACGCTCATTTTCGTTTCATAAGCTGCGATATCTATAATTCATACGTATGCATAAACGGTATATTTGAGATGTTATGCGGAATTTAAACTACTAAAACCTAAGAGAAGAGTCTCAAAAATTCTTTTTCGGCGAATGCTTCTAAAAATCTCATCTCGTATACATAATTTTTTTAGAAATTTATTCATATTAATGTTTTAAATTACAATAAAAAAATTTTTTAGCCTGCTAGAAAATATCAGTATTATTGTCTAGACTAATAAATATTGGTACCTATGTCTTGGATTTTTTTAAGGTCCTTTATACGATGCAACACCAAGAGAATCTTGGTATAATGGTAAAGTATTAATGTACAAAAATAAACTTATAGTTGACATACACAAATAAATACCCCGAACGTTCAAGGAATTCTAGGATTTATTTAAAGAACTTTATACTTTACCGTGATAAGTATTATGAGCTCAAGCCGATTGGTTTGGCTTTTTAAAATTATGAAGTAGATAAGCAAACATATATCGAACTAATACAAGTCCTCCTTTTGAAGTTAATAAAATTATACTTAAAAAAGAAGACAAAATGAAAATTTGCAACCAATTTAGTTAAAGTAAATCTCCTAAAATTTTATTTTGTATGTATATAATGTCTTATACAAGAAATAATTACTTACTAGTAAAAACGGTGAACTATAAATATTCAAATTTATTATTTTTGCAAATAAAAAATGTATTAGAAGCCCAAAGAAATTTTTGATCAATACCCTTCGAGTTTACTGAGGAAATCCAAAACTAAAATGGGCGATGATTCTCTTTTTTATTCATCCTTCAAAGGAGGTCTTAGAAAACATAATGTTCCATTTGATAAAGCAAATAGGGATTAGACTTCTCTCCTTAGAGGAGTGTAATATTCACACATGCATATCAAAAATTAGGCCAAATCAAAAAATAAAATGACGCTTTTTTAAATTTTTCTATAAAATTGTTTCCCTTTTTGTTTTGAAATCTATTTTAGTTAAAGTTTTCACACTATACTTCTACAAAAGAAATTTTCCTTGGCATACGCTTGAAAATAAAAATATCAAATTAGTTTTATTGGAACTATTTTATTTTTTATATAGGTACAACATTCATCAAACATTAAGTTGTCAATAAGTGACTGCACTGATTTAACCAGTTTTATTTTTGTATAAACTAGCACATAAGCTTAAACTCATTTAGTACATAAGCAAAAAAGGATTTTTAAATAAAATAAAACTGTAATCCCTGCATATTACGTTAATAAAAAAATGTAATGATTTTTAATAGAAAATATTCTGAATTATATTTTCTTGTTTATTAATTAAAAATTTTTTAATATGTTGCATTCTATCATACAAGATCATTTTCTATTTGTGAACTCTTCTATATATAATTTTATATATTTAACAAAGTAATCCTTGTTGGCTTCTCCTTATGAAAACATTTAAAACAAAAATATATAAAGTGTTTTATAAAAAATAGGCTTAATTTATATTTGTTGATTAATTTAGATTTCTAAAAATACTTGATATTGTGGGAAACTAAAATTTATATTAATATGATATACCTACATCTTTTAATGTTATTTAAAAAGATCGAAATAATGTGGTTTTTGTAAATAATATACTTATTTAACTATTTTTAGTCAACAGTGGTGTTAGAACATATCATAGTTTCTACATAATATATTATATTATGATAAGCAGTTCATGAAACTATTTTTAATTTAACAAGTTTTAGCAGAATATATTTATTGAAACAAAATAATTCTTAATATTATTTATATGTAAATCATAACTATGAAAAGTATGAGGCAAAATTAGGCAAGATTCAAGTATACATTTTTTTAAAAGAACAGGCATAGTCAATAAATCAGAAGAAACTTCATATAAAAGCATTGACATGTGTATTTTTAATTAACTTGGGGGACTATAAATAACTATATTATTTTATTTTCCTTGACCACTGATTGTAAGTTTTAGGTGGTTTTCCCTTTGTCTAAAATATACGCAAAATGGAACAAAAAAAACGAATCAATCGATTATGGACAATAATGTATCTTATGATAACGAAGGCAGCCTCAAAACGAAATGGTATCCTAAACCCTTTTGGTTTGGTATACAATATATCCAAATTTTAAATTATATACTCCAAACAAATATAAAGCACTGTTGTTAATTCATTAGTTTATAGAGCTGTCAGTCTAATTAATGCAGAACCCAGACCATAAAGCATAAACGAAAATTTAAAAAATGTTACAAAAAAAAAGAGTTGTATGAACCGATCATTAAAAACCGATTAAAGAAAATATATAGCTCCTCTTTTTCAAAATTGGAAATTAATAATAAATGAAAATAAAACAAAAACACCGTTATATAATATAAAAACATATTGGACAAACAAACGAATACCCAAAAACCCAGTAAAAGAACTTACAAACGGCATAAGAACCACAAATTAAAATGCCACAGCTCACTCTAAATATGTTTTAGACAATCTATATAATCTTACATTTAATTACATTATATTAAATTATGGAACTAACTACAAAAAAAGAAATTTAAAAGCAATGGTTCATATTGCACAAACTAAAAGTGCCCTTAATTTAAAAACTGGAACAATTGAAGCTCACTTTACAGCAACCTAGTAGTATAATAAAATGTAAAAATATAACTTCGTAAACGTAAAAAAAATTACGCATAACAAAGGAAATTTTCAAAATCCCATATGTCTACCTACAACTTTCTAAGACCTAAAACATTAACCATAATCCTAGTTTACCTATAGAACCCAAAAGAATAACTGACCCGAACTAAAATGTAGTGAATATTGTATGTCGAGTAATAAAGTGTAAAGTTACATAAAGAAAGTTTTTACTCTTAAATAAGTATATAAAATAATTTTTATACTACATGTAACTTTTTTTTTATCTGAACCTACAATAAACCAAAGCATCAAAAATTTACAATTTGATTAAAAATTGTACTAAAAATTGACAGAAAACGTAGGAAAAAACAACCTAAAAACTACAAATAAGATATAAAAAAATTAAACAATATAAGTATAGATTTTTATATGCAATTCATAGCTGAAATTTTAACATCCTAATATTTCAAATGTTGAGGTGAATGAATCGTCGGTCACTTTTCATGAATTTCACTCTGCTTTTCTCTCCAGACCATTTCGACCACCTTATGATCCCTTTAATGAGGCTCTGTCGAATTCAGAGCGGGAATCGAAGAAATAAATTAGGTACCGATTACCGTTCCGTCATTTGTCGGCAGGGTAATGCCAGACCTTAAAATATCGAAAATCTACCAACATCATACAGGGTGTCCCACGACGAACTGACGTGATCGAATTTTCGGAAAATAGCATTTTTTCAAGATGGTGGCACCTCCGGTTATACCGGAAGTTGACGCCTTCCTCCTTATTTTAAATGGAACACCCTATATGTTATTTCATATTTAGATTTTACGCAAAATTATAGACATATTTCGTGTATAATGTCATATACATATATACTCTAACTGTTTTTGACAAATTTTAAATTTTATATCAAAAATGGCATTTGCAGGCCTAAAGAAAACTTTCAGTTTCTCCTATATGAAAACCTTTGCTATTTCATTGGGGTTGGTTTCCTTTTAGAAGAGGATCTACTTTAGCGGACTGTGTTGATATTTTGATTATAAATAAATACATGGTGGTCAAAAACTCACATTAAATATTAACTTGAAAAAATCGTTAAAAGATAATTTTTTTTAAGGGTAAACCCAATATTTTTATAATGTGATCTTATTTAGAGTTAAGAATAAGGATGGATTTGTATAAGTTTTTCTTTTCCAAAAATTTGCAATTTAAAATTTTAAAATGCTACACGGCTTACCTATACAGAGAAACAACTTTTTAATAAATGCTTAAAATTTCCACCCTGAACTTCCAAAACATTTTCCACATCTCCGAATTAATTCGTCATGGGTGGCCACTCTGAATCTGGAAATAAACTTTCAAACGCATCGCTTACCTTTGCCATACAGTCTTCCATCGTTGTCACTGGAATAAAATAAACGATGTTTTTTTATCGTTCCCTATATAAAATAATCTAAGATAGTCAAATCAGAAGAACGAGGAGGGCCACAGAAAAGGTCTATTGCTGGCAATCCACTTGTCGTAAAATGTTGCTTGTCAGAAGTTGGGAACTGGAACAATTCTGGGTGGTGGGGGCCATCGTGTTGATAAAAAAATTGCCTGTATTCCGCCAGAAGTAAATTTCTTATTTATTGATTGTCTAACCCTTCTAGAATATTTAAATATCTTTCACCTACAAAAGTTAATACATAATTTACGATGGGGACAATCTTCGTTTATATAATTTAATCGTTCTGGCGTAATTTTTAATAATAATTATCAAATGCAAGAAAAAGTGACATTTTGGTAGTGTTTTATTGTTTTCTTTTATCGCGTTTCGCAGTGATGGCCAACTAATAACAAAACTTAAAAGCCGTACAACTTTTTAAAGACACAAATATGTTAAATTGCCAATATTTTATAAACTACAAATTTTTGGAATATACAACTTAAAAAAATAGGGATTTTACGTTCCAAAAAAAATAATTTTTAATGGGTTTATCAAGTTAATATTTAATGTTACTTTTTGATCACCCTGTATTTATCTATTATCAAATTATCAACACAGTGCACTAAGGTGGATCCCTTTCTAGAAGAAAACTAACCCCAATTAAATAATAAAGGCTTTCATATAGGAGAAATTGATAGTTATGTTTAGACCTGGAAAAGCCTTTTTTGACATAAAATTTAAAATATATCAAAAACAGTTAGACATTATATATGGAATATGGCACCATTTTGAAAATATTTTGGCCGAATTGCCTCTATCAACTTTAGTAAATTGCCAAATTTTCAAAAATTTTCCAAAGTCCATTTTCCGAGAAATCATTTGTGAAAATTCGTCGTGGGAACAGTATATATTTACCGAAGAAGTGGAAAGATTTTCGCAACGAATCGACTATAACATATCTAAAAAATTTCGTTCATAAATTCCCTAGGATTTCCGTACCCTTGAAAATCGTTATAATGAATGAGTTTTAACGAAAAATACTATTGATACATAGACGTATCTTCTTTATTAAACCTTATTGGATAATATTGACATAATTATGAGAATATTTTTATTTTATTTTGAAAACATAAATATAAATTGAAGTTCTGGTAATAATAAAATATTGTAGACTATGAAATATTTCTTCTTACAATATACCTAGTTAGATTTTTGTTATAGTTGCCTATCCTGCTGGTAAAAACATAAAAACAAACCTTCTTTTACTTTTTTAGTAACATTTTAGAAAATTATGTACAAAAAATAAATAATTTTTTAAAAATTTTTTGTCAGAACTAGAGACATTCTATTTAAATTCTAATTCAATTATTTTGTTGGGGTCGAATTTCCTGCTTTAGACTTAAATACGATAATCGCTTAATAAATTTATTCACTAAGTTTTTAAAGATTTCAAAGTACAAAAAAGATTATTTCTATGATTTTAGTGAAGAAATTCATAAATTAAATAATAAATAAGGAAAAATAGAGTACTGAAAAGTTTTCCCGAAAGTTAGTAAAAAGCAGGCATGAAAAAAAAATATTTTTGCCCATTGAGTTGAATATCATTATATATGTATAAATGCAACTAAATATGGTATATAATGTTTATTATTTAATTGTGTTATTTTTCGAAATATAAGCCTCAAAAGTTGCACAAAATTATTTTGGGAGTATGATTGTTGGTGATTACGTCGTCGGTAATCAAATATAAATTTTGCTGATTTATAATGGCGTTTCAAGGGGTTTATTTCAATACTTCTATGAGATAATCTAAAGATAGTAAGATAATTTTAAGGAGTTATAATTTGTTTTTCTTTTGATTTCATTTTTCATAACCACTCATTTGAATGCGCGCTAGTTGTATGTTTCATTATGTTTTTAGCCCAGATTTTTACAATTTTATATTTGATTTACCTGTTTAATATTTACCATGATCTTTTTATCCATTTATATTTAAACTTTAATTTTTATGTCTGTTTTAGGCATAAATCTGAAATTTTACACTACCCCCCTTTAGTACTCCAAAGGAAAATTTTAAAAATCCAAAAAAATTCAATACACCTAATAAATACTTTCAAAGAATGTTGATACAATTGATTTATATTTACTGATCTATGAAATTTAAGAAAATTCTGTGTAAAATTTTATCTCTGATGTTTCCATATGCTTTCCAACAAGAAGTCCAATTTTGTAATAAAATTTTGCAGAGATTCGCTTTTAATTAAGTGAAAGACATTCGTGCTACGATATTGCAGAAATACTATTATCGCCAGGACCACTACGGAACCCTAACATAAAGCGTATCCGACACAATACCATTTTTTTAAATCACTTTTTCATAAAAATAGACCTCGAAGAAAACCTAAAACTACCCAAAATGTAAATTTTTATATAATTTCTAAAGATTATAACCATATATTAATAAAATACATTCCCTTTCCTCCATAGACCTCATATAATTTTAATGACCATTCGTTTTATCGCAATAAAAAGCTAATCAAAATCCAAATTAAAATTTTATTTTCTTCCAGTTTTCCTCCGACTACAAGAGAAACTAGTCATTTAAGGAAACTTATTGTAGCGCTGTACCTCTGCGACAACGTGTATTTTTCTTCTGAAGTGCGCCATGGCGCCCCCTATTGAATGCGCGGATCGTTATGAAAGTTTAAAAGCAAACGCATGCGCCTTTTATTTTTAACACTCGACGCTGAGGGCTAAAGCTAACGTAGTCGGATTGGAGTCGTTGTCCTCGGAGAAAAGAAAAATAGAGTTTCTTAGATTAAAAAAAAAAAGAAAAAGACAAAAATTTTAAAAAATGATAAAAAACGAAAAAATTATTTTAGTTGTATGATGGTAGAAACAAAACAGCAAAATATTAGTTGAAATAATATTTTGTCGTGAAAGATTAGTTAATGTAGATCTTTCTAAAAAATGCAGGTTAGACGGGAGATTTAAGAATATTTTATCATTCAACTTTAAAAAAAAAAGGTGTATTTTATAAAATAAAATTTCAGTGTTAATGAATGTTTTAATCATATAAATCTTGTGGCAGGTTATATGCGAACATTTTAATAATTTAGTATATTTATATATAAATACATATTTTATTTAAACAGTACCAGCTGTTTCACACGTTTCATGAATTAGGAATTCTGGCTTTTGGCTTATTATGAATTTTCAGTCGACTCGTTTTAAGTTTTTATATAATGGGACCTATTTGCATAGATAATAGATGATATCTCTAGCTGTGTAGAAAAGCTTGTTAATATATATATATATATATATATATATATATATATATATATATATATATATATATATATATATATATATGATTCAATATTAATCCGTTCGTTTTTTTGGTTTCTTGTAGAAATTTGCAGACATTTCCCCAAAATCTCATTTGACATCTCTGTCACTCGGCAGATACCATAAGCTAAAATTTAAGCCTTGATCGAAGGATGTGAATTCTAGAATTTTAGACAAGAGAATCGATCGCTGTCAGAAAGAATGTCCATATATATAAATAAATAATTTGACAGTCTATTATGTATTTGGAAAAGTTGTCTTTTCCCCTTAAGACCGTTAAAAGGTTTCCTACCGCTCCAGGGTATATTTATGTATTTGTTTTGACTGTTAATAGCCTGCAGTCCGATATCGAGTTCTGAAGGTAATATCTTCCCGATACATTACGACACGGAGATTTTAAATAGACAATTTGGCTCTTGGTTTGCTGAAACTCCACCAACGAAACCGTTACGTAATCGAAACTAGTGTGGAGAAAAAATCAGAGTGAACTTCTCAGAGAATAAAATATCTGCCTCATTCTTAAGAAGAAAATACAAGTATGAAAACTGGTATGAGAAACACGTTCTACATTCCAACATACGAAAGCACTCTTCTCTACTTGGACATCGTTTCCCGGAGGGAAATGCCTTTAAAGATTGACAGTGATTGTCACTGTAACTCTAGCCACAATTCATCACATGTTTACTTGCTTACATCTAAACGTCCATATTTCATTCACGTATTGTACTTACTCTTTAATCCCAATGAAGGTAAGTCCATATTTTAAGAAGATACGGAGCTTTGATAACGTACTACACAAAACAGTTCAATAGGGACTAAAAAATTAATAAAGACTACAAAAAAAAATAAGAGCATTAAAAACGTCCATATCTCATTCACGTATTGTACTTACCCTTTAATCCCAATGAAAGTAAGTCTATATTTTTATAGGGAAATGGAATCTTTGATAACGTACTACAATATACAGTTCAATGGTGACTAAAAAACAAATAGATACTACAAATAAAAATAACAGCAATAAAAATATCCATATCTCATTCACATATTGTACTGACACTTTAAACCCAATGAAGGTAAGTCTAAATTTTAAGAAGAAACGGAACTTTTGATGACGTGCTACAATAAACAGTTCAATGGTGACTAAAAAAATAACTAAATACTACAAATAAAAATAATAGCATGAAAAAAATCCATATCTCATTTACGTATTGTACTTATTCTTTAATTGCAATAGAGGTAAGTCTAAATTTTAAGAAGAAACGAAAGCTTTGATAACGTACTACAATAAACAGTTCGATAGTAACTAAAAAACAAATAGATACTACAAATAAAAATAGCAGCAATAAAAATATCCATATCTCATTCACATATTGTATTTACACTTTAAATCCAATGAAGGTAAGTCTAAATTTTAAGAAGAAACGGAACTTTTGATGACGTACTACAATAAATAGTTTAATGGTGACTAAAAAAATAAATAAATACTACAAATACAAACTAGAGCATTAAAAACGTCCATATCTCATTCGTGTATTGTACTTACCCTTTAATCCAAATGAAGATAAGTCTAAATTTTAAGAAGAAATGGAAGCTTTGATAACGTACTACAATAAGCAGTTCAATAGTGACCAAAAAATAAATAAATACTGCAAATAAAAATAAGATCATTAAAATCCATATCTCATTCACGGACTGCACCTGCTTTTTGATTCCAATGAAGGTAAATCTAAATTTTAAAAAGAAATGGATGCTTTGATACCGTACTACCATAAACAGTTCAATAGTGACTAAAAAATAAACAAATACTACAAACAAAAATAACAGCAATAAAAAGATCCAAATCTCATTCACATATTGTACTTACTCTTTAACTCCAAGATAAGTCTAAATTTTAAGAAGAAACAGAAGCTTTGCTAACGTACTACAATAAACACCTCAATGGTAATAAATAAAGACTACATATAAAAATAAGAGCTTTAAAAACGTCCATATCTCATTCACGTATTGTAGTTACTCTTTAATTTCAATGAAGGTAAGTCTAAATTTTAAAAAGAAATGGAAGCTTTGATAATGTACTACAATAAACAACTTAATAGTGACTAAAAAATAAATTAATACTACAAATAAAAATAAGAGCATTAAAAAAGTCCATATCTCATTCACGTATTGTACTTATTCTTTAATTCCAATGAAGGTAAGTCTAAATTTTAAAAAGAAACGAAAACTTTAATAACGTACTACAATAAACAGCTTAATAGTGACTAAAAAATAAATAAATACTACAAATAAAAATGAGAGTATTAAAAACGTTCATATCTCATTCATGTTTTGTACTTACCCCTTAATCCTAATGAAGATAAGTCTAAATTTTAAGAAGAAATGGAAGCTTTAATAACGTACTAAAATAAACAGTTCAATAGTGACTAAAAAATAAATAAATACTACAAATAAAATAAGAGCAATCAGAACGTCCATATCTCATTCTTGTATTGTACTTACCCTTTTATCCCAATGAAGGTAAGTCTAAATTTTACGAAGAAACGGAAGCTTTAATAACGTACTACAATAAACAGTTCAATAGTAACTAAATATAAATAAATACTAGAAATAAAAATAACAGCAATAAAAACATCCATATCTCATTCACGTATTGTAGTTACCCTTTAATTTTAATGAAGGTAAGTCTAAATTTTAAGAAGAAACGGAAGCTTTGATAACGTACTACAATAAATAGTTCAATAGTAACCAATAAATAAATAAATACTTCAAATAAAAATAGTAGTGAAAACATCCATATCTCATTTACATATAGTACTTACCCTTTAATTCCAATGAAGGTAAGTCTAAATTTTAAGAAGAAACGAAAGCTTTGATAACGTACTAAAATAAACAGTTCAATAGTAACTAGAAAATAAATAAATTCGACAAAATAAAATAAGAGCAATCAAAACGTCCATATCTCGTTCTCATATTGTACTTACCCTTTAATCCTAATGAAGGTAAGTCTAAATTTTGCGAAGAAATGGAAGCTTTTATGAGGTACTACAATGAACAGTTCAATAGTGACTAAAAAATAAATAAATACTACAAATAAAAATAACAGCATGAAAAACGTCCATATTCCATTCACGCATTGTACTTACCCTTTTATCCCAATGAAAGTAAGTCTAAATTTTACGAAGAAACGGAAGCTTTCATACCGTACTACAATAAACAGTTCAATAGTAACCAAAAAGTAAATAAATACTTCAAATAAAAATAAGAGCATTAAAATTCATATCTTATTCACGTATTGTACTTACCCTTTTATCCCAATGAAAGTAAGTCTAAATTTTAAGAAAAAATGGAAGCTTTGATACCGTACTACCATAAACAGTTCAACCAAAAAATAAATAAATACTACAAATAAAAATAAGAGCAGTAAAAATAAATATCATGGTTCCTTCTAATCACAGAATATACACAAAAACTCGAGCTTTATCACAGGGTAGCTTTTTGGGATCTGGAGCAGAGCCAAGTTATCCTACTAATTATTTTAGCCGTATTGCAATAATGGTAAGAGGAAATATGACAACTCTAAATTATCAACACTTTAATGTCACTAAATTTACACATAATAATGAAATTAATTTAATAAAAAATAAATAAAAATTTCACAGCGGTATTATTACTACAATAAGTACAGAAAATTACATACAATTAAATAAACCATATTTATTGGTACTTTAACAAATTATAGGTGTAAAGTGACACTTTCGATATTAATAATTTATGAGCAATTAATGCTACAATTAAATAATCGCATGCTAATTTAAGCATGATGTAAACTAAACAATTTATTGTAAATAATAAAGTTCGCATTACTATCATAGTTTAGATGTAAAATGTTTTAGTAGTTGCACATTTATGTGTATGTAGTTTTACTTATTCAGCTGAATTAGAGGTTGTGGTAAGTGTTATTTGAAACGTAAATAATGCATGAGTTTTATTCATTAGCTAGCAAAAAGCAAAGAATAGAATGTTTTTGAGTATAGTAATGATATGAAAAAAGATCTTATTAAAATGGTCTGCCAATTTCCTCGATAGGGTTCTTTCAAAGATTTATAAAATGCAATTTTTTCAAGGACGAAATTTAAAATAGCTCAATAACGAATTTTGATTTTTTTGTAAAGAATTTACTATAAATTGCAATATTATTATTAGAAAAAGGCTTTAAAACATGGAAAAGCGATAGACAACTTATGATAGTTACTTTTTAATTTACAATCAGCTTGACTTTTACTAATACAAGGGTTAATTATTATAACACGCGTTTCTTACTGGATTTAAACAGTATGAAATAACAATTCTCGACCTATAGCATGCACCCCCTTAGGGAGCCTCCATCTAACAAGGGTGCGCGAAGATATTAGAATATATCAAATTTATGATAATGTATAGACCATCGAGGAAATCAACAAAATAAATTTATTTTGAACTCCAAGGAACGGTTAATAAGGAGGAGGGGGGCAATTGTCAGCAATAATCATTTATTTAAAGTTTCCCACAATAAGTTAGCAACTTTATTGTTTTGCGGTGATAACATGAGAAACAGCCTGTTAAAATTTTAAATATAAAAAATGAACCTGAACTTTTAATCGATTAATATAGTCGAAAAAGGATATTCGCCAGTGGTCAATTTTATTAGCGAGGTTAGCAAATTAATAATTTAACAAATAATTGCTCATAATTTTTTTTCTTTAATTATTTATTTCGGTGACAGTTGATGGTGAAAAAAGTATGGCAGAGATTTACTCCCCGAAACCTACCCTTAGCGACAAAAATAGGGTTGAGAATAGAATTATATTTTTTATTTCCGACCCTGTAGGTTACAATGAGAATTTTATTTTCTTAAATTAATTAGTTCGAGGACAGTTCATTGTAAAAAAAGTTTGGCCGCGATTTACTCTATGGAACCTACCCTTAGCGACAAAAATAGGGTTGAGAATAGAATTATATTTTTTATTTCCGACCCTGTAGGTTACAATGAGCATTTTATTTTCTTAAATTATTTAGTTCGAGGACAGTTCATTGTAAAAAAAGTTTGGCCGCGATTTACTCTATGGAACCTACCCTTAGCGACAAAAATAGGGTTGAGAATGAATTATATTTTTTATTTCCGACCCTGTAGGTTACAATGAGCATTTTATTTTCTTAAATTAATTAGTTCGAGGACAGTTCATTGTAAAAAAAGTTTGGCCGCGATTTACTCTATGAAACCTACCCTTAGCGACAAAAATAGGGTTGAGAATAGAATTATATTTTTTATTTCCGACCCTGTAGGTTACAATGAGCATTTTATTTTCTTAAATTATTTAGTTCGAGGACAGTTCATTGTAAAAAAAGTTTGGCCGCGATTTACTCTATGGAACCTACCCTTAGCGACAAAAATAGGGTTGAGAATAGAATTATATTTTTTATTTCCGACCCTGTAGGTTACAATGAGCATTTTATTTTCTTAAATTATTTAGTTCGAGGACAGTTCATTGTAAAAAAAGTTTGGCCGCGATTTACTCTATGGAACCTACCCTTAGCGACAAAAATAGGGTTGAGAATAGAATTATATTTTTTATTTCCGACCCTGTAGGTTACAATGAGAATTTTATTTTCTTAAATTAATTAGTTCGAGGACAGTTCATTGTAAAAAAAGTTTGGCCGCGATTTACTCTATGGAACCTACCCTTAGCGACAAAAATAGGGTTGAGAATGAATTATATTTTTTATTTCCGACCCTGTAGGTTACAATGAGAATTTTATTTTCTTAAATTAATTAGTTCGAGGACAGTTCATTGTAAAAAAAGTTTGGCCGCGATTTACTCTATGGAACCGACCCTTAGCGACAAAAATAGGGTTGAGAATAGAATTATATTTTTTATTTCCGACCCTGTAGGTTACAATGAGAATTTTATTTTCTTAAATTAATTAGTTCGAGGACAGTTCATTGTAAAAAAAGTTTGGCCGCGATTTACTCTATGGAACCGACCCTTAGCGACAAAAATAGGGTTGAGAATAGAATTATATTTTTTATTTCCGACCCTGTAGGTTACAATGAGCATTTTATTTTCTTAAATTATTTAGTTCGAGGACAGTTCATTGTAAAAAAAGTTTGGCCGCGATTTACTCTATGAAACCTACCCTTAGCGACAAAAATAGGGTTGAGAATAGAATTATATTTTTTATTTCCGACCCTGTAGGTTACAATGAGAATTTTATTGTCTTAAATTAATTAGTTCGAGGAAAGTTCATTGTAAAAAAAGTTTGGCCGCGATTTACTCTATGGAACCTACCCTTAGCGACAAAAATAGGGTTGAGAATAGAATTATATTTTTTATTTCCGACCCTGTAGGTTACAATGAGCATTTTATTTTCTTAAATTATTTAGTTCGAGGACAGTTCATTGTAAAAAAAGTTTGGCCGCGATTTACTCTATGGAACCTACCCTTAGCGACAAAAATAGGGTTGAGAATGAATTATATTTTTTATTTCCGACCCTGTAGGTTACAATGAGAATTTTATTTTCTTAAATTAATTAGTTCGAGGACAGTTCATTGTAAAAAAAGTTTGGCCGCGATTTACTCTATGAAACCTACCCTTAGCGACAAAAATAGGGTTGAGAATAGAATTATATTTTTTATTTCCGACCCTGTAGGTTACAATGAGCATTTTATTTTCTTAAATTATTTAGTTCGAGGACAGTTCATTGTAAAAAAAGTTTGGCCGCGATTTACTCTATGGAACCTACCCTTAGCGACAAAAATAGGGTTGAGAATAGAATTATATTTTTTATTTCCGACCCTGTAGGTTACAATGAGAATTTTATTTTCTTAAATTAATTAGTTCGAGGACAGTTCATTGTAAAAAAAGTTTGGCCGCGATTTACTCTATGGAACCTACCCTTAGCGACAAAAATAGGGTTGAGAATGAATTATATTTTTTATTTCCGACCCTGTAGGTTACAATGAGAATTTTATTTTCTTAAATTAATTAGTTCGAGGACAGTTCATTGTAAAAAAAGTTTGGCCGCGATTTACTCTATGGAACCGACCCTTAGCGACAAAAATAGGGTTGAGAATAGAATTATATTTTTTATTTCCGACCCTGTAGGTTACAATGAGCATTTTATTTTCTTAAATTATTTAGTTCGAGGACAGTTCATTGTAAAAAAAGTTTGGCCGCGATTTACTCTATGAAACCTACCCTTAGCGACAAAAATAGGGTTGAGAATAGAATTATATTTTTTATTTCCGACCCTGTAGGTTACAATGAGAATTTTATTGTCTTAAATTAATTAGTTCGAGGAAAGTTCATTGTAAAAAAAGTTTGGCCGCGATTTACTCTATGGAACCTACCCTTAGCGACAAAAATAGGGTTGAGAATAGAATTATATTTTTTATTTCCGACCCTGTAGGTTACAATGAGCATTTTATTTTCTTAAATTATTTAGTTCGAGGACAGTTCATTGTAAAAAAAGTTTGGCCGCGATTTACTCTATGGAACCTACCCTTAGCGACAAAAATAGGGTTGAGAATGAATTATATTTTTTATTTCCGACCCTGTAGGTTACAATGAGAATTTTATTTTCTTAAATTAATTAGTTCGAGGACAGTTCATTGTAAAAAAAGTTTGGCCGCGATTTACTCTATGAAACCTACCCTTAGCGACAAAAATAGGGTTGAGAATAGAATTATATTTTTTATTTCCGACTCTGTAGGTTACAATGAGCATTTTATTTTCTTAAATTATTTAGTTCGAGGACAGTTCATTGTAAAAAAAGTTTGGCCGCGATTTACTCTATGGAACCTACCCTTAGCGACAAAAATAGGGTTGAGAATAGAATTATATTTTTTATTTCCGACCCTGTAGGTTACAATGAGCATTTTATTTTCTTAAATTATTTAGTTCGAGGACAGTTCATTGTAAAAAAAGTTTGGCCGCGATTTACTCTATGGAACCTACCCTTAGCGACAAAAATAGGGTTGAGAATAGAATTATATTTTTTATTTCCGACCCTGTAGGTTACAATGAGAATTTTATTTTCTTAAATTAATTAGTTCGAGGACAGTTCATTGTAAAAAAAGTTTGGCCGCGATTTACTCTATGGAACCTACCCTTAGCGACAAAAATAGGGTTGAGAATGAATTATATTTTTTATTTCCGACCCTGTAGGTTACAATGAGAATTTTATTTTCTTAAATTAATTAGTTCGAGGACAGTTCATTGTAAAAAAAGTTTGGCCGCGATTTACTCTATGGAACCGACCCTTAGCGACAAAAATAGGGTTGAGAATAGAATTATATTTTTTATTTCCGACCCTGTAGGTTACAATGAGCATTTTATTTTCTTAAATTATTTAGTTCGAGGACAGTTCATTGTAAAAAAAGTTTGGCCGCGATTTACTCTATGAAACCTACCCTTAGCGACAAAAATAGGGTTGAGAATAGAATTATATTTTTTATTTCCGACCCTGTAGGTTACAATGAGAATTTTATTTTCTTAAATTATTTAGTTCGAGGACAGTTCATTGTAAAAAAAGTTTGGCCGCGATTTACTCTATGGAACCTACCCTTAGCGACAAAAATAGGGTTGAGAATAGAATTATATTTTTTATTTCCGACCCTGTAGGTTACAATGAGCATTTTATTTTCTTAAATTAATTAGTTCGAGGACAGTTCATTGTAAAAAAAGTTTGGCCGCGATTTACTCTATGGAACCTACCCTTAGCGACAAAAATAGGGTTGAGAATGAATTATATTTTTTATTTCCGACCCTGTAGGTTACAATGAGAATTTTATTTTCTTAAATTAATTAGTTCGAGGACAGTTCATTGTAAAAAAAGTTTGGCCGCGATTTACTCTATGGAACCTACCCTTAGCGACAAAAATAGGGTTGAGAATAGAATTATATTTTTTATTTCGGACCCTGTAGGTTACAATGAGCATTTTATTTTCTTAAATTATTTAGTTCGAGGACAGTTCATTGTAAAAAAAGTTTGGCCGCGATTTACTCTATGAAACCTACCCTTAGCGACAAAAATAGGGTTGAGAATGAATTATATTTTTTATTTCCGACCCTGTAGGTTACAATGAGAATTTTATTTTCTTAAATTAATTAGTTCGAGGACAGTTCATTGTAAAAAAAGTTTGGCCGCGATTTACTCTATGGAACCTACCCTTAGCGACAAAAATAGGGTTGAGAATGAATTATATTTTTTATTTCCGACCCTGTAGGTTACAATGAGAATTTTATTTTCTTAAATTAATTAGTTCGAGGACAGTTCATTGTAAAAAAAGTTTGGCCGCGATTTACTCTATGGAACCGACCCTTAGCGACAAAAATAGGGTTGAGAATAGAATTATATTTTTTATTTCCGACCCTGTAGGTTACAATGAGCATTTTATTTTCTTAAATTATTTAGTTCGAGGACAGTTCATTGTAAAAAAAGTTTGGCCGCGATTTACTCTATGAAACCTACCCTTAGCGACAAAAATAAGGTTGAGAATAGAATTATATTTTTTATTTCCGACCCTGTAGGTTACAATGAGAATTTTATTGTCTTAAATTAATTAGTTCGAGGAAAGTTCATTGTAAAAAAAGTTTGGCCGCGATTTACTCTATGGAACCTACCCTTAGCGACAAAAATAGGGTTGAGAATAGAATTATATTTTTTATTTCCGACCCTGTAGGTTACAATGAGCATTTTATTTTCTTAAATTATTTAGTTCGAGGACAGTTCATTGTAAAAAAAGTTTGGCCGCGATTTACTCTATGGAACCTACCCTTAGCGACAAAAATAGGGTTGAGAATGAATTATATTTTTTATTTCCGACCCTGTAGGTTACAATGAGAATTTTATTTTCTTAAATTAATTAGTTCGAGGACAGTTCATTGTAAAAAAAGTTTGGCCGCGATTTACTCTATGAAACCTACCCTTAGCGACAAAAATAGGGTTGAGAATAGAATTATATTTTTTATTTCCGACTCTGTAGGTTACAATGAGCATTTTATTTTCTTAAATTATTTAGTTCGAGGACAGTTCATTGTAAAAAAAGTTTGGCCGCGATTTACTCTATGGAACCTACCCTTAGCGACAAAAATAGGGTTGAGAATAGAATTATATTTTTTATTTCCGACCCTGTAGGTTACAATGAGAATTTTATTTTCTTAAATTAATTAGTTCGAGGACAGTTCATTGTAAAAAAAGTTTGGCCGCGATTTACTCTATGGAACCTACCCTTAGCGACAAAAATAGGGTTGAGAATGAATTATATTTTTTATTTCCGACCCTGTAGGTTACAATGAGAATTTTATTTTCTTAAATTAATTAGTTCGAGGACAGTTCATTGTAAAAAAAGTTTGGCCGCGATTTACTCTATGGAACCGACCCTTAGCGACAAAAATAGGGTTGAGAATAGAATTATATTTTTTATTTCCGACCCTGTAGGTTACAATGAGCATTTTATTTTCTTAAATTAATTAGTTCGAGGACAGTTCATTGTAAAAAAAGTTTGGCCGCGATTTACTCTATGGAACCTACCCTTAGCGACAAAAATAGGGTTGAGAATGAATTATATTTTTTATTTCCGACCCTGTAGGTTACAATGAGAATTTTATTTTCTTAAATTAATTAGTTCGAGGACAGTTCATTGTAAAAAAAGTTTGGCCGCGATTTACTCTATGGAACCTACCCTTAGCGACAAAAATAGGGTTGAGAATGAATTATATTTTTTATTTCCGACCCTGTAGGTTACAATGAGAATTTTATTTTCTTAAATTAATTAGTTCGAGGACAGTTCATTGTAAAAAAAGTTTGGCCGCGATTTACTCTATGGAACCTACCCTTAGCGACAAAAATAGGGTTGAGAATAGAATTATATTTTTTATTTCGGACCCTGTAGGTTACAATGAGCATTTTATTTTCTTAAATTATTTAGTTCGAGGACAGTTCATTGTAAAAAAAGTTTGGCCGCGATTTACTCTATGAAACCTACCCTTAGCGACAAAAATAGGGTTGAGAATGAATTATATTTTTTATTTCCGACCCTGTAGGTTACAATGAGAATTTTATTTTCTTAAATTAATTAGTTCGAGGACAGTTCATTGTAAAAAAAGTTTGGCCGCGATTTACTCTATGGAACCTACCCTTAGCGACAAAAATAGGGTTGAGAATGAATTATATTTTTTATTTCCGACCCTGTAGGTTACAATGAGAATTTTATTTTCTTAAATTAATTAGTTCGAGGACAGTTCATTGTAAAAAAAGTTTGGCCGCGATTTACTCTATGGAACCGACCCTTAGCGACAAAAATAGGGTTGAGAATAGAATTATATTTTTTATTTCCGACCCTGTAGGTTACAATGAGCATTTTATTTTCTTAAATTATTTAGTTCGAGGACAGTTCATTGTAAAAAAAGTTTGGCCGCGATTTACTCTATGAAACCTACCCTTAGCGACAAAAATAAGGTTGAGAATAGAATTATATTTTTTATTTCCGACCCTGTAGGTTACAATGAGAATTTTATTGTCTTAAATTAATTAGTTCGAGGAAAGTTCATTGTAAAAAAAGTTTGGCCGCGATTTACTCTATGGAACCTACCCTTAGCGACAAAAATAGGGTTGAGAATAGAATTATATTTTTTATTTCCGACCCTGTAGGTTACAATGAGCATTTTATTTTCTTAAATTATTTAGTTCGAGGACAGTTCATTGTAAAAAAAGTTTGGCCGCGATTTACTCTATGGAACCTACCCTTAGCGACAAAAATAGGGTTGAGAATGAATTATATTTTTTATTTCCGACCCTGTAGGTTACAATGAGAATTTTATTTTCTTAAATTAATTAGTTCGAGGACAGTTCATTGTAAAAAAAGTTTGGCCGCGATTTACTCTATGAAACCTACCCTTAGCGACAAAAATAGGGTTGAGAATAGAATTATATTTTTTATTTCCGACTCTGTAGGTTACAATGAGCATTTTATTTTCTTAAATTATTTAGTTCGAGGACAGTTCATTGTAAAAAAAGTTTGGCCGCGATTTACTCTATGGAACCTACCCTTAGCGACAAAAATAGGGTTGAGAATAGAATTATATTTTTTATTTCCGACCCTGTAGGTTACAATGAGAATTTTATTTTCTTAAATTAATTAGTTCGAGGACAGTTCATTGTAAAAAAAGTTTGGCCGCGATTTACTCTATGGAACCTACCCTTAGCGACAAAAATAGGGTTGAGAATGAATTATATTTTTTATTTCCGACCCTGTAGGTTACAATGAGAATTTTATTTTCTTAAATTAATTAGTTCGAGGACAGTTCATTGTAAAAAAAGTTTGGCCGCGATTTACTCTATGGAACCGACCCTTAGCGACAAAAATAGGGTTGAGAATAGAATTATATTTTTTATTTCCGACCCTGTAGGTTACAATGAGCATTTTATTTTCTTAAATTATTTAGTTCGAGGACAGTTCATTGTAAAAAAAGTTTGGCCGCGATTTACTCTATGAAACCTACCCTTAGCGACAAAAATAGGGTTGAGAATGAATTATATTTTTTATTTCCGACCCTGTAGGTTACAATGAGAATTTTATTTTCTTAAATTAATTAGTTCGAGGACAGTTCATTGTAAAAAAAGTTTGGCCGCGATTTACTCTATGGAACCTACCCTTAGCGACAAAAATAGGGTTGAGAATGAATTATATTTTTTATTTCCGACCCTGTAGGTTACAATGAGAATTTTATTTTCTTAAATTAATTAGTTCGAGGACAGTTCATTGTAAAAAAAGTTTGGCCGCGATTTACTCTATGGAACCGACCCTTAGCGACAAAAATAGGGTTGAGAATAGAATTATATTTTTTATTTCCGACCCTGTAGGTTACAATGAGCATTTTATTTTCTTAAATTATTTAGTTCGAGGACAGTTCATTGTAAAAAAAGTTTGGCCGCGATTTACTCTATGAAACCTACCCTTAGCGACAAAAATAGGGTTGAGAATGAATTATATTTTTTATTTCCGACCCTGTAGGTTACAATGAGAATTTTATTTTCTTAAATTAATTAGTTCGAGGACAGTTCATTGTAAAAAAAGTTTGGCCGCGATTTACTCTATGGAACCTACCCTTAGCGACAAAAATAGGGTTGAGAATGAATTATATTTTTTATTTCCGACCCTGTAGGTTACAATGAGAATTTTATTTTCTTAAATTAATTAGTTCGAGGACAGTTCATTGTAAAAAAAGTTTGGCCGCGATTTACTCTATGGAACCTACCCTTAGCGACAAAAATAGGGTTGAGAATAGAATTATATTTTTTATTTCCGACCCTGTAGGTTACAATGAGCATTTTATTTTCTTAAATTATTTAGTTCGAGGACAGTTCATTGTAAAAAAAGTTTGGCCGCGATTTACTCTATGGAACCTACCCTTAGCGACAAAAATAGGGTTGAGAATAGAATTATATTTTTTATTTCCGACCCTGTAGGTTACAATGAGCATTTTATTTTCTTAAATGATTTAGTTCGAGGACAGTTCATTGTAAAAAAAGTTTGGCCGCGATTTACTCTATGGAACCTACCCTTAGCGACAAAAATAGGGTTGAGAATAGAATTATATTTTTTATTTCCGACCCTGTAGGTTACAATGAGCATTTTATTTTCTTAAATTATTTAGTTCGAGGACAGTTCATTGTAAAAAAAGTTTGGCCGCGATTTACTCTATGGAACCTACCCTTAGCGACAAAAATAGGGTTGAGAATAGAATTATATTTTTTATTTCCGACCCTGTAGGTTACAATGAGAATTTTATTTTCTTAAATTATTTAGTTCAATTATTTAGTTCAATTATTTAGTTCATTGAAACTCACAGGGTCGAAAATAAAAAATGCAAATCTATTCTCACCATTATTTTCCCTGCTATGGGTACGTTCCAAAGAGTAAATCGAAAACATACTTTCCTCAATATCAACTGTCATCGAAATAAATAATTTAAGAAAATAAAACTCTCATTGAAACTTATAGGGTCGGAAATAACAAAAATAATTCTATTCTCAGCCCTATTTCTTTCGCTAAGGGTGGGTCCCAGAGAGTAAATCGCGGCCATATTTTTTTACAAAGAACTATCGTCGAACTAAATAATTTTAGAAAATTAAATTCTCATTGAAACTTACAGGGTCCGAAAAAAAAAATTCTATTCTCAACCCTACTTTTGTCGCTAAGGGTAGGTTCCGGATAGTAAATCGCGGCCATACTTTTTTTACAGTGAAGTGTCCTCGAACGAAATAATTTAAGAAAATAAAATTCTCATTGAAAGTTGCAGGGTCGGAAAAAAAATTTATTCTATTTTCAACCCTATTTTTATCGCTAAGGGTAGGTTCCGGATAGTAAATCGTGGACATACTTTTTTTACAATGAACTGTTCTTGAACTAAATAATTTAAGAAAATAAAATTCTCATTGAAACTTACAGGGTCGGAAAGAACAAAAATAATTCTATTCTCAACCCTATTTATTTCGTTAAGGGTGAGTTCCGGATAGTAAATCGCGGCCATACTTTTTTTACAGTGAAGTGTCCTGGAACTAAATAAATTAAGAAAATAAAATTCTCATTGAAAGTTGCAGATTGGGAAAAAAAAATTATTCTAGTTTCAACCCTATTTTTATCGCTAAGGGTAGGTTCCGGATAATAAATCGCAGCCATACTTTTTTTCAATGAACTGTCCTTGAACTAAATAATTTAAGGAAATAAAATTCTCATTGAAACTTACAGGGTCGGAAATAACAAAAATAATTCTATTCTCAACCCTATTTTTGTCGCTAAGGGTAGGTTCCATAGAATAAATCGCGGCCAAACTTTTTTTACAATGAACTGTCCTCGAACTAAATAATTTAAGAAAATAAAATGCTCATTGTAACCTACAGGGTCGGAAATAAAAAATATAATTCTATTCTCAACCCTATTTTTGTCGCTAAGGGTAGGTTCCATAGAGTAAATCGCGGCCAAAGTTTTTTTACAATGAACTGTCCTCGAACTAAATAATTTAAGAAAATAAAATTCTCATTGTAACCTACAGGGTCGGAAATAAAAAATATAATTCTATTCTCAACCCTATTTTTGTCGCTAAGGGTAGGTTCCATAGAGTAAATCGCGGCCTAACTTTTTTTACAATGAACTGTCCTCGAACTAAATAATTTAAGAAAATAAAATGCTCATTGTAACCTACAGGGTCGGAAATAAAAAATATAATTCTATTCTCAACCCTATTTTTGTCGCTAAGGGTAGGTTCCATAGAGTAAATCGCGGCCAAACTTTTTTTACAATGAACTGTCCTCGAACTAAATAATTTAAGAAAATAAAATGCTCATTGTAACCTACAGGGTCGGAAATAAAAAATATAATTCTATTCTCAACCCTATTTTTGTCGCTAAGGGTAGGTTCCATAGAGTAAATCGCGGCCAAACTTTTTTTACAATGAACTGTCCTCGAACTAATTAATTTAAGTAAATAAAATTCTCATTGTAACCTACAGGGTCGGAAATAAAAAATATAATTCATTCTCAACCCTATTTTTGTCGCTAAGGGTAGGTTCCATAGAGTAAATCGCGGCCAAACTTTTTTTACAATGAACTGTCCTCGAACTAAATAATTTAAGAAAATAAAATGCTCATTGTAACCTACAGGGTCGGAAATAAAAAATATAATTCTATTCTCAACCCTATTTTTGTCGCTAAGGGTAGGTTCCATAGAGTAAATCGCGGCCAAACTTTTTTTACAATGAACTGTCCTCGAACTAAATAATTTAAGAAAATAAAATTCTCATTGTAACCTACAGGGTCGGAAATAAAAAATATAATTCTATTCTCAACCCTATTTTTGTCGCTAAGGGTAGGTTCCATAGAGTAAATCGCGGCCAAACTTTTTTTACAATGAACTGTCCTCGAACTAAATAATTTAAGAAAATAAAATGCTCATTGTAACCTACAGGGTCGGAAATAAAAAATATAGTTCTATTCTCAACCCTATTTTTGTCGCTAAGGGTAGGTTCCATAGAGTAAATCGCGGCCAAACTTTTTTTACAATGAACTGTCCTCGAACTAATTAATTTAAGTAAATAAAATTCTCATTGTAACCTACAGGGTCGGAAATAAAAAATATAATTCATTCTCAACCCTATTTTTGTCGCTAAGGGTAGGTTCCATAGAGTAAATCGCGGCCAAACTTTTTTTACAATGAACTGTCCTCGAACTAAATAATTTAAGAAAATAAAATGCTCATTGTAACCTACAGGGTCGGAAATAAAAAATATAATTCTATTCTCAACCCTATTTTTGTCGCTAAGGGTAGGTTCCATAGAGTAAATCGCGGCCAAACTTTTTTTACAATGAACTGTCCTCGAACTAATTAATTTAAGAAAATAAAATTCTCATTGTAACCTACAGGGTCGGAAATAAAAAATATAATTCTATTCTCAACCCTATTTTTGTCGCTAAGGGTAGGTTCCATAGAGTAAATCGCGGCCAAACTTTTTTTACAATGAACTGTCCTCGAACTAAATAATTTAAGAAAATAAAATTCTCATTGTAACCTACAGGGTCGGAAATAAAAAATATAATTCATTCTCAACCCTATTTTTGTCGCTAAGGGTAGGTTCCATAGAGTAAATCGCGGCCAAACTTTTTTTACAATGAACTGTTCTCGAACTAATTAATTTAAGAAAATAAAATTCTCATTGTAACCTACAGGGTCGGAAATAAAAAATATAATTCATTCTCAACCCTATTTTTGTCGCTAAGGGTAGGTTCCATAGAGTAAATCGCGGCCAAACTTTTTTTACAATGAACTGTCCTCGAACTAATTAATTTAAGTAAATAAAATTCTCATTGTAACCTACAGGGTCGGAAATAAAAAATATAATTCATTCTCAACCCTATTTTTGTCGCTAAGGGTAGGTTCCATAGAGTAAATCGCGGCCAAACTTTTTTTACAATGAACTGTCCTCGAACTAAATAATTTAAGAAAATAAAATGCTCATTGTAACCTACAGGGTCGGAAATAAAAAATATAATTCTATTCTCAACCCTATTTTTGTCGCTAAGGGTAGGTTCCATAGAGTAAATCGCGGCCAAACTTTTTTTACAATGAACTGTCCTCGAACTAATTAATTTAAGAAAATAAAATTCTCATTGTAACCTACAGGGTCGGAAATAAAAAATATAATTCTATTCTCAACCCTATTTTTGTCGCTAAGGGTAGGTTCCATAGAGTAAATCGCGGCCAAACTTTTTTTACAATGAACTGTCCTCGAACTAAATAATTTAAGAAAATAAAATGCTCATTGTAACCTACAGGGTCGGAAATAAAAAATATAATTCTATTCTCAACCCTATTTTTGTCGCTAAGGGTAGGTTCCATAGAGTAAATCGCGGCCAAACTTTTTTTACAATGAACTGTCCTCGAACTAAATAATTTAAGAAAATAAAATTCTCATTGTAACCTACAGGGTCGGAAATAAAAAATATAATTCATTCTCAACCCTATTTTTGTCGCTAAGGGTAGGTTCCATAGAGTAAATCGCGGCCAAACTTTTTTTACAATGAACTGTTCTCGATCTAATTAATTTAAGAAAATAAAATTCTCATTGTAACCTACAGGGTCGGAAATAAAAAATATAATTCATTCTCAACCCTATTTTTGTCGCTAAGGGTAGGTTCCATAGAGTAAATCGCGGCCAAACTTTTTTTACAATGAACTGTCCTCGAACTAAATAATTTAAGAAAATAAAATGCTCATTGTAACCTACAGGGTCGGAAATAAAAAATATAATTCTATTCTCAACCCTATTTTTGTCGCTAAGGGTAGGTTCCATAGAGTAAATCGCGGCCAAACTTTTTTTACAATGAACTTTCCTCGAACTAATTAATTTAAGACAATAAAATTCTCATTGTAACCTACAGGGTCGGAAATAAAAAATATAATTCTATTCTCAACCCTATTTTTGTCGCTAAGGGTAGGTTTCGGGGAGTAAATCTCTGCCATACTTTTTTCACCATCAACTGTCACCGAAATAAACAATTTAAGAAAAAAAATTATGAGCAATTATTTGTTAAATTATTAATTTGCTAACCTCGCTAATAAAATTGACCACTGGCGAATATCCTTTTTCGACTATATTAATCGATTAAAAGTTCAGGTTCATTATAAAAATGGGTCCCGATGCTATACGAGAAATTTAGGTCTTGTGGAGGATATTAAACTAAAATTGACAGAGCATGTAACTTTGTATTTGAAAAGAGGTTTTCCAAGTTAAAGATGATTTATTTGCACATGCAATATTTTTCTCCTTCTTTACTTCTGTCTTTTTTTCCAATTTTGCATTCTTACTGATTAATCTTGTATAAGCTATTTAACTCAAAAAAAATCTCAGGTTTACAATTTTTTACTTTAATTTTCTAATATAAGCTTAAAAACCACCTACGATCATATAATAGTATGCTGATATGGGCCTTTTATACCTATCCTGTGGAAAATAATGTATTATTTTATTTTTAATTAAAACTGTAAAGGAAACTCAAGCTGCTAATACTAAAGGGTTGAGAAACACTGTTTTTGTATATTAAAATATAAGGCTTAACACAAAGTTAAATTTATAAAATTTTGATTTCATGAGGTATCGCCCTCTATTAAACTTCAATATTCTTGATTTTTCGACGGATAGTCATTCTTGCTTGCCTTAGAATTTCAGAAACAGTAATCAAAGTCATGATAATGTATATAAGATGTTCGAAATATTCAAAAATGTAGCAGTACCCTTAAATAAAGCACTACTTATTTCATACACACAAAGATTTTTTTTTACAAAGTTGCTGAAATATTTTGGTAAATATATTTAAAAAAACATATAAGAATTAGCCGAAATCTTACATTTTTTTTAGTTCAGAACAAATACTACATGCATGTTTTCTTTTAAGGGGTCTTTTAGGTTACAATTTTTCAAAAATAAAAAATTTTTATTATTTTTTTTTTAATAGAAAGAAAAGAGATATCATTTTAAAATTTTGCCCATATATTTATTTGTACTTTTAGTATACAAAAAAAAATTTTTTTGGATTTTTTTATAGGTTTTTTACCCATAACAATTTTTTTTAATAAACCTCAAAAAATGACGGCGAACGCGATTCCAGGTGACTGAATCGTCTGAAAAAAAAAAGAAAATACCAAATTAATCCTTGTTCAAGTGCTCATGGTCGGTACCGGAATCACTTTGATCTGCAACAAATTTTCCGCATTTTACCCGATTTTTCACCCTCGAAAATGGATTTCTTTTTTCAAATGGCCGCCATTTTGTTAGTTTTTGATGAAAAAAAATCATTCCAGTAATGACCATGGGCACTTGAACAAGGATTATTTTGGTATTTTTTTTATTTTTTTTTGAGACGATTCAGTCACCTGGAATCACGTCCGCCGTCATTTTTTGATGTTTTTTTAAAAAAATTATTATGGGTAAAAAAATCCATAAAAAAATCCAAAAAAAAATATTTTTATATACTTAAAGTACCAATAAAGATATTTGCAAAATTATAAAATGATATCTCTTTTCTTTCTATTAAAAAAAAAATACTAAAAATATTTTTTCCTTGAAAAATTGTAACCTAAAAGACCCTTAAATTTCTTCTGTTCTGTGTTAACTATATATCACTAAATTACTAAATTTGTTATAGGAGACACAACAATCAGGAAGAGATAAATAATTGAATAAAATGAGGTGGTTTTGTATGATACCAAGAATCTGTTATTACCACTTTATTATATTTATAAATTTTTCTTTAATCTAAATCCTTAACTTATTTTTACTAGGTTTTGTTTTCTATTATTTTAACTATTATTTATTTTGCGTTTATTTGTAGTTTTAGATGATTTGTTAATAAATGCTTCTATATGCTTTTTGTATGCTTATTTTTACCTGCAACCTGCTAATCCTATATCCCAATATACTATTGCTCTATTATTATTACAACATACAGGGGAAGTTAGTTGATCAGACGTAATTTCATTTTCCAAGAAGGTAACGACCCTAAAGAGACTTCTCGCTATTTTAATGATTATTTAAAGGAAACACAAAAGGATATTGAAATATTCATCTCAATTTCGCGATTTGAACTTCCATTGATCTGCTGTGGGATGACCGGCGGTGCAAAATTTTAAACCAACAAGCCTTACTAATCTCTGAGATTGCTTGAAAGACGCGTGGGACAACATATAACCACAAATATTACAAAAACTTGTTAAAAAAATGCCAATTTGAACTTCCATTGATCTGCTGTGTGATGACCGGCGGTGCAAAATTTTAAACCAACAAGCCTTACTAGTCTCTGAGATTGCTTGAAAGACGCGTGGGACAACATACAACCACAAATATTACAAAAACTTGTTAAAAAAATGCCAAAAATCTGCACCGAAAGCATTAAAGCCAAAGGTGATCGTTTCAAAAAAAAACAATAAAAGTAATATTTTCATATCTTCGATGTTCAAAATTGACTTTATTCCTATATAATAAATTAATAGTTATCAAAAATGTCTAAACTATGTTAGACACAATGAACTTATGTGAATAAAATAACATGATTTCATGACATAAACAAATAAACTAAAAAAAAAAAGTCGTAATGCAATGAAAGCTATAATGAATTCTGTGTACTAGATGAGTGTCTGTAAATAGACTTTTACTTTCTTTTATACACGATGGCACGTACGTTATAAAAACATTATATTTTCGCTTTTCGTTTATCCCCAGCTTGTAATTTTTGACTTGATTTATCAATAACTGGGCGTAGAATTTCAGAATATTTATTTAATCTAAAGTTATTCATGTAGAAAGTGGCATACAATGTCAATTTTCAAATGCTTAACAATTTTTAACTCAAAAACTATGCGTTAGACAGAAAAAACACATTGTTTGCTTAGAATTGTCCGAGGAATACGTAAATATTTTTTATTTTATAAAAAAAAAACAGTTTTTTTGTTTATAACAAATTATCTTACCATTTTTCGGAAATCCACCCCTCGAGATTCTTAATCAGGTGAGTAAAATACATATAAAATACTCTTGTGGAGTTACATCTGTTCATCGGCTACCGAAACCCACTAGACTCCCCGACTATAGTTTAAAAAATTAATGCCAGAGACACTACTGAACAAACGGTTAAATAAAACGCTTAGGTGACATTTTTCAACGATCATTTTCCGAATCGACACTGCTGTCAGATGTAACAAGTATTTAAAAAGAGTATTATTAAAACAGTTTGGTTACATACCTATTTCTGTAAAACAGCATTTAAAAGTTTTCTCTAAGAGTCACAGATCTGTAGGATAACGTACTGCAAATATTATTAAAAAAGATTTTAAAATGATTACAAACAGATGTTCGATAGTGCAGCGACATCTCTTTCGTCCACGTCTAAACTGACTCGAACTAAAATACAAGTATTGATTTTCCGCATGACTTGAAATCTTTTAACATAATAAAAAATATGATGAATGAAATGAGGATTAACTACTTAAACTTGTCTGAAAATTTCGTCAATAAAAATTCCTGATAGATGATCAACCTTAATACGCTTCTGCACCTTTAATTTACTTCTAATATTTGTATAGATATTTAACTAGTTTTTTATAAGGTGTCTATTTATACGTAATTTTAAAGGACTTGTATGACAAACAACTAAGTTATTATTAAAATTATTAGTGTAAGGGCTAGACTGATTCCATTGCTTCTTTAGTTTAGATCAACTCGCAGAAGTTTCATTTTATTTATTTTGAACCACTGAACACGATTTTTAGGATGCCAGAGTGGACTTAAGCTTGTTATAAACAAATAATTATTTAAACATTTGAAAATTGAATTTGTGCAAGAAGAAAATTATTTGAATCGTATTTACTGATTTCAACAAAAAAGTTGGATTCTAATTTTTTCGTACGACGTTTAATTCCAGAGATAAACACAGTTAACATTTGAAAAATGCAATTTTTGCCATTTTTGGATGTTAATAACTTTTGACTGAATAAACCTTTATCTACAAGCAGAATTGAAAAATGATTATTCTGTCAAAAATCGCAAAAATCGAATTTTCAAAAATCATTTGTTTAAAACAATTTTGCTCCCACTCCGATGAACTTGCACTCTAAAAAATAACGTTTCGACGACTCAAAATACGTAAAAGGAAATTTGGCTATGCATAAACAATTAATTATTTTGTTATTTAATTTAACAATATTTTTTTTTATAGTTGAAGCTAAAAGTCCTAAAATATACTTCTTTAAAGTAAGCGCTTTTTTAAATTATGATGCACAATTTTTTTTTTCATTAAGTACTCGATCCCTGCTCAAATACATTTTTAAATCTGGAACCCTTAATATATTTATAAAGACACCGTAGTGACACCTACCCTTAATACCCTGGACTTAAGCTGCATGATAGACCTGCGAGATGGCGTACAAGAGGTGAATTCTTCAGCTTTGCTTCGGTTTGCACCGCTTCTTTTATGATTTAAATTACCGTTGTTGGATAATCAATTCATTCGACTCTATTTGTTTAGGTCTTTAACATAAACGGCGTTAAAGGATTGGTATTATGTTTTAAGGTAAGTTTTTAGATCATAAGGTGAATTTAATTATTTTTTAGATAAATATAAAGACATTTCTGGACATTTTTGGTTCTAAGATACAGGATGTTCATTATATTCAAATAAAAATAAAACATATTATTGTGACTACGTGTGCAAAATACGATTACACATTATAGGCCAGCGGAATAAGTATCTGGAAAAAAATTATTGTTGGTAGACTTGATGATGTAAAATCCTTCAGAATGATAATAGTACTTATATAGTATTTAATTTCTCATTTTCTTTTTTGGGGAAAATTTTTTACTTTACAATTAAGATGTGAAAAACAGTTTTTTCGAGTTCTAAGAAAAGCTATTTTTTTCAGTAAAAAAGCTTCAAACAAAAGCTGTGTGCCTTAAAAATGCCTACAAAATGAGCTAAGGCTTATCCAAATCGGATAAATTATTGGTTAGTTATTGCAAAAAAACCTGCCAAAATGACCGTTTTTTCAATTATTTATAAACAATAGAAAAATATATTGCATTAACTTTATACTGCAACTAAAGAAGCCTCTTGTTGTATACAATAAATATGCAAAATTTCAAGTAAAAATATTCATTAGTTTTTTGCACAGTGAATTTGTTTATAACTTTTTATGTTTTTTTGATTGTTTATTCTTAGCGATCTACAGGTCGTACAGCAGTCTGCGGGTACGCAAATGAACGTTCCAGACTTATACTAACAATAACAAAAAAGAACGAAATGAATTGTTGATCTTAAATTGTTGAAACAGATAAACAAAATTGGGGTTCGTTTTATCGTTATAAACAAATAGAATAACTCTTCGACAATTGTTGATATCGAAATGCCGATAAGTGGACGCAATAGCCGAGATTTTGACGCACATTTCGTAGAAGCTGATAAAGAGTGTTTTTTTCAAAAAAAATCGATGCAAAATTGTGTATTAACATTAAGGGATTATTTAAGTAGGAACTCATAGGGAGATGGTTAATCTATTGTATGCAGCAGTTTAATGATGTAGTAGTAGTTTAAAGTTGCATCTACTCCAAGAATGATCAGTGGAGAGGGGTTTTCTTTCAGCCTGCGGCGCGCGGAAAAAAACCTGACTCAGACGCTTCACATTCGTTTTGCCGGAAAAATTTCGATTATCTCGGTGAATATTGGCTGTAGAATCTTTACTTTTTTAAATTCATGGTTTCTCGACGAAATATGAACAATGGATGATATGTTTTTGTAATCAAATGATTGTTAAACATAGCAATAAACAAATTGTTGCACCATCTTTTCAAATTGCGAAAAAATGTTACAGTGGTCAACAGTATACTACTAATTAGAAATATTAAAAATCAGGTTGAACAAATTGCGACTGTCATTTACCGCCAAATTATTGGTTGTACAAGAAAAACATATGTTAATTTTTTTGTTTATTTTATTGAAGGAACATTTTTCACATACAAAATTTTTTGCTAACATACATATTTTTTGCTTAAATCTACACAAAATATTTGTTGCGTTCTCCGTTTCTTAGACATCGATGGACACTCATTTTTGAAACCCTTATCGGTTTCATTATTATCATTACAATTATCATCACCATTATCACTTTTATCGTCATCATCATTATTACTCTCATCATCATCATTACTCTCATCATTGGCATAATTATCATTATTATTTACAAGCTTATAAGCCAAACGGCTTCGCACTCCCTCCAGGGATTATTCACTCATACCAGGCATACAAAGACACCAAAAGTATAAAGCTCTGTGGGAACCCTTTCCATGTTATCGGGTCGTAGGTAACGTGGTCTGCTGTATTTCCTATGAACCTTCAGATTGTTCGCGCGGTTGCTAGAAGAGTTGCTTTCTGCATCGGTTTATACAGATGTTCACTAAGGCCCAGTCCCTTGATGTTCTGCAGGAGGTTCTTTGGTATCACTCCAGTTGTTGACAGTATTATGGGAATCGTTTGGACGCTGTTCATTGCCCATTGTCTTCGGATTTGAACCACCAGATCTCTGTATTTGGCGATCTTCTCGTTGTATTTTGGCCTTAGGTTGTTGTTGTTAGGTACAGCAATGTCGATTAGTGTAGTTCGCCTAGAAATTTTATCTATTAGTATAATGTCTGGTCTTTTATGAGCTACTGTCTGATCCGTTAGAACCGTTCGGTCCCAATATAACTTGAACTGGTTGTTCTCAAGAATAGGCTCCGGATTGTACTTGTTATAAGGCACCTTTCTTCCTGTAATAGGTTTAACTTTTCTGCTAACTCTTGGTGGAGTATCTTAGCGACTGAGTCGTGTCTTTCCTTATACTCCGTTGCGGCAAACGCTTGGCATCCTCCAGTTATGTGCTGAATTGTCTAGAATGTTCGACAGCCATATCTGCACTGGTCATTTTCTATTGAGGGATCTGTAATGATGAACCCGATAGTTCTTCGTCGGAATAACCTGGTCTTGGATAGCTAACAAGAAGCCCTCCGTTTCCGGAAATATCTGTCCTGAAATCAACAAGTAGTTCGACGCTGAGTTGTCGACATTGTCCTGATTGACCTCATTTGGATGCCGTCCATGAAGTGGCTTCTGTAGCCAGGTTTGTAACTTCTCTTGGTCTGTTTGGTGATGGGAAGTAATATTTCGTTCCCTCAACTGTAGCGGCATTGAATCGTCTGCCTAGCATATTGCTCGATGTAGTGTGGAAGACTCCGCTAACCTGTGGAAATATGAACGTAAGTTTATTATTTGTTGGTCGAGCTGCTTACCAATATCCACCAATCCTCTTCCTCCTTGGTGTCTTGGAAGCATTGTACGTTCACTAACACTCCGAGAGTGATGTTTTTGTGCTTTTATTAGGAGTGTCCTTATTTTTCTTTGCAGGTTTTGGATGTCCGTCCTGCTCCATTTTACAATTCCAAAAGAGTAGCTCAGCGCAGAGCAAGCATACGTGTTGAGCGCCTTAGACATATTTACATAATTATCATCATCATTAACATCATCATTATTACCATAATCATAATTATTTTCCCCCTATTACTTTCATCGTCTTTGAAAGTAATATTACAATAATTCTCGATTGGATAATCGCTTACAATATAATCGTCAAATGTAGTTTATTCTGCATCTCGAAAAATAATAATTCTATCAATAATGTAACAATTTTTTCGCAATTTAAAAAGAACGGAAGTACGGTAAAATTATAAAAATTATACATAAAATATATAAAAGTGCAGCAATTTGTTTATTGCTATGTTTAACAATAATTTGATTACAAAAACATATCATCCACTGTTCGAATTTGAAACGTCCGAGTCACGTCTTTTTCCGCGTGCTGCAGGCTGAAAGAACGCCCCCCTCCACTGCTCGCTTTCCGACTCTTGGAGTAGGTGCAACTTTAAACTACTGCTACATCAACAATTTTGAAATAATTGAGTTAAAAACTGCTGCATACAATAGTTTAATCATGTCCCTATGAGTTCCTACTTAAATAATCCCTTAATAATAACACACAATTCCGCATCAATTTTTTGAAAAAAAAAGCTCTATTTTAGCTTCTACTGGTCGTCCACAATTTTTTTTTATTTCAAAATATGCGTCAAAATCTCAGCTATTGCGTCGACTTATCAGAATTTCGATATCAACAATTGTCGAAGCGTTATTATATTTGTTTATAACGAAAAAACGAACCCCTATTTTGTTTATCTGTTTCAACAATTTAAGATCAACAATTCATTTCGCTCTTTTTTGTTATTGTTAGTATAAGTCTGGAACTTTCATTTGCGTACCCGCAGTTCGCTGTGCGACCTCTAGATCGCTGAGAATAAACAATAAAAAAAAACATAAAAAGTTATACACAAATGCACTGTGTAAAAAAGTATTGAATATTTTTACTTGAAATTTTGCACATTTATTGTATGCAACAATTGAAAAAACAGTCATTTTAGCAGTTTTTTTTGCAATAACTAACGAATAATTTATCCGATTTGGATGAGCCTTAGCTCATTTTGTAGGCATTTTCAATGCGTATAATTCTCGTTTGAAACTTTTTCACCGAAAAACGATAGCTTTTCCTAGAACTCGAAAAAAATGTTTTTTCACATCTTAATTGTAAAAATAAAAAATTGTCCTCAAAAAAGAAAATAAGATATAAGATACTAGATAATTACTATTACCATTCTGAAGTTTTCTACGTAATCAGAGGTCTACTAACAATAAATTTCAAAATCACATCATATGAGGCTAACTCCGCTGCCCTATTACAGAAAATACAAAACAATATCATTACATTAATGGTCAGTTCTTACTGTACTGTATAACAATAGACGTCATATCCTTGAGATTTGTGCAGACTTTGAATATTATTATCCTGCCAAGAAAATATTTTGTTGTTTTTAGAATAAATTCAAATTTCATCCAACAAAACTACTTCTTTTGGATAAGAACTATTGAGATTTTACATATTCTTTCGAAGAAAACGATTGCATGCACAAGCAACGCATATTCTTTCAATTAAAGCTCTTCTGTTGTCATATTTTTGTATGTGAATTCCAGCTCCTTAAGCTGAACAGATGGTTTACCCATAGATACATTTTTTTTATTAGTGAATTCAGTATTTACGCCTTTTAGAGTAACATGTTTTTCTAAAAATTAAAGACATTTATTTTGTTAAATATAGACCCTGTAATACTATCTTTAAATTTAGCTTATATTATAACAGAGATTATATTCTTACTTTCTTGGTACATATTGTACTTTTGTTCCTTAGTCTGAGATCTGTCTTTTTTTTCTTATCGACGAGGTGTTATTTGTTTCAGGAGAAGAAATAATTGGATTGTTTTCTTTTCTTTTACACTTTATAAATAATTATATCCCACTAAAGATATTTATTTCCAAATATAAAATAATTTAACAATTGGGAACAAACTCGCTTGTTCTTGCTGGTAAATTCGGTGAAGGTTAAATATTATTATTAATATACAGGGTGAGCCATTTTAATTTATACACCCAAATTTATCCGTAAGTAAGCCAGGCACAGAAAAATGGTTTAGACAAAAGTTGATTAGGATAATAGACGTCACCTACCGGTACTGGTGGCTTTGACCTTAAAGTCAATTTACAAGGTCATTAGAAGGTCAAGTACAATATAGACTCCCATTTTTCATTGCAGAAATGAGAAGCAGAGAAAATTTCCACAGTATAAATTACATAGTGAGTAAAATAAATAACATAGAGAGTAAAATTGCATCTGGAGATCATTTGAAGGTGAGAATTGTTATACAATGAATTGGTTTAAATTCTCTAATAACTCGACAACTAAGAGTGATGAAGAAAAAATTGTCCCATAGAAGTGTCCATCTCAAGGTGAACGGAAAGTTGACCTTGACCTTCAAAGTCATTTAAAGGCCAAATATGTTTTTTTCAATAAAACTCCGTACTTTTAACGTCGGATGTAGAAAAAGCGCAAAGTTCTACCTTCAAACATAATTATGAGTGATCCTCATTTTGATCTTTGGTAGACTTTTTGTAACTCATAATCACATCTGAATGTAACATTTTTCACTTCGGAGTTTCATTTAAAAACACCTGCTTGACTTTCAAACGACCTTAGAAGTCAAGGTCAAGGTTAAACTTGCAGTTAACTTAAGAAGCACTGTTTGATTTCCTGTAACTTTTGTACGACAAGTTTTTCTCCATCACTAGTTGTCGAGCTATTAGATAATTTACATCAATCCATAGTATAAGAAAATTTCACCTTTAAGTGATCTCCAGATGCAATTTTACAACCTATATTATTTAAACTGTGGATAGGAAATTTTCTGCGCTTTCCATTTCTGCAACGAAAAATGCGAATTGCTATTTACAAAAGTCAACATGACCTTCGCAAGACCTTGTAAATTACCCTCAAGGTCAAAGCCACTAGCATAAATAGGTGACTCTCATTACCGTAAACAATTTAACATATATTAAAATGGCCTGTACCTTCTTGAACTTTTATCATCTTGACTGAAATACTGCTGACATACACAATAATTTCTATTGACTAGATTAAGATTAACGTTGATAATTTGGAATTGTCAGACAGAAGAATCCTCTTGCGAGATCGTTTTTTCAGGATTGGGAAAATGGTGTCAGGTTGAATCAATACAACAAGGGATACAACACTTCCTGTGACTACTCATATTTGTTGACTTTACATCAAAACTAAAAATATATTATAATTTAAAATGATGTAAAATCAAGCTTAAACTTATTGAAAAAGATCACAAATTTTGGATGTTGATATACAGAAAAAGAATTAATAATAAATGGCGTTTACTTAAATTTACTTACCAATTTCTTCACTATCATTTTTAGAAATAATGTACCATAGTTATACAATAAAAAGGCCAATAAAGTAGTCATTTAAGACTCGTTTAAATACAAAAACAAGGAAATAAATTTCACAAATCATCAAAATCAATCGCCATATTTCACAAAATGACAGAACCTTTCAGATAACAACTCGCTAAATTAAAGTCCTACACACTGGCATACTAGTGCTACTACTGAGATGTTCGCAAACTAAGAACGCTGTCCAACTTTTCTCATAAGGTGTGTTCAAATCCCGGTAAGTCACCAGATTCAAAGATCTTTCATGGGAAAAAGTTTATCCCTGCCATTTACGCTTGTTCAAAATCTGCTCGAGGTCGAAGCCGATTTGAGTTTGTCCATTTCTGTCGTGCCCTGCAAAACAACGATTCAATGTTTTTACATTAAATGTTGTTTACGAACGTAACTACGTCGAGGTCGAAATAAATATAGAAATATTACATTTTGTAATGAAACGCCTCTTTCAACATGAATTCAAAATGAACATTTTTTGTGGAATTATTGATAACTATATTTGGGAATAGGATATTTGAATTTATTAAAAATATTTTACAAGTTGTTGTCATCCTAATAGATTTCAGCATAAAAAATGTATTATATTTATTTTTCGAATAAAATATGTTCGTATTCCTTAAAAAAAGTAAATTAAATAAAAATTGTTTTATGTTTGGTAATGTGATGGAAAACGCTCTACGATTGGTTGCAACTTTAATGACGTCACATATAAGTATATCAAATCAAATACCAAAATGGAAATAAATCTTGTGCAAGCTGACAACAGTTACCGTCCCGTAGTAGATGCATTTATTATTACTGTATTACTACTGTAAAAATAATCCTAATTTTTATGCTGCCAAACTCAAAAACATGAAAAGAGCAATGAAAATATTACTTATTCAAATAAATTACTGGAGAGCCATAACAAATACACATAAGAACCAAATAATTAGCTGTAATCGATCTGGGCGTCTCAACGAGCTAGTTCTAATCACTGTTTTCGTCTTTTATGATCCATTGGACCAAGTCAAACACCTTTCCTGGAGTGTTTACAGGTGTCGATTGGCATAGTGGCACTACTCACCGTTAATAAACCATTTTATAATGGCAAATAAATAAAAATCTCGAGAAATCAAACAAACTATAATTTAGCATTACTTTGTTTACTATGAAATGACGTCATAAGTATAATGTGGCCAGCGCTACTACTCGGACTGCTTTTCGGAACGCTTTTTTTTATAATTTTTTACCTAAAAAACTGTAGATGTCCATTAAATATTTATGTAATGTGCATTAAATGTAATAAAAAATAACATGAAATAATTTGCAGCAGTAAAAACCCTATTATCGCCTAGTTTAAACGGTCAATTGCTCATAAATCTATTCAAAACTTAGCTAGTTGTCTTTCTAGATAATTTTTAGCTGAACTTAGGGTAATATATGATTTTCTTGAAAGATGGCACACAGCGCATTTTTCTAGACCCGTCACTCCTACTGATAAAAATATCTTGGTTATACAATAAATACTCGAGAACAAGCAGAAAATTAGAAATATTTCGAATAATTTCTAAACGAAAACTTTTTTGTTACACGATCGTTTAATAAACGGGTCACCAATTGAATTGAAGTAATTGTAAATTAATTCGAAGAATTGTCATCGAAAACAGACCGCATATTTTACTTGTATTTAAATAAGTTACCTTTTTTCTATACCGGCTGTCTCTAAAAGGTCTGTACAAAATTCTAGCGCCAATTCCTGAGGTAAAAATATGAGGATCTAGCCCAAAGTTGATAGTTTCCGAAATACAAGGTATGATAGCTCGATTTGCACTAAATTTGGTACTTAGGGGCTTTTTAAGATGATAAATTAAGATCTGATGTACCTCGCAAAGGGCGCCACTACTAGCACTCCGCCTACATCTATGGCCTCATAACATTTTTGTACCTCGGTATATTAAATTTCCAATTAAAAATTGTTATTCCTTGACATCGTTTTTCCAGTCAAGTTTTTGAAAGTCCGTAGAATCGTGGGCACTTGCTGAATTTTTCTCGTTTTATCAGTTTTCATATGAGTTCTATGAGTGCATCCATGAATTTGGACTTTGTTGTTTTTTCCAAGTTATGTGATGAAATATCTTGACACATGCTTATAAACAGAGTTCTAACAGGAGGAGTTTATCAATTCCACTGCTACGGATTTTTTAAGTATGTACAGGGTGAGTCAACGATTGGATGAAGTAGGTTTGTGCCTTTTCGGTGAAATTAACAAAGAAACTATATTTATTGTTTGATACAGTTTATTTTTACGCAGATTTTAAAAATATTTAGGACTCTACAGGTTGAGCCAAAAAGCTAGGACAGCATAAAGTTGTATTTTTTTAAATAGAACACCCTATATACGAATCGTATTTTCGATTTAGCTTATAATTCTAAATCTTTTTTATTAAGGGTTTACTATAACAAAACTTTATAGTTTCTGAGATAATTAAGTTTAAAGAAAAAAAGTCACATTTTCAAGCATCAATTTAATCCTAAATAACGTTTTCAATTTTGTGACAAATATATTCAAATTTGGAATTTAGCAAGGCCAAGGACAAGTTAACATAATTTTTACCTAATATTTGCAATAAAAGCTACAGGGTGTTGAACACATCGGCTCAAATTTGAACAAGTTTAAATGAATAAATATCTTTTTTTTTTAAATGGTACACCCTGTATATTTTCATGTTATTTAATAGAGTAATAAAAACCCTAAAAGTTTTGTTCAATATATCCTATACCTATTTATAATAGTTTTTGAGATATTTCAGTTTTTCTTATTTTCCATACTTTTTTACAGAAATAGTCTTCATTATCATAGTAGCCATGTAAAATAATAAAAAGAAACTACAGAAACAAACAAAATGTGGTTAAATATGATCAAATACATTATTCGTTATATTACAACGGCAATAGTTTAATTAAAAATAATGTGAAAAAATTAACACAACAATAACGACAAGGCAAATACATATTTACTTTTATACTAAATTGAAACAAAAAAATTACCTATTAAATACTGAGATTAATTATTTCTTTTTAATAAGTGTTCGAATAAACGACCCTCTTGTGCAATGCACAAATTTAGTCTTTTTTGCAGATTTTCTCGGACCCTGGACAAAATTAGTGGCGTTATTGTTGTACAGGTATCCCTAATCCTGTTTCGCATATCTTCCACTGTTGTTGGTGGATTAACATACACCTTATTTTTAATATAACTCCATGGGAAGAAATCTAATGGGGTGATGTCGCAAGACCTTGGTGGCCACTCAATGAAACCCCCACGTCCAATCCATTTTTGCGGTATCGTTGGTCCAAAAACGCACGAACTTCACGATGGTAATGCGGAGGTGCACCATCGTGCTGGAACCACATACTGTCGAGCTCATCCCTATCGAGACCTTGAAGCAGTTGGGGTAGTTCTTCTTGTAGAAAGTTCAGGTAACTATGGCCATTTAGTGGTTCATTAAAAAAGTTGGGTCCAATAATTCGATTATGATGAATACCACACCAAACATTTAATGACCAGTGGTTTTGATGTTGCACCTCTCTAATCCAAAATGGGTTTTCTGTGGCATAATAATGCATGTTGTGTCTATTTATGGCATCGTTACTTCTAAAAGTAGCTTCATCACTAAACATTACCTTGCATAATAAATTTGGATTTAATTGAATCTCCGCATTTATTGTACGACAAAAGTTTACACAACTTTCAAAATCCTGTCCATGCAATTCTTGGTGTAATTCCATGTGATATGGATGATACCTATATTTCTTGATAGTACGATTAGCGGTGGATTGTGATGTTTCTCATAATGCTGCTAACTGACGGCTACCAATATAAGAATTTTCCTGAACACAATAACTTGTAGTTCTTTTTCTTCATTAGTTACTGGTTTGTTGACCACTTTACGTTTTGGATAATCAACAGTACCAGAAGAATCAAATCTTTGCATTAAGTTTTGAAAAGTATGGGTATTAGACTGGCGTCGATCAGGAAACTTCATTTTGTAAATTCTTTGAGCAAGAAGGCAATTTTTTTGAGCCTCTCCTATTGTATAAATCATATCTATTAACTCATTCTTTGGAAAATTCATTTTACAATATAAGATGAATGCAAAGAAAACCAAACTACACTACATAAAAACCAAAAGAAGCGATTGCGGTTATAAATTTGACACACAGAAAAATGTTCTTCTACATTGTTTTTGCCATGGCTACTATGATAATGAAGACTATTTCTGTAAAAAAGTATGGAAAATAAGAAAAACTGAAATATCTCAAAAACTATTATAAATAGGTATAGGATATATTGAACAAAACTTTTAGGGTTTTTATTACTCTATTACATAACATGAAAATATACAGGGTGCACCATTTAAAAAAAAGATATTTATTCATTTAAACTTGTTCAAATTTGAGCCGATGTGTTCAACACCCTGTAGCTTTTATTGCAAATATTAGGTAAAAATTATGTTAACTTGTCCTTGGTCTTGCTAAATTCCAAATTTGAATATATTTGTCACAAAATTAAAAACGTTATTTAGGATTAAATTGATGCTTGAAAATGTGACTTTTTTTCTTTAAACTTAATTATCTCAGAAACTATAAAGTTTTGTTTTAGTAAACCCATAATAAAAAAGATTTAAAATTATAAGCTAAATCGAAAATACGATTCGTATATAGGGTGTTCTATTTAAAAAAATACAACTTTATGCTGTCCTAGTTTTTTGGCTCACCCTGTAGAGTCCTAAATATTTTTAAAATCTGCCTAAAAATAAACTGTATCAAACAATAAATATAGTTTCTTTGTTAATTTCACCGAAAAGGCACAAACCTACTTCATCCAATCGTTGACTCACCCTGTACATCGATTATTCCGGAACAGCGGCACCGATTTAAATAAATTCTTTTACGATATGTTAGGAAGTTGCTTCGATGATCGCATTACATTTTGAATGAAATTGGTGCAGTAAAATCCAAGATGGCGCTGATAAAATGGTAGACAAAAAAACAATTTTGTTCGATGTCCAAAATTCAAAATGGCAGGTCCAATATCGCGGAAAAAAGAAATAATTTTTTCCAATTTTCTCCAAAATTCGTAAGAGGGAGTTTTCGGGGTCACACATAACGAATTACATCTTTCGACTTTCTCCAAAATTGGTATAGAGGCGTTCTTGTGGGTGTAAATTACGAATTTAAAGTTGATTTTAAAATATTCAATATAGCGAATCCAATATGGCGGACTAAAAATTTTACATTCTTCGATTTTATTCAGAATTGATACTAGGTCGTTTTTGAGGATGTAAATAGCGGATTTAAATTTATTTTAAGGAAATTTAATGTGTCGGTCTTTAAATAGTACATGTTCGGATTCTATTCAAAGTTGGTACTAGTGGAGTTTTCGTGGGTGTAAATTAAGATTAGATTAAAAGCTTAAATTTTTTTTTTAATTCAATATGGCGGATCCAGTATGATGGGTTCAACATTTTACGTTATTCATATTTTTTCAAATTTGGTATAAGAGGGTTTTTGGAGTCGTAGGTTACGAACCTGAATTTTTTTTTAATTAATACGAGAGATACAATATGGAGGACTAAAAATTTTACATTTTTCCGATTTTATCCGAAATTGATTTGGGGCGTATACAAACTCAATATGTAGGATAGAATATGTTGGAATAAAAAATGTGGGTCTCAAGTTCTTTGAATATCGGTAATGGGAGGTTTTGGGAGATCTATATTACTAATCTAACATTAATTTAAAGTTTAAGATAGTGGATATACCATGGTAGAATATTTGTTTGTTTTAAAACTGGTATTTGGAGATATCTCAAAATCAAAGAGTTTTAAGTTGTTTGTTTTAGTGTTGTGTACAACTTTGGATCAAAATAGGTACTTTGTTTCGACCTTGAAATCAATGCGAGATACATTAATGTCCTTTAGTAATTAGTTCAGATAATTTATGGATATCATAAAAAATTCAAAAGTAAAAAGCAAAAAAAAAATTTTAAGCGCAGAAATCTCTATTTTGCGGCAACGGCTCGAACGTACCAACCGAACAACCTGCACGCTTGGTGTCATTGCTTTTGAATTAGCGTTACCTGTTAAAATAGTACGTGGTTTTGTTACCTTTAGAGTGTTTTTCTCAAAACTACTTTTTTTCAAATTGGACGAGTACGTTACTCAAAAACTATTCCACTGATCGATCAGAAATTTTAACAATAGCTTCACAACTACATTATCTTCCCTGCTACGTAGCCTTTTTTTGAATAAATGTACATTTTTTTATAACAATTTATTGTTTTATTTTTGACCCAATATCGACTAAATTTCTACAAAATTCGGTTTAAAAAAAACTTTACGTTATCGGTGAGCCAATTATATATAAACTATAATTTTTTTTTGGTTTTTGTTCCAAGTATCATAGTTCATGCAAAATGTTTTCGCCCGTTTTTCAATTTTTAAAAAGGTGATTTTGAAAATCGGTTTTGTCGCAAAACAATAATAAAAAATTTTATTTCATACTTTAATATGTGCTGAATACATTAACTAGAAAAAATCTTTTTACTTCTCTTCTACACTCCAAAAAAAATGTCTAAATTAGCCCTGTTTTTCTTCCGTTACAGTGGTGTTACCTCTTAAAAGGTATGGTTGCATAGAAGATTGCAGATTTTCTCTCAGTTCTTGATATTGTTTGGTGTATTTGAATATCTCCTCTGGTAGAGTTATATAATGTTGTAATATAGTGTTCCATAGATTCAGTATCTAGAAGTACATCCATTCGTTCGTTTGATTTCTTGTAAAAACTTACAATCGTTTCATCAAAATCTCATTTGGCATCTTTTATGCTTGCTAATTGAACTTAAAGCATGCTTTAAACACAGTCGTGGATTGTGCCTGTTGATAAAATGAGATGAGATTTTCGCAAAACGTTTGCAAGTTTTCATATTGCTAGTCCTTTATTTTATAATTCTTGGAAGAAAAAATACTGGACAGTATATTTACTGCGATTGAGTTAATTTGTTGGCGAATTTCTCCAAAATAGGTAGCATTGATGAAGTATTTAGGCGCCCAAAACGTTGCAATTTATGACTCTAGAATATAAAACTTATGATCTGTATTGCAGATCAGATAAAATAAATTACTGTCTCGACAATAACAAAAATTTGCAAATAATTTTTTGATAATTTATGTTTCTCAATAAATTCACTTAAAAGCACTGTCTGTCCGTTGCGCCAATTTGTGTGCATGCGTTATCTCCATCAAAAGATACACAAGGAAAATAAAAAAGTGCTTTTTGTTTATTAAACCGAGAATGATTCATTTAAAAATCTCGCGTAAATAGTATGAAAAAAATTATTGATGTAAGCTCATATCAATGTACCCAATTGCCACGTAGAGTTCTGGTGCAATCTTTAAAGTTTGGTTACGCCTTGTTGATTAGATTAGGCAACCTACAATGTGACCTGCGATATATAAAAATATTGAAGAGAAAATTTGCTTAATCTTTAGTGTTGACAATAAAATTTCTTATCGAGAATATTGAAAAAGCTTACAAGGAGTCAGCTTTACCGATAATACGAGTTTATGAATAGAACAAAGCATTCAAAAAATACCTAAAAGTGAATGAAAACCTTTCGTCTCGTTCTGGTTAATCTTCAACGTATCCGAGTAGAAAAAATATTTAAAAAAAAAATTATAAAAAAATTGAACAGACTTCTAAAAAAAGCGCTAAAAGCAAAAAATAACAATATAAATTTTTATATGAAATTGAAATTTTTGAAGTCAACACCACACTAATACCTGTCAAAATGTGATTCACTTTCTTACTATAGTTTGTAAATGTCTCGTGTTAGTAGTTGTTTCATTAAGAAATAATTTGACACTGACTTCAAAAATTTCAATTTCATATAAAAATTTATATTGTTATTTTCCGCTTTTTAGCGCTTTCCTAGATGTCGATTTAACTTTTTTATAACTTTTTTTTTCGATTTTTTATTTTGAATTTGTTATGATATCCAGAAATTATATGAACTAAGTATTAAACGAAATGAATGTACCTAGCAACATTTCACGGTCAAAAAAAAGTATCGATCTTCTCTAACCTGAACTAGAAATTCTTTTATTCTAAAAAGTCTCCAATTACCAGAAGCTCCCAATACCGATATTCAAAGAAAAATTTATTCCGACATATTTCATCCTGCATATTGAGTTTGTATCCGCCCTAAAGAATCTCCAATATCCATTTTGGACAAATTTGAAAAAATGTAAAATTCTTAGTCCCCCATATTGTATCTATCATATTAAGCTAAAAGAATTATTTCAGATTAGTAACCTACAACCCCGAAACCCCCTAATACCAAATTTGAAAAAATATGAATAACGTCAAATGTTGAACCCACCATATTATATACGCCATATTGAATTTCAAAAAAATTATCACATTTTACTTTAATCTGAATCTAGACCCACGAAAATCCCCTAGTACCAATTTTGGGTAAAATCCAAAAATATAATGATGAAGTACCAATTTTGAATAAAATCGAAAAATGTAAAATTTTTATTCAGCCATATTGAATTTTTCCATATTAAATATTTTAAAAATAATTTTATATTCATTATTCACACCCCATACCAAATTTGGAGAAAATCGAAAAATGTATAATTTTTAGGACGCCATATTGGGTCCATCAAATTGAATTTTTTTAAAATAATTTCGGATTCATTATGGGCGACTCTAAAAACTCCCTCTTACGATTTTTGGAGAAAATCGGAAAACAAATTTTTTGTCCACTATATTATCAGCGCTATCTTGGATTTTACTGCACCAATTTCATCCAAAATGATATGGGACTACCGCAGCAACTTCCTGAATAAAACGTAGAAAAATCGGTGCCACCGTTCCGGAGTAATCGACGTACATACATAAAAAATAATAGCGGTGGAATTGAGAAGTCGGTTAAAAAGTGAAGAAAACGGTGATGAAAAATCATCTTTGAGAGACTCCACACTATGAGATATTTAGAACTAAATTTTCCGAAAATGAAATATCTCTACTTCGGTTAACTCTATTTTTTTTTAATTAATGGGTATGCAGCCATGAATTTGAAAAAAATATTAAAAAGTTCCAGTGACTTCCATTTGACTTTGAAAACTATATTTCAACTTGATGATTTTTTTGCAATCTAAACGGGCACAGATGAGTTCTTATCTCAAAGGGAATCCATGAAGCTCACTCAAAGTTCATTTGGAGGTCATTTGACGGTCATTTCCAGAAAAGATACATTATTATCCACTTTTTTCGCAGTGTGAGAGAGTTAAGAACTGTAAGCTTAATTCATGAGTGCTCATGTCACGTCCAGTCTTCAAAAACTCCCTAAAACTTTTTCGAAGGTCACGAAAGGTCATTTTCGAGATAAAAATAAACAAATTTCCATGTTCTTTTTCTTATTTTATAGGTATTTCTAAGGCGCACAACTTTTATTTTTCTAAAAAGCAATAGCTTTTTCTACAACTCAAAAAAACTATTTTATCACACCTTAATTATTTAATAAAAAGTTATGCCAAAAAAAGAAAATGAAGACTAAGAAACCATGAATTACAACCATCATTCTGAACGTCCTCCCTTCGGCTGATATCTAGAAACACTAAATGTCAAAATTACCTATTGAGGGTATTTCGACTGGCCTATAACGAGTTGACCTCCATTTTAAATTAGACAGTTTGTTTTTGGTTTAATAATATTTTCAGCAAAACCTAAACAGGCTTTAACTACCAGTTGAAATGACCAATATGATGTTTTAAAAGTGGTCATAAAAAATGTCGTACTAATTATTTTTCATAACCAGATGCGAGTATTTCTTGAATCAGATTTTGACTTACAATGATCAATATGCTAAAAGTGGTCCTAAAATAAAATTGTTTTGAAATGATTTTCAGTTATCAGTAAACGTCTTCTTCTTCAAGTGCCTTCTCCATTGCGGAGGTTGGCAATCATAATAGCTATTTTAATTTTTGAGGCAGTTGCTCTAAACAGTTGTTTTGAACTGCATCCAAACCATTCCCTTAGGTTTTTTAGCCATGAAATTCGTCGTCGTCCCACGCCTCTTTTGCCACTTATTTTGCCCTAGATTATGAGCCGTAAGATGCTGTACTTTTCTCCTCGCATAATGTGTCCGAAATATTGCAGTTTTCTCTGTTTTACTGTTATCTCGACTTCCTTTTCTTTCCCCATTCTTCTCAACACTTCGGCGTTCGTAACTCGATCCACCCACGAAATCCTCTGAATTTTTCTATAGGTCCACATATTAAAAGAGTTAAGTCTTCTCATTGCCTCTCGATTCAGTGTCCATGCTTCCATTCCATAATAGAGAACACTATATACGTAACATTTAGTCAGTCGTATTTTCAGGGCTAACGTTAGATCTTTGCTGCAGATAACCTTTTTCATTCTAATATAGTTGGCACGTGCTTTCTCGATTCTGGTTTTTATTTCGACGGTATAATCATTATTTTCTGTTATTAGGGTTCCCAAGTAAGTGTACTTCTTAACTCTTTCTATGTGCTGGCCTCCAACCATTAGGGTTTCATTATTATTGGTGTTGTTTTTATTAATTATCATGAACTTGGTCTTTTTCGTGTTAAGAGAGAGTCCATATTCTCCACTAACTTTTAATATTTTATTCATTATCTTTTCTAGGTCTTTCAAACTATCAGCTATTATTACGGTGTCATCTGCATACCTAATATTGTTGATTAAAACTCCGTTTACTTTTATCCCTGCTGTTTCAGATTCAAGACTTTCCAATATGACCTCTTCAGAATAAGCGTTAAATAGTAAAGGTGACAATATACACCCTTGTCTGACTCCCCTTTGTATTTCTACATCTCCGGATATTTCCTGTCCAAATCTTACTGCCGCTCGCTGATTGTAATACAGATTTGATATCAACCTTAAATCCCTTTCATCCAAATTTTTGTTTCTGAGAATCTCTATCAGTTTGTCATGCTTGACCCTATCAAAAGCTTTGTTGTAATCTATGAAGCAGACATAGAGGTCCTAATTGGTATCTAAGCATCTTTAAATAAGCACATTAAAAGCAAATAATGCTTCTCTTGTACCCACCCCGTTCCGGAAGCCAAACTGTATGTCACTAATATCCAGCTCCAATTTGGAATGTATTCTAGCGTGTACAATTTTTAAAAGGGTTTTCAAAGTATGTGACATGAGACTGATTGTTTGATAGTCACTGCATTCTTTTGAATTTGCTTTCTTTGGTAAACATATGAATGTTGATGTTAACATTTCTCGGGGGATAGTTCCTGTCGTGTAAATTGTATTCAATAATCTCACCAATAAATCCAAATTTTTGTCATTGATCAGCTTCAATAACTCACCTGGCATTTCATCTGGAAAACATCTTAGACTAGTAATATTCCTTACATTGTATGATTTATGTTGATATCCTTCCGAGAACTATAAGATATATACAATTTTTATATCATCATCTTGTTCAACATAAATTTATTTGATAATTTTTTCGTTTTAAGGCTTTTCTCAATTTATAGTCATACTTAAATTTCAAATCCAATTAAATTTTATTCGTTCACATGAAAGGCAATAGTGTAACAGCGACAAGCAGCAACGAAGGGAAAAGCCTCTGGACAATTTGTGGGGCTGGTTTCAGGAAAACAAAATGGCCGTATTTGCTCGTGCAGCAGAGACATAAAATTGTATGACCCCTTTCGGGTAAGTGCTCTGTTGGAATTTCCATTGTGGCATCTAATTAGATCGGTCGGAGCTTTGAAATTCAGCTTTATTAAAATTTGTTATATGCAGAAACAGCTTTAATGAGCTAAGAACGTTTTTACTCTGTATAGAGAATTTAGCTAAAAGGATTCATTTTTTTAGTTAATTATAAAGGATTAAACATAAACCCAGATTTCTTTTAAAAAAGAAAAAACAAACAAAAAAACATACAAGATATAATAACCGAAACTCCTATAGTAATTGTATTTTGTATAAACATTGAAACTTTTAAAAATAATGTTAAATGGTGTTCCGGTATTTTCATCTGAGAAGCTCAAATAACCATTTTAATTATATGAATTTATATCACCGACAATCAGTAACAAATGTTTGAGTCAAACCACAAGTACAAGTAAGAGTCCGAGATAACAGTAGCCCAAGGGCCATTAATTTAAAAATAAGGATTACTTGAATGAATGAATGAATGAAAAAGGGATGGTGTTGCTTCCGGTAACAAAATTGTATCTCCGAAATATCTCTGTCTCAGTGCGTTCAGTTCTGGGCACTCCCTGAGGACATGGTCAACAGTTTCATCCTCCTCCGAACACCATCTGCACGTCGGGTCGTCTTCGACACCGAATCTATGAAGAGGGCCCCTGAGGTGACAATGTCCTGTCAACAATTTGCAGCTCTTTCCTTCCCAAGAAGAGAATCTCCTTAGTACGCCGTATACTAGGCCTAGTTATATGTTCCCTAGCACATCTCATTCCAAGAGCTCCCCTCAGCGATTCAATAAATTTGCTTTCCAGCAACGATTTTAATTCTCTTTCGCCAATAGCAATTGGGATAGGTAATATTGGTTGGGGTCCATACAGTTCACTCGCCGAACCCAACTTTGCCAGACGGTTTGCTTCCTCATTCCCGCGTATGCCCGAGTGACCCGGGACCCATACGAGTCTGACTGGCACTATTTCTTTGGATTACCATTTAGTACATCCTTGCATTCAGACACCAATCGCGAAGTTACTTCAGATAAGGATTACTTGAAAGAGAATTTGAATTTCCATTTCTAAGATCAAAAAATATTTTTTCAAAGTTTAAGGCTGACGTATGCGCACTACAGTTTCCATTTATCTTAAACACTTATTAGTCAAATATTCTAACTATGGAGCCGCGTTGGTGCCACCGTACTTTGTTTATAGGGAAAAATACTGAATATTTCAAAATATTTTGTGGTAAGATGGGAAAATCGATTGAAAATAATGAAATAACATGTTATTGTAAGTCCGAGACCTTTTTTATTGGCGCTATATAAAAAGCAACTTAAATAAGACTAAATAGTAAATTAAATGCTCAGAAAAAGCAAATTTAAAACAACAAAAGGTCTTATATATTTCACATTTTCTAGTGATAACGCCGATTCACCACAATATTAAGAATTTTGGATATCCACTTGTTCAATGAGGTATTTCACTGATTTTTTCCGTTGTGTACTGCAAAATAATATTATGCGAAGATTTACTCTAAATGTTTATTATTACTACTTTGTAATTTTCAACCGGTACCTTCCTGCTTGTAAATAGCAATTTCTTAAATTTCATTTTACCTGCTTTTTCTGCTTTCTTATTTTCTCTTTTCATTTGTTTTTCATTTCCAAACTTATTTAACCGGTCACGTATTCTCCATCCTCTTTAGGTAACCCCACCAGCCTAGCAACCTCCTTTCTATCAAGTGCAATGTGACTTATATCTCCAGGTTCTCTCTTATTTTTTATATTTCTTATTTTTTTTTTTTTCATTCGTACTCCTTTAACTCCTCTAAGATACTTCATTTCAACTACTTGTCGTCAATATCCATGGTTCACACCCAAATATTAAGATTTTTCTTTACCTATAAAAATTTTGTTCACTGTATGGTATATTTTTAATGTGTTTTCCATTCTACTATTAATTTCCTTTTTCTGCTTTCCCGTTACTTCAATTTATATCCCTAAATATTTAAAGGCCTTAACTTCATCCATTTTTATCGCAACAGTTCCTATTTTTATCCTTTCTTGTTTGCCTCCCATTACCATTACTTTGGTCTTATTTATCTTTAATTTCATGTTGTGTTCTTCTAATAATATATTACGTATTTTCAAATTTGTTTTTGCTTTCCCTTTTCTGCTATAACTATTACGTCATCAGCGAATGCTCCCTCTGAAATGTCTATTCTTTGATACATGGAATTTTTTGCATCTAGTTGAACATTTCCCCTTCCTGCCTTAACACATCTTATGTGAAAATATTCTAGTTTGACTAATGATAGGGTTAGTATTATTGAATACAAGCGTTTCATAAAGTACAGTTTTAATTATGTTTATTTTTCAAGTTTGATCATTATTCCGGTACTTCTCTACACTATGCTAAGGTATTTTCCTATCGATGCTGAATTTAGTGTTTTCTTTTTTTATTCAGATAGATATCTTTTTTCCTTCCCGCTACCATTTGAGTGGAATTGTATGTATTTTGGGTTAGAGGAAATTTATTCCTTTATTCGAAACGAATTTCTTTAATTTAAGAATAACTACTGGGATACTTATTTGATTTTTTTAAGCCGAAAAAGCTAATGATTAATGAATTGGCTTAAGTAACAAATGTATTTCAGCTGACTGTCATTGCCCAGTGTCATTCTTTTTGAGGTGTCATTTCTTTTAAACATGGAAATCGAACGCACCTAACGAAAGCAGAGTAGTGCGTAAACAGGGTCATGGTTATAAATGGAGGCTATTGTGCCTTAATTTTCACTTTTTCGTTGTTTGATTCGGCCGAAGCAGCTGCAGACTTCCATCTCAATTTATTTTCACCATTTTTTTTTTCGGGGATTCTGAGATGAAAAGTCTTTTATTATCCTCATAATTTTGTTGAGTTTTTGGAGTTACGCAGTTGGCGGTTAGAGTTTTTTTTACCGGGATAAACCTGAAGACAAGGATTTTGGGCAGTTTACACGTGTCAACTAAGGAATTCTGTTAGGCCTCACCAACATCGGGATCCATCCTACTGATTATCTCATTACGGAGTCCACCTTACAGCGTATATTGTTACTGGTGTTTACCCTACAGGGTATGTTGTGTTATTATGGGTTAGTTAGCACTGGTGTTATTATTATTGGAGACCTACTGGTGCCACTGCTATTCGAGACCGTTTTATATTAGACAGGCAACCTTATCAATTCCTTTAATATTCTTAAATTGCAAAAGAACGACCTTTATGATTTAATGTATTCTTTTTTTATAAGACGTTGCGCAGTAAAACCGTGATCATAATATAACAAGATTGCCTTATATTTTCTTCGCCAATAGGTTATGGTTGCGACTTTTCAGTGCCATGAGTTCAAAACATTATTTCTTTTTTTATGTAGGGAATTTGTTAAATTTAAATTCATTAATTATTTCTTGAGATATTGTGAATCTGCTGAAGTTCACCTTTTTTATTTATTGTTCATATAATAAGATATCTGGCTTACGTTACAACTCTTCCATTTAATTTTAATTAAAGATTTTTATGATAACTATCTACACATGAGTTTTATATTTCCCACATGCTACTTGCGTTTCTACTTTTTTTTTGTTGTACTTTTATATTTAGGAAGTCGAGTTGGGAGTCAGTTTCTAACAATTACGTGGAAGATTTCTACATTCAGCCTAGAGTTTGATGCAGTGGCGCTCTGAATAACCCACCCTTACTCTGCGGCAAGAGGTTAGTTCGGCATTTTGAATCAAGCTAAAAATAAAAATTAACTTAAGACTGTATTTTGTAGTGTAAAAGTATAGGCAAAATACAAAATAATACAGAAAACAATTGAGTTGAGAAAAAAATTTGCAAGGAAGTAAAACTAGAAGGGTTCATAATGTAATATAACCAAAAATTCAGCTGTAATTCAAAGGATATATGAAAAATGATATTATGATGCCCTAAACGTGAGTATTTGCAATTTCTTAAAGCACCAAATAAAGAGAATGTTTTAAGTATATTTCAAAGAATTCTCCAATTCTGAGTTCAGAAAATTTCAAAGCAGGCATATTTCACGCCCCACAATGTCGTAAATGACAAATTGGTGAATGATCCTAATTTCTGGATTTCAGTGTCAGAAACTGAGAAGAACGCATGAGATTCGTTTGTTGGGTTATTCAAAATGTCTTAGGTATTAGTACGGGCGATGATTATGTTGAGCGCGTTAAACAGATGTTGTCTCACTTCCAGCAACTCAGATGCATCATGAACATGAAAGTACGCTTTCTTCACAACTGTTTAAATCATTTTCCGAAAAATCTCGGTGACATGAGTGAAGAACAGGGTGAGCGATTCCACCAAGATATTCGAATTAAGTAGGAACGATTCGAGGGTCCCCGGAATGCGCATATAATGACCGATTATTGCTGGAGTATTTAGAGTAACACTTCGTCGTTCTAAAACAGTAGAAAATCATATAAAAGAAAATTCAAGAGTTTGTAGTATTCTTTTTAACAAAATATTTTTTCTAAATAAAACACCCCTCTTTATAATTCATAAACTAAGGCTGATATAAAAAAAACTGATAATATACTCGTATTTGAAATCAACGTCAAAAATTAGCTTAGAAAGATGTAAAATATTCCATGCAACACACATGCTGTTGGGCGGTGTTATAGAGCGGTTATGTTACCGATAGAATTTTTCACTAAAAATCAACAAAATATAAATAATTTTTTTTAACTTTATATAACAATGTTGCCATCTGAGGTGTTTGGAGAAATAATAAATTTTGTAAAATTTTTACTAATTACCTGGGCAATGAACTAAAAATTCAGTCAATTTTTCAATAAATGTCTGCAAAGTCTGAAAAACTTTCCTGAAACCTACTTAGTCTAGTGGTTAATAAAAGTCTAATTTGCGCGAAAGTTTATTATTTATGGTTTTGATAAACAAGTTGTACATGTGTAATGGCTAATTTATGGATCTATAGTTTTCAATGTTTGATATATCGCCCTTGTTGAAAAATTACACTACATCTATGAGTTTTTATGACATCAGAATATTTCCCTCTTGCAAACATGTATTAAAAAGCACTTTTTTCAATTGTACGGTGGTGGCACTCCCAAATTTTAGCATTTCTGTTGTTACTTTGGCTTTTCCAGCAGATTTTTCATTTTTCATTTTTTTCAGAGCTGCTTATATTCGAGAAATTTCTTCACTATGAATTAGTTATTCATTACTGGTTTTAGTATTCGAAATATATAAAGCTAACGATAAAGCTGTCGAATGATATGAATAATTTTCTTTGTAGTAGATACTGTCATGTTTTTGTTGTTTTTTATCTTGCTTATCTTTGTTTTGTCTGTGGATAGTTTGGGGCGTAGTATTGTGATGCTTCCAATCTTTTCTATTTTCTTTGTTCATTGTCTTGAAAGCTTCGTCGGATCTCGGCATTTCTATGATACGAGCATAAACGAGAATAAGAGAATAAACATATCCTCAGATAGTGGGTCTGCAATATTGGCACTGAAATCTAATGCTATAGCTTCACGACTGGTGTCTGAGTGCGAGGATGGAGCTAATAATCTAACAAAGAACGGCTGAACAATCAGATTCGTATGGTCACTCGAGTATGCACAGGAACGAGAAAGCAGATCGTTTGGCAAAGAAAGGATCCACGGCTAAATCATACGGACCCATTCTATCATTACCAATTACCATTGATAAGAGGGAATTGAAACTGTTGTTGGAAAGCAAATTTATTTGAATCCTGGAGGGAGGTCCCTGGAATGAAGTGTGTCAAAAAACATACTTTAATAGGACTTAAAGTACGGCTTACTAAGAAACCCGTCTCCTTAAAGTGTTTAGAATAGCGAATCTTGATGGATTACTGATAAGACATTGTCTCCTGTGAGGTCATCTTCATAAGTATAACATCGCGGATGACCCAGTGTGTAGATGGTGTCTAGAGTATTTATTACTCCTATTCTAAAAGTTTATTCCTTTGAACTGTGTAGTCAGTGAAAACTAAATCTTCAACTAAACCAAGACATTTTATTTGTTGATTTAAGATATTATTATGTTCTTGATGCTTTGAAATGAAATGCTCATGTTGTTTATCATTATAAAGATTAAAATCACCTAAATGATAAATTTAAAAGGTAAAGGGTTTATTTATAGACAATCAGTTAAATATTTGTTACACAAAAACCGATAAGAGTTCCAAGTTAATTAGTTGAACATCAAAGTTGTTGAATTTGAGTATTTCAGTGTTAACAATTTTTTGGTCCCACAGCGTAATTTTACCTATGGCCTTATTAATACGTATTCACTAAATTAATTAAAAAGTGTTACATTATCTGGGTCTTCATTAAACTGTGTTGTCCAAGCGCGGATCCAGCCTCTCTCTTTGAGGAGGGGTATATCACAAGAGCAGAGAAATGTAACTAATGTAACAGACATTCGAGTAAATTTTTTCCGAATTCGAAGTTCTTGGGCGGGGGGGAGCCATCACCCTCACCGCACCCCCTCAGATCCGCCCCATAGTATTGTCTGATGTTATTATTTGAAACATTTATAATTAAAGACGAGACAAGTGTAGTTTCGTCATCAAAACTCTAGTTAGCACGAAAGATCACGTTGAACCGTTAAGAGCATTATATACAAACATAGCACGATATTTTTTACTGCTTTTGTGTTATTTAGACATAAAATAATTTCAGAAAATGTATAAGATCTAACCTTTATTCAGTAACAAATATTTTATAGTAATTATTTCCATTTTAACTTACCCTCGTATCCACCATTTCCCTATGGAAACAGTTTCAATATATTCTTTTGCCAACGACATCTCTGAAAAATAAAAAACGATCGATAAAAATAAATGATTTTTTTTCGCTAAAATTGGAATTATAACGACTTACAAATGATTTAAAGCAGACCCACTGATAATAACTTTTAGCACATTTAATTATAGTCTGTCGTGACGGTGCGTCTGACATTTTTTATAAATGCATAGGAACTTGTTAAATGATTAGCCGTCGTTTCGTGCGGAATACTAAATGTAAAATGACCGAGAGAAAAAAGGACAGGTATATAAAATAACGTAGAGAACGTCCCTGTGCAGGCCTGGCAGGCGCACTTTGTTAAAGAGTTTCATTATTTATTACCGGGAGCCGGACAATGCAAAAAATATGTCCAGTGCCCTACCGGGGGCAAAATGCAATCCGTAGCGACGCTGCAATATATTGCACCGAATTTATTTAAGTCGGACCGGATCGCTGTTAACAATGGCAATTGTTTGACCCAACTGCAGGTAGTTTTGCAACACTGTGAACAGCGAGTTGAAATTTAAAACAGGCCTATTTCAAAAACAAAAATACAATATACCCTATTAGCAAGACCATGCCAAAATTGTTATAGTGTCGCTATTGGTGTTTCATTGCAACAGGGAATGAAGCTTATAAAATTGTTTTTCGGGGAGGCTAGATGAGTTTTTTCAGAGTAATGAAGCTTGACTTTAATTTATTGAACCATAACAGGTAATTTATCTTTATTTACTTGCTTATCCAGTTTCGTGTGATACAGATACGTATTTTCAATACATATTTTAAATAGTTTGTTATACACAAAAATACTAAATTTTAGTTTAAGTATCATCATCTTGACATGCGCTCTGCTCAAAAATTATTCAATATTTCTTATTGAAAGGACAAACATTACTGCAACTTTTATTTTTTGATTAAATTGACATAACTGTCCTTGAGATATATGATGAGCTTTGATGTGATAGGTCATTTAATTTGTTTGGAGCAACTGTTTTAGTAGTGATATAATACATTCTTGTTAAGTTCTTATCAATTGACTGTACACTAGTCTCATCTAATACTAGTGTATGTGAAAAGTTTTAGGTCAATCTGATGAGTGGAAAATTTTTGGCAATCACTTTAATTCGGTGCGGCAGTGTATATGAGTTCGTGCCCTTATTAAACACTACATTTTGTAAAAAGAAACTATCAAAGAGACTGAAGGAAATCTTAAAAAACATGATGGGGAATGTGCTTCAACGAACCATGAAATGGTTCACAAGTGGTGTACTGAATTACGTTGTGGCCGTATCAGCACATATGATGTTTAGCATCCTGGACGCCCAAAAGGGGTCAGTTTTAAAGAAATTAATAATAAATTCCATGATGTTGTGTTTAAAGATCTTCGATTAAAGATTCGTGAGATCAGTGACATTGCGATAATCTTGACTAAATGTGTATTTTGTATTTTCCAAAAACATTTGGGCATGAGAAGGCTTTCAGCAAGATGGTAGCAGCCTTTGCTAATAGCCTCAGCAGTATTTGAGACTATGCCAGCGTAATCTCAGTCAACTTTGACGACGCTACGTTACAGTTTATGAAACGTGGATATATTACTACATGCTGGAAACAAAGCAACAGTTAAAAATGTATATTAGACCTGAGAAACGCTCTCCGAAATAGACAAAGACTGTTCCATCAGCTGGTAAAATCATGGCAACGTTTTTTTGGGATTCATTCATCATAATATTATTCGATTATCTACTTCGCTAAACCCTCAGTCAGAAAGATATCCAGGTACTCCATATATGGAGATTTGCATGCGGATCATAAAGAAAAGATACAGTCTAAAAAGAGACTCAAGAACATGGTGCATACAACTCATGATCTTGACAACAAAATACATTCAATTCAGGCATCTGGGGGATCAGAATGAGCTTATCCCTTTGCATAACTGAGACTGGGAGAATATTAATTGTTTTAAAGGTCTCAATAATAGTGTTTATAAAATGACCAAGACACCCAATAAAGGCACAAAAACTCCTCTTCCGCAAATTATCGACAACAATGGGACAATAAGTGATTTCAGCCTTAGTCATACAAAAATAATAAAATCGACAGAACTATCTCTATTTATAAAACTATACGCCTGGATAATATCAACTTACCCCTAATAAGCCTTACCATGATAACAAAACAAATATCACTTTTAGTCTAATCGTTAGAAAAGCGCCAGGACCGAATAATCAACCCAATATCGCTCTTAAGATAGCCATGAAGACCTTTACAAAGCTCTCTTCTATTGCCTATGATACTCCCACTTCTTTCCTTCTCTATAGACTAAAAAGCAGCAAAGATGATTTTAATCAAAAACTAAAGCGAAAATGCCAGTCTGTTCTCTAGTCATGATCTGCTTACTAAATTCATTTCACGTTGAAATCTCTTACCCAAAGAACATTGGATGCACCCATTAAATCACCAAAATGGGCGCTGAAATCACTAAATATGTTAACAAAATATTCAGCATGAGATATAAGCAAGGTTTTTGACAGAGGCTAGCAGAATGGCAAACCTTAAGACCGTGTGATCCTAACTATCCGATAAGACTAATCCTGTGTTTTACAGCAACAGAGTTTGCCTCCCTTTTCCACTCTCTTCAATACCTATAAACGTTGAGAATGATTCCTGCTCACCTCATTGCAGGCAGCTAGACGATTTCTCATTGAAGTACTTACTCTCTCAACAACTCTTTGTTTGTTACGAGTTTTTTGGCAATGCTGTTCTATCTGATCTACATTTTCGACGGGAACTAATTAAACTAGGTACTTTAAATAAACCTGAAAAAGTAGTCTAGTGGATTCAGATCTGATGAGCGGGGAGGCCATGCAGTTCGCCCGCCTCTGCCTATCATATACCAAAAGATAGTCTGAATATGAAAAATATAAAAAAAAACGAAAGAATCAATAATTTATGAATGAAGATGGCCAATATCTACTGTACAGAAGCACTGCTTCGTCAAAAAAAATGAAGTTTGTTCAGTTTCGATAATGATAGCTATGATGAAAAATGCTGAATACAGGATGCTAAATAAGCTAAATAGAGAATTGGACCAGTACAATTCTAGAGAACAAGCCCGTTTAAAAAAAAATATAGCACAAACAAGCATCTAGTAACGATTAAAGTTCTTTTAAAAGAATCAGTAGAGTATAACCTAAGACTTTACCTGGCATTCCTTGATCTCCAAAAAGCCTTTGACACTGTTGAACACTAAACTAAGAAAAACATTAAATAAGATGCGAATAGATCAGGGATATGTTCTTAAATACATATATAAAAATGCACCATCGACTGTACAGATGTCGGATAAAAGTGAATGCATTAGAATTAGTTGTCTATTTCACTAAAAGAAGGCATTTTTAAAAATGTTCACTGGAAAGATGAAGATATATTATTCAATTGCAAAAGTCTAAACCATATCAGACACTCCTATGATACTGTTCTCATTACAGAAAATGGCCAAGATTTGCAGAATATGCTGACGTTTCTTAATAAAGAGACGGCGAAAGTTGATCTTAGAATGAATATCTCCAAAACAAAGACTATATGCATGATGGTCCTCGGATTTTAATAAGAGACCAATAATTAGAAAATGTAACGGGCTACATATATTTAGGTCATCAAATTACAGTTGAAAGACGCAACCAAACCATCGAAATATATCAAAATGAACTCACTTGGGCTGTGTTTGAGGAATTGAGGCGCACACGTACTCCAATATACCATCGAGACAAGGTATTTATTCAGTGTGTCCTACCAGTGCTGACTTATAATGGGCAAACATAGACTTTGATAAAACGATCTATGAATAAACGTAAAATGACTCAAAGAGTTATGAAACACCAGATGATCGAAGTAACTCTCAGAAAACCTAGAAGAAATAGTTGGATCCGGAGGTGAGAAAGGTGGAAGATGTAGTAGAAGCCGAACCAGAACTAAAGTTGAGCTACGCTGACCATCTTGGAAGATATATTGAAGAAAATTAATTCTTAAATGAAGACCGTATGAAAAAGAAAATAAGGGGCAGACTCCTAACGCGGTAGACCAAGGACTTGAAGTAGTCAGCTAGTTTCGTATGAGCCAAAGACGCGCAGAACCGTGAAAAGTGGAGAAAAATGAGGAAAGCTTTTTCCAGAAATGGAGCGATGAGCCTTGTGATAAAGTGAGTCGTGTAGATTATGAATGGATTGTTAAGGTTTATCTTAACCTTCTACAACACCTCGACCTATAATATATTTCATTTAATATTAGCCCGGGATATTTAAACTTTTCACAAAGTGTATTATTTTGCTATAGGGTAAGTGCTTTATTTATTCAGGCGTCAAGGTGACTTCTTCTAGAAATTTAATCCCAATGCAGTCGTATAGTAGGGGTTCGTCTACACGATTAAAGAAACGACAAATCTCATCTTCAGCTTTGCCCATCTTTCTGAAATGGTTTCTCAGAAAGCTGTGTACTGTAAAGAAATTCGTTATTATTCGAATGTCGAAATGCTTTCTTTAGCGCTAGGTTTTTCGTTTCTTCGTTTAAGACCAAGCATATTGTTCCACCTTAATTTTATCTGATTTTGTTTCCACCTTCAGAGCTCCGTTTTTATGTGGCTTTTTGGTAATCCAGAAAAAGAGTCCGGAGCAAGAACACGTCTATATTTTTATCCAGGCACTAGTCGGTACTGATTTGAATTTATATACATGCTATTTCCGAGGGATTTTGCAAGCCCGAAACCTGAGTTTGATACTTCCCCTGCAATCTACTTTTCCACCTTAGATCTATCACTAAATCATACCATTTAATCCTTCTTTAGTGGAGGTAATCCCCCTCTGTATGCTTGATAGCAGTTAGTTACTACTTCATAGTTTACATCAAAATCAAATCTTTTAAATATGCAGCCTGTTGGTTTTGATAAGGATTATGTTGAAATTGTATCTTCGCCAACAAAATTTCCAGATTTGAGGTTTTCTGTTTAAAACAGCTTAAGGACATTGGTTGTTGCTGCACTTCATCTAAGTGCAATGAAGGGAGATGATTTCATAAGTAAGACTTAACAAAATTGGCCGCAGAAATTATATTTATAAAATTTTTGAATCAACAGATCATGCGACACGCATTCAAAAGCCTTTATCAGACCAAAGAGGGAGACTTGGACATATATCCTTCTCTCACAACAGTCTTGAATGTATGATAAATGTAGTTGACATGTTGCAGCGAAACCCAAACTGACATGTTTTGAATATGCACTGGTCTTCAAGATAGTCACACATCTGACTTTTTAATACATCGGAACCAAACGCTTTGACAATTCTAGATAATAACCTAGACATGCATAGCAAGGTAGATTTTAGCATAGAAATGCTTAAATTCACTACGACAATAAAAGGGGATAAAATCGGGATACATTATGGAACTCGTATTCATACCTTCTTCTATTTTCAGACCATTCAGGTAGATCTTAATCTCATTTGCCACGTTCATGTTTCCTTTTCCTTTGATATTAATAAGACAGAGTTTATCCAAAACAAAACCCTTTCCAATATGAGTATTGTTTTCTTTCGGCTGCGGTAATCGGATCGCACCTGTGACCTCACTCCATAGTTGGTATTTCTGCGAGCCGACTCTAAAATTGCGGAGATGCAACATGATAGTTTAAATACCATTTGTTACATATCAGCATTTCCCAACAATTTTATTCCCTACGGGGTGTATTCTACGTAAAAACAATATCATTTTCTTAAAGCAGAACGGTGTTTAAAACACATTTTTCTTTTGATTTTGCTTACCTATTTTCAGATTTCGTAACCTTCCTCTTGCCGTATTCAAGACGTATTACTGCTTATAATATCTCAAATGTTACATATTATATTATACCCAGTTCATTCAAAAAGTTCCGTGACTAGTTTTGTATAAAATTTACAATTAGCGCTATCTGTTACGCGACGACAGGACTATGTAAAAACATGCCTTAGTTACTTACAGTGGAGATGTGAAAGACGTAACTTCATTTATTGGCCAGCTGTGTTCGTTTGAAGTAGACGTATTTTTGCCACTGTGTCACAATTTTCGCTATGGAGCAACATGCCGCAATCATATTTTGTTTCAAAAAGCCGCAACAAGTTTTTTGAATGGAACGCTCGGTTCTAGAATGGTCGACAGTCACTGGAAGACGATCCACGGGAGTATATATATATATATATATATATATATATATATATATATATATATATATATATATAAATATATATATATATATATATATATATATATATATATATATATATATATATATATATATGTGTGTGTGTGTGTCAATGAAAACTAATTATAAGCTTACAAAGAGACTTACGTTAGAATTTCCTAAAAGGTTATCGTAAGCTTAGACGGAACCTTTCCCATAATATTTATCACCGACAGGTAATTGTTGGAAACTTCTGTGAAGGCTTTCATAGCACTGTTTCATCCCAGCATGAGACTCATCACTCCATTTCGTTCGGTACAAACCATTATTTCGCAACGGTGTACTATAAATTCTAAAATTAAAAGCAGTAAACAAGACACAGTGGCGACATCTCGATAAATCTCTCCATAACAATTTCAAGAAAGATATACTATGTAAGAGATTTACACGATAATGTCACGAATTCTCAATGGAAGCTTCTATTCGAGTTTGCAGCAACGTATCAATCAAGATTCTAAAAAGATTATAGAATGATTGCAGAAAGCTTTCTGGAAAGAATCGATTTAAAATGACGGACACTTTCCTTGAAATCTTACTGCAAAGTTACACAAATTTCAAAGTTTGCTTATTTGATAGATTGCAACTTTTTTCTTTAAAGGTTGTATGTTATCTTCCAGAAACCTGCAAGAAGGTTTCACAAAACTTTCTGAAAATATGGAAATACATTCTAGATGTTAGCTTCGATAAGGTTCACAGTAAGGAAAATATATAACAGACAGAAACTTACATTCGAGTTTATAGCAAATTGCACAGATTCTAAGAAGACTCCTGCACGATTACAGAAAGTTTTTTGGATGTTTCAGTTTAGAACGACAGAAATTTTTTTTAAATCTTGCTAGAGAGTTACACCAAGTTTATCAGGTCGCCTACTTGTTAGATTACATATTTTTTTCTAAGAAGATTGCATGTTATCTTTAAGAAAATTACAAGAAGGTGAAGAAACTTTCCCAAAATATGAAAATATATCTTTGCTTTCATAAAGTTTTCATTAGGCTTTCAAGGAAAATATTTAAGAGGCTTATATGATGATTTCATAAATTCTTAATGAATTTTTCCATTCAAGTTTGCAGCAAATGACCTGTAAAGTTTTTTAAGAAGGTTGCTGGATGATTACAGAAAGCTTTCTTGAAAATATCAATAGGGAATAACAACTCTTTTGAAATCTTACTAAAAAGTTGCGCTAAGATACCCACTTTGCTTACTTGGTAAATTACAATATCCTTTCTTGGAAGACTGCACGTTATTTTTCAGAAACTTGCAGAAAAGTTTTACGAAACTTTCACAGTTAATTTCACGTTAATCTTCCCTGTAACATTTTTTTATGTTTCTCGGAATCTTTTATCAAATTTATTCATAAGCTTCCTGAAAAGTTCTTGGAAGTTTACTTAAGAAACTTGCATGAAACTTATATTGAAAAACTTTTATGCGATGCGTGGAAGCTCTCATGCTATGTGGGATTAAATGGGCTCAAGGCTTGTTTTCACGGGCTTAAAATGCTCGGAGTTTTAGAGTGCATGACTCTACTCGCTGACTGATTTAGGATCCCAATTCACTACGGGTTAATCGCCGCGCTCTAAATATCTCCCACCCCTACATCCTAATTAGGAACTCTAAATATCGTTTGTTACTGTTTTTACAAATTGTCTCTTTTCAAGATTCTTTTAATTTTTATGTTGTGAAATTGACATTTAATTAAGAAGTACAAAAGGTTCAAAATAAACGTTTCTTGAAGTGATAATATCTGGTTTAGTCGGAGTTGCTTTAATATATGGTAACATTTTTTGTGTAATTAGCAATTTAGTGAACCAAGTTGTAGGCTAACAAAGCTGTAAATAAGAAGGGACAATGAGTTGAAAATCCTTTAGAAAACTGATCCAAAGCTGCCAGTTTAAACACAGGCGACCGCAAAAACCAGAGCCCCCATCAGTCCTACTTTCCGCAAAAACCGGGCTTCAGTAAAAAACCTCCCAAAACTGCGCTTCAGAGAAGCGGCCATTGGAACTCCAATGTATTTTTAAAGCCGGATCAAGAGGGCTTTTTAAGCCCTCTCCCCACTCGAAAAAACGGTCGAACGAAGCGCCGCCTCCCTCGTTCTCATTGGTTGGAAAAAGTTCACAGCACCGCATCTCATTAAGGAGACTTTAGAATTTTACCGCGCTCGAATTTCCAGCCCTATAAATCAAGCTGGCTGGGGTATGGGGTAACGCCGCGGTTTGCTCGCTGGAGCGAGAATCGTTTGGCCCCCCAAACCAAGGCCGACTGAGTTAGTGTAAGCCGGATAATGCGCCAATTTAAAGGAATAAAAACTTTCTTGGTAGAATTAAAAAAAAGTCATAAAAGTTAATACGTTTAGTGGCTGTAATTTCTTTCAGTGTTACGTTAGAGTTTTGTATATTTTATTTCATTTTAATTTTAGTGTTTATTTTAAGTGATTCTGGTTAGGACAGCTTATTTTAATGTAACCTGTCAACCGATTTGATACTGTTGATTGAAAGGAGTTATTTAATCAATTTTTTGCTTGTCAATCACAACTGAAATACAAATCTCTTTCAATTTGTTAAATTTTGGAAAAACGCTTAAGTAATCTATTTCCATATTTCATAATAAAAAGCGCCTACATAATATAACACTTAAAAGTATTTACAATATTAAATTTAATTTTTCTACGTTTTTCAAAAACGACACAGGATATTATTGAAAAAATTACATAATAAAATAACAGATTGGCTTAAAGCTTGTTGATAATTAATTTTTGGGATTAAATAGGTGAAAATCAATTTCAAAAATAACTCCCAAAATAGTAAGACGGCAATGGATTAAAAGAAGCAAAATAATATCGTTTCAAAAGTAGTAATTTGGGAATACAGGTGAATGACTTCCCTACAAACATCTCAACCAACTAATACAATGTAAACATATTATCACAGGAAGAAATCGACAACTATTCGAAATAGTGGAAACACCGAACTTTCCTCTTATTTTTTGCATACTCCCCATTTTTGGGTCATACAACACGAATCCGACGTTATTTTTTTTAACGATCTTGCAAGATTTTTCCAAAAAAGAAAATTCACATTCACTCATATAACTCATATTTTGCGATCTCTACGTTTAAATTTTGCCACTTCCAGTAAAACTCACAAACACAACAAAAATATTTAATCATTTTTTCACAGAATTTACGCGAAAAAATATTATTTTTCCATGAAAACCTAGAAAAAAGAACTGTCGGTTTATCATTTGGTCTTATTTTTAGACGTGTCAAGGATTTAGACAGAAACACGTAATTTACATGCGATGTTGTCACGTTAAGATGAATTTTAAATTTTACTGACATCGAAAACTTAGTATTTAAATTGCTATTAATTGTGGTCATTCCAATAATGTAGCTTAAATTGGGTAAACATGCAGAATCGGGATACAAAACATCAACAGATGATTCAGCAATCTATGTTGGTCTAAATACTAAGATCAAACCAGAACTGACCTGAACTAACCTGATTCTGCTTAAGTAGCGTTAAAGCTAACTACATTTTATCCAACTTAGTCAATAATGTTTCTTAATAAATCTTTTCACGCTCATTAAATATGTTGCTGTCCACCGGAAACCACTTAGAAGCAGAACATCCTCTGTCGGCATGAATGAGAGTTGGGAAAAGTTCTACAAGTTGTTCTTAGGGATTTAAACGATTAGTTCTGGTTAGTTTATTTTTCTATTTTTATGTTTATTCCATGGAGTCCAAGGAAGAACCGCTGCAAAATTCTTATTTATCCATAGCCTTTTTTTTTCTAAGAAACACAACTTAATAGTTGAAGTAGTATAGTAACATTCCTTATGCTACAAACTGCAGGATTGAAAAACTGTTAATTTCTGGAGGAAAATTATTGTATACTTATTCAGTAATTTACAAGTTCATCCTGATGTACCTTTTTGTAAAGTCCCAACAATTTCTGTCCTTCATTTATGAAAAAAAAAATTGAAGAAGAAGAGTAGGAAGTGTCTAAATGCAGAACCAGTAAAATTTTATAAGAAAATATCCAGCAACACTGTGCGGTGATTGTCTACTCGTAATGTCTGAAGTTTGTTAACTTTTCGTCCGATTTTTGATGTTTCCGCTATATTTTAACAACATATTGCATGCAGCTTTAAGAAAATTGTGCTATAGTTGATAATGCTTATATGTTTTAATGAAAGTGGCAAGTTGTAACGGAAAAAAACTTCAAATTCGTATCCTTAAATGTGAAAATAAGGGATATTCAAAAGGTCGTCCTAAAATCCGGTGTTTCCACTAGTCCAAATAATTGCAAAAAAATCTTACTTACAGTATGAATTACCTAGAAAGATTCATACCTACAAAAATTCAACAAGCTTACTTAAACTAGCTGGCTAGTTTTTCTGCCTGTTTATCTCCATCACTTTGTCCAAGTAGTCTAGGTCAAATGCAATTGATCTACTTCCATGATGTTGCACATTAAAACAATTTTACCTTTTTTTCAAAAGCGCTTTCAGTGTAAAATTCTATTTTGGAATTTAAACTATAAGAAACACTTGCATCTTTTGAAATATTTCTTAAAAACATTGATGAATTACTAATATTTGAAATTCACGAAAAGAAAACAATATAAAATTCTGATTTCAAGAAGAGCAAAAAGATTATTTATCGAAATTTTAATTAATTATACTGAGAGGGAAAGATGTTTTCGTATAGTCCAGGAGTCCAAAATTATTTGTCATGGAAGTTTGACTTGAATGAAAATAACAATTCAAATTGATCTCATTATAATATCATATATAATATTATATATGTAATCTGTAACTGAAAATAAATTAAATATAGATGTTCATCTTGAAAATAATTCAAAACCTCATATTTAGACCAGTTTTATTTTCATACTGTTCATTTTGTTATCAAGGTTCGCACCATAGTTTTTAAGATATTTTCACCATAAAACCTGAATACAGGTGTATGTCTGGGTTCCCTAAAAACACAGCCGATTAACGCAAATTGGATTTTAGCATTCCATTAATCAAAGAAATCTTCCACGTACGAATTACCTACAACCATTCATCCATTCATTCACATCTACAAAAATTCGACAAGCTTACTTAAACCTGCTGACTAGTTTTCTTGTCTGTGTATCTTCACCACATGTACTATCGATCTAGCATGATCCTCGATAGTTGAGGTCACTTAACACCTATCAATTATTTGTTACTGAAATTTGAGTTGAATGAAAGTATCAAGTCAGATTAAAATGATATTTGATGTCATTGTAATATCAGGAATCTCTTTGTGTATTCTGTAATTGAAACTGAGATAAAATATAGATGCTCCTCTTGAAAATAATTCAAATTATAATAATTAGTCCAATTTTGTTATTTTTGTATCAATGTTTGATAATCTGATTTTGAAATTTTGCATCATTTTATTGGTCAGCTATAATCCTCCAATCAGAAATTATTCTTGGTAATTCCATTATTGGCTCTGAGTAAAATTATCAATTTTTTCTCTTTCGGTCAAACCAGCAATTACCGTGAGTGATTAGGAAATTATGACCAATTTTAAGCAGAGATCAATAAATGGTATTTGGTTTCAAGTTACTTTGGTTCTTTCCTTTTGATGTTTATTATTAATTTGTAATTATTTGACGTTTCAAGCAATCATAAATGTTCCTTTTTTAGCTGGGTTATATGTTTGTGAAATGTCATTACACAATTTTTATCAACTCTTGGCAGTGTATTACACATTCGTTATGATTCCGTCCATATAAAAAGGCAGAATTATTTGTATGTTCTTTCAACTTTTTTAAAGTTTAACTTAATATTATTTAACATTTTTCAGAGAACTTATTTAGTTTTTTTACATCAATAACTTCATTTTTTTAGCTTGACGTTATTTTGTAACTTTAGCTATTTTTCTATCCCTTTTTTTTCAAGGTAGCTTGCTATGGTAGCTAATATTTGGGAAAAATAATTTCAAGGAAAAGAAATTAAAAGAAAAATAGCCGTACCAATCTATTTTGACAGCAAAGTTCTTAAAATCAAAATGAAACAGGCATTATTAGTGTGAAATTAACTTTTTTCTAAAAAACTGTCAAAACAAGTTTTTAAATTGTTTAAACGTAATCTCCGAATTCCTTCTAGAAAATTTACTATATCTAAAAAAAATTTAAAGGCTCTTTGGTCATGATTCGTATTTTTCTTACCTCTAACCTTAATTTTATTATTCTTCAAATCAGTAACTTTTTTTGTAAATTTCATCAACTCCAAGGTGGTCTGAGAATCTCTTGAGAAACTAAACAAACCTACTAAAATCAACAAGGTTACTTTCCTGTAGATGCCGAGACACACCGGAATAGAAGGAAATGAATTAGTATACATACTCGTAAAAAAAGGGACTAAAACATTATTTTTAGGCTCTAAACTTTTTGCGACGTTGCAACAATGCAAAACCAGATTAACTAAAAAAAAACAGGAAGCGAATAAGAAATTCAAGTGACAAGCGTATAAACTTCTTGAACATTCTAACCGGAAGAAATTCAAGACAGGTATTGGCTTCAGTAAAAATCAACTTAGAATTCTAATAATAATCCTAACAGACCATTAACACCTCAACAAGCTTTGATTAAGAAAAAGAAAAGAACACAGATTTTGCAAGGAAAAGGACTACTGTTTTTAATATCCATCTTGTAAAACTCTAGAATGCGATACCTACAACCATATCGAATAAAAAAAAGATCTACACATTGTTAAGTCTTCACACATTTCTGAGATATAGGACTGAAGGGCCTATTTTAATCATTGATTCATCCCATAAGACAGCAGCAAATGGAAGTAAAATAGATCCTTCAAATCGCATTGCACACGTCCTCATCTCCATATACATACTGTATTGTAAACTAGAAAGAAACATTATATTTTCAACACAACATTTTTCAAATGCTATAAATATCCTTAATATTCAACTCTTAAATAATCGATATAGTTTAAGGTTCAAGCCTTTAATATTCGAACGGATCTAATTGCATCATTTATAATTTGTAAATGACAATCCTTAGATAATCTAACGAGTCTTGAAAACTGAGAAAAATGTATCAGTCTTAGTTCATATTTCACTCCATGAAATGTCTCTTTTTTTTTGGAAAGATAATTTATTAAGGAGACTAATAATAAATCCCTAATTACTTCATTAATCAATGACGTCCAATATTTTATTTTTTAATTTATTTTTATCCGATATCGACGAAAGTAAAAGCTTTTTTCACAATTTCTGATGTCAAAAGTGACTGTTTATATTATTTTTCACTTTATACTCGTTACCCTTAACGACGTGTTACAACAACACATACAAGTTATAGCTTTTATCGACTACGGAAACAGTAATATAAATTTTCCGTTAAATTAAACATTTCTTAGATATTAGTGAATATAAAAAAACTATTTCACTATAGAGAAAAGGGACCAATTATACCACTGTGTTTTTTGCAGAAAATCAGGAAATAAATTAGCAAAATGGTATTTATACACCTAGAATAAGGCATAACATTTCTTTTAAATAAAAAATTAAGAAAATAGAAGAAATCAGAAAACTTTGGTCGAAAATAAGGAAGAACTTAATTTGCTTACAAAAATAACAAATCCAAGTAGTGAACTCAGGACCAGCTCAGTCATTATGCGCACATTAGACATTAAACCCACATTTCTCCTTGAGAATCTTCAGGAAAAAGTCAATGACGAAACATACACTCTGCATCCGCAGTCAGGAGCTTTTCATCCCACTACGGTATAACCTTCAATGTCTATATCAAACTGGCCTTCATCTCAATCCTCAGAGTTTGCAAAATAATTATGAGCCATGGCTTTCTTTTTTCTTAGTTTAGTTTTTTTGTCTTTTTTCTTATTTTGTTTGCTGGTCACTTTTTTTGCATTTTCCTCTTACTTTCCCGTACCAGATCATTTTTATAAGGTGAAGAAATTATTTTTGATGCTATAGCAGCTTTTCTACCCCTATTAGATATATTCCTCTTTTTAGTGACACTGGAATTATATGTCAAAAGGAGATACTAGACCTAGGCTGCTGTGATCAAGTCTGGAAGTTGAAAATTCAGTATCTTTTGCAGTTTCATATGTACTTGGAAACTGATGTTTAGTTAGTGTGAAACTGTAATGTTCAGATGCGAAGTTTGAAGGTCCAAATAAATGTTCTCGTTCTATTTCAGATTTAGGTTCAGAGTTTGAAGGTCCAAATAAAGATTCTCGTTCTATTTCAGATTTAGGTTCAGAGACATCATCTAAATAAATACTGAGGTGACCTTTCATTACAGAGAGATCATAATTTTGTTGAAGTAACATTTGTACAACCATCTTTCACAGCCTCTTGTTTCACAGCAATAAAATCCACATCGCTGAATACATTTTTGATCCTGTCAGTCCTGGTCAGAGTCCTGTGAATCCATTTCGTGAAATGCTTGTAATTTCACATAAGCATACCGAAAAGTTCTACCATATCAAAAGGGCTTAGTAATCTGTTATTGTTTCTGATCTAAATTCATATTTCTTCGTTATAGTAGACTTTTAATGGCCCCATAAAAGTTTTATCTAGCTTGTGGGTTGCGTGCAGCAGCATGAATACAAGATCTAGTTATTTTCTATAGCCGAATCTATTACATCAATGCAACATCTGCCGAAGTGACCATCTAATATCAGTAGATGAGTTTGTGTGTTTTATAAAATGCTTGAAACAAACATTCAATGAATGTGTTCATTTGAATTTATCCTGACGGATGCTACAGCTGCTGGAATGTAACTTCTCATTAGATAAGAAGTCATATTTTTCGTGAGAAAAATTAGGACCAATGGTAAATAGAATATACCTACAATAGTGATAAGGTTCGCAGGACTGATGAGATAAGTGTCATTCGAAAGTGAATAAATGAAATAAAAGATGACTTTGCCTTGTATCTTAGATTGCTTATTCCAAAAAAATACTGGTATATATATATATATATATATATATATATATATATATATATATATTATATATATATATATATATATATATATATATATATATATATATATATATATATGAAGTAAAATGCGAACAGTAAATGCAAACTTCTCTCCATCATATCCTTTCTGTGTTAGAGGTTGCACAGTTAGAACAAATTGTTATAAAACGCAATTTATCCTATTCCACCACCATCGAGATGATGGCCTACCTGTACCACCATACCGAGAAGAAAGTCAAAACTTACCCTCCCCGCCACAGTGATACGGCAGAGGTACATGTTTCGTCTCTACTAGACTCATACGCGGAGCTGCATATATTTGTACGTTTGTTGAATGTGTTTTCAGCACTACAACGGCATAATGTGGAGGAATTCGTGAAATCCGCATAAACATATATATATATATATATATATATATATATATATATATATATATATATATATATACCGGGTGTCAACGAATCTATTAGACAAGTCATAATTTCTAGAGTATTATGTGTATCAAAATGAGAATTGGTACAGGTAAATGGTATGTGAAGGGGAGAGTTTTCGCATATTTTCCACTTTCCGGTCACTTCCGGTTTCACCGGAAATGGCCCCGGTTTTGAATTCTTAAATAGAACACCCTATATATTTTAACATCTTTGGATTTCTGAGACAATTCTAGATCAGAATATGACATTTTAAAAACTTTTTACGTCTAGTTCATTTTTTTAGAGCCACTTTTAAAATTGCATCTAGGTGGCCATGATCGGACGCAAACTAATCTAACGGCCTTAGGTGATGTCAAAAAAATACAATCGCAAAGTTTTAGTGACTAGTATGAAAGACAGGAATTGGATTAAAAATTTAACAAAATTAACAAAAAACTAACAAAATAAACTAATAACTTAGATGACGCACTTAAAATATTTGAAAGTACAGTAGCTGAATTTGTTAAAAAGTTTAGTGTAGTAAATGTTCAAAGTGCATTCCTTCTTTTTCACGACACATTTCAGCTCGTTCAATTGTTTCTCTCAACACGTTTTGTAGCATTTAGGGCGTTATACTTCTAAATGCCCGTAAAATTCTTTCTTCTAATATTTCATGAGTAGCTGGGGCTGCTCCATAGTAAACCCTTTCTTTAACATATCCCCAGACAAAGAAATCGAGCACAGTAAGATCCGGTGAGCGGGCTGGCCACTGTACCGGACCATTGGTTGCAATAATTCGATTATTAAAATGCTCTATTAAATAATTAAGAACTTCTCTAGTATTGTGAGGCGGTGCTCCATCTTGTTGAAAGTAAATTCGCCGTAAAACTGCTAAAGGTATATCATTGAGATGATTTTCGATTTCATTTTGAAGAAAACCTAAGTATCTAACCCCTGTTAACTGACCTTGAAACAATATTGGCCCAATTATTCTGTTTCCAACGATACCAGTCCAGACATTGACGCCAAATCTTTCTTGAAAATTGTCCTCTCTCATTTCATGTTGATTTTGTTGGGCCCAGTACCGAGTATTTTGCTTATTGAACATACCATTATTTGTAAATCGGGATTCGTCGGAAAATAGAATTAAATCGATAAAATTTGGGTTAACTCTATGATTTTGAAGCAGCCAATCACAAAACACTACCCGTCTATCGCCATCCTCAATATACAAATGTTGATGTAACTGATATTTAAATGCTCGATATCCATGCTTTTTCAGTATTTTTCTTGCTGATTCATAACTTATCTGCAGTTCTTGACTAATTTTTCTTAACGAAACTGTTTTATCAACCTCAACCATAGCAAGTACGTTAATCTCAGTCTCTTCATTTATGATAAACCTCTGTTCCGCCTCTTGATTTCCTATTTGCCTAAAACGAGTCTCGACATACGGAAAATACTGATAGGCTGGATGTTGCCGATTCGGATATCTATGAGCATACAACTCGGCAGCATTCCTTGAATTTCTATGACACTCTCCAAATATTAATAACGTATCCACTTTTTCACTTTGAGTATACATTATTTAAACGAAAATTTAAACTAAACTTGACGAAAATTAAGAAACTTTTACGTCTGTTCTTAGAGCGTATGTCACTGTCATTATCTACTTAAGTGAGTGCTTTGTTTTCCAAAAAAGACTTGATAAAAACAGTTGCAAATTATTATGCATCATGGCTGTCCATGGCGCATTTGTCATAAGTAAATAAATTGTCCAGTATTTTGCTTAATAATATTTAATTTCTATTCTTATGTCTAATCCAATCGCAAATAAATTAGTACCGTTAGATTCGTCAAAGAATGCTTTTTTCGAAAAGTAGTTGTCAAAAAGGGGTCGCCATTTGAAAATTAATAGTTAGAAATGAAAACGTAATTTTGTCATCTTGTCTTATTCCTGTCTTTCATACTAGTAACTAAAACTTTGCGATTGTATTTTTTTGACATCACCTAAAGCCCTTAGATTAGTTTGCGTCCGATCATGGCCACCTAGATGCAATTTTAAAAGTGGCTCTAAAAAATGAAGTAGACGTAAAAAGTTTTTAAAATCTCACATTCTGATCTAGAATTATCTCAGAAATCCAAAAATGTTAAAATATACAGGGTGTTCCATTTAAAAATTCAAAACCGGAGCCATTTCCTGTGAAACCGGAAGTGGCCGGAAAGTGGAAAATGTGCGAAAACTCTCCCCTTCACATACCATTTACCTGTACCAATTCTCATTTTGATACTTTGATACACATAATACTCTAGAAATTATGACTTGTCTAATAGATTCGTTGACACCCGGTATATATATATATATATATATATATATATATATATATATATATATATATATATATATATATATATATATATGAAACATGTTCCACTTAAACATTATTTAAAACTTTTTCGAGAAAGGTTTCTCAATCAGAATGGTTATTTTACAGTAATAAATCATACTTGTTACGTATACGTTAATAATATCTGTAATTCCAAAGAGTTGATCTACAGAACTACGTTTTTAGTTTTAATATTTTTCCATCTACTGAGACTTCATTTTCTTTAGTTTCTAATAGATGTGTACCCTTATGGACCCTACGACGTTTTGTAATATTTTATGGATGTATGTTTCAAACATTATGACGTGGTTCCCCCATCTACAACATAATATGACTTAAAATTTGATTAATTAATTAAAATCGTTGTATATCGGCTTCATCAAAATTATAGAAACGATAAGGTGATTTAAACAATATTTCTGAATTTTGACATAGATTGAATGCATTCACTAGCAAATTTTACAGTTATTCAGAAGGGGTAGAATACAGGGTCGGCTTTTATACTAATGATGATTTATTAATAGTACGACTACTTGTTGAAAAAAATTACCTAATACAAAATGCCTTTCTATTAACTTTGTTTCTATTTGTTGACCGTGTAGTTATTAATTAGTTTTTACTTTTTTGGGTTTCAGTCATATTATTACTTTATAAAAAAATTAACACATGTTTTTTTCTGACGTTTCGGTTTATTTTATTGATTAAACCATCTTCAGAGAATTACTGTAAATATGAAAAGGAATATGTAAATTTATTCTATATAAACTGAAAATTTTACTTTCTTACCTAATGTTAACAGGTTCACTTGAAAAACTTACATTTAGCTATTTTATTACTTTAATACAGTGTTAATTTTTTTATAAAGTAATAATATGACCGAAACCCAAAAAAGTAAAAACTTTCTATTAACTTATCGCTTTATAAAAGGCTGGCTATTGGGTCGAATTATGGGTTATATAAAAAGCGATTGGCGATAGTAGAATTAACTGCAGATATAAACAACTAATTCACAACATCTATGAAAACACTACCATTACAATAAAACTGAAAGTAGAAACAAGAAATTTCCACGACCGATGTTCCGCTGCCGTAAACGAAGTAGATCCGTAGAGCACGGCTTTGCTCGTCTCCTAAGAAAAACGCGTCACAAGGTGAAACACTCATCCTGTTTAAAGTAACAAAAGTAAAAATTTTAAAATTGAAATCTCCCAGACGTCTGTTAATTCAAAATCTTTCGGTGGATTTAAATAGAACCGTCTAGCTACTGTCCACAGATCGTCACTTCATTCCTTAACTAAGGTTCGATGTCCTTTAAAAAAACAACCGTGACAATATCCTAAACGATACACAGTTTAAATATACAGTACCACAATATTAAAATAGTCTCTAATTGGCCATGTTGATCATCTTCTTTTTTTAACAAAATTTACAAATGAACTGTTTTAAATTTAATTTATATTCCTCAATTCCCAGCTGATTACAATGTTATTCTGTTAATTTAGTTTACTAATAAGACTAGAAAGCGAGTAAAGTTGTTTTAATTAAAATTTGAGGCAATTAATTATAAAGCATCCCAAAATGTCTTTTTCTCCTGTATGATAAACAGATATGCTGATCTCATCTTTGCGATAATAACAACAGACGCCGTCGGAAAAATAAAAGCGTCCTGACGGGTCCGTCGGATTAACAAAAGTGAATAATGTAACGTTAAAACCCTCCCAAAATCGATAAAAACTGGAAGATGAGGTAAATATGGTCCGGATATAAATTCACCTAATGTTTTGGAAATAATTGGGGGTTGAATTCTTGTTACCGAAACACAGACAAAAATTGGTTAAGCTTAGATAAGTTCTCAAAATGGACATGTAATTACAACACAATGTTTAGTAGTTGATATAAATGTTTCACCAAATTATAAACGCAGATTATATTTAACGACCGGCAGACGTTCAATTCTAATATTAAATGCACAAAATGTTATTTGAAATGCTTTTACTCAAAAAAGTAATAAACTAAAAGGAATTACCATTTGTTTCAAAATTTTTGGAACTGCATTGTTTTAATTTGTGTTGTTACACCACTTTTCGATTCATGTTAATCTTACGTAGTATTAAAGTACGAACTATGAGCTTATATAACTGATCAGTGGCGGCTGGTGGCTATCATATGCACCGGAGGATGAAAGATAAATTTTTTCAAAAATTGAGTTTTATGAAACAAAGCAGTGTATTTTAAATAACTAAATATAAAGAAGGTAGTAAATTCTAAAAATATAGCAGTTAAAACAAAATGTACGTGTAACTTACTGTGTGAATTATTTATAAAGAAAATCCATACGCCGATCTTAAGCATTAGCAAACTTATTAATTGAAATCAGGGACAAGCGCGGATCCAGGAGGGGGGCGGTGGAGGCGATCCCCCCCCCCAAGAGCTCTGAGTTCTGAAAAATAGACCTGATTTTGCCTCTTATACTATAGTTTATTCAAGAACTAGAGAGAGTAATAAATCATTTTTTACCCTTTTTTTCTTCTACCTGTGTTCTTTAGGCCGGTATCTCATATATATTTTTCATAGAAATGGGTTAGAAATTTTATAATCAAAAATATTGGTAAATAATAATGGACTATTTGGATTGGATAACAAGAGATATTTGGATATGTGAAGTGTAAAAAAGGATTTTAATCCTTGTCATAGGCGTCTGAAGGAGGTTTATTTCATCACTAAGTATTTATGGCATAGAATATTATTTCGGTAATAAACTTAAAATAAAAAGTTTTTATAATATTATTTTATTTCCTATGATTTCTTAATAATTTACCTACATTAGAAAATATAGATAATTTTGACATATTTAATGCAAATCACAACTGTATTTTTATTATTTTTAATTCTGACATAGAAACCGTTTTAGGCACATTCAGACTAAAATGTAGACTCTTTCTCTCAAAAAATTCTAAGTTATAATTTAAATACTTACAAATACCCATTGTCAAAAATACAAGAAATTACACATATATAAAAAATAAATTCGACCATATAATATTAAAATTTTTTTGTGGCTATCGGTCATTTTATTATTAATTAAAAACATTTTTAGGATGTTTGACGTTTCAAATTATTTAGTTCTTAAACCATCTGCAGAATTACAATTAAACACCAAAAACAGATTCAAATGTAATTAATTTTTATATGTTACAGAACATTTAAATAATAAATTGTGTTTACGCTGGTAGACATTACGTATCTAATTTGTAATCAAAGTCAGTGAAGTTATCTTCGCTCAAATTAATTAGTTCCTCTATCTCACCGATCATGAGATCGAATTCGCACATTTTCTTTTATTCTTTTATTATATGGATTTTTCCCAATTTTTTGCAGTTACTTTATTAAAGAAAATCTTTCAAAAATTCAGTTAAATTATTAATTTTGCACGTGTGTTATTTCTAGCAACTGTACCTTTTTACTTGAGAGAGGTATTTCCTTTTCCACCGGACATTTTTCGGACGATCTATAAGAACCGAGTTCCTATCTGGTTTTTAACAGCCAAAATTAAGTTCTCTGAGCAATTTCTAGAGCTCAGTTCTTTTAATTTCAGGTAACTCCCGGTCTTCATTGATTTGAGTTGGAATTTTGTCGATGGTTGGGATCTGCTTCTCATAATAAAATGTATGTACAACTATTTTTATTGCAGTTTACATCTCTTCTTCCAACGAGGTTTTTCGTCTGCCTGGGTTCGAATGTAGCTTGGGAGTACTAACAATTCCAGTCGTTTTTTTTTCCTTCAGTATTCGGTACATAGTAACTTTTCCAACTCCTGTCATGTTGGAACACATCTCAACCGAGCTTTTAACAGTATTATCTAGATATTGATATCTTAAGGTATCATAAACATTCATCGTAATAAGTTTTTCTCTGAGGAAAAAATGTCCTGGTTTAACGGTTTTGGAATAAATATAGATGTGGAAGCCATATCTTTTCGATATCTCTCTAATCTTAAATAATATATTAAAACAAACACAAACAAGGACTAAGACTAAGGACATATTGTAAGGTGTACTTTGCTCACTGACAGAAATTAAATTGAACTATCAGAAATTTTATTTTTGCAGTAAATTTATAAAAGCTTATAATATTTAAATATAATTAAATATAATTAGATTTAAGGCAGTCCTGAGTTACTTGCGGCACTGGAGCAGGTATCTTGAAGGTTTCGGTAAGTTTTATTACTCTCTTTAGTTCTTGAATGTGTATGCTTGCGAGCGCCCTTCCCCTTCCCAAGAGCTTTGAATTCAGGAAAATAGAACCGATTCTGCCTTTTATATTAGGAATGTGTATGCTGCTGATTCCCCCCCCCCGTTAAAAACTTATTTTTTTGCGATAGCCCCCCCCCCCAAAGAGCTTTGAGTTCAGGAAAATAGACCCGATTCTGTCTCTTATACTAGGAATGTGTATGCTGCTCGCATCCTCCCCCCCTCCACTGTCGACAACTTGTTTTTTCTTGTGATTGCCTCCCCTGTCCAAGAACTTCAAATTCAGAAAAATAGACTCGATCCTGCCTTTTACACAAGAAATGGGAATGTTGCTGGTGTCCCACCCACCCCGTCGACAACTTGCTTTCGCTTGCCATACTGTACTTTTGTGATATCACCCCCCCCCCCCCCAAAGAGAGAGGCTGGATCCGCCCCTGATCAGGAATGTTTTCGATAAAATCCCTTTCTTTAGAAAGCATTGCCAAAGCAGAAAATCTTTCTTGGCTCATAGTATTCGGTAAAAACGTTTTCATTCCTTTAAGGGTACAGAAACACCTTTGTGCTTAATAAAAATTTTTATAAGTTTTATAACTTCACCAAATGTCTAACTTAGCTCGATGTTTTGCAAAAATAGTCATAAAGTACAAGAAGTCCCGAAATTGATCTAAATTCTTCAGTTTCATATATGATGATCAGCCCTGTAAGGAGTTTTTGTTCGATAAAAAAGTGGTTAAATTTTTGTTCGGAAGAACATGTACTACATTCGACATACTGTTCTGAAAAAAAGAACTGGTTCCTACCAAGTTATCTGTAAAGCTAAATCGTTCTTTTCTTTGACAAATAATTGCTTCTTTTGCTTCCCGAGAAAACTCCGCCTAATCATCGAGCTTACTTCGTTTTGAAGTAGATGGATATGGCTCAACGTCGTTTGAGGTAATATTATTTCTAATTTCTATTAATTTTGATTCAAATGATAATGTGTTTTTATTTGCGATAACAGCATCGATTTGTCTGGTTTGGAACTTACCAAATAACAAATCAACTTGAGACATTATTTTGTAAAATAAGTTTAACCTTAAAATGAAACTCTTGCCTTTAATAATTTTGACATAACTTGATGATTGGTTCGTGAAACTAACGTTTCTACTGTCATCTAAGATTTTTTCATTGTCTCTAGAATGCTGTCTTTGTATTCGAATACGGTACAAACAATTCTAGAATTAAAATTCCATTTTGTTGGGGCCGAACGATATAAGAGTTTGTTAACAACTTGATCCAGTATTGCGGTACTTTGAGAACTATTTAAAAAAAAAGAACAAATACCTTGTAAATTGGAAAAAAATATGCAGACATTTTTATTGGCAGACCTTGATCAAAGTAAAAAACAGGTTTGCAAGTCGACTTGCAACCTACATAAAGCTTATGAGACGAAATTAATCTCCACGTCTTAGATAGGCAACTGCATATACACTACAATGAATTAGCTTGGATTGCATTAAAATTGCAAACCAGCAAAGCGATAACGTTTCCAGGCATAATACTGTAATACAGACAAATTATTTTTGACATTTAGACGAAGTAAGTTAAGTTATTTCAATAATTGACTGCTGTTCGCCTATAATCTATGTAAAAAATTGATTTAAATTCAATCATTAAATTATCAGTAGAAATGAAAAAAAATTTGTACTTATATTTATTTATGTTTTATTTTAATTTACAATTTTTTTGGGAGTTGCATAAACCTGCAAACCTAAGAAAAAGCCGCCACTCTAACAGATGTGAATACCGGAGTGTGATAGTTCAGCATCCTCGAACATTTAGATTTCTTTTTAATTAGATTGATAAAACTGGGCATGAAATAAATGATGTTTCTATAACACCGGACAACCGCCAAAATGTATCTGAAATAAAATCAACTAAATCTTACCATTTTTGGTGTGCTAAAACCGAAACTAAACTTATCTTTTTAATATTAGTTCAAGTTTTAGAGATACGTGACATAATGCCTCCCTATATAGTAACAATGTAACCGCAAGAATAGTAGTGTTATATTTGTATTGTTATAACAATATAGGAGTACGACGTTGTCAAACACACGTTTTCTCCAAGTTAAAGAAATTTTGCACAACTGGGGAATACCTCATGGGGGATATCCAGGGATGACCCCCCATATACGAAGTCCCAACCCCCAGGGCTTAAAATAAAGGAGATAGCTTTTTAACCCATGTGAATCGACTTTAATGTATGCTTGGTACTGAACAGCCCTACATACAAATTAATGACAAACGCCACTATTACGAATAATATGGAATTAAATTAAAAAATTCTTGAATATCCTCTAAAATGTAGAAGCTATATTTGGATATATAAGCAGCTACAAAGCGAAGGGTTTAGTCACTCGAATCTAGTCAGTCGAATCGAATAGTTGAGATTGTAAGTAAGATGTCTTGAAAGTGTGTAAACAATCTAGATCACTTCTGTTATGTTTGTGGTGAGATGACTTTTGCGTCTCAGAAGCGGTCTTTTTCCCCCTTTAAAAAAATGCATACTAGCTTTATTTCGATTGCAATATTGGGAATCAAGGCAAACAGTGGGCATCCCATATCTGCTGTAACGCATACACTTCAAGCCTGAAAAACTGGTTAAATAAAAAAAAGATCTTTGCTGTTTGCTGACCCAATGATCTGAAGAGAGACTTTAAATCATGTTAATGATTGCTATTTCCGCATCATACCTCGTGTTGGGCAAGGCACAGGTATATCCAAGAAGAAAAAGTCGGTTTTCAACAATCCGAATAGATTATCTGCCATGAAATCTGTGCCTCATAGTGATGAACTTCCTATTCTAAAATCCCCAGAAACATTCACTTACAAATCAGATAATAACGATACAACGATTTCTCAAGAAGTAGATATGTCATCAACATCAAGACATCCTGATTTCACACCCAGCACGTTATTCCGCCATCCGCACAAAATAATCCAATCAGAATTAAAGATATTGTAAGAGACCTAGAACCAAAAAGTAAAGCAGAGTTAGTAGGATCAAGATTGCAGCAGTAGAATTTATTAGAAGACGATTATTTTAAAGAAGTTTTCTGATGATATTATTTCCAACTATAGTTAGTAAATATTGTAAGTTACACATTAATAATATATATATATATATATATATATATATATATATATATATATATATATATACTTGTGTGATTAATTTCTTGGACTGTAGGTTTATATATTTTATTTGGAGGGTTTCTTGTAGTTTTTAGTCCATTTTTTTATAATGAAAATGCAACAAATAAAATTTTCTTAGTTGGGAACATATATTCATACGTCAATGTAACCTTTCGGCTGGAACTTCCCTAGCCTTTTTCAAACATTGTACATTCAAATTATACATTTGAATACCCTACTATTATAGATATTAACTAAAAATTAATCTTACCTTAATTTGAACTCTCACATCAAAAAAAAACAAATCGGAGATAGAACAAACACTTTAAAACTATAAATTATCCTGAACTTGTCTGTCGGTACGTTAATTTTTTTTCAATAGTGTTTTTACTTCCCGCATTAATAGATAAGGATAATATACTTAACGTTGACAAAAAGGTGGCTGTTTGCTAAAACATGTGGATAGTTTCTGTTTAAATAAATTATTATATATTTTACTTTATTGTCTCGTGTCAGTTTTTGAGTTTAAAGCGTTTTTATTTTTATTTTTGGATTTCTATCGTCTCATAGAATTCTCGTTTTTTATTATGATTTTCGGTTCTTAAAATTTTGATTTTTTCAAAGTTAAATTTATGATTAGTTTCCGTCATGTGGTTAGTTAGGGCTGTTTTATTTTTTTTTGTAAAATTTATGTCCATTGACTCTATTTTTTATACACTGGCTTAGTTGCCCTATATATTGATGTGTGAATATATGTTCCTAACTAAGAAAATTCTGTTTGTTGTGTTTTAATTATAAAAAAGGGACTGAAAACCCCAAGAAAACCCTCCAAATAATATATATATATATATATATATATATATATATATATATATATATATATATATATATATATATATATATATATATATATATATATATATAGTGACTCCTTTGAAGTGTTAAAAATTACTATAAAGGCAAAGTTTATAGTTAATTCAAAAAGAAGATTTAAAAAGTTATTTTTATCTATAAAAATTGTTAGATGTTATTTACATACTGAAATAGCATAATAATTTATGCAACCAGAAACTCTTACTTTTACTTATTGCCCGGTCACATCCTTCTTGAGTTAACGCGTCGATTAATATGTTATACTAGTTTAAATATTGCAGCTAGCACAGGATAGTATTAAATGAGTGCGGTAATAAGAAATTAAAGAACTTCACTGTATATCAACACTTTTCCAAATATAAATAAAAATATTATTACATTATCCAGGGCCCACATAATGAGCACTAGTTCTGATCATATTCTGTATATTCCACAGAGGAATTCGTTGATTTTAATCATGGAATTGGCAATTTTCAATGTATAAATTATGACAGATAGATAAAGTTAAGTCAGACTGATTATTTTGCCATCTTTTTAAAACGCAAATAACGCGAATACATAAATACCTGTTCAAATCACAATAAAGGCGTTTAATCTTCCTAAAAAAGGGAAAAAACTAAAGCATTGTTTTGATGAGAACTTTCGATGTCACAAACAAAAAAAAAAGTCATGACCATTCCCATTAATCTCCAAAATACACCTATTGTTCCCACAACCCATCGGTGATATACGGCTTCAATTAAACGAAAGTTGTTTTTTTTTTCTATTAAGGTATTATTAAAACCTAATGTTCGTTTACACCACTTTATATTAAAAAAAATTCCCAAGATGCCAGTAAGAATTTTAATATTGAATGGAAACACCGAATTAACTTTCCTTACAAATATTTGCAATGTACTAAATGTAGCCTTTGTTCTCTCTGTTTGAAGAGCTTTGAATTCAGGAAAATAGGCCCGATTTTGCTACTTATACTATAGTTTATTCAAGAACTAGAGAGAGTAATAAATAATTTTTTTCCCTATTTTTCTTCGCAAACTACCTATGTTCGTTAGTCCGGTGTCTTTAGCAAAATCTGTTAGACACATATATTTTTCATAAGAATGGGTTAGAAATTTTATAATCAAAAATACCGGTCTATAATAATGAGGGATGGAAAGGCTCAAGGTCCAGACGAACTACCGATGGAAGTCCTCAAGCTCATAGAGGAAGAGTCGATTTATGCATTGGTGGAGCCTTTTAATCATATCTACAAAACAGGAATAATACCACAGGAATGGCTTTTACCCACATTTGTAACTATTCCAAAAAAGAGAAAAGCAAAACAATGCACCGACAATGCACCGACTATTGCACAATAAGCCTGATGAATCACATACTGAAAACATTTCTAAAAGTTATACACACTAGAATACATAAAAAACTGGAAATAGATATTAGCGATACCCAATTTGGATTTCGAAATGGACTCGGAACGAGAGAAGCGTTATTTGCACTGAATGTCATGTCTCAAAGATGCCTTGATATAAATCAGGATGTATATATGTGCTTCATAGACTACAATAAGGCCTTTGACGAAGTGAGACATGATCACCTTATCAGTCTATTGACGGAAAAGAACCTCTATAAAAGAGACATCAGAATTATATCGAATATTTATTACAATCAGAAAGCAGTAGTGCGAGTGGAGCATGAGACGACTGAAGAAGTCGAAATAAAAAGAGGAGTGAGACAAGGGTGTATACTTTCACCGACCTTGTTCAATCTTTACTCTGAGGACATAATGAATAGAGCACTTATTGACCAATTCGTTGGTATTAAAATAAATGGAATTTTAATAACAATCTCAGATACGCCGATGACACAGTACTTATCGCAGAAACACTCGAGGATCTCCAGACCTTAGTCAATAGAGTAGCAACAGTCAGTGAAGAAAATGGACTGTCACTAAACATAAGAAAAACAAAATGCATGTTAATATCCAAATCAACCCAAAATGTCCCCGATATAAGCATACAGGGTCAAAATATAGAACACGTCAGAAAATACAAATATTTAGGCACCGTCATCAATGAAAACAACGATAGCTCTGAAGAAATCAAAATCCGGATAGAGAAAGCAAGAGCCGTATTCACGAAAATGAAGAGAGTGTTCTGTAGCAGAGACCTGAGTCTTGAATTAAAGGTTCGTCTGGCAAGATGTTACGTACTGTCAGTTTTGTTTTATGGAATGGAGGCATGGACGCTTAAAAAGATCGATATTAACAAGTTGGAAGCCTTTGAATTGTGGATGTACCGCAGAATGTTAAGAATATCATGGATGGAGAAAATCACAAACGCTGAAGTACTGAGGAGAATGAATAAAGAAAAGGAGGTCATACTTACAATTAAAAAACGAAAATTACAATACCTGGGACACGTTACGAGAGGAGAAAGATATCAACTACTGAGGACTATTATGCAGGGAAAAATTATGGGAAAGAGATCTGTAGGAAGAAGACAAAACTCTTGGTTAAAAAATCTAAGAGAATGGTATAATTGCAGCAATAACCAGCTGTTTAGGTCAGCAGTCTCGAAAATACGTATAGCTCTGATGATCGCCAACCTTCGGAACGAAGACGGTACCTAAAGAAGAAGAAGAAGAAGAATAATAAACCATTTGGGTTGGATAACAATAGATATTTGGAAGTGTAAAGTGTTAAAAAGGATTTTAATCCTTGTCATAGGCATCGGAAGGAGGTTTATTTTATCACTAAGTATTTATGGCATAAAATATTATTTCGGTAATCAACTTAAAATAAAAAGTTTTTATAATATTATTTTATTTCTTATAATTTCTTAATAATTCACATACATTACAAAATGTAGCTCATTTTGACATATTTAACACAAATCACAAGTGTAATTTTATTATTTTCAATTTTGTCATAGAAATCGTTTTAGGCACATTCAGACTAAAACGTAGCCTTACCCTCTCAAAAAATTTTAAGTTTTAATTTAAATACTTACAAAATACCCATTGTCAAAAATACAAAAAGTTAAACATATATAAAAAAATTAATTCGTCCATATAATATTAAAATATTTTTGGGGCTATCGGTCATTTTATAATTAATTAAAAACATTTTTAGGACATTTGACGTTTCAGTTTATTTATTTCTTAAACCATCTGCAGAATTACAATTAAACACTAAAAAGGGATTCAAATGTAATTAGTTTTTATATGTTACAGTTAAAATTAGACCTTCTTATTTTTATTTTTATTGTACTGATATCCTAATTTAATTTACTTTACTACATGGAAATCCGATAGCCCAAAAAATAAAATAAACAAGTTAATTCTACACGCTTTAGAAAAAGACAAAAATACAATAATAAAAAAATAAAAAACTTACGGCTAATTGGAATTAAATATACATAAAATTAAAGAGTGGGACACACTAAAATAAAAATATATAAAAATATAAAAACAATATAAAAACAACATTAAACAATAAAATATAACAAAAGCAAAAAAATTTAAATAATAAATTGTGTTTACGCTCGTAAACATTACGTATATAATTCCTAATCAAAGTGAGTGAAACTATCTTTGCTCAAATTAATTATAATTGGTTCCTCTATCTCACCGATCATAAGATCGAGTTTCCACATTTTGTTTTCTTCTTGTATTATATGGATTTTTCCCAATTCTCCGCAGTAACTTTATTCAAAAAAATCTTTCAAAAGTTCAGTTAAATTACTAATTTTGTAAGTTGTGTTATTTCTAGCAACTCTACCTTTTACTTGAGAAAGATATTTCCTTCTTCAACGGAGATTTTCCGGACGATCTATAAGAACAGATTTTCTATCTGGTTTTTCCCAGCAAAAATTAAGCTCTCTGAGCAATTTCCAGAGTTCAGCTCTTGTAATTTCAGATAAATCATGATCTTCATTGATTTTAGTTAGAATTTTGTCGACGGTTGGGATGGGCTTCTCATAATAAAATCTATGTACAACTCATTTTCATCTCTTCTTCCAACGAGGTTTTGCTTAGATATTGATATCTTAAGGCATCATAAACATTCATCGTAATAAGTTTTTCGTTGAGGAAAAAATACCCTGGTTTAACGATTTTGGAGTAAATATAGAGGTGGAAGCCATATCTTTTGGGTATCTCACTTCTCTCAAATAATATATAAAAACAAGCGCAAACAAAATAAATCACTAAGGACACACTGTAAGGTGTACTTTTCTCACTGACATAGATTAAATTGAATTATCAGAAGTTTTATTGTTGCAGTAAATTTCAAAGCTTATAATATTAAAATATAATTAAAAATAATTAGATTGGCGGCAGTCCACAGTTACCTGTGGCACTGGAGCAGGTACGTTGGAGGTTTCGGTAATAGTTTTTTTACTCTCTCTAGTTCTTGAGTAGAGTATAGGAATGTGTATGCTTGCGATCGCCCCTCCCCCCTCCCAAGAGCTTTGAGTTCAGGAAAATAAAACAGATTCTGCCTTTTATATTAGGAATGTGTATGCTGCTGGCACTGCCCCCCACCGTTGACAACATGTTTTTCTTGCGATAGCCTCCGGCCCCAAGAGCTTTGAGTTCAGGAAAATAGACCCGATTCTGCCTCTTATACTAGGAATGTGTATGCTGCTGGCATCCCCCCCCCCCCCTATTGGCAACTTGTTTTTTCTTGTGATCGCCCCACCTACCCAAGAGCTTCAAATTCAGAAAAATAGAGTCGACCCTGCCTTTTACACTAAAAATTTGAATATTGCTGGTGTCTCCCCCCTCCCCTCCCCATCGACAACTTGTTTTCGCTTATCTTACTGTACTTTTGTGATATCACCCCCCCCCCCAAGAGAGAGGCGGGATCCTCCCTTGCATGAATGTAGTATTTAATTTTTAGTTAATAGTTAAAGGTATGTAAAAAACGTTGTCCAAAAGTCTTATCATACAGGGCGAAAAAAGAGGGGGTCATGAGTGTCATAGCTACTGCGTCCCTGCAGCTGTGAGTAATTGACAACATTTTTTTGGATAATGATTTGAAGGGTCTTACCTGTTATACATGATAGTAAAAAAAAAATTGAAATATACCTGGTGGTTCAAAAATTATGTGTAAAAAAAACTTGATTCCATGGCAGCTTTTTGAGAGCCCGTATCTCCAAAGAGGAGGCCTATACGAAAAAAGTTTATATGAACTTGTAGTATTCCTTTCAAGAATTTATTTCATATCCAGGAGATTTCCCACATTTTTTCGGACACCCTGTATAGTAACAATGCGAATAAATTATATTTTTTGAAATTTATTATGTTAAAATTAACGACTTTGTAAAGGTTTTACGAAAACTTGGCCATCTCTCCTCAACTTACCTTAGTTCATCATAATGCATATATTTGAAAAGCGCATTAATTGACTAAAATAATTGTAAAATTAGGGTATATTATATTAGCACGTTTTAAATTAATTTGCAATCACGGTAAAGTGGTTCGATTTTCATGATTCAAGTTGCTTTATTTTGGCCAATTAATGCTTTTTAAAATATTCACACAGAAATGGATTACTTTGATTTTTATTGCATTATTGATAAATTTCATGAGGTAATTAACTATATCTGATCTATTTGCTCTGAGGCTATTAAAGTAAGGATATTTCTCTGAAACGTATGCATAAAAAGGCATGTAAGAATGGGATACAATAGAATTTCATTGTCCTTCTTTCTTGAAATTCCCGCAGGTTTTTAGTGCGGGTGAAACCGCGACGGGTAACTGCTAGTTAATTATAAAATTTTGTATCAAGATACAAAATATACATTTATAAACTTCCAGAATGGACATATACCAAAGATCATTATAAAATGTCTTTCCATGGAAGTAAATTTAAACTTTCTATCATACTTTTGTCAAAATTGTTGTAACCCAAATATTTTTATATAACAGTTGTTTTTTATAGAGGTATAGAACTTTAAGTTGGCAACACTTTTTTAACTGGCGGCCATTTTGTCAGCTGTCAAGTGATTTATGTTTAGTTTGGTTTGACATTTCAACATGAATAGACTGACGCCTGAACAACGCTTCCAAATTGTGCAAATTTATTTCGAAAATCATGGTTCTGTTCGAAATACGTATCGCGCACTTCATCCATTTTACGGTCAACATAATCGTCCATCAGAGCAATTAATTCGATTAGCTATGGAACGTTTTCGCACCACGTTTACTCTAAATGATAATACGCATCCACAGAAATGTCGTACAGTACGTACAGAAGAAGTCATTGCTGCTGTAGACCGTAGCGTAAAGGAAGACTCGAATCAGTCTATCCGCCATCGTGCACAGGAATTGGATATGTGTCCATTCACTTTATGGAAGATTTTGCGGAAAGATCTTGGTTTGCCTGCTTACAAAATCCAATTCATGCAAGAATTGAAGCCACACGATCACCTAGCAAGGCGTAGATTCGGTGAATGGGCCCAAAACATTCGTTGCCGTTGATCCCGATTTTCATAAGCGAATTTTGTTTAGCGATGAAGCTCACTTTTGTTTGAATGGATACGTCAATAAACAAAACTGCCGTATTTGGAGTGATGATAATCCTCAATTGTATGTTGAGACACCGTTACATCCAGAAAAACTGACTGTTTGGTGTGTTTTATGGGCTGGTGGAATCATTGGTCCGTACTTCTTTAAAAACGATGCTGGTCAGAACGTTACAGTCAATGGTGACCGCTATAGAGCCATGATTACTGACTTTTTCGTTCATCAATTGAACAACCATGATGTGCAGGAGCTGTGATTTCAACAAGACGACGCAACATATCACACAGCTCGTGCCACAATTGATTTATTGAAGGAAACGTTTGATAACCGCATAGTTTCACGTTTCGGACCCGTGAATTGGCCTCCAAGATCGTGCGACTTAACGCCGCTAGACTATTTTCTGTGGAGATTTGGGGATATGTGAAGTCGCTAGTCTACGCCGATCAGCCCGAAACGATTGATCACTTGGAGGACAACATTCGCCGCGTTATTGCCAATATACGGCCACAAATGTTGGAAAAAGTCACCGAAAATTGGACCTCCAGATTAGACTACGTTCGAGCCAGCCGTGGCGGTCATATGCCAGAAGTCATATTTAAATTATAATTCATTCATTCATATCAGCCCGTTTTCATCCACTCCTGAATGTAGGCCTCTTCCATATTTTTCCATTTCTGTTGGTCCGTAGCGATCCCCATCCAGTTTTTTCCGGCAATTTTCTGGATGTCGTCACGCCATCTCTTTTGGGGCCTGCCAACACTTCTCTTGTTCTCTCTTGGCCGCCATGCTGTTATATTGTATGTCCATCTGTCTATGTCATGTCTTGCGATATGTCCAGCCCATCTCCATTTTAGCTGCGCTACTCGTTTGCTTTATTTTCGTTCTTCTTCTGATTTCTTCATTTGGAACTCTATCTCGTAAACTAATTGCCAGCATAGCCCTTTCCATTGCTCGTTGTGTAACCCGAAGTTTATTAATGGCTTTACATGTTAGGGAGGTTGTTTCAATACCATAAGTAAGATCTGGCAGGATGCACGACTCATAGACTTTTCTTTTCAGACTTATGGGGGTGTTACTGGATTTAAGAATGAATCCAAGTTTGCCAAAAGCTGCCCAGCTGAGACTTATTCTTCTAGGAATTTCAGCCGATTGGTTTTCATTCCCTATTTGTATTTTATGACCTAGATATATGTATTCTCTTACGTTTTCTATTATTTTATCTTCAACTTTAATTTGTATTTGTTCTAGACTCATTATTTTTGTTTTTGACAAGTTCATTTTGAGTCCTATTCTAGCTGATGCTTGATGAAGTTCTTGTATCATACATTGGAGTTGTTCTGGTGAATCACTGATTATAACAATATCATCAGCAAATCTTAAGTGGTTTAGTCGTGTTCCGTCTATGTTAATTCCCTTGTCATGCCAGTCCAAGCCCTTAAATACGTCTTCAAGTGCCAACGTGAACAATTTTGGAGAGATTGTTTCTCCCTGACGTACGCCTCTTTTTATAGGTATCCTCGAGGTTTTTATATCCTCGTTTATTGTAACTTGCATGTAAGCGTTTTCATATATATGCTGAATCAGAGCAGAGTATCTTGAATCAATCCGAGCATTGTTAAATTATAATGCCAGAAGGTTATCTTTCGAATAAAATAAATTTCATGTCAATTTAAAAAATTCATCTTTGTTTTATTCCATTTAAAAGTTCTATACCTCTATAAAAATCACCCTTTATAATTACAATATATTTAGGTTACGCCTATGGTTCAATGCAATAATTGCAACCCAATAGTTAGTAAATTCTTAGATAAGCATAGCCTAAGTAAATACATTTGTTAACCAACCTTACGGGAAAGTCTCAAACCTATAAAATTATCAAACCTTCTTTTATAAAAACTGTAGAACTTTATTCATGGCGCTCTTTTGTCGCATATCGGGTAGACTTTACAACTAGGTTATTTGACCAATGGTCTTTTAATAAAATAGATATAAGTTAGTTTCTTAAGTACGCCTATGACCGAATGGAGACAAGAAAAGTAAAAATTGGATCCATGAGGTTGAAGAGCCCTCTTTCGTTTTTCTCTTTTTTATCTTGTGAACGTAGAATAAGAAATCATCAGCAAAATATTATAATGCAAAAATTTCAGAATTTGCGAAAGATGAATCTTCGGTACTCCATCTCTTAAAGGAACAAACAATGATAGTACATTCTAGTTTAATAAACTTTAACAATACAATAGGCACCTTAGATTTTAATGAAAACATCCTAAAAAACAATATAAAAAAAATCATTAGGGAATTAAATAAGAGTCAAAAAGATGTACAATTCTTAAACTTAAAAACAATATTAGATCACGTAACCGTAACAAATATAATCATTAATTAATTACAACTAGAAATCATGTCACTTACCAATGCAATCTTTATTGCAAAGCGAAGTATTTTGCACCCTGCTATTATTACGCCTGTTCAATTAACAAAAGAGCTAAGACAAATCTCTGAATCTCTTCTTCGTGGTTTAGAATTTCCAGTACCGCTAGATACATCAAACGCAAATACTTTACTAAATATAATTGAATTACAAGTTTTCCTCGAAAACCAACGATTAATATATATTATAAACGTTCCACTAGTTGAAACGCATTTATTTTACTTATATAAAATATCAAATCAAAAATATGTATATTTATGGAATAGGATACTAGTTAAGATCCTGGAGATTTTTACAAATTTACATTTTATAAAATTTCCTTTAAGGGGGGAGCTGTTGTAACCCAACTATTTTTATATATAATTACAATATATTTAGGTTACGCCCATGGTTCAATGCAATAACTGCAACCCAATAGTTAATAAATTCTTAGATAAGCATGCCTAAGTAAACACATTTGTTAACCAACCTAACGGGAAAGTCCCAAAACCTATAAAATTATAAAACCTTCTTTTATAAAAACTATAGAACTTTTTTCATGGCGCCCTTTTTTTTCGCATATTAGGTAGACTTTACAACTAGGTTGTTTGACCAATGGTCTGTAGCAATTAGCAATACCCCTGGTGGTAGGGACATGTAGCTAGCGATCTATTTTCGACCACCGTAGTAAAGGTATGGATGTTTCGTCCCGATAGCGGTGGTGGACTCATCAGTGGGATCCATCGGTATCTTTCCCAGATATCCTTGTACTTTCCACAAACTTGGACCTCTATTTAAGTCCAGTTTTGCCGGAAAGCGGTGTCGAGATGTTATGTTCCACAACATGCCCCCCCTAAGGCACTTGCTTTCCGGCTTAAACTGTCGGACAGTTCAAACCGTTAGAAAGCACAGGCCTGAAAAGGAAGTGGAACGGACATCCTCGGTGGTCTTCCAATGGCCGTGTCAGGCGTAATCAAAGCCAACGGCGGTTAAGACCCTCGTCTGCCGCCGTCCCTGCTCGAGCGCCATGTCGCAATTAGCAATGCCTCTGGTGGTAGGGACATGTAGCTAACGATCTATTTTCGACCACCGTAGTAAAGGTATGGATGTTTCGTCCCGATACCGGTTGTGGACTCATCAATGGGATCCACCGGTATCTTTCCCAGACATCCTTGTACTTTCCACAAACTTGGACCTCTATGTAAGTCCAGTTTTGCCGGAAAGCGGTGGCGAGATGTTATGTTCCACAACAGGTCTTTTAATAAAATAGATATAAGTTAGTTTCTTAAGTACGCCTATGACCGAATGGAGACAAGAAAAGTACAAATTGGATCCATGAGGTTGAAGGGCCCTCTTTCGCTTTTCTCTTTTTAATCTTGTGAACGTAGAATAAGAAATCACAGAGGAGTTACCTCATATAAGTTGTGCCTATAAAGTTGTTTTAAAAATTATAAAGGAATCATATTTTATTTCCTTAGTTTTTATTTTAATTTTATTTCGCGGCTCTGTGACAGAATTTGATCGTAGACTCTTTCAAATGATATATTGTGGTAGCGTTAACCCTTTTATCTATAATCATTTTCTGCCCTATACTAATTAGTAACTATTTTAATAACCTACAATTAAATTTCACAGTAATTAAAGACACTCTGGAAGTCTGGTCGTTCAACTTCTCTCTTGCAGCTTTAGTACCAAACACTACGGTTATTAAAGCTTACCACAACCATGACTCAGATCTTCAGGACTCAGGAAAGGCTGCTAATTAGTTGGTCAGTAGACATCTCTTGTTTTGTAGGTTTCGCAACAGCGCGCCCGCGAGTTAATTCGCGTGAAGATTTTAATTAAATAGAATAAAACGAGTTTCTCAAAACAACGTCGTCTATTAACAAAATAAATAGAATAAAAACGAACTACTTACAGTGAGAAACTTAAAACTAATAACAATTACGAAAAACTAACATAATTGCTCTTCTCGGCCGTTATTTAACCAAAAACTTAAAACCCAATTTTGAAGAAACACGTATAAATTGCTTAATAAAATATTAAACAAGAAAGAAATAAAACGCGAAAAAACAGCTATTTATATTACTTAATCGAACTGTATGAAAATCGCGAAGTGCCCTACTAAAATAACACACGATAATCCCTTAACTTCCCGAATTAAATTAAAACAAATCAAACAAAGATAACCTTCTATCCCGACGATTATACCCGTGACGTAATTATTCTACGGCACTGGTACTACGGTACCGTTCTAACCGACATTCAAATTGTGACTAACTTTAGAATTTTTTTAAAAGAGCGTTCTCAAATCTTACACCCCCTCTTCCTCTTTTTAGTTGTTTTTTCGGTCGTACGTCTTGTGACCGACAATTTCATTCCCTTAATGCTCGAAGATTTGGGAGTTTTCTTACTGAGGGCGTTAGCTGTACTATACCGGATGTTTGATTCCCGAATTGGCATCTGAGCATCTTAATCCTATTTTTTATATAAAAGAATAGTAAAACAAACTAACCTACGTCTTCCTATAATGAAAAGAATATATGTTAAAGGCTGTAAAAAAACTATTCACTTTTCTTTGCTGTTTTGGCAATAAACATCTTAAATCATTATTTCTTGTAAATAGAAAAAAACAATTATTAATCATAATTCTTTTTACAAATAGTCAAACGATATATTTCTATTATAATGAGTGTATTTGAACATTCTTTTGTTTCCTAATAATGGGAAAATCGTTCAATATTTTAATATATTTTAACGGTATTTCATATACCATATGTTAAAAACTACCCATAACACGTCTGGTTTGGCTTACATAATCAGGGCAGGATTACTTAGACAGATTGATAGGCAATTCTAAGAGAGGGTCTTTTAGGTCTTCATAAATTAACTGACTTCATGTATTTTTTTAAGAAAACATGTAAACGACAAAGATCACAAAAGTTTAGCTCGATGACTGATTTATTTATCCTTTAGACTTTCGTAGATAGTGATAAAAAATATAACTACCCTGTTCCCACGGAATAACTATTCACAGAGTGATTATTTAATTATTTATTTTAATAGAATATAGTTGATATTGAACAATGAAAAATAATTAACATTTGTTCCATTACAGCTCTAATCACAATACCCATGATTAGAAAACGCAACAAAATTAAGACTACTGTTTAGTTAAAAATATGAAAACATAGTTATAAAAACATATTTTATAATTCAGTCTTTTCATTAAAAAGAACATTTTGATTCTGCAAAGCAATATCATAAATTATTGCAGTGTTCCAGGTTTTACCCATAGAGGATAAAACTAACTTTCTATATCGGTCTGCACAAGGCATAAAGTATATTTCTAGGCACGTCTGGCTTTCTAGGGAATATGCAAGTAATTTAAATTCATGTAAGGCGAGAAGAAGCGTTATTTTTTTGCGTTTTCCAGAGATTAAAGCAATATTTTACAAGGCTTGCTGCTAAAATTAAAGTTTTTATTCCCTTTTCAGTGACCATGGCGGACGTGCAGAAACTGTCCTTATCTGAGAGTTAGAAATTTATGCTGCGCATTTTGTCGCATTTAAAAGAGTTTTATGTGTTATTTATGGTTAGTGGTCGCTGCGCTTTAGCTCAGGTTTAATACAGAAATAAGAGTTTGCAAATATAGGAGCAGCTTAAATGCCGTTTTCATTAGGGCGCAGGCCGGAAGGCTATTAAAACAGATATGTTAATTCTTTCTCATTTGCAGGAAAGCTGGTGGCATAAATAAAAATATTTTAGCTTTTTTAGTTAATATTTAAAACTACATAATTGCAACGTAAAATAAAAATGTTACTAACAAAGCTTTTATTTACTCGCCGAATAAAATCGATTATTTTTGACTACTACCATGAAAGGTTGTCGAAAAACTATAATGAGAGTGTATGTTTTCAAACTCTGTCGAATGCTAAGGAGGAATTCTTGGAACACCTTAACGAAGAAATCGAAAAGGCAAATCTCGCCAAAGAAATAATTATCTAGAGACCTGATCTAATCTGGAGGGCAGAATAGAATATAAACCATGATAAAATGATAGAATACGGAGAAGACTTAATTACATTATGTGAATAAAATTTTTATAAAAAAAATTGAACCGACTACTAAAAGGGAGCTAAAAAGTGCAAAAAAAAATAATTATAAATTTTTATATGAAATTGAAATTTTTAAGTCGGCGCCAAACTAATACCTGACAAAATGTAATTTGCATAAATAGATTAAAAATACTTTATTTGTAATTGCTTTCTTACCATAATTTATATATATATATATATATATATATATATATATATATATGTAATCGAAGGTTTTCGGGCATCCCTTGTATGTGCTCAGTCCCTTTCAGGACTGTAAGGCAGCTGACGTTTCGGTGAAATCTCGTTCACCATTTTCAAAGCTCACTGTATGGCGTCTACGAGCGAACTGACGCCTGCGACTCCGGTGTTATCGGTACCGTGTGCGCGTCGGACGTGTTCGTTTTCCGAATGGTTCCGAACCATCGGGTGGCGTGACCTGCTGCGCGTCATACAGTGAGCTTTGAAAATGGTGAATGAGATTTCACCGAAACGTCAGCTGCCTTACAGTCCTGAGAGGGACCCAGCACATACACGGGATGCCCGAAAACCTTCGATTACACATCACACCCGTGAGAATATCCGACATAACATATATATATATATATATATATATATATATATATATATATATATATATATCATTTTCCTTTATTTTGTCTTTTCTTGAGTGTAGGTTCTATATTTAACAAAAAATGCAAAAGAATTGACGTTTCGCCCTTTATCAAGGTATTTTCAAAATTTTTTCCTCCTAAAAATATTTTTATATAATTTAAATACACCCCATAAAAAACATATCTTCAATTTCAAAAAACAAACAAGACACTTAAAAACAGTATTTAAATTTTTAAAATTTTTTTAAAATATTTAATTTTACCGGCACACACCTTGACATTTTGCTACTCTATTACTAAATAAAATTCAACCTTTACATCGTCTACTGAAGATACATGGAATGCAAATGTGTTTTATTTTTCTTATATGTTTTATATTTTACAATGCATAAAAAAACAAATAAGGTATATGTTTAGTTTTATGTTTTAGAGAATATTCAATTTTTTGATTCTTATTTGACAGGATCTAATACTTAATATTTTTAGATTAGATCGTGTCAAATAAGAATCAAAAAATTTAATATCTTCTTAAACCTAAAACTAAACATATACCTTATTTGTTTTTTTTTATGCATTGTAAAATATAAAAATATAAGAAAAATTCGCATTCCATGTATCCTCAGTAGACGATGTAAAGTTTGAATTTCATTTAGTAATAGAGTAGCAAAATGTCAAGGTGTGTGCCGGTAAAATTAAATATTTTAAAAATTGAAATACTGTTTTTAAGTGTCTTATTTGTTTTTTGAAATTGAAGATATGTTTTTTATGTGGTGTATTTTAATTATATAAAAATATTTTTAGGAGGAAAAAAATTTGAAAATGCCTTGAATAAAGGGCGAAACGTCAATTTTTTGTTAAATATAGAACCTAAACCCAAGAAAAAACAAAATAAAGAAAAATGATATAATCTATGGTTCAAGAATCAAGAAAATATATATATATATATATATATATATATATATATATATATATATATATATATATATATATATATATATTAATAATTTATTTCAGCTAGAAATAATTAGGCGCCGACTTAAAAAATTTCAATTTCATATAAAAATTTATAATTATTTTTCACTTTTTAGCGCACGTTTAGAAGTCGGTTCAATTGTTTTTATAAAAATTTTATTTTTCGACTTTTAGTTTTGAATTCATTATCAAATACATAAATTATTTAAACTACGTACTAATCGAGATTAGTGTACCTCGCAATGCCTTCAAGGTGGAAAAAGTACCCATTTTATCCAGAGTTGCAAATCACCCTAAAATGAACCAGGCGCGGATCCAAGGGGCTGGGGGCGGTGGAGGCGATCGCCCCCCCCCCCCCCGAGCTTGAAGTTCAGGAAAATAGACCCGATTTTGCCTCATACTACAGTTTATTCAAGAACTAGCAAGTGTAATAAATTATTTTTTACTCTTTGTTTTCACAAACTACCTGTGTTCTTTAGTCCGGTGTATTTGGCAAAATCTGTTAGACAAATATATTTTTCATGGGAATGTGTTAGAAATTTTATAATCAAAAATACCGGTCTATAATAATAGACTATTTGGGTTGGATAACAATAGATGTTTTGGATGTGTGAAGTGTTAAAAAGGATTTTAATCCTTCTTATAGGCGTCGCAAAGAGGTTTATTATCACTAAGTATTTATGGCATAGAATATTATTTCGGTAATAAACTTAAATAAAAAGTTTTTATAATATTATTTTATTTCTTATAATTTCTTAATAATTCACATACATTAGAAAATAAATATAACTTTGACATATTTAGCACAAATCACAACTGTATTTTCATTATTTTTAATTTTGGCATAGAAACTGTTTTAGGCACATTCAGACTAAAGCGTAGCCTTTTTCTCTCAAAATTCCAACTTATAATTTAAATACACAATACCCATTGTCAAAAATACAAGAAATTAATCATATATAAGAAAATAAATTCGTCCATATAATATTAAATTTTTTTTGGGGCTATCGGTCATTTTATTATTAATTAAAAACATCTTTAGAACATTTGACATTAAGTTTATTTATTTCTTGAACCATCAGCAGAATTACAATCAAACACTAAAAAGGAATTCAAATGAAATTAATTTTTAAATGTTACAGAAAATTTAAATAATTAATTGTGTTTACGCTGGTAAACAATACGTATCTAATTCGATATCAAAATCAGTGAAGCTAACTTTGCTCTAAATAATTATAATTGGTCCCTCTATCTCACAAATCATGAGATCGAATTTCTACATTTTCTTTTATTCTTTTATTATACGGATTTTTCCCAATTTTCTGCAGTAACTTTATTCAAAAAAATCTTTCAAAAGTTCAGTTAAATTATTAATTTTGTAAGTTGTGTTATTTCTAGCAACTCTACCTTTTACTTCAGAGAGATATTTTCTTTTCCAACGGACATTTTCCGGACGATCTATAAGAACAAATTTCCTATCTGGTTTTTTCCAGCAAAAATTAAGTTCTCTTAGCAATTTCCAGAGCTCAATTCATTTAATTTCAGGTAAATCCCGATCTTCATTAATTTTAGTTAGAATTTTGTCGACGGTTGGGATCTCCCCTATTATTGCAGTTTACATCTCTTCTTCCAACGAGGTTTTTCGTCTGCCTGTGATCGAATGTGGCTTAGGAGTACCAACAACAACATAGTAGATTTTCCAACTCCTGTCATATTGGAATACATCTCAACAGAGCTTTTAATATCATTATCTAGATATTAATATCTTAACTCATCATAAACATTCATCGTAATAAGTTTTTCTTTGAGGCAAAAATGCCCTAGTTTAACGATTTTGGAATAAATATAGATGTGGAAGCCATATCTTTTGGGTATCTCATTAATCTCAAATAATATATAAAAACAAGCACAAATAAGATAAATCGCTAAGGCCACACTGAAAGGTGTACTTTGCTCACTGACAGAATTAAATTGAACTATCAGAAATTTTGTTATTGCAGTAAATTTATAAAAGCTTATAATATTTAAATATAATTAGATTTACGGCAATCCACAGTTACCTGCGGCACTGGAGCAGGTACGTTGGAGGTTTCAGTAACAGTTTTATTACTCTTTCTAGTTCTTGAATAGAGTATAGGAATGTGTATGTTTGCGATCGCCGCTCCCCTTCCCAAGCGCATTGAGTTCAGGAAAATAGAACCGATTCTGTATTTTATATTAGGAATGTTTATGCTGCTGGCACTCCCTGTCGTTGACAATTTGTTTTTTTTTGCTATAGCCCCCCCCCCCAAAAAAAAACTTTTTCAGGACAATAGACCCAATTCTGGCTCGTATACTAGAAATGTGTGTATTCTGCTCGCATCCTCCCCCCCCCCTATTTTCTTGTGATCGCCCCCCACCTCTCCAAGAGCTTCAAATAAAAAAATAAACCCGACCCTGCCTTTTACACTAGAAATGGGAATGTTGCTGCTGTCCCCCCCCCCCCCGTCGACAACTTGCTTTCCACACTGTACTTTGGTGATATCACCGCCCGCTCCCCCAAAGAGAGAGGCAGGATCCATCCGACCCTGAAATGAACCACTAAAAATTATTTGATTCTTAGAGTTCTCCAGATACCAGTGAAATTGTGTCAAACAAATATTTAGTCTGTTATAGTAAATCTACTATCTTAAATTTCAAATTAATTTTAGGCTGGTAATATAGGCCCAAAATCTTCCAATATCGATATTTAAGGAACTTGAGAAGTAAATTTCTTAGCTTGATATATTTTATACTGCATATTGAGTTTGTATACTTCACTATACTAGTCAAGATTTTCAGAAAATCGATCTAAATGGGAAATCAATGATTAACTGTAATGCTCATGTTACACTCAAGATCTCTCATATTAGAAAATACGCACTGTGCTAATTGAAAAGAATTTTCTGATTTATGATTTCCCAAAAAAATTTCTATTACCACAACAAATGGTTTTTACGTTCTCTTTTCGAGCTCGTTGCAATCGACTTAATCTGGATCTTTACTCAGGTGTCTGATCTGTGGTCCAACCAAAATACCTGCTTTCAACTTTTCTGTGCTTAGCCCTGGAAATTTATTCGACAGACAAACAAAACATTCACCAACTTTGAGGCCCTTAGCCTCAACAAATTGTTTCATAATGCCCAGTTGAATATCAAGCGGTGGCAATATAATTCGATTTCGACTCATCAAAAGGGAATTTATTACATTTTGCTTACCAACAACTAGTGTCTCCCTCAATGTCCACACTTTTGGAGTCCAATAGTTCTTTTTGTAGTAGCTATCCCACACACATATGAACCGGAGAGTTAGTAAAACTCACTTGTTGCCCTAACTGAGAATTAACCATTGTCATATCTATACAAATAACCCAGCCATGGTCTTCAGTTTTTTTATCACTAAAGAATTTTTCTCGTTACAGAAAGGTATATTTAACAAAAATAATGCTCAAACTGGCTTTTCCACAGTGTCACTACTATTATGGAAATATTTTTTAATTTTTTGGAGAAGATTAACTTTTTAATATCTTGCGTCAATACCCACTGTATGTGTGATTTTTCACTAAATTACGTTGCAAGAACACTTTAAAAACTCATTTTTTGACAAATACACAGTCCAAATAACAAAATTTTGAATTTAAATAGTAAAGCTCGGAAATTAGGTTGCTTCAAATACTAATTCGAAGGACGCTAGCACCTAAAGGGTAGAAGAGGATATGCTAATGCAAACACCTCGGCTTTCGACAGTGCCGGCATGAATTTCCATTTGATTTATTGATTTTACTAGCACTTTTTAACAAGTTTTAATTCTACTTTAGAGTTCATAGAATCAACACATAAAAAAAGAAATTTACAAATGTAAACACCTCCATTAAAATAGTTATCCAAATTGCCACAGAAGTCAATCTTGGGCTTGATGTTGCCGTTCTTAATTCGAGACGCCTATACCAAAAACGAATGAACAAGGTATGAAAGATATTTTAGACAGTATTATAAATACAATCTGATTAATCTGTGATCTACATTGATAAGAATAGGTTATTGGATAGGAATAATCTTCAGTTGCTCTCTCTGCTGTGCAGTGAAATGACACAATCAAAATAAAAATTCTCATGAGGGTTATCTATTGACTATCTAAGTAAAAAGCCTTAAATTACCTCCGATCCTCAAGAAATTTTATCACCAACTGTGCTACTAAACAAGCAATAACTGTAATTCTTAACTATTTGAACTTAAATAATACCTTATTGAAAACATAACACTATCCCAGCCTTAAATTACCTCACATCCACTGGAAATTTTATCACCAACTGCTACTAAACAAGCAATAACTGTATCTTATAGGAAACATAACACTATCGCATTAAAAATGCACACAAAACTTTTTAAACTATATCAAAGTCCAAAATATTACACATCTCCCAAAACTTAAGAAACATCAAATAAAATACAACAAAAACTATTTGTGAGCTCATCGCGAAAACTTTCAATTTTACTAAAGCCTGGGATCGAAATCATTTGTCTTCTGTCATCTGCGGAAATCTGAACAGATACGAAAAAAATGTGAAGTAGAGAAGACCTAACTTCTATGATAACTAGATTCGGTTTAAAGCTTTACCATTTTTAGTAAGTCTGGCTGTAATTCACTGACATAGTCTAACGTTAAAAACCGTCTAGTTTAAAAATGAACCCCTTCTTCACTAACATGGTCTAACTTTAAAACGATCTAGGTGGGCATTATGGGGTTTAAACTGGCAAGTACAACAATAACTCAGGCAAGTTTTAAACCTTGAAAATGCAAGGGAGGAAATCATTTTCTTGTATTATTAAATTGAGAATAATAGGAAAATTTTGTCTATTTTACTGTCATCTAAGATTTTTTCCATTGTCTCTAGAACGCTGTCTTTGTATTCGAATACGGTACAAACAACTCTAGAATTAAACCTGCGTCTTGTTGGGGCCGAACGAGGTAAGCGTTGTTAACAATTTGATCTATTATTGCGGTTCTTTGAGGACATTTGGAAAAAAAAACAGATCCCTTGTTAATTAAAACAAAAATATGCAGAAATTTTTATTGGAGGCTGCAGCCTTTAACATTACCAACTTTAATAATAATGATTTTTTTACAATTGCTTGCACCCCATTCGACGAGCCGCTCATGTTTTCTAGAAAATACAAAGCGCTCACTTGGTTTTACTTACACAAACGGGAAAATAGAGTGCAAGAACTGTTTTTCTAAAATCTCTTACAAAAGATTCTTAAAAATGTCTAACACATACACGATGGTTTTTATAAATTCCTTCTTAGCTCGGAATCCTTTGTATTCGGAAATCAAAATCGGGCATTGTATTTTTCTATACAGTTTGGGACAGGGTACTTAGTTTTGGGTGTTTTTTTTTCTCGCCAAACATTTTTAACTTCTTTAAAACATAACAAAATATCTTGATCAAAGTAAAAACATAGTCACTTTCACAAAAATTAAAATACCGATACAGTAGACATCATGAATAGAAATAACGGCACGGTAGACAGCACGGTTGTATTCTAACCTGAACTATAAGAATGGTTTAACGGTTGCTTGAAGAAGAAACCTTTACTTGATACAGGTAGCGACACGCGCGACTGGAAGCAAAAGTTCAAATACTCGTTCAGTAAGTTGCATAAGAGAAATTTTTCTAGTCAAGGGATATTTTGTGGGGTAAACTAAAAACAGGTTTGTAAGTCGACTAACAACCTACATATGAGACTAAATTAACCTCCACGTCTTAGATAGGCAACTCCATATACGCTTCAATGAATTAGCTTGGATTGCATTAAAATTGCAAACCAACAAAGCGATAACGTTTCCAGGCGTAATATTGTAACACAGATAAATTATTAATGATATTTAAGCAAAGTAAGTTGAATTATTTCAATAAATAAATGCTATTCGCGTATAATCTAGATAAAAAATTGATTTAAGTTTAATCAATAAATTATCAGTATATTTAAAAAAAAATATTTATACTTATATTTATTAGTGTGTTTTATTTTAATTTACAATTTTTTTGGGGGGTTGCGGAAACCTGCAAACCTAAGGAAAAGGCGCCACTACTCAGTGTAAGAAATGAGTATCCTGTGTTGACGGAAAAACACATTAAAGTTTTATTGCCCTTTTGTACAACAGATCTATGTGAGAGAGGATTTTCAACATACACTTACCTAAAAGATAAGTCCAGAAACAGGTTAAATGCAGAACCTGATCTAAGACTCAAATTTTTAGAGATCGAACCAAATTTTGAATTCCTTTGTTCCATCAAACAGGCATGAATATTCCAGTGTAAGCTCTACTAAGCCACGCCTATAAATTATTCTCCAGCATTCTCCTTCAACGTATCTCTCCATATACCGAGGAGATTATCGGAGACTGCCAATGTGGTTTTCGAAGCGGAAGATCAGCAGTTGACCAGCTTTTCACTATCCGACAGATGCTGGAGAAATGTTGGGAGTTTAACAAAAACTTACATACCCTGTTCATAGATTTCGAGCAAGCATATGACAGTGTTATTAGGATAAGGTTGTGGGAGGTTGTGGAGGAATTTGGCATCCCGCACAAGCTGATTATACTGTGTAGAGCGTGCCTGGAGGAGGCAAAAAGCTGTATCAAAATTGAAGTAGTCTAGCCAAACATTTTCTATAAACAGAGGATTAAAACAGGAGGATGCTTTGTCGCCAGTACTGTTTAACTTTTCACTGGAGAAAGCTGTAAGAACAGTTGACGCGGAGGTTTTTGGCCCTAAACTTATTTTGGCCTACGCGGATGATATGGGCGCGATACAAGAAAGCACAGTCAATGTGAAGCAAAACTTCATAAAGATAGAAAAAGAAGCTCGGAGAATAGGGCTCCGAATAAATGAAGAAAAGACCAAATACATGCATGTCTCCCGCACCCCCGCCCGAGACAGAATCAGGTAGAACGTCACCATGGATGACTATAATTTTGAGCATGTGCGAGTTTTCAAGTACCTGGGCGCAGTGATAACGGCAAACAATAATATGCAGGAAGAGGTTAAACAGCGCATCACACAAGCAAATAAATGTACATTTGCGATACAAACCTTGCTGAAGTCAAAATTTATCACTAGAAAGGCAAAAACCGAAATTTATCGAACAATAATACGACCAGTAGCAATCTACGCCAGTGAAACATGGACCCTGACAGTCCACAATACGGAGCTGCTAAGAAGGTTTGAGAGAAAAATCCTGCGCATAATATATGGCCCATACCGAGACCGTGAAATAGGCCGTCACAGAATGAGAAGCAATATAGAGCTTGCGCAAATATATCAAAGCCCTGACATCATTCAAGAAATAAAGTCCAGAAGACTACGATGGGCAAGGAGTCAAAACGATCTACTAATAAAATGGGTATGGGAGGAAGCACCACAAGGAAAAAGACCACTGAGAAGACCTAGGCTTAGATGGAGAGATAACATCCACAAGGATCTAGCTATCCTTGAAGTTGACCAGCAAGAATGGAGGGAGCTGGCATAAGACCGTTCTAGGTGGAGGCAGATAGTCGAGGCAGCCAAGACCCACCCTGGGTTGTAGTGCTACGGAGCCAGACAGTATTTTTCAGGTTCTTTATTATTGCATTTATTTTGTATTAATTCTTTTTTGTAGGTTAAGCTATCACTTTAATTTTAATAATATTTGTCTATAAATGTTTTTTTTTACGATTATGTTTTAGCTATCCATTATTAACAAGATGGAAAATAGTCTTTAATAACCCAACTTAACTGTTTCATTTACCGTTACTAATGACTACACACTTTGTAGAAGAGATTCGCAAGAAGAAAAGGGTTGGGAAACACTATCATAAACAAAACCATAGCTACTTTTAGAAAAAATAAGTAACTCTGCTCCTGTTAGGCATATAACGTCTTCAGATGGTTATAAGTTATTATTCAACATTCCCAGCCGTCGCCAACTCTCATGGCGAGTTTTATATTTATTTCCATTAAAAAATTCAGAAGAAAAATCAAAAAAAAAAAGAAAAAATTAAATAAAACCGATAAAAATAAATAGTAGCTCTCCGAAGTATTTAAAACCAAGAAAAAAAAATAATTTACAAATGTAATGACAAAACCCGATTTGGCTCATTCAAAACGTCCAACAAAACTGCATCTTTGTTAGTCCGAATCCCACAAAACCGCTCCATTAAATCTTTTTTTTTATTTCCAAATACGCTTAAATTTTGCACGCAATATTCAACAGTTAATCGCTCACATGTTGCATTTTGTTTTGAAAGTTTTTTTTTGTTTTTTATATTTACTCGCGAACAAACAATCGGTAAATAATATGAAATTAAATGTGAACGAGATAATCGATAAAAACTTTCATTTTTATGCTATCCGGTAATGTTTACCATTTATTTTGTTTTATACATGATTAATAGCATTCAAAAAGTGAATTATTTCATTTAATTTAGCTCGAATATAATTTGTTTTTAAAAGGTCGCTTTTTTGTTCGGGTTTAATGACACACTTTCACTGATCGAATAAAATAATTTTAAATATAAAATTTATATACAAATATGGAATAAATATCCGTGACCTAGACAATAAAATGTAGCGTTTTAACGGAATGTAAATTATTTTGTTGAAAATGAAGGTGGAAAATAATAAATGTGGACAAATATTTTAAGTGGAAATAAATTAGATTTTAATTTTAACGTAGCCTTTAAAAATGTTGTTATGCCAAGTAGCTATCGAACATTTATAAATTAGATTCAATATCATTCCATATCTCCAATAAGAGTTTCTTACGGCTATTTTTTTTTTGGGTACCTTATTTTTAAGGTCCCTGTAATTTTAGTTTCATGAATAAAACTTCTTTACTCCTTTACTTATTTTGTTAACCCTGTACGCAAAGTACCCTATCTTCTTTATTTTTCAAAAATTTGAAAAAATATTTTGGTAAAAGTTGTATAATATAAAAATTTCTGCAATATAAAAATATTTTCAATTATAAGTGGTGTTTCGTGACCGCGTAGCGCTAAAAAAAAATAGTTTTTTTTTAATGAGATACTCTATATATGCATATTTGAATTATTTCAAGAACTATTCATGTTTTAAATTTTATTGTCAAGTTGCCAACTTTATCAAAAAAGTCAACAAATTTTTGAAAAAAACATTGTCCTTTATAATCTACTATACAGGGTGATTTGTTGTGGGAAAACTATAATTAGGAAGAATCTGAAAATTTGACAGTGTACTGATGTGCATAGGGGACAGCCGGCTAAAATATTTTTAAGATGCTAATTTTAAATAAAACACCCTATATATTATTGCATTTTTACGTAAAATTCTAGACATATTTTATATATATTTCTATACTTAAGTTTCACCGTTTTGGACATATTTAAATTGTTATGTCAAAAATGACGTTTGCGGACCAAAACTTAACTATAAATTTTGCTATAAGAAAGTCTTCATTATTTAATTTGGGTTAGTTTTCTTGTAAACGAAGATCGACTTTAGTAGTCTTTTTATGATATTTTGAAAATTATTACTACAGAGAAAGGAAAAGAAGAATAAAAATTTTATTTAAAAAATCATCAAAAGTCAATTTTTTCAAATATAAAACACCTATTTTTATTATTTTATCATATCAAGCATTAAAAATAAGGATAACTTTGTATAAAGTTGTTTATTCCAAAAATTTGTAGTTTTCAAAATATTGGCAATTCAACATTTTTCTATTGTAAAAATGCTATACGGCTTTAAAGTTTTTTTTATTAGTTGGCCATGATGGCGAGGCGTGGCGAAAATAAAACAATCATACCCTACAGAATTGTCATTATTTCTTGCCAGTTGACATTAATTAATAATGATCATGCCGGGGCGGTTAAATTACAGGCACGAAGATTATCTAAACTTATTTATTAGTTATAGAGAATGTGACAAGAGTTATTTCAAGAACATGCAGTACATTCACGATCCGATATCCGCAGAAACAGAAACCAACACCACCAACTGTTAAAAGGATTATAGAAAATCTTCAAGAACTTTGGATCCATAAAAGCAAAAAGAAATAGAAATAAACCAGTTGTTAATGATGAAAATATTGAAATTACAATTTTAGAAGATTTCGCCGCATATCCGACAATATCTACAAGGCAAGTGGCATTAGAGTCTGGATTATCTCAAACATCAGTTTTAAGGATTTTATGGAAACACAATTTTTATCCCTATGTATATTCCATAGTACAACATTTAGAAGCCACTGATTTTCCACGAAAAGTAGAGTTCTGTCAATTTATTTTACTTCGGTCACAAGAAAATGCTGGTTTTTTGGATAATATTATTTGGTCGGACGAAGCCAAATTCAGAAAAAATGGATTGCTTAATCGACGCAATTCCCACTATTGGAGCAACTCAAACATACATCCATTTAGAGAATTAAATTTTCAAGAGTCTTGGCAGTTTAACGTGTATTGTACTATAAGAAATGACGGTGTCATTGACCTAGAATTTTACCAAGATAATCTGAATGGTAAGTTAGCCATTTTTGAAGACTTTTAAATACAAAATACGTTTTTTAACTTAAAGGTGAGCTCTACTTCGACATCTTGAGAAATTTGGAAGTGAACTATTTAGATAACTTGCCGCTCGCTGATCATAGAAATATATTTTATCAATATGATGGAGCGCCTCCACATAATAGTCATTTAGTTAACTGCAAAACTTGTTTTATGATCAATCGAGAGCCAAGAATGAACCACTTCTTTGGCCACCTCGCTCCCCCGACCTAACAGTACTTGATTTTTTTATTTGGGGGTTAACCAAAAATAAAGTATACAATACCGCATTATCCACTATCCAAAATGTTTAGAAGTTCAAGGGTGTCAATCTGAACGTTTACTCAAATAATTTTTGTAACTTTATTTCATTAACAACTGGTTTATTTCTATTTCTTTTAGCTTTTATAGATCCAAAGTGTAGTTTTTGATAATATTTTTAACAGTTGGTAGTGTTGGTTTCTGTTTTTTCGGATGTCGGATCGCGAATGTATCGCATTATCTTGAAATAACTCTATCACATTCTCTATAAATAATAAATAAGTTTAAATAATCTTCGTGCGTGTAATTTAATCGTCCCGGGATGATTATTATTAATGAATGTCAAATGGCAAGAAATAGTGACAATTCTGTAGGGTTTGATTGTTTTATTTTCGCGACGCCTCGTCGTCATCGTTAACTAATAACAAAACTTAAAAGCCATATAGCATTTTTACAACAGAAAAATGTTGAATTACCGATATTTTGAAAACTACAAATTTTTGGAATAGACAACCTTATACAAAGTTACCCTTATTTTTAATGCTTAATATAATAAAATTAAAAATAGGTGTTTTCTGTTTGAAAATTTGACTTTTGACGATTTTTTAAATATAATTTTTTTCTTCTTTTTTGACCACTCTTTACTGATAATTTTCAAAATATCATAAAAAGACTACTAAAGTCGACCTTTGTTTACAAGAAATCTAACCTAAATTAAATAATAAAGACTTTCTTATAGGAAAAACTTATAGTTAAGTTTTGGTCCGCAAATGTCATTTGTGACATAAAAATTTAAATATGTCCAAAACGGCGAGACTTAAGTATAGAACATTATACATAAAACATGTCTAGAATTTTACGCAGAAATCAAAAATGGAATAATATATAGGATGTTCTATTTAAAATAAGCAGGTTGATATCTACTTCCGGTATAACTGTTAGTGCCGTTATCTTAAAAATATTTTAGCCGCCTGTCCCCCATGCACGTTGGTACACTGTCAAATTTTCAGATTCTTTCTAATTATAGTTTTCCCACAATCGATCGATAAAATTCCCGAAGAATCACCCTGTATATTTCAATATACAGCAATTATTAAAGTACACAAAATTGATTTTGAGAAAAGGTAATTGTCAAAATTTTGTCGATTTGATGAAATGTAAATTATTTTTGCTTTAATTTTTTAAATGAAACATCTTGTATATAACTTTTATCGTGTACAGGGTGTCCCATTTTCGACACTTTTAGGGGGTATTGGAGTTATTATCAAAGATAGAGTGTTGCGGTTTTCACTTTAGCTTCCTACTTTTTAACGAAACGAAAAATTCCGGTGCCAAATTTTTTAATCTACAGGGTGATTTTGAAAATTTTCGTTTTTTAAGCATATTTCGTATTCCCGTTATGCGTTAATTTATCAAAAAGCTAAAAACTGGTTTTAATGAAGTTTTTCATGTAAAGTTCAGTGGCGTAGTCAGTTTTTTTTTCAAAAAAGTTTAGTTTTTGAGATATTAACTAAATTTTTGATTTGATTTTTTAAATAGGACATCGTGTATATTATTTTAGACACACAACAGTTTAGTACTTAGTATTTCCACCTCTAGCTCTAGCGATAGCCTGCATCCTCCTAGGCATACTCTGCAAATGATCTTTGATCGTTTCTTGCGGAATCCGATTCCATTCTTCTCGTGCAGCAATTTTTAATTCTGTAATTGCGTTCGATGCTGAATTTCATGCCCTTATACGTCGCTTTAAGATGTGCCATAAATGGGCTATGAGATCTGAATCAAGACTCATTGGTGTCCAATCTAGAATCACAATTCCAACAGCTTCGAGATACTGGACTACTATTCTTGCGACATATACACGGGCATTATCATGCATTAGCACGAATTCATCATACCCAATGAAGCCGGCATAAGATAAAACATGCTCCTCAAGGATGTTATGTATGTACCAGTCAGCAGTCTTTTTAAATTCACCTCAATAAGTTCCGTACGACTCTTCCTACTAATGCCACCCCTAGCGTCATGGAACCCCCACCAAAGCTAAAGGTTTATTCAAGATAACATTTTGCAAAACGTTCTCCAGAGATTCTGTATACTTTATTACGTCCATCTAGCTTCCATAATTATCTCCTGATTTCATCTGCGGAAAGATTTTTTCCAACTGGAGCTCTTACAAATTGTAATCGTGCAGTTTTGTGACGTGGGAGCAACCTAGGAACGTTTTGGATTAAAACCGACCTCTTTAAGTTTTCTTATGACTGTATTGACATTCACATTAACTTGTCTTGTGATTAGTAATTCATTTTTGAGATGCGATTTCGCAAATATTGAATTCTCAAATATTGGTCATCTCTTGGCGTTGTATAACTTTTTCGTCCTTGACCAGGGCGCCTTTTGTATTCTCCAGTTTTCCTGTATCGCTTTACTATACGAGGAACAGTCGATTGATGGATACGCACTCTCCGCGCAATATTTACTTCTTATTAGCTAAAGTAACAATTTTAACACATACGAAATTGCTTAAATGTAACATCTTATCAAAAAAAAAACTACAGAATCGACAAATAAGGCAATGAAAATGTCATTTTGACCGCGACAAACAAAACAGCAACGATTTTTAGTCACCAAGGTATCCTATGCAATATTTGTAATGTGTAATATTATTGCTTCTTCAGTTCTAAAGGCTATGTTTTATCTGTAATAAATTGCAATAAAAGTAAAAAGCCGTAGCATAAGAAATTTAACATAAAAATGCATAACGATTTAAAGGAGAAGAAACATATATAAAAAAACTATAAAATATGCAATATTTTTGTCCTTGAGTCTATAATGTATGTGTTGAGTTGAGGATCTGTCCACTACTACCTGGTAGATCTATTGTGCTCCCCTACTGCTGCCCAATCGTAAGAGTTACGTTATCGACTAAAGCAAGTCCTCCAGTTCTATTTCCCTCAGGAATCTCAAGATGTCGGACGGCTTCAAGGTGGGTAGCTCCCCTTCTTCAATTTGGTGTGTTCTCAAGAATCGCATCCTAGGGCTTTCTAAAGCGCTGCACTCTGCAAGGATATGAATAGAGGTTTCGTCCTCCTCGTCACAGCATCTGTACTCTTCTCTTTCTAAAAGTTCGAGTTTCTTGAGGTGTCCCTTCAGGCGGCAATGCCCCGTCAGAACCCCTGTCAGAACTTTGAGTTAGTTTATACTCAAGCTTATGCATTGTTTGAATCTCTTCTGGTCGTAGTTCCTCAGAAGTATATTCGCTTGTCTCAATCCTTGCAGCTCCGTCCAATAATGGGATCTCCTGCTTTCTTCTTCTATCTTTAGTTCTTCCAGCATTATGCTGCCACTCATTCCTCAGAAAGGCTCTGACCTCAGAAATGGTATCTCAGCCCCTTTCCTTACGAGTCTGTCTACTATTTCATTCCCTTTTATCCCGTTATGTCCCAATACCCACATGAGGGTGACTTTATTATTCTTACTCAAATTATTGAGTTCCTCTAGGCATTCCCAGACCATCTTGAAACTGATAACTTGGGAGCTCAGCGCACTGATGGCTACTTGACTATCCGTCATGATGATAATCTCTTGGCCGTGATAGTTTTTCTCTTTGTTAAATTGAATACACATCCTAATAGCATGTATTTTTGCCTGAAAAATGCTTTGTAACCTACCCAAGCTTTCGTAGTGTCTGGTGCCGTGTTGATACATACCTACTCTAATTCCCTCCACTGTTTTGGAGCCAACTGTATACCATAAGTTCCATTCGCTCTTGTGACTCAACTTTGTGCTGAAGTTTTTCACAAAGTTAAATTTCTTTTTCATTTCATCTTGAGGCATATCCCAGATTTGTTGATTTCTGGATGAGAAATTGGGCCTTCATTTTATGACCGCGTCTCTCATCATCCTATAAATCGTCCTCTTCGCCATGTTCTCTAAACATATATATGTAAAGGTGTGAGGTTTAGGATTACTTCCATAGTGGCCGTTAGGCAGGTTTTCATTGCCCCGATTATGCATGCACAGACCAGTCTTTGAACTTTCGAGAGGTTAGCTCTCGTATTATCCAAACTGGTTCTTTGCTCCAGATCACTCCCTCATATATGATGACTAGTCTCACTATTATACATCCACTGCAGGATTTTTGGATTTGTACCTCATCTTTTTTCCGCAAAGTTTCTAAAGACCATCAAGGCTTTTGTAGCCTCGTTGATTACTTGTTTTTCATACTTATTCCAGAGAAGTTTGTTATCTAGGGTCAGTCCCAGATATTTGACCTCTGACTTCCACTCAATAACATTCCCATCCATTTTGACAGTCTTCAAATTGAGGTTTCTTTTCCTTGTGAAGGCTACTAGGGTGGTTTTTGTGGGGGTTGATGTTTAGCCCATCATCTGGCACCATTTTCTAATGTATTCAAGCCCTCTTTGAACTATGTCATACAGGATATTCTCGAATTTGCCTCTTGCGATTACGACCACGTCATCGACATAGCCCTGACGAGATATGCTGAGGTCAATCAGATCAGAGAGGAGCTGATCTTCAATTAAGCTCCACATAAGTGGAGAGGCTACTCGCCCCTAAGAGCATCCTCTAGTGGTACAGAGGGCGATAGTGTCCTGTCCTATCTCTGCCTCTGCTATTCTAGTGGAGAGAAGTCGTACTATCCATTTGTACGTCGTTCCGTCCACTCCCCTGTCCTCGAGTGCTCTTTTGACTGCCACATATGGAGTATTGTCAAAAGCCTCTTCTACATCAAAAAAGGCACACATTACAGTTTCCTTCCTGTTCAGTGCTTCTTGAATCTCATCTGTTAATTCTATCAGTGCTGTTTCCGTAGACCTACCCGCTTGATACACATGTTGATGTTGCAGTGGCACCTGTTAAAGATATTCTGTTCTAATATAATTATATACTGCTTTCTCTCTTGAGTGTATAAACTTAGTACTAAGTTTATTTGCCGAAAGTGTAGGTAAAATAGGCCCATTGAAATATATCAAACTTTTCAGAATTTTCTTTGAATTAAAAAATAACAAACCAATAAACGAAGCCATTTTTTTTATATGACACATATGATTAATAATAAAGTTTAATGATTCTTACGTCACTGAAACAACAAGATTAATAATGATTTCTAAATTATATTATAAATTATTATATATAAATAAATTGCTATTGAAATACACAAAATACTAAAAAATATTAAAATTTCATTTTTTATGTAGTTTCGTTCTTAGTAAATTCTTAATTTGGTAATAAAATCCAAAACATGAAAATGTTTTTCATTTAACTACAAATTACCATGATTTATTTACAAAAACATTTAATTATTATTCTCTCGACTGAACAAAAAGTAAATGACTTTTTTATTAGGCAAATAGAAACAAAAACCGGAATTGTACTTATCTAAATTGAGTTAATTTAGGATTATTAGCGTTGCCGACCAGAGTATTGTTTCGGTTATTCCCTGGCAGAGGAAATGGTCGGAGAGCGGGCTGACAGTCTCATTCTGCGAAGCTATTAACTTGCTTTGCAGACATTGTTAATGTAAATGTATCTTTGGGGCATTGACAGTGACCAATTGCCTCATTCTGCCGAAAAATTCATTATCCCTCACGAAATTGGAAACTCCTAACTACTTTACCGTCCGCTCAGATAAATTGTTCCCATTGTAGTCTTTAATTAATACTCGAGAGCCGAGGTCCAATCTACGGAATCGCCGTATTATTCCCTTATCAAATTAATTATATTCTATAAAATTTAAACAAGAGCTTTTCGGAATTAGAGGAGCTGCGCAGGAAAAATTGTAAAAGGGAGGGACCAGAATTGAATTTTCGACTCAATTAAAGTCGTAAATTCTACTTTAAGTTCAAATAATCATGTAAGGGAAAATTTTCGCCATTTTGAGAACATATATCTACTGAAACTATTAAGAAAGTGCAAACATAATTTACCAAAATATTTGCGTTTGAAACACTAAGTAACATTCTTGATAAATCTCATTATTGGTAGTCACAATGTTACAATATGGCGTACACTGTATAATATTGACCATTTTAGTGTCTACAATCCACACCAAAGAACTGAATGTATTTTGTTACCTTTCAACATATTAATCTGAAGTTGTGCGTAGTTTTGTGATTAAAAATATTGTACAATTACACTACAATATAAATAAATTTGACCACCTGTTCCATTGGAAATACAAGCAACTATAATATTTTTAAACATATTTTTATATAATTTTATATGTTAGTACTCTACTACTACAAAATGACGTCTTGGAAAATATTGCTATTTCTGGTCGTTAAAATTAATGGTACTGCAAAACGCTGTGGACTTTTTACACATTATCCATAACAAATTAATATTTTCTTAGTTTAAATTATAATTAAAACGATGCTGAACTATTGTTGAGATATTTTTTCTAGACAGATCATTGAAAAATAGACATGCCGTGCAGCCAACTACTAACTAGCTGATGCTAGACATGACCAATAAAAAGAATAATGAAAGGAGAAAACGTGAAGCTTGGTTATTGAAGTTAGAAAGGTGGAAATTCCAGCTTAAAATAGTTTACTAGAAATGCAATTTTAATTTATGACATCGAAAACACAAAATAGTATAAAAGTTTCAATAGGTTTTCAAAACGACTAATCAAATTAACAAATGATGATTTTTATCTCAATTTAGTATAGGGATGTTAACAATATTAGAATAGAACGCAGATGTTTGTGATTTTTTTTTTACCAATTTTACAACTATCTTCGCCCGAAGAAATATCTCCGCCAAGCTTATTCTCAAATGTTAAAATAATAAATCTTCTATTTACGAGATTTTAAGCACAAAATGTTAATAACAAAGAAACCTAAAACTAAGCGAAAAACCAAAAATTTGAAATTAATTTGTGAAAATCTACATCAGAAATATTTAAATAATTTACCACCATAAAATCAACATTTACAGCAAGTAGAAACTATAAATTCATAAAAATGTAAAAATATTGAAGAAACATTACAAAATAGCAACACTCGTCCTAAGCTTACTTAATAAATGGAGAAACCCATACTTCTTTTCAATAAGGAAAAAAATCCCTCCCAAGTTTAGGGTTTGTCCAGACTTTCAGACTGATACAGATACGACCAAATAGTTTTTATATGTTATATACAAAGTACTTAAAAAGATGTGTTTATAAAAATCACAATAAAGTGATTTTCTGATTACAAGTAAAAATAAATTTTAAAAAAAACTAGTTAATTTTACAAAGCGGCATGGATGGATGATGGTTACGTACTCTAAAGAGCATTAGATATCTAAATTATTTTTTGCAAAGTAAACTGTAAATTAACAAAATACCCTACTTGGTGTTAAGATTTTCTTACTTCAAAATTTATTTTTGGATGTAACTTCCTCTACATCTTTAACAGTAGAAATCTTTATATTCATTTAAATTTCTGAAGCATATTAGTATTTGTAAATTAATTACGCCTTGCATATAAAAGTGACTCTACGATAAACTCACGTACTAGAAGATTCCCGTGTATATAAAATTTTCTGCCCGTTTCCAATCCTATTCGTTCAAAAATAAATTTACTTGTGACTGTAGTTGACTATAAATTTTTTCAAGGTGACATTACGCAACATCGTTGGAAAAAATAAGCCTAACATTTGCCATTTATTTGCTGTTTATCATTCAAACTAGCAAAATTTGTTCTAAAGATAAGATAGATATCAAAATAACCCCAGCACAATTGACCACAAGTAACACTTCTTCTTCTTCTTCTTCTAGGTAGAACCAAGTTCTGTTATCTACACAATGCCTTATCGATCCTCGTTTGAAGTCGAAATTCAGCTGTCTCTCCATCTTTTGGGGAGCCGTCCAAACGGCCGTTTGGTGTTTAGTTTCTCTCTCATCACGGTTTTTGCTAGTCTGTCATCGTCCATTCGTTCCACGTGATCTCTCCACTGCCTACGACGGTTTCAAACCCACTTCACAACATCCCCCACTCCGCTGTCCTCGCGTATTTTTGCGTTTCTTATTCTATCTCTTAAACTTGTTCCCGGGCGTTTTGTCTTTGTTGTTTCATTTCTTGTTTCTATGCCGTAGGTCAGTATCGGTCTTACACAGACCTTGTAAATTCTTGCTTTGCTCTCAACCGTCATATGTTTATTGTTCCAGATTATGTCTCTTAGTTGGCCTGATATCATGGCCGCTTTGTTGGCTTGTGTGCGTACTTCTTCCGTTACTGCTCTGTTACTTGTTATATGTGCTCCCAGGTATTTAAACTTCCCAACCTGTTCGATATGTTTGTCATCAACCATTAGTTTGCATCTTACCGGTTCTTTTGCTATTACCATTGCTTTGGTTTTCTCCACAGATATCTTCATATTATACTGTTTGGCTGTTCGATTGAGATGGAAAAGCATTCTTTGTAAGTTGTCCTCGCTATCTGCTGTCAAGGCAACATCGTCTGCAAAGCATATAATCTGAACGGTGTTGTCTCCCATTGGATACCCAATATTTGTGCTTTCTACCTCATCAATGATTTCGTCCATGATTACATTGAAAAGTGTTGGACTTAGGCTATCACCCTGTCTTATTCCTATGGATAGTGGGATTTCTTCTGTTAGAGTGTTATTTGTTTTAATTACCATAGTGTAAGTAACACTAATTTTTCAAATTCAAGGATCTCGAACAAATATTTTGCGTATTATTTCCGTTTAACCAGTCCTTACAAATTGAACTGAATTTTTTTATAAGAAAAACAAATATTCAAGTTTTAAAATATGGTGGAAAAAAAATAGAGATGTAATAAATTATGTTAATTTTAGTGAAAATTTACCAAGCTGGGAATTTATGTGTCCGCCATTATTTTACAGAAAGCCGATATTGAAACATCTAAGGATAGTTTTTATTTAAACCTCCAGCGACTAACAATGCATCATTTTATTTTTTACCATTTACTTGTTTTTTAAGTTTTAATGACATTTGTTCCCGGTAAAACGAAACCCTTTAAAATTCAATTCCAGATGGCAAAATTTTCATTTCTCAAATGGAATCCAAAGTGTTGATTGAACGGTCGTTTTGGCCATAAGTAAATGGATCAAATTATCGCCATTGAAACAGAAACTTCTTCCTGTTACGGATTGTATATTTTTTGGAATAATAAACCTTCCTGAATTTTCGTATTGAAATATATAAATAATCTGTCGAGGTTTTACCAAGAACCGTTCACAAATAGATAATGAAAATATTTTTACTGGTATTTTATTTGAATATGGTGGTATTCTGGTTACCTTCAACAGTTTTGAACAGAAACTTATACTCGCATTATATCACTCAGAATTAGTATGTCAAAATAATTAAAATTGCGTTAGCTGTACATCAGCGGTGATAGTCAGATATAGCTAAATAATTTTATTTTATAAGATTTCAATAAAATCGAAAAGTTTTCCAAAAGAAAAAATCGGGTCAACACATGTGCAAAAAAATCTATGTAATAATAGCTAAAATTGTGAAAATGGAATTGTGAATGAGTTCCCCAACAATTGGGCGTAGTTTAGTGAAAATTAATCGAAAAATAACCTACTCTCTAAAATATTATATAGAACAAATTAGAATTTGAAGGACAAAAGTCGTATTTTACTGGGACATTGCAACAACAAAGCCAACCTGTAGTTCTATCATCAAATAAATTTGTTTTGGAAGTTGCAAAAGATGGAAAACCCCATACAATTACAAAAACCCTCATCAAAGCCTGTAAGTCAGTTAAAGTAATTCATGGAGAAGCGAGTGAGATTAATATTCGTAATATATCTTTGTCTAACAACACAATTCAGAGACGCATTTCAGACATGTCCAAAAACGTGATAATTTTAGCTGATATAAAGATATCTTCTGCCTTCTGTTTTTAACCGACTTCTAAAAGAAGGAGGGACTCAATTCGTCGACTATGTATTTTTTTATGTATATACACCGATTACTCCGGAACAGCTACACCGATTTGAATGAAATTTTTTACGTTATATTCAGGGTGTTGCTGCGGTGGTCCCATATTTTTTTGGATGAAATTGGTGCAGTAAAATCCAAGATAGCGCTTATAACATGGCGGCCCAAAAATTTAATTTTGTCCGATTTTCTCCAAAATTGGTATGGAGGAATTTTCGGGGTTGTACCTAAGGAATCTGAAATTATTTTTAAAAAATTCAAAATGGCGGATCCAATATGGCGGACAAAATATCAATTTTTTTCCCATTTTCTCCAAAATTGGTATGAGAGAGTTTTCGGGACCTCACATAACGAATCTGAAATTATTTTTTAAAAATTCAATATGGCGGATCCAATATGGCGGACAAAAAAATCAATTTTGTCCGATTTTCACCAAAATTGGTACGGGAGAGTTTTCAGGGTATCCAATATGATGGATAAAAAATTAATTTTGTCTGATTTTTTTCAAAATTGATATGATAGGACATTACGAATTTTATAATATTGAAATAAATATATCGGATCTAAGATGGAGGATTAAAGACTCTACATCTCTCGATTTTGTCTAAAGTCAGTATTGGGGGATTTTTGTTAGTGTTAATTTTTGAAGTCTTTAAAAAGTTCAATTTCATATAAAAATTTATAGTTATTTTTCACTTTTTAGCGCCTTTTTAGAAGTCGTTTCAATTTTTTTATAAAAATTTTATTAGTGTTGAATTTTAATTCTGCAGATGGTTTAAGAAATAAACAAATTGAAACGTTAAAATCCTAAAATGATTTTAATTAATAATAGCCCCAAAATTTTAATATGGACAAATTTATTTTTTTATATATGTTTAGCTTCTTGTATTTTTGACAATGGGTATTTTGCAAGTATATACATTATAACTTAGAATTTTTTGAGAGAATAAGGCTACGTTTTATTCTGAATGTTCCTAAAACGGTTTCTATGCCAAAATTAAAAATAATAAAAATACAGTTGTGATTTGTGTTAAATATGCCAAAATTATTTTCTAATGTATGTGAATTATTAAGAAATCGTAAGAAATAAAATAATATTACAAAAACTTTTTATTTTAAGTTTATTACCGAAATAATATTCTATGCAATAAATAATTAGTGATAAAATAAACCTCCTTCCGACGCCTATGACAAGGATTAAAATCCTTTTTAACACTTCCCACATCCAAATATCTATTGTTATCCAACCCAAATAGTCCATTGTTATAGACCGGTATTTTTGATTATAAAATTTCTAACCCATTCCTATAAAAAATATATGTGTCTAACAGATTTTGCCAAAGACACCGAACTAAAGAACACAGGTAGTTTGCGAAGAAAAAAAAGGGTGAAAAATAAATTATTACCATCTCTAATTCCTGAATAAACTATAGTATAAGAGGCAAAGTCGGGTCTATTTTTCTGAACTCAAAGCTCTTGGGGGGGGGGGGGATCGCCCCGCTTATTATTATTCATTCACCTGTAACCAAGAATTAAAACTGTTTTTATTTAAGTATTTACCTTTAACTTAAAGCCAGAGCATTTTTTATAATATTTCAAAAACATGTTTTTGAAGTTTACCTATCCACTTATGACCTATTTGGTATAATAGGTATAATTTAGTTAGGCAAATTATTTATTAGTATTCGAAAATGTTAATAAAACACATGTAATAATAAAGTTTTTAAAGATGTAAATAAAGAACATATCCATATCTTAGGTTTTTATATTTATTAAAACCGAAATTAATTTTCTCACTGTTGCAAAGAATTAAATTTAATATTTCAAATTCGAAAATGTATTAAATACTTGCTAAACATTATTTGTGGCACCCCTAACATGCAAAGTTTGCTTAGTTTTCATAATAAAAGCAGAGATGCCTCTCAAAGGAGCCATACCTTAAATACGCCCGCAAAGTTGTAATGAATTTTTTGAGTTCGGGCCCGCTCGGTCGGCGCGGCCACAACTCCCTAGCCCCGAGGTCATCCATCAAGGCCCCTTTGGACCACCTCACACTAAAGACCGACGCCTGCCACCCTTACAAGGGGGAAAATGGCCTCCCAACTCCCACTCCTCATCCTTCTTCTGCCGGCGCCCAGATACAGGCTCCGAATTATGCGGGGGAGAAGCCTGCATGGGGAGGAATACATTAAAAAGTATGGAGCCGGAGAAACAGGGGTGAAAGCTTCAAATCTCTCGGCAGAAAGCGGGTTCGACGTTGACGAAATAGGGTCAATATATTATGTGGGTGGGTTTGTAGGCACGCATAAATCTTACACAGTAAATTACGAAACACGCAAAGCCGTATTTATTGCTGCGCACGAGGACAGTAAGAAAAATTATCACTCGTGGATTATCCCTAATACAAAGTGTTACACTTGTACTTTAATTCTTGCTATTATAAATTATTTATATATATATATATATATATATATATATATATATATATATCATAAATTATAATAAAAACAAAGAATTATTTAGATGGAAATATTAAGTATCACTAGATACTATTAAAGGAAATTTCCTGACCGTATTTGTATGTATGTCCAGGATAATCCCGAAAAATACTCAATAAATTTTGATCTGGTTTTCATCATTGATTAATCTAAGTCACAAGAAAGATTTTTGTGTATAATGAATCGATTATGTAAAGTTTTCTTAAATACATTTTAAATAAATTAAAATATTTAAACAAAATTTGGTTATTAGAGCTTTTTGAGGCGAGAAATCAAATTCTATATATAGTTTTGATGCTAACCATGGAGGCATATATATATATATATATATATATATATATATATATATATATATATATATATATATATATATATATATATGATTCAGTATTAATCCGGGAATACATCCGTTCGTTGGTTTGGTTTCCTGTAGAAATTTGCAGACGTTTCGCCAAAATCCCATTTGGCATCTTCTGTGCTTGGTGGTTGTAGATCAACTGAAAGAAAAGTCAGTGTGCAGCGTGCTTTATACGCGGTCGCAGATAGTAGCGGTTGGTTGGCGTTGGCGTTGGCTCCGCCTCCCTCTCGAGCGCGACCGTTGGTGTCAGTTTAAGCGTGGCACGCGTGTCGGTACCATGGTCCCGCTTGAAGAGAGTTTTCCAAGTAGAGGGCAGATTCAGTGCATCGTCTCTCTTGTTCAGAGTGCCGTTCTTTTCAATTTCGATGGATTCACGAATCAATCTTGCCTTGTAATGTCCTATATTAGCGATTTGCTGGCCGGTGTCAAAATCAATTTTGTGTCCTGTCTCGTGCTGGTGTCGAAAAAGCGCCGATGTTGTCTGTTTGTTTCTTATACCGAGCTTATGTTCTTCTAGTCTAGCTGATATTCTTCTGTTGGTCTGGCCTATGTACGTTTTGTTGCAGGTGCCACATGAGACTTTATATACGCCTTGATTTTCTAGACTGATTTTGTCTTTTGGATTTCTTAAAGAAGAGCCTATTGTTTTATGTGGTTTGTAGGCTGTAGATATGTTGTGTTTTCGGAGTAATCTGCCGATTCTGTCTGTTGTGCCTTTTATGTAAGGAAGTTTAGTGATTTGTCTATCCTCGACAGGTGGTCTTGTTTCTTGCGTTGGTTTTTGTTGCAATTTTATTGCCTTATTTATTGTTGGTGTCTTGTAGCTGTTTTGTTGGAGGGCCCTTTTTATGTGTGACAGTTCCTTTTCTTTTCCTTGGTCATCAGTTAGGCGAAGGGATCTTGATATTAAGGTATTGGCTACGCCCTGTATTTGTGAGGGGTGATGGTGAGAATCAGCATTCAGGTATCTGTCCGTGTGTGTTGGTTTTCGATATACTGTGTGTCGTAGATCTCCATTCATTGTTTTGGTTATGAGGACGTCTAGAAACGGAAGCTGATTATTTTCCTCTAGTTCCAGAGTAAACTGTATCTTTGCGTGTATAGAATTGAGGAACTCGTGGAAGCAGTTGAGCTGTTGTTTGCCATGAGGCCATATTACAAATAAAGTCTCATGTGGCACCTGCAACAAAACGTACATAGGCCAGACCAACAGAAGAATATCAGCTAGACTAGAAGAACATAAGCTCGGTATAAGAAACAAACAGACAACATCGGCGCTTTTTCGACACCAGCACGAGACAGGACACAAAATTGATTTTGACACCGGCCAGCAAATCGCTAATATAGGACATTACAAGGCAAGATTGATTCGTGAATCCATCGAAATTGAAAAGAACGGCACTCTGAACAAGAGAGACGATGCACTGAATCTGCCCTCTACTTGGAAAACTCTCTTCAAGCGGGACCATGGTACCGACACGCGTGCCACGCTTAAACTGACACCAACAGTCGCGCTCGAGAGGGAGGCGGAGCCAACGCCAACGCCAACCAACCGCTACTATCTGCGACCGCGTATAAAGCACGCTGCACACTGACTTTTCTTTCAGTTGATCTACAACCACCAAGCACAGAAGATGCCAAATGGGATTTTGGCGAAACGTCTGCAAATTTCTACAGGAAACCAAACCAACGAACGGATGTATTCCCGGATTAATACTGAATCACATGTTCCCATCCGTGAAACACTACGCAACAACATATATATATATATATATATATATATATATATATATATATATATATATATATATATATATATATATATATATATACATATATATATATATATATATATATATATATATATATATATATATATATATATATATATATATATATATGTTTCTTATTATCCTTTTTTTAAGTGTTGGGCGCCAGGCACAAATAACTATACCTAAGTTTAATTGATTTGTACCAAATTTTTTTTTATTCTTAATAAAAAAATTACACAAATACACATGTGCTGTATTTCAGAATGTACCCCGTTTTTCGTGATTAGAAGTTTAAAAATATTGATGTCAATGTTCTCTTTCTCAGGTGACTTCAGATGAAATTATTTATTATTATCAGAAAAAGTCAAACCAATGATTCATAAACACAAGTACAAATTTTATTCAAAATAATACAATTATGTCAGTGGGTGCAGTTTTATGTAAAATTTATAAATCACCTTATCTACTACTAATTGAAATTATTAATATTATTTAATATACACTGTTTTCTTTTATTGAATTTAAAATTATTAAATCTGGCAATAATGTATAAATGTTTGAACGGCTAAAAATGACTAGTGTCTTAATATATGTAATTTTATTCTAAACAATCTAAAAATATATTTGTATGTGTCGTTATTATTAAAAGTGATATTGTTACAGTGCAAATTAAACAATTGATTTTATTACAAACTATAAATATTCATAATAAGGTTAGTATATATCTATTTTATCCAACTATTTTCAGGCAAGTCTAACATTTCTATTTCTTACGTATTAAATAAATACCTTTTAATCTCCAAAATTTTTTTATATCCAAGTTTTAGGATTCTGCCTTCCTTTTTAAACAAAAAAACTTAAAAAACCTTTCTCCTTTGCCAACTATTGTAACTTTTAAATATTTTTTACAGCTGCCTGCTTATTGATATTATTTATTTATTAATTTAGTAAACTTCCTTCCTTTAAAATTGTCTTTCTATCTCCAGAAATTTTTTTATCCACGCTCTATATTTCTTCCCTTTTTAAAATTTTAATGAATGAGACCAGCAATGTTAACTCTACCACAGATTAATTCAAAATATCTCTTATTTATTAGTTTATTAAATTAATGTCTTTCAGAGTGAAATATGCTTATTATTCTTACTTTATATGCGCTAATGTCCAATCCTTCACACTAATTTTTATACATTTTATCATGTCATCACACAGTTATAGACATTTAATGTCCTTTTAAAACGTGATTCAAATACAAATTCCTACATGTATATGTGAATTGGTGTTTTTCCGGTTTTCAATCCGTTCGTCAGTAGAGAAATATTGACGATGTTTCGCCAACACCTGACATTTTCAAACGATGCTTCCTCGACGGCTGCTTGACTTGGAATCCAAGTTATCCATAAAGGTGAGAATTTGTTAAGACAATTCTTTGGTTCCATGAAGAGCAAACTACTGAAAAATCAACAGAGCCACTTAATATATGAAATACCTTGTAACGAATGTCACGGGGTTTACATAGGGAAAACCACCCAATATTTACAAAATAGTTTAAACAGACACTGATACGATAAGAAGAATATCACAGCACTCTAAACACCAAAACGAAAAAAACACATACTTTCAATTTTCAGGACCCAAAGATTCTTAAAATCAAATCAATTCAACAAAAAGGAGAGTTCCTGGAAATGATTTTTAATAAGAACAATCCTAACGCATTGAACGACAAAACGAACATAAAAAATTCAGTAAAATATATTTTATCATTTTAAATTAAAAAAAAAAAGTCATTTTTACACGTCCCCCGTAAAATAATAAAAAAAAATTTAAAAAATATAAATACACACACAAACTCTGTCGAAAATAGATTTGTTTGCATACTGAACGCACTTCTTCCTGGTCTTAATATAGTAATACTTGTTAAATTGTTATGTTTTGAGTACTTTGATTGTAAATAACTTAAAATGTGACGATCTTTTGTAAAAATTTTTTTTAATAATTATGTATTTATATTTATTACTATTGTTATAGGTAAGTTTCACAGTATTTTAATTTCATGTAAACTAGCTAACGATTCGAAAATTGTTTGTAGAAAATATATTGATGAAAAACAATAAAACATCTATGAGGAAATAAATTAATCTTTGTTCCATATATATATATATATATATATATATATATATATATATATATATATATATATATAAAATATAAAAAATAAGAAGGAAAGTTTATATAATTATAGATTCACAAATGCTTGCTTTGCGAGATACGGGGTATCAAAAAGTAAATATAAATTAGGATATTTAAAAACAAATAATCTTCTGTCGATTAAAAAAAATACGTCTTGAAACGTTTTGTACCTTACAAGTTTTGTTTCGATGTTCCAGTTTATGGTGCCACTGAAACAGGCATAAAAAATCTTTTGATTTAAAAAAATCATATCAACATTCAGTATATCTTAAATGCATTCTGAGATATATAGAAAAAAACTGACTTCTTTACATCCTGAATCTTCCAAGGAAAGCATTTGAGGATCCACAATTATATGAACGTTTTTCTTATTTTTACCCTCAATATACAATATGTCCCTACTCTTTTGAAGAATCCTGTATGATTTAGGGATATAACAATATTTCAAATGTGACATTGATTGAAACATAACCGATAGAAGACGCTGTCAATTTATTTATTGTTGTTTACTCCTAAAGGGAATTTGTATTTAAGTAATTTATATTTTTCTCAATATCTTCCTGCATTTGTCTAAAAATTATTATTTTTCATAATTTTTTTACCTTGCATGGCCTAAGTTACCTAAAGATATTTATATAAAAATTACGTATTTTAATAGCAAAAAACCTCCAAAACGGAAGTACTCTTTTTATGTAGAACAGATGGGAAATCAAATTTTCTTATTAAAAGAAAAGAGAGTAAAGCAAAAAAAAAGTATGATCTTTTAAAAACACTCACAATAGTGTAAATGGTGCTTTCTACAACTAACTTCAATACTATGAATATAAATAAATTCCTCACCGCAATAGAATATTCTCTTCAAATATGAACGTATATATTTGGACACTGGGGTAAATTGAAATAATTTTACCCTTATGAATTAAATTCGTCAACATTTCACTTTCATCACCAAGAACTACCGCTGGTGACAAGGAGTCGAGCATGATTTACTGAAATACATTTTGGTATTTCTTCTAGATAGAAGAAGAAATCAATATAAATTTATTGCAGTTTATTCTGTTGGATATAAAATATAATTTTCTTTGCTTTTAAGTTTGTTGTGGTAAATACTTGGTTTTGGGAAGTATTATGATAGTATGGGCAGAGTTTGTTGTTAAATAGTTTATTTTAATAATATGTGTTTTTAAGAAATAATTTATATTATTATTTAAAATATATTTTTCGATGTCCTAGATTAACTAATAACTTTGAAATACAATTTAAAAAGAGGTAATAATAAAAGTGGTATTACCAACATTTTCCCAGCCCTAAAACAAACATTTTTCACTGTTTAATTCTTTTATGGCGTTAAATTAATTGTAGTAAGTGGTGAATTCATAAAAATATCTTTATTGGGCATTTTCATGTTAAGTTAAGCAATTTATTTTCACATTGTTTAATATTTAAAGCGTTTGTGTAGAACTTTTCTGAATTCGAGAATATTGCTAGAAAAATTCGATCCAGGAAAGTTCTTATGTAATTTTCACATATTTTTTTAAAAACTTATTTTATCAGCATAATTAGAACGTACGTAAGATATGCTATATTAAAATGGTGTCTTACGTGAAAAGTTAGTCAAAGATTGCATTGGATAATAAAGGTGTTGAAGATAATAGAAGATCTAACTACCACAATGTGGGTTATTCATAACAAAACCACGTTAAGAAGGTTCAATAAATTACTAAAAGAATAATTCTGTGAAATTTGCAGATTTTTTTTTTAATTATCGGCAATTATTTTTCACAAATAAATTTTGAAAAGTATAACAATATGTTTGAAAAAGTTTACTTGAGCAAAGAAGTCTAACAAATAAAGATAAAAAAGCTATATATTATTCTAGTTCTACGTACATTATAGAAAAAATGATTATTAGACCTGAAAAGTTTTGTCATAAAAATGGCAAATTTACTATGCTTAAATGTAAAGATAATATTTAAACATTAATATTTTATTAAAAAACAAATAAATCTATTTGCTGTCCTGTTTACATAGTTGTCTATATTCACTCTTGTTTCAAGCAATTAAAAGGCACAATATAGGTAAACATTTTGTTACCGGCAAATACAACTCTAGTTTTCTATTCATACACGTTTCAACCACCTTATAGTCTCTTCAGTGGAGTTGTATCAAACCAAGAGCAACATTCGCACAAAATTACTCTCTAGATGAAATATGAATTCCAAGATATGTCGGCACTATATTAAATCTGCCGACTTTCCCATGTCAGACTGAAAAATATCGACAGTCAAACGACATCCACCGGAGTAGTGTACGAACTAAACTGTTTGTATATATTCTTTCCTTTAACTGCTTGAAAGCAAGGTGCATATAGGCAACTATTTAAACACGGCAGTAAATAGATTTATTTGTTTCTTAATGAAATCTCAATTTTTAAGTTTCGCACTACTTTGATGGATATATAGATGTCTGACATCGAAAAATCGAAAGCTTTATGATCCTGCCGGTATGTATTGGAATTTATATTTCATGTAGACATTTGTTTTCTGTGAATGTTGCTGTTGGTTCGACACAACTCCACTGATGAGACAGTAAAGTGATCGATATGCGAATAGAGAGAGAACCAAAGTTATATTTTCGGAAATAAACTGTTTGTATATATTCTTTTCTTTAACTGCTTGAAAAAAGAGTGAATATCGGCTACTATGTAGATATAATTCTGCTTTGCACATGCGTATTAAAAAACTACCAGGGCCAAATTTCGAAAAATTATTATTTTTTTTTTGACAAAATATAAACAAACACTTCATGGAGTCCGTTATGCTAAATAAAACACCCAAAGTAAATAAATACGTAGCTTTTAATATTATAAATTCATTTATATCGCACACAACTCAGGTTAAAAGAACAAACCTAAAAATTGCATCGAACTGGTACGCTATCAAACCAAGCAATTAATAACAGGAAATAGTTGTGCGCATGCCGATAAGTGCAAGATTTTCAAAAATGTGACTAGCAGCCATTGTGCACCAATACACTTTTTCGTGTATATTTCTCAATTTTTGGCTTTAACAACCTACAAAAGTCCAGGTTCATTATAGAGGTTAAAGGTACTGCATTCTATTAAATCACACCAAGTAAGATGTTTATAAGACATTATAATTAGATATTTAATATCCATGTTTTATCTTAAAATTAATAGCAATCGATAAAAAACTAAATCAAAATTAATTAAGTAACACACCGTGTAGATTTATAGAAACGTGTCTATTGCACCGACGAAGGGAACTAAATAAAAAATTATCTCAAAACTCAAAGAGGCGAAATTAGAATTCTTTTCTTAACTGAGAAGAACATCAAATGTAACTACAATAAAAGTTACCTCCAAATACTTGAAATAAGCATTTTTCTTAATGGTACAAACTATGAAAACTTATTTATAATTTTCCTGTAGCTCTTTTCAACGCAATTTTTATAAAATTTATGTTAAGGTTGAAAACAACAGCAACATTAATCTTATAAAATAAAAAAAAAAAAACGCGAATAGAATAATAACCCTTTAAAAAACCATAAAAAAAAAAAAAAAAAATATTAACTCATTTATTATCGAAGTATATAACAGGCAAATGCCCAAATAGTACGGTAAATAAGAAATATATATGTAAATCTAAACATAACATTAAATTACAATAAACAAATATACCTAATAAAACTTTTAAAATATTGCACTAATAAAACCTTGAAAAATACTCGGATATAAAGCAATAACATGTCACACCAAGAGTAAACAATAAAAATCGCCTATTTCACAGTTCGTTTAAGAAAACTACTCTTGACTAGGAACTATAGAGGTTTTCTATATACTTTCGAACGCATGTTCTTTCAATTATTGCTCTTCTCTTAATAGCCTTTTTGTATTTGAATCTTAGTTTCTTAAACAGAATACTTAAAGATGATTTCTCCAAAGATACAATCTCTTTGTTGTTTTGTTCAGTATTTAAACTTTTTAGAGTAATATACTTTTCTAAAAATAAAAAAGACATAAGATTATTAAATATAGGTTAGCTTAGATTATAACGAAGATTATACTCTTACCTCTGTACTACATATTTTAGAGTGTATTTCGAACTTTCAAAAGATCTATAATTTTTTTCTTTTCGATAAAGCCTATTTTTTTCAAGAGAGGAAACAATTGGATTGTTTTCTTTCATTTTTCTAGTGGCATAAAAGGGTTTCCTTGAAATTTTAGGGACAGTATTTACTCTAAAAATAAAGAAACCTAATTGAAAATGTTCCTTTGCAAAAATATTTTTTTTACCTCTTGGAACAGATTCTACACGACTACCTTTTTTCTTCTCCAACTCCAAATACTCACACAAAAAGACAAATCGAATCTTCTTACCTTATTCTAATTTTTAATACCTTATTATTACTATTATAATTAATTAAAGTACTGCGAAAAACGTTTTAAAACTATAAACATGTGTCTGACATTCAGACACCGACGACATATTAGAAAATTGGAAATATTTGTACGTTTAGGTTTAGTTTTTTAATAAAAATAATACATACTTACCTGTAATAAATTATAAATCAATAATTACTAGCTTTTATATAAAACAATTTTCTGTTTTAAATTCACTTGAATGATCAAAATTTCTCAGTAACACAATATATATAAAACTCTAGACGATGAATGTCAATTAAATAACGTTTTGAAGAAATAGTCAAAAGAAAGTCTATATTCATACAACGAAATGACTCGTTTGTTTCGGTTGTCTCTTCCAATCTTGCTCTACCCATAAAGTCAGATTTTTTGCGACGTATAGCTTGGATTGAAAGAATATTATTTTGTTTTCCGTCCTTTTATTATTTCTATACAAACTAAGATAAACAGGTCTCAAAACTGTCTTTGATATATTCGTAAATTGATGACACTTGGATATGCTCCCACTGGACCAACTGTATTTAATAAATTATACACAAAGTACAAACACAACGTATAAAACAAAAAATTTGCTGATAAGCCATGTCTTCCTGTGGTTTTAAATCGGCTCTTGCTTTAATTATGTTTTTTCCTTTCAAATTTGCTTTGAAAAAGTAAAATAGTTAATAATTAATAATGACGAAAATGTATGTCGTAAATTAAAAATAAGACCCCCCTGTAGATATACGTAAGGCCCTACAGAAAAATGTATCTATAATGAAAAAGAGGATGAAATATCTTACTACAAAATGGGTCTTAGTTATCTGCTAAAATAATTTGTAAAGCTTAGGAGGGATGATGTTTAATTTGCAAATTCTAGGGTTTACACCCCTGGGATTACTATAAAGAAAAAGGGTATGTTTAATTTTATATGCGTGAGTTTCGCAAAGTTTGGGAGCATAAAAACGAGATAGCCCTCGAAAAGGGCCAAACAACAAGTTTTATTGTATCATAAAAGTCTAATCTCCAACCGTGCATTTTATGTTAGTGTCTCTGATAAGTGTATCCAAATACGGATAGATGCGCAAGTAGAAGTTTTGTTTTATTTATATATGTACGTAATATAAAAACTGTTCTTATAAAGGGTGTTTCATAGAAATATTATGTCCTTTATCACTAATATTTGTTTGCAAAATAACAGAATTAAAAAAGTCTAAAACAATAATGTAGGCTAAATTTGAGATGAAATTAAACGAAGCAATTAGAAAGAGTGAAAAAGGCTTGGGAAGAGGAAAATATGTATATATATATATATATATATATATATATATATATATATATATATATATATATATATATATATATGAAGTAAGTTGCGATCAGTAAATGAAAACTTCGTTCCAATCCTATCCTTTCCGTGTTAGAATAAATTGCGATAAAACACAATCCATCCCACTCCACCATCATCGAGATGATGGCCCACCTGTACCACCATACCGAGAAGAAAGCGAAAACTTACCCTCCCCGCCACAGTGATACGGCCGAGGTACATGTTTCGTCTCTACTAGACTCCTCAGGGTACCGACATGCATCTGTCTGTGCAAAGGAAAGTGGATATATCCACTGCTATTGCATCTCACACGGAGGAATCCGTGAAAGCCGCATAAACATATATACGCCATCCGGCGGGAGGTCGGCGAAGCCGCGTTCAGTGTTGCATGCTTCCTTCCGATCTGTCCTTTATTATATATATATATATATATATATATATATATATATATATATATTCCTCTTTTTTCTTGGATTTTCCTATATGTGTATGTTTTCAAGTTTTGGTTTCCTTAAGAATAAAATCAATTTTTAACCGACTTCTATAAGAAGGAGGTTCTCAATTCGTCGACTATGTATTTTTTTTTTTTTTTATGTATGTACACCGATTACTCCGGAACGGCTGCACCGATTTGAATGAAATTTTTTACGTTATGTAAAGGAAGTTGCTGCAGTGGTCCCATATTTTTTTAGATGATATTGGTGCAGTAAAATCCAAGATGGCGCTTACAATATGGCGGCCAAAAAAATTAATTTTGTCCAATATTCTCCAAAATTGGTATGGAGGAATTTTCGGGGTTGTACCCAAAGAATCTGAAATTATTTTAAAAAAATTCAAAATGGCGGATCCAATATGGCGGACAAAATTTTTTAACTTAGTCCGATTTTCTCCGAAATTGGTATGGGAGAGTTTTCAAGGTTGCACATAACGAATCTGATATTACTTTTAAAAAATTCAATATGGCGGATCCAATATGGTGGACGAAAAAATCAGTTTTGTCCGATTTTCTCCAAAATTGGTACAGGGGAATTTTTGGAGTAGCATATAACGAATCTGAAATAATTTTTAAAATATTCAATATGACGGATCCAATATGGCCGACAAAAAATTAATTTTGTCCGATTTTCTCCAAAATTGGTACGGGGGAGTTTTCGGAGTCGCGTTTGACAAATCTAAAATAATTTTTAAAAAATTCAATATGGCGGATCCAATATGGCCGACAAAAAAATCAATTTTGTCCTATTTTCTCCAAAATTGGTATGGGGAAGTTTTCGGGGCCTCACATAAAGAATTTGAAATTATTTTTAAAAAACTCAATATGGCGGATTCAGTATGGCGGACAAAAAAATCAATTTTGTCCGATTTTCACCAAAATTGTTACGGGAGAGATTTCGGGGTCACACATGACGAACTAAAATTATATTTAAAAAATTCAATATGGCGTATCCAATATGGTGGATAAAATATTAATTTATTTTCTTCAAATTTCGATATTGGAAGGTTTTGGGGCCTATATTACCAATCTAAAATTAATTTGAAATTTAAGATAGTGGATTTTCTATAACAGACTAAATATTCGTTTGACCCAATTTGATTGGTATTTGGAAAACTCTAAGAACTAAAGAATTTTTAGTGGTTCATTTTAGGGTGATTTACAACTTTGGATAAAATGGGTACTTTTTACCAGTTGGGAGTCATTGCGAGGTACACTAATCTCGATTAGTACTTAGTTCAAATAATTTATGAATATCATAATGAATTCTAAAACTAAAAATAGAAAAATAAAATTTTTATAAAAAAATTGAACCGACTTCTAAAAATGCGCTAAAAAGTGAAAAATAACCATAAATTTTTATATGAAATTGAACTTTTTGAAGTCGGCGCCAAATTATTTGTACACGAAATAAATATCTACTAATATATACAAATTATGGTAAGAAAGCAATTACAAATAAAGTATTTTTAATCTGTTTATGCAAATCACATTTTGTCAGGTATTAGTTTGGCGCCGACTTCAAAAAGTTCAATTTCATATAAAAATTTATGGTTATTTTTCACTTTTTAGCGCATTTTTAGAAGTCGGTTCAATTTTTTTATAAAAATTTTATATTAATTAAACTGCATATGTTTTAGTTATTATGCAAATTTATTGACGTTTCGGTCACACGTCGCTTTCCTCACAATGATTTTTTATTAACTATAACAGGAAAATTTGTTATGACATAAAATTAATAAATTAATGTTAAAATATACCTTATATATTTAAAATTTCCACAAGGAACAACATAATTATATGTTGGTAACATGTGACTAACTTTTGACACGACGCAACAAAAATTTTGCCTTATTTTAATTGTGATATTTGTGTCCATTTATTCTATTTATTAGGTGTTGCCTGGTTTAGCCGATGTAAACTCCATCGCAATTTTTACACGGGATCTCATATACAACGAGTGTTTTTTTGTTCTTTTTTGTCCAAAATGCCTGTCAAATATCAAATGAAGAGCTATTTCTTTTCTCGAAATTTTAATGCTCTGTTAAAAACTACTTATATTTACCGGAAATTTTTGCATTTACTCTTCTAGTTGCCTAGTTACACTTTAAAACAAAGAATTTTAAAAAAAAATCAAATCTAGCATATTCTTCTTTTATTCTTGCTAGCATAGTTCTCCACCGATAAAAAATCAGTAGAATTAGGTCAGATGCCAATCTTCTAGAAGATATAACAAGGACTTGCAGGAGCAGGACCATATAACCTTTTCCGGCAGTCAAGATGCACTAAAAACGCTCGCATGTCAACATATAACATGAGAAAAGGTCTGGAATTGTTTTCGAAACTTTATCCCCTGGCAAAAAAAAAGATCACTCTTGCTTGGGTACCAGAACATAAGATTATTTTAGATATTTTAGGCAAAGACGCATTTATTGAATCGAAACCAGTACTTGTCCTTACTAAGGCTTTTATTCGTAGGTGGATATTCTGGTGGATAAATCATCAATACAAAATCCTGCATTTAATTAGGCTGGTGACAGGACCAACAACCGGTTACTGCAGCTTAACAACATATCTACACATAATGGTCATCTATAATGAAAAACCGACATGTAAACTATGCACACTCTCAATCATCATCTTCGAATGCGAAATTGTAACCTACTGGAGATACTTTCAAGGATCGATTAATCCTGAAAGCTTATACACAAAGGACAAATTACTAAAAAGGCTGCTAGACCAGATTAATGCAATCGACACAATAAGTCACTAGACTCAGCACTTTACACTGTAGCCCAGTAGACTGCAGTGTAAGGACTTCTCAACCCTAACATACTACAATATATTATTCAATCAGGTCAGGAAATGGAAGTGACTGGCCTGGCTATTGGACCTTCCACGACCAATTTAAGGATGACCGTGTGTTTCCAAGGAATATAAAATATTGTGAGCTGAACAGGAACATATTTAGTGTTAAGTTCAATATAAATTGATTAAGCACATTAACAATTACCAGAAGAATATGTACTTGTACTGACTTTGACTTGAAATTAGTAGTATCATTGTCATTACCTCTATCTCTAATAATTTCAAAATTTGAAATGGAAGGTATAACCTTATTAGTTATTTATTGTAATGTCAAGTTTATGAAAAATACATAACAATAACTTTTAAGTAAATCTCAAAACGTATTTGTTGGCATAAATTTGATAGTCGCAACGTCACTGGCATTAGTCCTATTTGTATTAACTTGCCACTTAGAGAGAAAGTTAATTTTGTCAGTAATTCAATACTACAGATGATACAGTGTGATTTGTAATTTTAAAGATGGAACGGAACTAGTGTCAGCTACGGATCTTTATTACGAACACCTATCAATGAATTTGTTTCCAACACATAATGCCGATTGAATCGAAATTATCAAATGGAGATTTTTAAAAACTTAAGTAAGTTTTTATCACAAGATGTACATTCACTAATTCTTATTACAATTTGTTATAATAAAATAAAGAAAAGAAATTACAAAGAAAGACATGCTGGCTGTTCATTTTTATACAATCGGGGAATGAACATAACTTTACTCTTTACTGAGTAAACCAGATGCGATGACTTTTACTTGTCAGTAAGAATTGCAGAATTTTTGCTTTTAGTATCTAAAAAATTGTTTAAATAAAAATCTTCTAATAGTTAATTAAATTACAAAAACTGTTTGTGTAATTTTTATTTGAAATCGATTACATTTCTAATGTCCAAAATACGTTTTCCATATAATGATTTAATTCAAATCATAAAGATCGAAGGATTAAGTTGAAATGTTGCATTTGATTATTATTCCAGTCAGAACCATTTAATATGAGAATTTCTAGGTCAGTGTAATATTCTGAAAATTAAAATAAATCAGTTTTGTTAGAGAGTCCTGTATAATAACAAAAATTTCGATGCTTATACTTTTCTCTTGAGAGATAGAGATGACTAAGCGACGTAAATATTTTAACCCTAACTCCTTTTATCCCCACGCCATAAATCGTACTTGTTTGGTTGTGTAACCAAAGATATTTCTTGTTGGCAAACTATCTCCTGCGTAATGAGGAATAATTTTTCCAGATCGGTTTTAGCATACTTTTTAAAGTTCGTAAACGCGGTTTTCAGTTTGTTTAAACAGCGGTCGGGGTATTAAATTACTCTCATATTTTTTTACAGTGTCCAAAGCCGACCGTTTAAAAAATACGCGCAAAGAGAAAGAGATAAAAAGCCCGCGATGCTGGCGTAGGCGTGGCTTGTGAGCTTTCCATTGGCCGAAAACTCCGAAAAATTGTTCGCAACTCCCTCTGGAGGAGAAGCTGGCCAGAGCAAACATTATTTTTGAATGCCGTAAATTTGTGGGTTAGAATAAATATTTTCGGAAGAGTAAAATGTTAAGGACTTTTCATTATGCCGTGGAATATAAAGTTTTAAGGCTATTATGCCCGGACCTATTAGCATAAAGGAATATTTCAGTTAATTGGTGCCGTCACCGCGGCAGAGCCTGGGATATATCAGGAAATGCCTGGAGTTATGGAGGTTTTATGCAAAACGAACCGCTTTTTTGTGTATAATTACCCACCGGCGCCCTTTGTTTAGCATTTTGAGCAAAAGTTGGGATGCATTTAAAGAAAAATAACCTCAAAGAATTTGGTAATAAAACAGAATTACCGGCTTAATGGAAACGTTAACTTTCGGAGATTGTATATATACGATAAAGAGATAAAAACAAATAACCTTTTGTCGGTTTCAAAGTCAATTTACATACAAAACCAATTTCCTTTTCTCTTTTAATTTAAAACTTGAACTTTTTTGTGTTCAAATTAATCGAGTTATATTTTACTCAGGAATTTACAATTCATGAAATATATTTTCTTCATTTTTACCTGATCACTTATTTAACTTCAGTATAATCCTGCAATAAAGGGTAATACATATATTGACATAAAACTAGGTACTTTATTAGTTTCCTCAAAACTCCATTATTGATATTTCTGAACATTCCTGTAAATTTTTCTATGTGATAATATTCTGCGTTATTTTATAGTTAAAATGGTCATTTTTATCCCCAAAATATCATATATAAAATATATTTTTTTTTAATTATATAATATAATGTTCTCTCATCACTATTTTTCGACTATACAAGGGCTTATCCTTCTGTTCCACCCCTGTTCTACTTCTAACATTGTATATCAAATTCTGTTTATTACGTGTGCAAGCTCAACCTTCATAAAACCTGTTTGCAAAATTTCAAGTCTTAGCATGTTCTTTGTTCAACAGGGCAGACGTGTATATTGTGTATATTGATGAGTATAGTGTGCTAATAACAAAATGTATCTTATCAAGCAAAGACCAGCAACAGAGTATATTCAGAAAAAAAAGATGACATCAACTTCAATTCACACAAACTTTAAGATTATCTTGAATTAATATGCTGGAACATGGTAACATTGTGGTGTTGTGAATTTAAGTGTGGTAAAACTTTCTGCGAAGATGAACAGATAGGTAGATCTTATTCTGTGAGACAGATGAGTGAAGACGAGAGACTTGGTGAAGAAATACATTTATCATAATATACTGTCTATTGCATTTTAACAAAACAATTAGATATGAAAATCTGGTCTGCAATTTGGGTGGATATTCCACTCCTGTAATAACATGACTTTCTCGTTGGATTTTTTTATAATAAATGATATAGAGGTCCATCAATATGATCCCGAACTTAAAAATCCTAATATGGAAAGATAATTTCGTGGATTTACACTCCCTTAAAAATTCAAATGAGTCAATTAGAAAAGTTATAGACCCTATTTTTTGTAATGCTCAAAAGGTCATGCTTGTTAATTATTGTAGAAAATGCACACAATGGCAAAATATTATTATGCTGAACTTATATGCAAGTTGTGGGAGGTTTATAAAGAAAAACACAGAGAGAAAGTTAACAAAATGTGTGCTCTTTCATCAAGATAACGCACCCAGTCACACATATTGTAATGCCTTGACTGCTAATTATGAAGGAGGGATTTGAACATCCACTTTTTTACCCCGCCTAACCCCTAGCGACTATTGTCAGTTTTCAAAAACAAAAGAAAATATAACACAATAAGGTACGAATTTTATCCAATTCTTATTCTAAATAAATCAGTAGTAATGCATATGGATTAACACTTGTTCGTCTCCTATGCTACTTCCAACATAATTACTTCTATTTACAGTATTCGAACCACACAATAAAGTATTGGATTATATGAAATCTGAAATACATTTATTAAAAAATATAGATAAGATAAAAAACTGCCTGTAATAGTAAACAAAATCATTGTCAAGTAATACCAATTAAGTAACCTATTAAAAGTTTGAACGAAACTCTCAAGAGGTTAAATTATCCTATGATCAAAGTACACAGGTTCTATATAATATAGTCACCATTAGGAATCTTTTTGTACAATCATATCAACAAAGGGAAAATATGGAGAGGGGATTAAATTCTAAAACACAAAGTATATGTACAAAAATAAAGGTTTTGTATTTTATGATTAAATTTCCTTATTCTTGAAATATTTGAATTGTTGAACGAATAAAAATGTACTCTTCACTCGGAATTTTTACCATTAGGTTTTTGCAACAACTGATTCTGGTATGGATGCATTGTGTTGGCTATTGAAAGCCTTTATGCCGATGATCTCCATTTGTGGGCAAAAATTTTGATGTAAGAATAGAATAACATAATAAAGCTAGCAACTTTTAATTTTTTTTTGTCATGACCAACCAGAAAAACTGAAAATATTACTTTTTTTCTCAAAAAAGCTTTTATTAAGATTCAAAATATATCAACGATAGTGAAAATCGACATAGAGATTTATTAACAAAAACGAATATATCTATATAATAAGCTAGACAAATACGAACTGTCTCATTTGAAAAAAACTTGGCAGATGGGCTTTGAATTTTGTTAAGTATGTACGTCTACAAAACGTCCTTTGTACATATTATTTTATGGGTTAAAACAATTTCTTTAATCAGTATCTATAAGAGTGTTATTCCCATTGATGTTAATTAAAAAATTTTACAAATTTTATAACGCCATATGTTTTTTAAAATTTATAGATTTTTCTCGAAAATTCTGCATACACAAAAAATGTAAAAGTAATTTCAGGATTGTATAGAAAATTTTATAGGTAACCCAAAGATGGAAATATATAGGGTTCCATTTAAAATATATATATATATATATATATATATATATATATATATGTATGTACGAGGGCAGTCCCAGAATTAACCGGCCTGAGACATAAATGGCGGTAGTTCTTAAAATATAATAACCGTGTTAGATAGTACCAACTTTAGAAAGATCAAGTTTTAAGTTTGAAGACGCTACGTTGTTTATTACTTGTTTGACAGCCATTAAGAGTGAGCGCTAACTTGGTCATCGTTATATGATTCAATACTTTCATTTGAAATGACTTTGTGCAACCAATATGAAAACCGAGCTAGATTCTACTTTGGGGGAGTCTACACCTTCGTTTTCTACAGTGAAGTATTGGGTGGCATAGTTTAAACGAGGCCCTAAGAGCTGTGAAGATGAACTTCTCTGTGGTCGAACAAATGAAGTGAATATTCCAGAAATGGTGAAAAAATTCACAAAATGGTATTGGGTGACCTTCAAATAAAAGTGCACGAATTTGCAGAAATGGTGGGCATTTTAAAAAGTGCTGTACATCGCATATTGATTGAATATTTTGACATGAGAAAGCTGTGTGCAAGATGAATGCCGCGTTTGCTCACATCGAACAAAAACAGCGTCGTAAGGATATTCGAATTGAGTGTTTGGCCGGGTTTCACCGTAACAAAGAGTTTTTACGTCGAATTATAACTATTGATGAAACATGGGTTTATCACTACACACCCGAAACGAAGAAACAGTCAAAACGATGGACTGAAAGGGGAGAATCGGCTTCAAAGGAGACAAAGACGGTTCCATTTGCAGATATGCGCATGGTATAATTTTTATTGATTATCTAGAGAAAGGAAAACCATCAACGGCGGGTTATAGGCAGCGTTTGAGTGATGAAATTAGAGGAAAAAGGTCGCATTTGGCGAAAAAGAAAGTGTTGTTCTATCACGACAATGCGCCTGTTCACACATCCATTAATGCAGTGGCCAAAATCAATGATTTAAAGTACGAATTTCTTGTTCGTGCACCCTATTCGCCAGATTTAGCACTCTCGGACTATTTTATCTTTCCAAACTGGAAAAAATGGCTCGGTGACAAAAGATTTGCCAACGATGAAGAGGTGATGTCTGCAGTAGATGGCTCCTTTGAGGAGCTCGATGTTTCTTACTATAAACAAGATATCGAAGCTATTGAACTGAACATCGCTGGGAAAAGTGTATAGAGTTGAAAGGAGATTATGTTGAGAAATAAATAAAGTTTTTGTCAAATATTTTGTATTTTCTATATCAGACCAATTAGTTCTGGGATTTATATGTATATATACATATATATATATATATATATATATATATATATATATATATATATATATATATATATATATATATATCTTTTGCTCTCCTTCCTTTTCATATCACCCTCTGCGACCGAAAATAAGTTTGGAATATAGACATTTTAATCTTTTACATCTTTTATTAAAAATATTTTTTCTTACTTTTATAATAATGGAGCTACTAGACTTTGTCACACTATTGAACCACCCTATAAATATTTTTATTTTAAAATATTTAAGAATATAGCTTTTTTTCCGTTAAAACTTTAAAAAAATACATTTTTTAAAGAACACTATGGAAGACGACTACCTACTTAAATATATTTGAGCATTCATATACATAAAATAATTATTTACTAAAAAAATCATTGGGATAATAACAATTTTTCTGCAGCAGGAATTTCTTCAATCGCCACTTGAAAATATTTACATTTGTTGTTACTTTGAAGCTTCGAAGCAAAGTATTAAACCAAAATAAAAAGTTTTCTTGTACAACGTTATTCAAGAGTGAGCAGCCCTCTATAATTTATCTCGTAATGTGTTTCTTCAGGGCTAGATCTAAACAATATCCGATATTTAAAAAGGTACTAATAAGATTTCATTATTCAAAAACCGTCTTTAAATTATTATACAAAAAGTCTGTGAGAAACATAGACTCGATATCTATATAAGTCTACGAACAATCCCTTTTATTCAAAAGCTTCAACTACTTTTTTTTAGTGAACGTGAAGCTGTTTCGATAAGAAAAATTTCATTGCGTATATAGGTTAATAAGAAATTAAAGGATCATATATAATTCTCCTCCTCTTTTTTTAATTGTCGTATATTCCATTCACGCTTCGTGAATAGGAATTTTTCAAATTATTTACAGGCCGCTTATAATTCAAAGTGGATATCGGCTGCGTAAAAAATGTTTTATTGGAATATAAAACATTTTCCTTTAGAAATGAAATGTCTATATCGGCCTATCGAGAGCTACAGCCCACTTGCGCAAAACCAGAATTCAAATTATTTGCTACCAATTCAATCGACAACTCTATTTCATCCTTAACAATTTCCACGTGTGCATTTGTTGCCGATTTCTACGGCATATTATCAATTAAAGCCCATATTGCCATTGATCTATTTGACGATGCATTAAATTTTCCATGATATTAATTATTATATTGCTATCAAAATGACGAAATATAGACTACTTCTTCTCGAGGACTTTTTGAACACGTTTTAAAGAATAAAAAATATTGTCACTTAATATTCATAATGGGGTTATTAGAGAGTAGATAAACAGTGCCATTTCGACAAAAAAAAAACAAATATCGAAGGACAAATTGATTCATTATACACTGTTAAAAATAACCCTAAATTTAATGCAAATTTAATGTCAATTCTACATTAAATTTAATGATTTTCTACCTAAAATCATGAATAATGTACATTTATTTTCAATCTAAATCAATAGCAAGTTGTACATTAAATTTGATTAAATGATATCTTAAATTTCAATAAAGTACCTGAAAAGATATTTCAACTTTCTGTACATTAAAATTAATTCACATTAACATTAAAGGAATTTACATGAATATTCATGGTCCACTGCATAAGATTCGGGAAGATGGCGCAACTTGTATTAAACTTCTTATTTAGTACGATATAGGTTGCTTAAAGGATTCAATTTTCTCATGATGATATGTACATGTCTGTCGGTACTGATATAAACCAATGTGTACGAAACCGTTCTACAGATGACAGTATACTACCTATGGGGAAAATTTCCACCTTTTCCTGGTAGCAGAATATTTTGACCTCGTATTACTGTTGGTGCTTTAATATGTGAAAACATATCTTAAATTTAATGTACATAGTCACCTTATAAAATAATGATCGAAACTTTAAATTTAATGTATGGTTACATTAGTTAGACCATATTAATAAAACAAGTACCTAATATATGTTATAGTCAAAGGTCGATATGTAGCATCTTCGCAGAATTACTTGTTTATCCTAGGTTTGCCGAACGTCTTTCGTCAAACCTCGACATAGATCCGAATGTCGGCCATTGACTGACGTATGTTTAGTCAAACCTAGTCAAATATCGAAAGTAAAATAGTCTGTTTCGGGCTTTGCCTAGTCTATCCTAGAAGCAACTAAGGCAAATTCATCGAACGTCGATTTGTACTGCACTTGTTACATGTTTAAAAAGGTTTTTACTTATTAGCCTGACTCTTTGCAGACTTTCAATAAATTCATTTGCCATTCCATATCTGAACATTGAACGTGTGGGCGTATAAGCTTAAAGATACGTGACCAAACTGTGTCAACTTCTATAAAGTATCGTCATCTCAAACGCTGTATATTTTGGTGACGAAAAAAAATTGATTAAGTCATTATCCGATAAAAAAAATGTCCATAACGCTACAGACGACCAGTTATTCGATGTGATTGAAGGTGCTCATTGAGAATGTGGTCATGGTGGTAGATATCTCACAATTGAAGCCTTGAATAAGAAGTATACAAATATCACAAAAGAGTGCTTTGTTTAAATTTAGCTAAACATATCATAAGAAAAAATGTCACCCTAAAAAGGGGCTCGTAGTTAAAACGTTATTATTTAAAGAGATTCAAGTACGAAGACAAGTAGACCTTATAGACATGCAAACATGATTACAAATATATTTTAAACTATCAGGATCATTGACAAAATTTTTGATACTACGTCTACTAGATACAAAAAAGCACAGGAAGTATCTCACGTTCTTCTTGATATCCTTTGTACTTTGGATGCGCTCTCTGTGCTTCAATCAGGAAATGAGGGAGAATTTGGCTATCGTGTCGTAGAACAGTTGAAACTTATGTGGCCCGAATTGTCCATACTGCATGGCAAACTGCTTCACTTCCAAAGTCAGGAGAGTCGAGCGTACCAACCAAGACGTTCACAAAAAATATTTTTTGCCTGAATGAACGATAATAAAACTAATTGTTGCAGTGAGGGCCTCCGATTCTAACAACTGCAGAAAAATTGCGGATATCATCAATATCAGAAATTGCGGTTAAAAAGTAGCATTTACTTACTATAAATTTTCTTTTTAAAAAAAAAAGCTTTTTTTTCTAGGATGAAAAGCTCATGTCGGAATTCAAACATTGCCTGATTCGATAAAAAAAAGGTTCTTCACACGGAAGAAAGTTAGTAGAAAACGCTATCAATTCGTCCGGTGAGAAGGAAAATAACACTAACACTAGTAAGTAGCAACTTTTCTATTAAATGCTGGAATCTTCGATTACATGAACAACTTTTTAACTAAATATATTAATTTCATTTTAGCTCAAAAAAAATGGAAACATCTCGACCGTCGTCGTCTAAAGAGAAAGAAAATATGTCCAATGGAGGAAAAACTAAGGATCACCACATTGACAAAGTCCTTGAACCGTTGTCACAAAGAGAGGAAGAAAATTCTTCAACTGTTGAAACTACTTCTTTAAATGTGTTTTATTATATTTGCCAAAAAGAGAGCTTTGGCATTTATGCAGAATTGTGAACTGATCTTGCAAATTATGTATGCCGACAGCAGACGACGAAGGTTTCAGAAGTAAACTTTCATACATTCGTTGTGCACAGATAAAACTTACAAATATAAACAGAAAAAATTACTACTGAATGTTTTCAAGCTCAGGCTAATGTTATGAAACAATTATCTGATCAAAAATTTCCTCCAATCGCGATTGAAAAAACTGTAAGAGTACCGCTTCCCAGCTTCGATAAAGTCAAACGAGGTCCCTGAATGGTTTTGGGCATAATACAAGATACAATAGTTGATGTTTTATATAGAATAGGAACGAAACGCGGAATAATAAACAGATTTTTTGATAGAAACCAGATACAAGAATGCGAAGAGAAATTACTTAATTAGGATGTGCCCGACGTCCAGTTGTCTTTAAGCGAGATCAGGACAAAATATTGTCAGTTTGTGGCCATGGTTTCATAAAATGCTCCTCAAAATTGTGTAAATGTGAAAGATCATTATCTTGTCTCACCTAGGATTAGATATAAATTCGTTAGCCAAAGTCGAAATACATTATTGACCAAGACTTCTTGTCAGACCTGAGATATGACTAGCCAAACCTAGAAGCGCCGGAGTTTCGATCTCTGACTACTATCTACACTTAGAAGTTTTTGTTGAATCAGATGGAAAAACTTTTTATTAAATTGTCGTCAAATCCAATTAAACCAGACGCTGATTTTGAATGCCTCCTTTCCCTTCATACGTTATTATATTTTATTCAACTTTTTAAAGTCTGTAATGCGTTTTAAAAGTCATTATAATTTTTGATATGCCTATGTTTGTTGTACGGGATGTCCCATTTTTGACACTTTTAGGGGGTACTGGAGTTATTATAAAAGATATAGTGTTGTGGTTTTCACTTTATGTTCTACTTTTTAAAGGAACGAAATATTCCGGTGTTAAATTTGTCATGGTTTTAGTTTTTAATCTACAGGGTGATTTTGAAAATTTTCGTTTTCTTAGACACATGTCGTATTTTCGTTATGCGTTAATTTATCAAAAAGGTAAAAACTGCTTTTGGTAGAGCTTTTATGTAGAATTCAGTGGCGTAGTCAGTTTTTTAAAAAAAAGTTCAGTTTTTGGGATGTTAATCAAACTTATTATTTTTTAAATAGGACACCCTGTATATTATTTTAGATCTTGATTAAGTATAATTTAGGCTTTTAGGAAGTATAATAATAATAATAATAATTATGTCTTTATTTCTGGATCCATAAAATTAACAACATATTATAATTACTTAATATACAGGATAGTAGAGAGACAGAAAGGGCGAGTGACATCCACCCTGATCAACACAACCCAGACTGAAAGTAAATAGGACCTAAATAATAATTAAACACAGAAGAGAAAAGAAACAATACTTATACACCCAAGTTAAATACATTGATAAAAGTTCTGGATTTTTCTTCATTGAAATTCAAAAGAAAAAGAGGAAACTACAATTTTCTTATTTGTTTATCAAATGCGTGTTGGAAAACAACATATCTAAATTTTATAGGCGTGAGAGTTTTGAAGAAGTCCGGTAGAGAATTATATAGTTTAGCGACATTGTAGGTAAAAGAGCGTTCAAATAGAGAAGATTTATGCAGGGGTGGAGTTATTGTTCCTCGAAAACGAATGTTGACGTTATGCACGTGGGATCTAAAAATGATTCATCTCTATAGATATTGTGGGCTTTTATAACATATAATTTTATGGTAAAAACAAGCGTCATGTAACCGCCTCCTGCTCTCCATATTCAGCCATTTTAAGTAAAGTAGCTTATGAGATATTCTCTCATATTTACGAACTCCATAAATTAGTCGCAAACAAGAGTTTTGCACTTTTTGTATTCTTCGTTTTTGAATGGCTGTTAGGCAGTTTCCATATATTACACCCCCGTGGCTAAAAATGGAGAGCACCAGCGAGTCACAGAGCAAAGTCTTAAGTGTTATGGACAAATCATGGCGGTAACTGTAAAGAAGTTTTAGTCTAACATAAGGCTTCTGAACACAATGGGAAACATGCTTATCAAATCGCAGTGTACTGTCAAAGACAACACCCAGATTTTTAACACTATCCTCAATAGGCAGAACTGAATCGCCAATCTTTACATTTATAAGATTTTTAACAATCTCTTTATCAGTCTTCTTTCCAAATATCATTATAGAGCATTTTTTCGGAATAAGATACAATGATATGATGATTATATTTTATTTTAAAAAACAAAATCAGAATTCGATATTTTCAATAATTTACTTTATTTGTAACAGTAGGTTATGACCAATTTATAAGAAACAAAAGGCAAATGTCCAAAACTTTACAGTTTTGTCAGAATATTATTATTTAAAAAATATTTTCAATAATTTACTTTATTTGTAACAGTAGGTTATGACCAATTTATAAGAAACAAAAGGCAAATGTCCAAAACTTTACAGTTTTGTCAGAATATTATTATTTAAGAAATATTTTTGTTACATAGGCGTTTTTATTTTACTTTTTATTTATTCTGCATTTACCATGGCCGTTTATGATAATTATGTAATCTTAGTATGTTTTATACAAAGCAATGAGAGTCCCCAAGAAGCTTTTGAATTGCATTTCACTAGATATATTTCAATAGGTAAATGGGCCAATGAACTCTATCTAAGAAACTCTATAAAAATCAATTTTTACATTTTTAAAAAATTAATACGTAACGGAAATACGAGATATGCCTAAAAAACGAAGATTTTATATCTTTGATACCCACTAAAAGTGTCGAAAATGGAACACCCCGTACATTCCTTTAATTAGGGTATATTATTTAGACGATATAAAATGAAAAAAGGAGTATTTATGAAAGGATAATTATTTAACGTCCACTCATTTGCAAAATCAGACCTTTCGTTTAAATAGAGAATGGCTCTAATTCGCTCTAAGAAGAATAGAGACCATTAATACCGATGATTCTCTTATTAAACTCGTTCATCGACGAAAGTGGTTTTGTCAGATCATAAATCTACTTCTGTCTCTTCGAACGGCTTTTCGGATGAAGTGGAATTTTCCAATTAAAAGCATTAAGAATTTGCTAATTTTTTAAGTATCATTTTGTTTAATTATTCGTTGAGAGAAATTTAGTTTCGACAAAAATGAATTCATAAATGATTGTAAATTCAACACTATAACAAAAATTATGTAATTTTTTTACATATTATGATTAAAATAATATAATTATATAGATGGTTTAGAAATATTAAATTATTGTTTATTGACATTTTAATTAACTCTGCACTGTGCACTGTTATTTAAATGATTTTTTCCAAGTTAAAGTTGAAAAATCAAAGACTGCCGTTAAAACAGGCAACATCATCAATATAAAAATTTTCAAAAAAAAATTTATGGGGAAATCCACCACAGTAAAAATGAAACGATTGATGTACTGTCAATTTTTTTATATATAGTACTCTATTAAACCGATTGTGAATGAAAAAAAAAATAGCCGAAAAAAATATTCTCTTAAAAATGACCTCAGTTACTGAATATAGTAACTAATGTAATTGCAGTTTACACATTCAGAAAAATCTCTTTACCATACTATTTCAAACCTAATTAAATTTTAACGTGTCAAATTGTCATGGAAATAACAAAGCTGTTATTTTTCGTAATAGGCGCAGCCTACTTGCATGTTTTGCATTGGTTTTTTATATCCAGTAATCCATATTTACAGCAGTAATAAAAATTGTCTTTCTTAAACCATAATATATTTAGAGGATTTCAAAAACTTTTACAGTAAATATAAACTATTATAAATTTTGGAAAGCTTTAAAAAATTGAAATCGGGGGTATTCTATTTAAAAAAAAAAGTTTAAGTTTCGTCTATAACGTAAAATTTAATGCATTTAGAAAAAAAACTACTGTTTTTACTTTTTTATGAACTTACATATTAACTATTTTACAAAGGGGAATAGGTATATATTAAGTGTAAAACTTTAAATATATTTTTCTCAAAACTGCATTTTCACAGACGGTGGCCATATTTTAAAAATCATTAGATGAATTGAAATGAAAATAATACAACATATCCTAAACATAACCAACTAGTGGTTAATCGGAATAATTAATAAACAATAATAAGAGCTTTTTCCTGAAAATTCGTAAGTACGTCTTCACAGGCTGCCATTTTGCTTAATTTGAAAAGAGATGTAGCATCAAAAAAAACTAATATTTTCTTCTTTTGATTTTGTTTTATTGATTTTAGATCAACCAAGTACTCATGGTCACCGCAAGGCACTACTTTTATGAGAGCATTCAAAATTCAGGCAGATAACTTGGTCCAAGATTAACATCTAGATTTAAAATTTTTATGAAAATTATATATAAAAACTTGGGATTATATGTAAAATAAAAAACACAACAACAGTTATTTTTTTTAATTCTTATTTTTTCACCCCCTAACCCCTTAAGGTAAGTTCGTAGCCTTAAGACAAAAACATTAATTCTTACTTGATGAGAGTATAAAACTTATTCGAGACTTTGTACAAACAAAAATAAACCCAGTGCAATTCTTAGTTGATGTGATGCCCCAGGATAAATATTATTTTGCAAAGAAGTCAATAAATTAAAAATATTTAAAAAGGAAATAATTATCCTAAATTTATAAAAGGGAAAGTCGAATTAAAATCAATTTTATTTTAAAATAAAAAAAAATCGAAAATCTTCAAAAATTTGTATAAGTAAATGTTCTTTTCAAAATTCAACAAAAAGGGAATAAAACTTTATTAAATTTAAAATATTAAAATCAAATTATTTTCCTTACCTTAGATCAAATTTTTCTATCATAAAAATTACAAATATTATCAAAGACGCGAACTTCTACTTGCACCTACTGTAAAAACTTGAATAATAATCTAAACTGAAAAATCTGGATCTAGACCGCCCGATATGTGACGTATTTTGGTTCTGGAACGCTGAAAAATAAGTAGGGAAGGAATGAAATTTTACTTTCCTTACGTAGGAATCACGATCACGCGTATTTTGGTGAAAACACAAGTCTATCACGTAGACCCTCAATCATGTGACTTTTGGCTAAAAAACAAGTACTATTGGGAAAATCAGGATTTTGTCAAGGCGTCACGTCAAACTTATATATATATATATATATATATATATATATATATATATATATATATATATATATACACATATATATATATATATATATATATATATATATATATATATATACATACGAGCAATCTCGCTATGGAAAGTGAGTTGGGAACGAAAGTTAAAGATATGAGTTAAAAATGAATTTACAATCATAATAACAAAAATTAAAAGTGTTAGTTGTAAAGTTAATTGAAATGGAGGATAAAAAATTAATTTTGTCCGATTTCTTTCAAATCTGGAGTTATTTAAAAAAAAATAAATATGGAAGATCCAAGATGGCAGACTAAAAATCTCTCGATTTTGCCTAAAATCAATATTGGAAGATTTTTGTTAGTGTTAATTAAGAATTTGAAATATTTTTTGAAAAACTCAATCTGGCAGATTCAATATGGCGTCATAAAAATTTTACATTTTTCGATTTCCTCTAAAACTCATATGGAGGTTCTTGAGGATGTAAATTATGAACTTAAAAGTATTTTTCCAGGATTCAAAATGGCGAATCCAATATAGCGAACTAAAAATTTCACATTTTTCGATTTTGTTCAAAGATGGAACTGAATCGTTTTTGAAGATGTAAATAGCGAATATAAAATTATTTTAAGAAAATTTAATATGTCACATGCAATATGACGGTCTAGAAATTTTAAAGTTAATTTTTTACAACTGTTAGATTGATAAGATACAATATGAGGGACTGAAAATTTTACATTTTCCGATTTTGTCTAAAATTGATGTTGCGGGGTTCTTGGGGCGTATAAACCCTCAATATGCAGAATAAAATATATCGAGCTAAGAAAATTATGTCTCAAGTTCTTTAAATATCGATATTGGAAGGTTTTGGTGCCTATATCACAGATCTAAAATTAATTTGAAATTTAGGATAGCGAATTTACTATGACAGACTAAATATTTGTTTGACACAATTTCACTGGTATTTGGAGAACTCCAAGTGACAAAGAACTTAGTGGTTCATTTTAGGGTGATTTATAACTTTGGATAAAATGGCTACTTTTTTGCCATCTTGGAGTTATTGCGAGATACACTAATCTCGATTAATGCTTGGTTCAAATAATTTATGGATATCATAATGAATTCAAAACTAAAAATCAAAAAATAAAATTTTTATAAAAAAATTGAACCGACTTCTAAAAGTGAAGTGAAGTCGACGCCAAATTATTTCTAAATGAAATAAATAACTACTAATATATCCAAATTATGGTAAAAAAGCAATTACAAATAAAGTATTTTTGATCTGTTTATGCAAATCACAAATTGTCAGCTATTAATTTGGCACCGACTTCAAAAATTTTAATGTTATAAAAATTTATAGTTATTTTCACTATTAAGCGCACTTTTAGAAGTCCGTTCAATTTTTTTATAAAAATTTTATTATAAACTAGTGTCGTCCGTATATATTTTAATAGAACTTAATCTAAAAAGTGTCTTAAGTGTTTCTGTGTTAGGAAAACCATTTTCAAGATGTTCAAACCAGTAGTAAGTCCTCTAGGACCTCATTCCGCTCTCCTATTTAACCTGCTGCTACTCTAGCTCTGGGAAAGTTTGAAAAAGTGTATGAAAAGATAGATAGATTAGGGGCTAGGCGATACATTAATTTAATCTAACTCATATCAAAATGACATGAATAAGTCAACACTATAAAAGCGCAAACAAATTTCGTTAGGAATTAAAATTTAAAAAAATATCTATATATTCCATTCCTGCATAGCCAAGTTTAATGCTAATTTATGGTATTTCAAACAATGTAATTTTTAATTCAATAAGATATTTTATTATATTTATTTTGATATAAATAAGTTTATATTAATATTTTTGTTTTTTAATCGCCAGATATGTGAAAATCAATAAAACATACCAGGGATTCGAACAATATTTTAAAAATTAACCTTCAACTGATTTAATATTATCTCTCTTGAAACATAACACATGTTTCTCATACCAAGGATCAGTTAAAAGCTTTGTAATTTTAATTATTCTAAAACAACATGTATATTTTAACGCGTAATTACCAATGTAAAGTGCTAAAGTCCGTCCAGTAATCCTTCGAAGCCATTCCTATACATCCTGACCTATGTATAATTGCGATTTATTGGTAAATTTATTTTTAAATAGCTCCCGCTTCGGAAACCCGGTCATATATATTTTTTGAACCGTACCGTTTCATTTGTAGGCATTTCGGAATACAAATCACATTCTGATGGCGTCGGATCTACCTGGATTAGGGCACCCTATGTCCAGGCACGATCTGGCGATATTGGTCGAAGCAGGCCTGCCATTGGTAGTGTGAGATAAAGGTGGAAAGGCTCAAATGTTCAGGTAGTTTTATCTATCAATTTGAAATAGACTTTAACCGATGTTAAATTTGACAAAATTATTTTTGTAATTGGGATTAAAAAGCCACATTTTTTAGCAAATGTCTTCCTATTTTTCTTTTCTCCTTGGGTTATTAAAAAGTCGTGAATTGCTTGATAATAAATTAGATTTATGTGTGCTATTTAATTCAGTCAGGTAAGGTTAATAAATTGAATTTTGGATATTCCCATATGCTTTAAAAAATATATGTTCAATTTATATATTTCTTATCTTTTTCTAATCAGTTCATTGGATAAATCATAATATAATTAGGACAAACAAGTACACAATGTCATCAGTAAAGTCTGCATTAGGTGGAAAAGAAATTTTAAATGCGTTTAATTTTTATACTATGATTTATTTTTCTTAGAAAATTTGAGCCTTTTCAATTAAATTATTTTCTTAATATTAATGTGTTTTACTTTTAGTCACAAACTATATTTTCAAAAATAGTTATTTTATAAAGTGACCTTATACAGGGTCAAAAACAAATAAACTTTGCATCACATGTGACCAAATTTTAATCACTCTATTTGAATTTTGTAGAAAAACACACATTTAATATGGCGCTACTTTAAACAAAATATGTCTGGAATAAAGCATTGTCAAAACTACGAAGTTTTACGTAGGTTGCGTTGAGTCTTATTTTGCAACAGTGGTGCAATTTGCAAAAAAAAAGGCAAAAAATCTAAATTATCTTATACAGCTGAAATTTTGCACATGGACTGAAAATTGCATTTAGAAAAACTTTTTCTAATAACTTTTTTTGATATTTTGAGATATAACTCCACTTTCGAATTTTTTTTTGGAAACAAATTAAAATTTGACAAATAATACTAATCACGTGACTACTATTTTTTTGGTTAATTTTCATTTCGATCGAAGCAGAAATTGTTGCCAAAGTCAAATTTCGAATAAAGCTATTAATAAAAAAATCCCATGTTATTTCACATTTTTGTGTGGTAAAAATGCTATACGGCTTTTAAGTTTTGCTATTAGTTAGCCATGACGGAGAAACGCGGCGAAAGAAAACAATAGAACGCTACAGATATGTCACTATTTCTTGTCATTTGACAATTATGAATAAAAATCATGACGGGGCGATTAAATAATACACATGAAAACTATTTAAATATGTTTATTATCTATGGGGAATATAACAAAGTTTTGTCTAAAATGTACCAGACATTTGCTGATAGACATCCAGATAAACAAAAACCGTCATGGAAGTATTAAACGAATATCGGAAAATTTCAAAAATTTTGGCACCGTTAATACAAAAATGCATAAGAGGAAAACCTATTCTCAATGAGGAAAATATCGAAATTGTAGTTCTGGGATATTTTGCAGCATGTTCTATGACATCGTTAAGACAAGTGACTCTACAAACAGGAATCATAGCTTCCACCCTTATTTAATATCTTTGGTTCAGCACCAACGATAGTGATTTGCCGAAAAGAGTGCAATTTTTCAAATTTTATAATCACAATGATACAAGACGACCCTCGATTTTGGAACAGTATAATTTGTACTGATGAAACAGAATTTACGAAAAATAGCCTTTTTAATAGATAATTCTCATTTTTGGATTGATTTAAATCCTCATGCATAAAGTGTTTTCAAGAAACCTTTAAACGTATTTTGTGCTGTAAGAAATGGTGGGATAGTGAAACTACAGTTTTATGAAGAAAATTTAAACAGTAATTCATTTATAATATAGTATTAACTTTTGTAGAAAAATGATGTTTACATATTTATATACTCTACAAGAGTTAGAAAATCAAGATTTAAGCAATTTACCTCTGGCAAAATACAGGCAAGTTTTGTACCAACACGATGGCGCCCCACCACACAGAGCCCGTTCCAGTTACCAACTTGTTACAAGCAACATTTTATGACAAGTGGATTGTCAAAAATGGACTTTTTTTCGTGGTCTCCTCGTTCTCCTGAGTTGACTGTGTTAGATTATTTTATATGGGAACGATAAAAATAATCGTTTATTGTAATCCAACGATGGAGGACTATATGGCAGATTAAATTAAAGCGGCCATCCATGACAAATTAACTCGAAGATGCGATAAATGTTTGGAAGTTCAGAGTGAACATTTATTAAAATAGTTGTTTCCCTGTGTAGGTAAGCCGTTCAGCATTTTTACAGTACAAAAATATTAAATTTCATTGACCTTATACAAGGTCACCCTTATTTTTGATGCTAAATAAGCATTTTAAAAATTAACTTATAACACTTTTTCGAGTTATTGTTTAATGTTAGTTTTTGATCACCCTGTATTTATTTATTATCAAAATATCAACACATTCCACTAAAATAAATCTCCTTTTAGAAAGAGACCAACCGCAATTAAATCATAAAGGTTTTTATCTAGGAGAAATTGATAGTTATGTTTAGGCCATCAAACGCAATTTTTGACATAAAATTTAACAAATTCACTAACATAGTTTAACTTTAAAACCGGTCTAAATTGACAGTAGAGAATTTAAGCTGCCAAGGGTAACAATAATTCAGGCAAGTTTTGAACCTTTAAAATACAATTAAAACAATATCATAAGAAGAACAAAACTGGTCATCTAGAAAATCTAATTTCCAAGGCAACTAGATAGGGGCTAAGTCGTAAACCTTAGTGAATCTAGCTATAAAATTTGTCAAAAACAGTTAGGTATAGGACATTATACATAAAACATATCTACAATTTTGCATAGAATCTAAAACTGCAATAACATATAGGGGATTCCATTTAAAATAAACAAGAAGGCATCAACTTTCGGCATATCCGGAAGTGCCACCATCTTGAAAATATTTTAGCCGAACTGCCCCTATCGACTTTAATAAACCGACAAATCTTAAAAATTTTCTAGTATATTTTCCGAGAAATACGTCGTGGCATTTCGTGGCGGGACACACTGTATATGAAGGGCATTAGAAAAGTTTTCTAACAGTGAAGCAAAAAACATTTTTTTTTAATCCTTCACTTTCCCCCATAATCTCCCGTAATTTCAACGTACCAGTGTCATCTGTGCTGCAAATATATTCAACTGGAAAGACATTATCTCTCAACTGGTAATTGCGTGCAAAATAATGTCCTCATTTTTAAATTTTTAGTGAAAAAATATAATGTACGGCGCATGGATTTTTGAGCAATTATTGGTCTAATTTTAATAAGTGTAAACTATTTAATGCTAAAAGCCCTCCCGGATAGTCATATTTCATCGTTATACTGTCCAAAATACGAACGGAACTTTCCTAGCCTCAAAAAATGTAGAGAATAGAGACGAAAGTAAAAATTCATATCTGAAAGTCACATCTTGACCGATTTGAACAACCGTAAATTTAAAATAATCCTACTTGGTCATGCTCTGTGGCTATGCTACATAATCATGAGCTAGAATTTGCTAACCTAAAGGCATCTAGTCAAAAAAGGAATAAAATGAGAGTTCTGGTAACACTACTTTACAGCCAATTTGCAAGTGTAATGTAAACGGAAGTCTTTGATTAATATTTGGCCTCTAAATGCGAGAATAATGGTAAAAACTTCCTAAAACGTAAGAATTATGAGTTGTGATTTTTTCAGCGTAAACAAATGAATATTTTAATCATATAATTTTAAAAAATAATTTTTAATATAGTCGAAAGCGATGTTGCCAAATTTACGTTTTCCATAAGGTAGGGAAATTATACACAATCTGGCAACACCACGTAGGTGTGTCTAGGGACAACAAGTCAACCACGAAGTTTCAATCACATAGGGTTTAAAATAACGGAAATACCCATTTAAAGCTATTTAATTCCAAATTTCACTCTGCCTCGAATCTACTTATAGATGGCCGCTGTATTCGAGAAGTATGCCCTGTATACCCGAAGTTTCTAGAAAATACCGGTAGTACGTAACGGCTATAAACGTAGCTGACCGGCAGTTGTATCATCAATATTGATTGCAGCAGTTTGCATCATATGGGTATGGCAAACAAACTGGCGAAATACTGAAAAAATATTCATTTTTCGAAAGATATGCAACAGGACAAGTTGTCCGGAATGACCCAAGGAAATCGGGGGTGTTTGGGGATCGCTAATTATGAATCTGAAGTCAGAACTTGATATTTCAATATCCAAGATAGTGGATTTAATACGGCTGATGTAACAACAATCGCCAACACTATAAAAAAATCAAATGATTCCAGCCGAATATTGTTACTCGGGATTTAAGTAATAGGATTCGGCCGGAATCATCGATTTTTTGTGGTTCTTTGATTTTCATATACGTCCTATTAAATCCTCCATCTTGGATATTGAAATTAGCAAATTCTGACTTCAGATTTATGATTACTTTTCCTGTCACATATTTTTCGAAAAATTAGTATTTTTTCAGAATTTCGCGAGTTTTTTTACTTACCCATATGAAGCAAATGGTCGACAAAACAATTTTCCATAAATTTTTTAGACGACTTAAATTAAATTTTCAAGGCAGTGAATGGTACTTTCAGATGATCCATCGTGTCATTTCTAAAAGTGTTATGCTATACTGAAACATAACCTCCAATGTAACAAAAAGCAGCGGTTTTTGCACTTTTAGGTTAGGATATCTCCTTTGGAAAAGTATAGTCTCATTTGTAGGTCTGATGTTAGGGGAAATTTTGTAGGCCTGTGTAATTTTAGAATTAGAAAGTAAATATACCGAGGCACAATATAATTATGAAACTTTAAATTTAAGCGAAATGATACTGGTGGAGCCTTCTGCAATATACATCGAAATTGTAATCATATGTTGAGTTCTTATTTTAAAAAACTCCAAATATCAAATTTAATTGGAATCATTATTAAAATAAATATATACAAAAGAATTGCAAAAAATTATTACTTTGACTCCTTGTATCTCGGAAACTATCAACTTAAAAACTTAAAACCAAGGTAAATTGGGCTAGATCCGCATACTTTAATTTCATGAGTTTTTGCTAGCTATTTGTGTAAATTTTCAGAGAATTCCTGTATGTCAGATTAGCAAGTAGACTAATTTACAAAAATTTTTATGAAAAAAACTTTTATTACCTTAAAAAATTGTATTTAACATTGTTTTATTTTGTAAAATTTTCCAAAACCTGAAGCTGTATGTACATATTACATTGGTTTTTTATTTGAAAAGTTAATGATCTCTGCCTTCCATTATTTAGCGACAATTTTATAAATTTGGGTTTTAATATTTTCTGCAGCTGATTTTACTGGGTGTACTTTTAAAAATAGAACTTATTTCTTGCATACTTTTATTTATATAACTTAGAAAAATCTTCAGTTATTTATATAACTTATAAAATCTTTCGTATTTCAAGATTTAGATAGGAAATTTTTATTATTTCAATGGACAAAATATTCAAAATTTTAAAATTGGCTTACTTTTAGTAAACGTGTACATTGAATTAACATATTTTTAAAGAATGTCATTTAGATAAAGAAAATAATGAAATACATCTATCTGCCTAATTATACACTTTTTATTTATATACTGTACTAATAACAACTTTGGCTTTAATGCAGAATACGCATAGAAACTTGCTGTCTAAAAGTCATTGGGCATAAAATATCCTGTGTAAATTAAACTTCTCTAATTTAAATATGAAACAATAAAAGAAATATTCAACTTTTTGGAAGTTTACCAAACGAAGTATAATTATGGAGCCGACAATACCCATAACGAAAAACAAAAAAGAACCAATCTCATAAACTTAAAAAAAAACTTTAATGAAGTATTTTTCAAATATTATTTATTGTTTTATTTTGCCCTAAAATATTTTTCACGTTTCAGGAAAGTAAAATAAAAAATCGAAACTTAAAAACCTTTGAAGAAAATTAAAATAAATGTTCAATAAAATTTTATTAGGTTCAAATACCAAAAAGCTTTTCGCTTACAAACGGTCAATAATAATTACAGTAACCGTACACGAGATCAGCTGCAACAACATCGACCAAAGTGCTGACACAGACCGGCAACGTATTAAAAAACATTAAAAACGACAAAAAGGAATTTAAAAAAAAAACAAAGGCAATACGTCACGGGCTCGCACGTGAACGTTATATGCATGCATGTTTGTTCAGAGTTTTAAAAACGCGCATTCCAAAACAATAATACTCAATCAATGATAGCAATGAGCCAATAACCAAATGGGACGGGGACTTGGTAGGGGGATACGTGACAACCCTGTTTACAAATGTAACGATTGATTCTTCAATGTTGTTTGAACCGCACTGATATGTTCACGCTCGCATCTAGAGTGCCCTGTGCTGTGTGCAGTGATTATTACTCTTCAACCCTCTGTGATATCTTAGATGGATCCGCCCGTAATTACTTCAAGCATGCTCCAAAAAAGAGGTACGTTGCGAATCGTGCGTTGTTAGCGTATTTCGCATTTTGAGCACGCTTTTTGCTATTGATTTTCCTCTCTTAAATGCGTAGGACACACCGCGTCTCAAAAATTTGTTTTTTGGGCGGTGCGTCCTTTAGTATTTGCTTTCCTTGTTTTACTAGCTTGATGTCTTAGTGGAAATATTTTTTGTAGTTATGCGAACAGCTACGCAATTATCTTATGAAAATTGTTGGCAAAATAACATTTTTAATTTTCTGCTTTTTATTAATTTGAATCCTGAAAGATGATAATTTGTTAGTTTTTATTTAGCCACAGTTATATAAATTTGGGTTTTAATTATTTTCTTAACCTTTCAGTGTATGATAGCCAATATTATATATTTTATCCAGCCGATTTTAGTGGGTTTTCTTTTAAAAATAGAACTTATTTTTTAGTACCTTTATTTATATAACTTTTATTACAAAAATCTTTGTAAGAGATTTTTTTTATTGAAATTAAATCATACAAACTTACGTATTTCAAAATTTAGATAGTTAATCTTAATTATTTTAAATTGCAAAACAGTTAAAGTTTAAAAACATGCTTACTGTAAGTAAAGGAATAAATACATTTAAAATATTTTTAAAACTTGTCATTTATGATAAAGAAAATGAAAAGATACATCTACTTGCTTAATTTTACAGTTTTTTTTATAGACTAGACTAATAAAAACTTTGGCTTTAATGCACAATACGTACAAAAACTTTCTTTCGAAAAGTCAGTGGGCTTAAAATATTCTGTATAAACAATTTTTTTTCTAATTGGAACATGAAACAATAAAAGAAATATTTAACCTTTTAGAAATTTACTTAACAAAGCATAATTACGGAGCCATCTTATATCTAAACATCGATTTTGAAGAACATTTTTATATTATTGATCTAAAAAAAAAACAAATAACAAATATATATTTTTAATAATCTAATCTTATAGTTAGATCCTAACATTTTATACGCATTTATCATGTAAGAGTTTAAGTTTTTAAAATAAAAATCCCAACCAATTATTTTTCTTGAAATACATATACTATTTTACCATCTTAGAGACAATATAATATTGTTATTATTAAATATCCAATCTGTCTCTCTGAATTATCATATCCAATTTTAATGAACTCTGTTACATGTAAAAGGTATTTTTTAGAAAAATGAGTATATTTAAATAAAATATTCTTACGATTCTAAAGGGGCCAAAAGAGGAAGTCTTTGATAATATGAAATAAAAAAAAACAATAATTTCTTAAAAAAAAATAAATAAATGTAAATGTGAATAGTATATGTTTTTGATGGCCATGTTTTAAAAATTTTGTTTTTGCACTAATTTTTGAAATAACAGTTGAGGACAGAAACTAATATTTTTATTTAAAAATACTCTAATTCGGAATTGCTTCATTTGATTTTAATAAACTTAGACTTGCATAGGAGGCAATTTCTATATACTAAAAGAGCTTAAATAAGTTTTAATAAAATTTTGTCCATCTACCATCAGATGGCGTTATTTATCGAAGTTACTTGGCTTAAAATAGGTAAAATTAGAACTAATTAGAACTTGCTTTTGTTTTTTAAAATCGCAATTTAGGGGAAAAAATTATATTTATGCACAGTTTAACGAAAAATGGTTACGTTAGTCAAAAGATAATCTTTAATACCTCCATAAAAGTCATTATTTTCATCTATTCTATATTAAATTTCTAAAAACAATAGTGAGTTCTGATTTATGATTTTGTTTTCCTGGTTTTAAATATTGTAAACAAAAAATCTGCCTTTTCAATTAAAATTTTGAAAAAATTACTAAATGTGATAAATAACGCCATCTGACGATTGATAACTAAATAATAATAAATGTAATTAAATACCTTATGCTGCATAAGCTGTTACCTAATAAAAAAGACTAAATTCATTAAAATCGGACAAAGTTATCCAAAGTTACAGCATTTTTTTGAAACAATATTCCTTGCGTCTTTCTCCTTTTAAAGCAGAAAGTTAAGAACAAAAGTTTCTATATAAGTAGTAGATTAAAAATATTAAAAGACACATACATTTATATTTGAATTTGATAAGAAAGTATTTTTTTCTATTCCATATTATCAAATCAATTCAGAGTTACAGTATTTTTTGAACAATACTCTTTTCCTCCCCTTCACTTTATTTTAAAAGTTTGAGCAAAATGTTTAAAACAAGAGATTTAAAATGTAGGCAGTAAATATTAAAACATAAAGGGTTACCTGTCTCCATATTTAATTTTTTTAAGAAATCATTAATCTATTTTATATAATAAATTATGCCTTCTTAAAGCCTATTTAGAAACATAAAAATATTTTATATCAATTTGCCCTAGTCACATTATATGTTTTTTTTCAGAAACGTCAGTAACCAATATTTCAAAGATACAGTGTGTCGATAGTCCTAACAAGTCAACCGTTATTTTTTATCCCTCAGAATTTCTAAACAATATTCTTATAAGTCGGTTATATAAAAACATCAAAAGAAGTAGGTAACCTCTTTTATTATAAAAATTTCAAATTTTCTATCGAGCCATCTTCACTTTTCTTCAGCATACTTTTAGGTTCTTGTTAATTAGTGGACGTTCTTTTACGTATTTTTTTTTATCTTTAAAACTGTCAGAAGTTAAAAATAAACAGCCGGATTCACTAATATGGTTTAAATTTAAAACTGCCCTAAACTGACAGCAGAGGGCTTAGACAAGAGCAACAATAAGCCAGGCAAGTTTTAAATCCTAAAAATACAAGCATAAAAAAGGCATTTTATTTTACTAATAAATCGGTCAAAATGAAGAACTTCATTTATTTTCGGGATACAACTATTTCTCTTACAGATTTCAAGGCTTTATCGCAAGGTTCTTATCCTTAATATCCCAATATAAGCGTTTATTTGTTGACATATATAATATAAATTTTGAAAATATCATAAGCAAAACAAGATTGACCGACTATAAGATTTAAATTTTATGGCAACTAGATCGGGTTTAAATCTTAAATCTTCTCAGTGAATCTGGCTGAAAAATTTTAAATTGGCAGGCGTAACAATAAATCAACCTAATTTTGAAGCTTAATGATATAAAACCACGTCAACAAAAATTAAAAATTTTGTTTACTTTTCAGGAAACAATTATTCCTTTTATGAATTCCAAAACTTTACTTCTAATTTTTAGTTGGCATATACAATACAAATTAATGGCAACTAGACCAAGTATAAAAATGAACTGTTTTTAATGAGTGTGCTATTTTTTCTATCCTTGCTTAATTTGCTAATGTTAGTTCAGTGTACGCTAAATACAATACATTTCTAAATTTATATGGTTCACATCAACCTAGATGTTTGTTGACATTGTTTAATGTGCTAGATGTTAAATATATTAGTAGACTATATTTAGATATATGTTATTTATATTTTTTGTTTATATGTGAAAGGGATATTTCTGTCCTTAAGTAATTAACATAAAATAGGACAGGGCTAGCTTACCAGTTATCATATTTTATTTTTTTCAACAGATTTAATGATGCAGCTTAAAATAAAATAACTTACACATTCCCATACAAAGTTTTTTTCAAACTCTTCTGGAAATTTTACATTTACAGTTTATTAAAAAGTGCAATATTTTTGATTTTAGTAATTTTGAAAATTGGCATTTTTCGTGTGACGTCGTTATATGCCTAAGAAAATCTTGACGTAAATCTTCGACTGCAATATTTCCATCTTGAGTTCTTATTCATACCAAAAATTTTCTATTTTAATATTGCAAGGGAAATATATTGCATTTTAACAACACTCTAGCGTCGTTGGAAGTTCACTAGTCAGATATTTTTTAATTAACAATTTGAAAATAGTGTGACCAAATAATTTTCTGAAATTTTAGCCATAACTAAAACTTTTAGTTTCATTTTGAATAAACAAATTGGAATTAGTATAATGTAGTATATATTTCAGCTACCTGCATATTACGTGCATAAAATAATTCTATGTTTTCGTCGTAATTAATAATTAGTTTGAAACTTAATTCTCTTTTTTGCTCCACTTTTCTCCTGACTTTTAATTACCTAATTCATTTTACTTCCAAATTATCTCTCTGAAAGTGTGTGTAGATAAAACGGCTAGCGCAACAATTTTAAAACCGCTGGAGGCCCGGGCATGCCCAGTTCCTTTTTGGGGAAAATTGATTTTTTACTGCCCTTCCCGAACTTGCAATTCTTTGCAAAACCAGCACGTTGTCCTGATAACAGGTTTCATAATGACCCTATCATTTATTATTCAAAGCTTTTTATTTATGACCTCGCATTGAGCAGACTTCATATTCTCTGATGCCAGACCAACGCAGTTGTTGTACATTTTCCGCAAATTTGCTTATTGTTTTCGGTTTAAATGCCGCAGGACACAAAACCCACAATTTAGTTGACGGATAGTTCTTTGTATAAAAAATTGCGGTTTTGCCCGCAACTTACTATAAATATAGGCAACATGGTTTATTATTTGCCCTTTGAAAACTCTTTTGGTTTTGTGCTATGATGAATTAGAGAAATAAATGAAAATACTAAGCGCAAATCTTGATCAGAATTCGCAACGCTTACTTGCCCTAATTCAGAAGGCATTTACCTAGATAGAAAATTCAGACTCATTACCATACGTAAATATATGTCTCTTTCGATTAAAAAAAAATAATAAAAACATTATTTCAAGCAATGCCATAAGTAAAGATTGGTACCATAAAAAATAAAAACAAATAAGATATTTTCTAAAGCTATTCCAATGGGTAGAAAACTCACCATAAATATCAGATTTTCTAGAAAAAGTTCTGAGTTTACAATTATATATATTATATTATTTTAAGCTGAATATATCTTCTTTTTAATATTTTTTGTTATAAACCGGAAAGATTAGATTAGTAACAGGCAAAAATAAACGTAAAATGTAAATAGCAAAAGCGACAAACTAAATATGCCTCAAAGTATTTGGGAAAACCTGAGGTTTGAGGCCAAAAATGATCTTATGGCCATGTGACATAATCATCAAACCTATGGTCACATATGAGTACTCAGTGTAGTGGCCCAATATACAACAAATAGTACCTCGAAAAATACAGAGGTTAGAATCTGTAGGAGTCACAGGAACCATGCCATCATGCCCAACCGTAGCAATAGAAGAAATGCTGAGCCTCCATTCACTACATATAGCTGTGATGAGGGCGTCAGCAACAAATGCTTTCAAGCAATTCCAAACTGAAAACCTCAAACCTAGAAATTTTATTGGACAGATGAAGATTTTGCATGCAATTCCAACAGAATCCATATCGAACAAATAGATTTCATATCGTTTTTGACATGAACCATGAAGTGGTAACTGACTGCTACCCAGCCAACGCAGAGGGATTACCTCAGCCCGATAAGGGTTCTTTGGTATGGTTTACTGACGAATCCAAGATGAATGAAGAGGTCACAGTGGGTGTATTAGGCCCAAGTTTTGGGCTTAGCAAATCCCTGGGAAACACCTCCAGCATCTTCCAAGCAGAAATATATAAATTTTTAATCTGTTCTAACAAGGGTCTCAATAGAAGTACTAAGAAGGCCAAAATATGCATATTTTCAGATAGCCAAACAGTGCTAAAAGCTTTCAGGTCAAACACCTACTAGTCCAAGTTGACTTGGGACTGCAGGCAAGCACTGAAGCAATTGGCAAGAAACACGGTATACCAGGACACAAGGGAATCGAGAGAAACGAAGAAATGGACAGTATCACAAAAGAAGGGGCAAAAATTCCTTTTCTTTGAACCTTTTTGTGAACTACCAAAAAGCCAGCTCTGGAACTGAGTACAAAATCAGATAAAATTAAAGAAGAATAAAACACCTGGTCCATCGCCAAGAATGCAAAAATGCTTCTTGAGAGATATTCCAGTGATAATAAATATCTGCACAGGGCACTTTCCTCTCAGATACCAGCTCAAAGAAATGAGCAAAACTGAGAGCTATATTTTCCTTTTTGTGATCGGACAGCCGAAAAAGGAGAACACCTGCTATGTGGTACATGGTTCTGTCCTGCTAGAGACTTAAATTCCCATAAGGCATCACCTTGACACCTTAAGAAGAACAGCATCTACCCTTCAGAAGCATAATAGACTTCGTGAAATGTATAAAAGATCGTATAAGTCGAGGCACCATTGAGAGGTAAAGAAAGCTCTAATGACCCACTCGTAATCTACATTCTACAATGGGTAGAAATCTCGCCACCAATATCAAATTTCCTGGGAAAATTTCTGAGTATACAACTTATAAAATTTATATATATATATATATATATATATATATATATATATATATATATATATATATATATAGGGTGTAACATAAATGTGACAAATAAATTAAACAGAGAATTCCTAAGTAAATTTTTTTTTCATATGTAGTTTCGCTCTACAAATATTCGTTTCTAAGTTACAGGGGGTTGAACAAATTTAAAAAAATTCGTTTTAGTGTAATAACTTTCAAATGCTAGAAGATAATGGAAAGAAATTTTAGCCAGAGCTTAATTTAATACTGCCTTAGTACCAATAAAAAAATTGACTTCGTAGTTTACTCAATCGCGTGCATATAGTTATTAACGTAGAGTTTTAAAAAATGGGTACGCCCCTGGTAAATTTTTTTTGATTATTTCTTAAATTTGATTTTTTGTTTTAAACAAAATTCCCTCTTGCATTTTCTTTGTATCTCCGTCATTTTTCCGTAATTAAGCCTTTTGTAAATACCATTTTTTCCATTCTATACACAGAAAATATAGAAAACACAAACATTATCCAGTATGCTATGACCATGATGTTTATCTTTGTTTTCAGATAAAATGTCATTGTCAGTTAAGATAAGCTTTCATTACGCGTTTTTAATTTGGTTAATTGATAAAAATAGACTACTCATTTGAAGAATTAGTAGATATGTCTTTTATTTATATCCTTGCAAATGGCAATATAGTTTTAGTTGTGTGTCTGTATGCTGAACGTTTTCCGGTTCAACGAATTCCGAATCGGAAGATTTTTCAAGGATACATGCTCGTTTACGTGAAAGTGGCTCCTTAAAGCCTAGTACCTCCAGCGGAAGACCTCAAAATGTAAGGACAGTGCAGCTCGAGGAACGACTACTTCAGACGGTCGAGGCAAATCCTAATTCTAGTACAAAAACAATTTGAAGAATGGTGGGAGTAAGCCATGACTGTCCAATGAATACTCCATGATAATTTGTTATACCCATACCATCTGCAAAGGATGCAGGCACTTTCTGCCGAGGATTATGCTATACGTCCCAGATTTTGTAACTGGTTTTTAAATAGGATCAACCAGGATTTTTTGTTTCACTCGTCCATCTTATTTACTGACGAAGCTGGATTTACAAGGAGTGGTATAATTAATTTCCATAATAGTCATCTATGGGACAAGGAAAATCCGTCTGGAATAATACAATCCCGGTACCAGCAACGATTTTCTTTAAATGTTTAGGCAGGAATAATTAGCGATTTTTTATTGGTCTCGTAGTACTACCCAATCGATTAAACGCCTTAGCATATCTGGATTTGCTTTAAAATGGATGTAACTTTTATAAGAAAAGTTCCACTTGAAAGACGCCAGCGGATGTGGTTAATGCATGACGGCGCTCCAGCTTAGACGAGAGGTGAGGAACGTTCCGGAATAAATGGATAGGTCATGGAAGGCCAAGTATATGACCTCCTCGTTCCCCTAACCTTAATCCCTTAGATTATTACTTATGGAGGCACTTAAAAAAAACAAATTCTGTTGAAATTCCTGACATGCATACTCTTCGTCAAAGAGTTGAAATGGGAGGTCGGAAAATTCGAGAGATGCCTGGTATTCTTGCACGAGTAAGAAAATCCATAAGGAAACGAAATTGCAGCTGGAAGATAATATTTTTAGCATCTTGTGTGAATAATTTTTGTTAATTAATAATTACTTTAAGTTTGTAAGTTAATACTACATTTATTATCGTTAATTAATTAGTAGTATTTTATTTTAAACATCTAAGAGTCTTTTTTAAATGCCCATGCGAGAAGTTGCTAAAAATGAATCAAAACATATCCGATAATGTTTCTGTTTCTTACATTTTTGTTCATGTTTCTCCATTTTTCTCTGTATGCAATGGAAAAAATCGTATTTACAAAAGGCTTAAGTACGGCAAAATGACGAGAGATACCAAGAAAATTCAAGAGGAAAATTTTGTTTAAAACAAAAAAAAAATTTACCAGAGGTATACCACATTCTTTTTTAATTTTACGGTAATATACGTAAGCATGCCACTGACTAAACTACGGCTGATACAAGGGCAATATCAAATTAAGCTCTGGCTAAAATCTCGTTCCATGATCTTTCAGCGTTTGAAAGTTATTATATTAAAACGAATTTTTAAAAATTTTTTAACACCCTGTAACTTAAAAACGAATATTCATAAAGCAAAACTACATATGAAAAAAAGTTATTTTTTACTAAGGATTCCACTGTTTAATTTATTCCCAACCTTATGTTACACCCTGTATAATATATAATTTTAAACTGAACATGTTTCCTTCTAAAGTTTTATTAGTATAAGCCAGGTACATTAGACTAGTAACAAGCAAGAATAAACGTAAAATACAAATCAAAATTTTCTTTTTACAAATAATTTTTCCAAGGGATAGACAACAACTTCATCAGTAGCGCCTTGAATTTTGTTTAGCAAATATCTTTTATGAACAATTAAGAACGAAAAACTTTTTTCTACACACAATTCAAAAACAATTTCTTCCACTTAAAAAGTATCAATTCGGTAGTTACCGAGATATTAGCAAAAATCATTTAGAAATATTACCTTTTTTGTCATTGTTAATACGTAATTAGTAATATAAAAAAGTGACACCAGATGGACTCGAGGGATCATTTTATTATTAAAGTCTCTAAAAAAGGATCATCACATTTTGCAAGATAAATTGTACAAAAAATACCAATTTTTGCTTATAAATCAATTAAATATTGTACGTATTTTAGATTGATGGCATTTGAAAGCTCAGAAACAACGTACATTTGCTTTCACCGAAAACCTTAAGCTATAGAATACAATTTTTTTTTGTAATAGATGTATAATTGTGTTAAGTAACAGGCAATTAACGTAGCAGTGTTGTTAGGTGCAAACCTTTAGGAATAAAATGATCCTTTGTGCGTTTGATCAAAAAGTTTTCACACCCCATAAAATATGATAATTTTTCACCTTAGCGGTATAAATAACTGCAATTAGGCAAAAATTATTACTCTCTGAGAGTCTATCTTTTCCAACTTTTTCGTATCACAGTCTTTTATAAAGTTATTAGGAATAATCAAAAACTTTTTTATGTTTATTGCAAATATTTCGGTAACCACCGAACGGATTTTGACAAACAAGAAACATATCAGAGGTGCATTTATGCCTATAACTTCGTAATATTACGTTTTTAATAGAAAAAATAATTTTCAGTAGAAAGATTTTTTTTTTTGGTAATTTTTCTCACAATTTCCATTTGCGTTTTATCCTTTTTCAAAGTCTAGTATTCCTGGTCTATTAACAAAATAATAGATCTGCCATCATTGAAAAATTGATGGACATTCATAATCTAGCCACTTCTTTTACAAGTAATTTTCAATAAGTTAAAAACCAAGTTTTACAATTACTTTGTAATTATTAAAAAATGAAGTATGTGTGGGTTAAATTTTCTTTTAAAATGAGGTATAGTATATAATCAACAACTTATTTGTCGTTTCTTAAAACCACTAAATTACTAATAATCCCATCTTTAAAAGGACTGTGCATTATGTAAATATGTTCAGGGTAGTTCTATTCATTATTGATAACATTTTTAATCATAAATAATCTTATTACTTGGTTCTCTAAGCTACTTTTCAAAAGGTAGTTCCCGGCAAGACTGAGAGAACGTCCAACAAATTCATTAATTGAAAGAAATTGCTGTACATATTTCAAAATAAAAATTTTACTGACAAAAATTCTACTAAAAAAAGTGTATATTTATCAAGAACTTTTGAACAAACCCAATTATGTATACTTATCTCCAAGAAGTATCTAAAATTGTCCATGCATCATGTCCACACTAATAAAACTTACAAACCACTACAATTACTGAAGAAATTTTATATAACAAGTTATTTTTTAAATTTAATATAATTATTTCACTACTATTAATAACAATTTGGCACACTTTTTTTTATCAACAGTTTCCATAACTACTATCATTAGTCAATATAAGCAACTGTCTTTCTATTTCGAAAAACTGAAGTTCAACGTCATCCATTTTCAAACAAGTATTTAACCCTTGCAAAATAATAAACAAAATCCGTTAGCAGAAACCAGTTATTTGCACGTGCCGTTTTATAGAAACCCGTTCTTTTCACTGTGCCAACTTTTAGACTCTAGAAACGTGCAAACCTGTATCTATTTAATATGCGACGATTTGCAAGAGACGTTTTATGAGCATTGACCCTCTTTTCTGTTAGATATATCTCAACACGTGATATTAGTTATGCAAAATTTTGATTTAGTTGGCTAGCTGATGCTAAACATGCAAGGTGTGTTTACTAGTGCTAAAAATATTCATTTCGTAAAACTGAAACATTTGAGAGCATTTTAAGAAATGCAGAAAAATTAGTAGGTAAGTAATTTTCTTAGCACTTTCTGTTTTAATAAAAAAAAAACCCTAATACCAAATCTAAAAAAATGCGAATAAGGTCAAATTTTCAACCCCCCAAATTGGATCCACCGTATTAAATTTCAAAATAATAATTTTAACGTCTTAATCTAATCTAAATCCAAACTCTTCAGAGCCCCCTAGTACCAATTTTGAATGAAACCAGGAAATTTAAAATTTTTAGACCGTCATATTGCATGGGACATATTAGATTTTCTTAAAATTATTTTATGTTCCTCCAAGACGATTCAGTCCCACCTGTAAAATTTTTAGTCTGCTATGTTGGATTCGCCATATTGAGTCCTGAGAAAATAGTTTTAAATTCATAATTTACACCCTCAAGAACCCCTTATATCAGTTTTGAAGAAAATCGAAAAATATAAAATTTTTAGAATCCGTCAGGGTGAGTTTTCAAAAAATAATTTAAATTTGAAATTAACACTAACAAAAATCCCCCAATACAATCTTTAATCCGCCATCTGATCCGCCATATTTAATTTTTTTTTGAAATAATTTCAGATTCGTAATGTGTGACCCCAAAAACTCGCCCATATAAATTTTGAAAAAAAAATCGAACAAAATTAATTTTTTATCCGCCATATTGAATTTTTTAAAAATAATTTGAGATTCGTTATGTGCGTTCCCGAAAACTCCCCCGTACCAATTTTGGAGAAAATCAGACAAAATTAATTTTTTTGTCCGCTATATTTTCAGCGCCATCTTGGATATTACTGCACCAATTTCGTCCAAAAAAAATATGGGACCACCGCAGCAACTTCCTGAACATAACGTAAAAAATTTCATTCAAATCGGTGCAGCCGTTCCGGAGTAATCGGTGTACATACATAAAAAAAAACATACATACTCGACGAATTGAGAACCTTCTTCTTTTAAAAGTCGGTTAAAAAATAGGGCAGCCAATAATCATGTAGACAAGTAGTGTCAATATTTGGGGCAAATTATAGGATCATTAAAAAATATGTAAAACAACAATTCCTTTATTACAGAAATGGAAAGAAAAATTTAACCGTATTTTATGTTTATCTTACGAAACATAAAGAAGCAATAAACTTTAGTCTTCATTTTATTCCGTATATGAACAAGATGTTCCATATTTCAACCAAATTTTGTCACCTCCCACCAACTTACATAAAAACAATGTATGTGTTTCCTTACACTTGTTTATCCAATTATTTTTATAATTTTTATATATTCGTAATAAATTTGCAACAACGGGACGTTTCTCCACATTCACTATTTTTTCAATTAGTAAATAAAGCAATTACCGACAAGAGAGCGCAATCAAAGAATTTTTTAAAAAAACTAACTTTGTTTGTAGTCATAGCAACAAATAAAACGACTTTTAGTAACAAAACAGGAACACACACCGACGTAAAAAAAAATATTATGAAAATACCTTATTACAAAATTTCATTTAGGTTCATTATAACTAGTTTTGTTAATTTTACCTTGTTTATGCAAATACTCACAGTATGGACAATCACAGTGACATTTTCCTTTAGAATTTCTCATTAATTCCTTGTATAAAAATAATCCATTTATTGTACATTCAGTTTTACTATATTTCGAACCCTATTAGCTCCATTTCCTGGTTGATTTCTTTTATAGCTCTGATTTTTATCCTACTTTCTTACACTACTAATACAGTTTTAATTACCTTAATATCCTATTACATCGTACCTGGCTGTTTTCTTTATAGAAGTCTATTTACCGTACCTTCCTTTTTTCCTAGATTTCGGTTTAACATCTTGACGGAAATTATTTAAATTAATTTCGCAAATTCTATTTACATTCTTTTTTTTTATTAGGTTATGGGGTCATTCTCTTCTTTTTGCATCGTTCGGAAATTCTACACCGCCTCAAGAGTATTCTCTTGAGTCATAGTGATGCAGTGCGCAGATTCTGCTCTGTATGTTCCGTACTTGCGGAAGGAAATTTGGGCAGGTAGCTTATGCTTTGCTCGAAATGGCGTAAAGTATAGAGGTTTGTTTTATCGACTAGGATTTCTTTCTTTATGGGTTAATGTATGGAAATTTATTTAATTATACCGAAATTTAATAGTATAATAATTCTTCTAACTTTGATCTGCAATGGGATGATGTTAATTGTGTTCTCTTCATTTAGAGTTCACATTGGTTTCGGGGAATATGCCGACAGCTTGATTTTATTTATTTATTTTTTTTTGTTGGTTAAGAAAGTTACGTTGACGGTTTCAATCGTATTTGAATATTGTACTACGTACAATTGTTGTCAGATTGGTCAACTCCATCATGAGTGATTTGTTCTGTCCTGTTTTTTCTGTATTATTTTTTTTTTGGAAGTGAATATTTTACTTGGGAAGAAAAAGTTGTTTTCCTCGTGCATTTTGATTTTAAACAGCCGAAGTGTGAAAGCAACGTGAGTCCGCGATTTTTTATCCAATATTTTGGGATATGCGGCCAAAGTTGCCCATTGTTCATTAATTTTGATTATTTTGTTTGATTACCTTACCTTTTTGTCTTTACTGTATCAATAAACAACCTCTTCTTGGAAGAATTTATCCACAAAAACTGTTGAGACAACTTTCGAGGATTGAGGCTCCTCAAGAACCATATCGAGGCTCTCATTTGACCATAACTCTTAAGTTTACCGGTCATCTATAAACCTTAAGATTTCTTCATCTTCTAGTTCTTCCACTTCTGTTCTTCATCTTCTTTCTTTTCTACTTTTTCTTCATTTTCTTCTTCATGTTCTTTGATTCCTGTTCCTTGATTCTTCTTTTCCCGTGCGGAGATCACCTACTTCCCTCCATCACTAGCTGCTACCTGTAGCAGCTCAGGAATCGGGAAGAATCACACAAGAAACACAGATAAGCCGACTATTTAATTGCTTTTATTTTTTTTTGTGTTTACCTTGACTACTTATCTATTTATTTAATTGCTTTTAATTTACTTACTTTTTTATTATTTACCTGGACTACTTATCTATTTATTTGATGAGGTTAATCTATATTTTGAGTAAACGTGATCACATTTACATCAGTAATAATACTTAGTTACATTGTATAACAGTCTATTCATTATTTGCCTAGCGTCTTACTTGTTATTTTGTGCTATTGAATTTTAGCGGTGACAATAGATGTTGAGTGTTCAATGTTGAATGTTGATTCCTTTTTTTTATTTATTGTCCTTTTGTTTTTTTTTAGCAAACAGAGGAAGAGTATAGAAACCTCGGTAAATGCATTTAAATAACTAACACTGAATTTAAAATTAGTGCTACGAAGTACAAAGTAAACCAACATTATGGCCGAAAAAAAAAACACAAATTTAGGCGACCTGTCATCCTGTAAACAAGCGTGTTCTTTAATCGATTGCATACTGAAAATATTAATACATAATTCCATCCTGATCATAAATAAACTATGTTATATCTTTGTTTTACCACTGTGCCGAATCAATAAATGATTATATCCTATATTCCGTTCATAGGAAATCCAAATATATTAAGAAAAAAAAAAATTAGAAATAATTAAGTAGTACCATGGTAGTATTGCACTACTCGATGAGCAGTAACTACAAAAAACACTACTTGATTTCTTAAAAATATTTTTACTTCGTTATCCTTAATTAAAAATAACCAAAGGTACATATTTTGGCTACTGATCCTGCACTAAAATAATTCCAAAACACTTTCAAACCAAACTAAGTTGATTTACATGTAAATCTTCTTATATTTTTTAAAGTGTCATAACTCGATAAAAAATAATTTAAGGCTTAAAAGCGATTCTTTAGGTATAGTAAAATATTAAGAGTGCGTTTAATTTTTACAAATATACAAATACAAAAATAACTACTTCAAAAAGAGTGCTCTACTCTCAAACCGAATACATCAAAAAATTGCTCTTTGCATTGCTGAAAAATTCATAATCAAATGCAAGCACGTTAAGCCGAGTTATGTGACTCTAAATTTAGCGAATTTTTTCGTCGATGCGAACTGTTGCACTAGTTTATTATTAAGAACTAGATTATATTCATTTTTAAATTTTAACTGTATGCAAAATTTGTGGTAAAAAAAAGTTTTATGTGACTATAATCAAATGTACTGAAGTAAATCAATAGTTTACCTATATTATCTTCAACCAAAAAAATATCAAATATTTGGTTTTTTTTCGTACCATCCATTCAACTAAGCAGCAAAGTTATTAAATTTTAGCTTTATGCAGACTTTAGGCCATTTTGACTGAAATACAATTTCGTGAAACAATCGGCAAATCATAAACTACGAAATTGTATTATCGTGGTTTATAGTGTGTGAACTTTACGGCAACACATGCAAAATCATTTTATGGTCCTTTAGTCTCACTTTTAAATATTCAAATGTCATACGTTATAAAAAATAAATAATTTAAACGTTGAATGATAAGACATTGCATTCTTTTTTATTTCTTCATTCATTTTCTATACAAATTATACTTTTAGAAAAAAAATTTAAGCGGACATTATTCTAAATTATCAAAAAATTTTAATTTCAATATTTTAGAGATATTGTGTTCGGTAACAACATCCAAGAAACTAAAAGCAGTAAGTCGTGTAAAAAAAAATATGAAAAGGGTTATCTAGTTACATGTAATTTATTTGGTTTCTAATTCTTGTTTAATTTATTGCTCTGTGGATCAAGATCCACGGTTCCATCCATAGTTAAAATCCACAATATTGTCACCATATGCAGAGTGTCCGAGAAAATGTGGAAAATCTCCTGGATATGAAAAAAATCATGTGAAAGTTCATATAAACTTTTTTCATATAGGCCTCCTCTTCGGAGATATGGACTCCCAGAGAGCTGCAATGAAATCAAGTTTTTTACACATAATTATTAAACCACCAGATATATTTCAATGTTTTTTAATATGATGTATACCAGGTCAGACCGTTCAAATTGCTATCCAAGAAAGTGTTGTGAAGTACTCACAGTTGCATGGACAGACTAGCTGTGACAATCATGACCCCATTTTTTTACGCCCTGTATGATAAGAACTTTGCACAACGTTTTTTACATACCTGTAACTATTTACTAAAAATTAAGTACTCTTCATTCATGTCGCTAATCCTAACCGTTTTCCAAAAAAACATCATTTTATTTACACTTTTAATCCCCTAACTTCAGCCGGGTTGAATATTAAAAATATTAATTTTCCCCTGTCACCATAGTTTCAATAAAAAGTTAAACTAACTGGAAAGTTAAAAACTTCGTAAGAGAATTCAAACATGGGCTCCGTGAAGTCTGATCTCTCTCGCGGGCACGATGAATTGAGGACTGTTGTACCCGCCACAGCATTATTCCTTATTTGATCACAATGAAACGTGATTCTCCGTAGAAGTTCATCCCTACTATCGACCGGAGTGGAATACACCAAGGTTTTGAGGTATCTGCACAGGTGAAAATCCAACGGCATTAGATCGGGAGATCGAGGAGGTCTGGCAATAGGTCCTCATCTACCTATCCAACGGTTTGGATAGACGTTATTCAGGTGCTCCCGCACAGCAACGCTGAAATGAGGTGGTGCCCCATCGTTCATGTAGTACATGTTTCGGCTGGTTTCAAGTGGTAAGTGCCCAACTAAATCGTGAAAAGCGTTCTAGAAGAACTTCAAATAAAGTTCTCCATTCAGTTTTGCCAGCAATACGAATCGTCCAATCAAAAAAAAATTTCAAATGATTCCTACTCAGACATTAATTGATTGGAATTGGTGTTGATAATGCGAAACAATAGTTGCATGAGGACCTGCTTCATCTTCAGGAATCAGTTTATGCTCTTTTTTTAAATGATATGGATATAATAACTATTCTTAAAGAACTTCATGTAATATTGTTTTCGACGTATTAAGCTGTGCTGATAATTTTCGAGTGCTATCTACAGCATTTAAAATATTTTCCTCTAATTGCGGCATACATACTGTTCTTTCCCGACCAGCATTAGTGCTTCTTTTCCCAAAATCTCCTAAAATTATGAAGAAATTTAATGATATTACCTTACTAAATGGAATCGCCTATCATTTTCCCTTAGACGTTGGTTGAAATGTTTTCCGATCTGGAAGAGTACGGTTAGGATATCTGTCGTGGTATAGCCTCCTAACTTCCAAAGCATTGCAAGATACAAGACCATACATCAGCTGCAAATCTGCATATTCAATAAACGTGTATTCAGTAATTCGAATTATTTCACAATTAATTTCACCACGAAATCTAAAAATCAGTAAACTAATACCCAAGTAAAGGATCAATATATTAGCGATGTGAAAGTAGGCAAATTTTAAAATGCAGAATGTTTATTTCTTTTGTACTTAACAACGTTTGCAACAAAAATACTTTGGTTTTGGTGCCGATAAAATAAAACGCACATTTTCTGAGAACCTAGGTCGAACTGCAATTCACAGAATAAGATGTTTTTAATTAAAGAGGTAAACTCCAATTTTTCATCGAATTTTTTTATCATAAGGATGAAGGTTGAACATTTGATAGGAACAAAGATGTATCTTTTATCGAAATACGCCAAATACATTTTTTCCAAAACGGTTAGGATCAGTGACATGAATTAAAAATACTTAATTTTTAGTTAATCGTAAAAAGTATGTGAAAAACTTTGACCAAAGTTCTTATCATACAGGGCGTAAAAAAAAATGGGGTCATGAGTGCCACAGCTACTCCGAGCTTCCAGCTGTGAATAATCACAACACTTTCGTGGATAGTAATTTGAAGGGTCTTACCTGGTATATATCATATTAAAAAAAAATAAAATATACCTGATGGTTCAATAATTATATGTAAAAACTTGATTCCATTGCAGCTCTTTGGTAGCCCATATCTCTGAAAAGGAGGCCTATACGAATCCCGGGAGATTTCCCACGTTTTCGTGGATACTTAAACATGTTGCATATGCTTTCTTAATTTAGTCTGTTTTTGGGATAGAATCGGGATTAGAGATTTTCAAGATTACAGAAAACTTCGGCCGACTGAATCTACTAATTACTTTAGTTTTACTGTTACTATCTTTAAGAGATATTTCAACCCTATCAAAACTAATATGCGAAGACTACACATGCTATAAAAAAATCGTTGCTTTCTTAACCAGTTTAGCCGTTACACACGTATCAGATAGTTGCAAAGCGGAGCACATATAATATTCGTACAATTGGCAACCCCTTTTATCATTCCCATATGCAAAAATGCGAGACGCAACCCTTCTAATTCCGTTAAAAGAAGCAAACATAGGGTTAAGCTCCAAAAAGGGTAAAAGCAAAAACAGGTAACAATATGAGGTTGATTGCAAAAAACTTGTTTGTGCGGTTTTGCGTTCAGATGTACTTTACGCGAAAAGTTCACGTGTTTAAATAAAAGAATTAAATTTAGTACCCTTATTTAACTAAATCTCTTTGAATGTATTACCATTGTTACAAAGAGATGCGTTTAAATATATAACAATTAGGTAAAGCAGCGTTTTATGACATATAACATACATTTAAAACGTACCATAATAAATACTTTTGTTTTATGATTTTTTCTAAATAAAGAGACTTGACGTCTTGTTACTTAATCTGATATGGTTGTCAAAAATGACATTAAAAGAATTATAATCCTTTTTTACGGTAGAAGTATTTAGCAGTTGTTTTAGATATTCGCAGTTGTTTTTTAAAGGATAATTTGATTTTTTGGTGGTTAGTTAATATAATTTGTATTTTTTTGAGATGACATACAGTATTCGAAAGAAGTAGAACAACAAAGTGTTTTTGATTTTTTTTCTCCTTCATGCATCCGTCCTGGAGCCGGATGCACTGCGGCTAGTATAGGCCTATTGTGCTTACTCTTAATTTACAGGCACTCTGTTAACTTAGCCTTCTGAACCAATTTGTACAAGTCTGCCGAGGAGTGATTAGTATTTCCTGTCATTATGCCTGTGATTGCCCTTAATTGGTTCCTGCTCGTTTACAGTAGTTGCTTTGCTAATTTTAGATCAAAATTCCCAATAAATAATTTACTATGTTTAATCCCTGTCGGGCTGTCCAGTGATTTTGGTGCTCTTTTTTGCTTCATTGCTCAGCAACTTCTCTTGCTGCACACCATGGTACTCCAAGAGTCGATTCTGGACCAATTGAGCCACCTGTTGAGCCAGCTCATCAGCTTTTTCATTTCCATGTTCTGGTATCCACTTTAACATAACTCTGTTTTTTCTTGCCAGAGTTATAAATTCACTCTGACATTCCCAAACTAATCTAGATAATAGCTTTTAACCCTTAAGGACCTTCAGAGATGCTTGGCGGTCGGAATAAATATAGATCTACTTCCTTTTTAAACTACCCTTTTTATATCATCTGCACATTTCAAAATTGCATATATTTCTGCATCTGCATGAGTATTTTCCTAAGGAAAAAGTGATTTTCCTTCTTTGTTGTAGCCCATATATTCCAGCTCCGGTACCTCTTTGGTTCTTGAACGGTCTGTGTACCAAATAAGTGTCAAAGAAGACTCTGACTCTGATTTAGCAAGTTTGCTTACCCTTCGATCCTCTATAGTAACCTCGAACGGTATATTGTAATGGTAGCCTGAGATCATATGGTCTGTATCTATTTCCAACTCAGGGACCCCGATTTTATTACAAATAGTTTTATGTCCTGTCATCAGCATTTGTGTTTTTGGTGTCGAGTGGTGTAGCCCGTGAAGCCCTATTCTTGCCTCTCCTTGAAGCACTAAATATAGTGCAAGAAGGTCTAGAATGCACTCCATTACAGAAGTTGGAGTCGATTCCATAACTCCCGAGATTTTTAATTAGAAGACCCTCTGTATGCCACCTAGCTTGGTCATTACTGTCCTCTGCATTACCTCGGGCCTCCGGATCAAGGCTGTGTCACCAAACTGATGTATAGACAATGCATCATCTTTGGTGAGAAACCCCATGTTTTCCCGCACAACCTTCTAACAATCCTAAAAGTTGTTTCCGATTTTCTTGTTATCTTTTCCACATACTTATTCCAAATCAGTCTAGAGTCCAAGATTACCCCTAAATATTTTACCTCCTAAAAAATGGTATTGTGTGTGATTGAGGTTCTCTAGTTTCCTCCGTTTTGTGAAGGAGACTAGAACAGCCTTTTGGGAATTTATATTTAGTCCTTCCTGTCCTTCCCATCTTTCTACAACTAACCTAAATGCTTGTTGCATTCTTTCCCTCACATTTACTTTGGGTTAAGATTACCAAGTTATCAGCATGACCTAGTACTGACTACTGAGTAACCCTCCCTGCTCATAGATTACCAAGTTCCAAAGCAGAGAAGAGAGAATTTCTCTGTTGATTTAAAAATATTTGTTTATGAATACGATGTTTGCCTCCTTTCTATAATTTTTCAATGAGGTTAAAGTCTGGGATTATGCCAGCTGTTGCAAAATCCGATCGTTATTTTCCTGAAGTCATTCTTGAAAAACTAGTTCGTAGGGTTTTTTTTAAATCAAAATTTCAGTAAGAAATAAAAAATCCTATCTGCCGTATTTAAATTGTTGTTTATATGTATTATCCTTTCAAACAGAGAAAAGAAAAGAATATATATAAACAGTTTATTTCCTGCAAATATCACTCTGGTCCCCTCTCCATACGCTTTTCGACCACCTCATGATATCGGCAGTGGAGCTGAACTGAGATCAACATTCGCAGGAAACAAATGCTATATGAAATATAAATTCCAAGGTATATCGGCAAGATATTAAAGACCTGCCACCTGTCGAGTTCGATGTCAGACTGAAAATATCACCAGGCGAACGGCGTCTATGAATCACCGGAGAAGTGCGAAATTTTTAAAAAAATCTAAATTTCAGTAAGAAATAAAGAAATCTATCTGCCGTATTTAAATGGTTGTTTAAATGTATTATTCTTTATTAAACATCCTGCCAGCATAACAAAATAAATAATGTATCAGTTAGAAAGATAAATCGGAAATACTCTTCTTTATTGTTGACAATGTGAAAGATTAGTGATTCTGTTAAGTCAAGAATTTAAATAAAATCAGACTTCAATGACCACAGAGCAGTCTTTGTTTTTTTGTAATTATTTTAAAGATACTCATACGTTACAAGAAACATCGGGTATTCAAAAATGCAAATTAATTAACTTAACTTAATATCCCTTGAACTAGAACTATTATATGTGCCAAAAACTTTTTATTAGATATTCTTTTACCTACCTAAATTCCATATAATCCTTTGACAAAATATCCTCAAACAGGACTCATGGAGATAAGTAGAGGAAGAGGCTTATATTGATTTCTCTTGAGCTTTCTATACTTTGTAATTCAATGCAGCTGCAGCAAACAACCGCTTGTAATCACTTCTTTGCTAAAATACACCGAAAGTGCTTCTGAAACTTTTAAAGCATGTAAATGTAGTATTTTGCCTTTTACATGAAAACCCTTTTAACATAAAATAAGTAAAAAATAAAGATCTTGACGGATTTTATTTTGGAATAGATTATCCGAGTTATATGTAATTACAGGAAATTTTTGCAAAATTTGATACAGCTACGAAAATGAGTTAGGCCGATCTCTGATTTTCATGAAACATTACTTAGAAATGTTAATATTTTCAGTAACCTTCAAATCAATTTTTGAATATTATTTACATATATTTACACGAATTAGATTTCTTTATTTTACAAATTTATATATTCATTGCTATCGACAATAATCCATATTTTACAATAGTATATAATTTTGCTAGGTCTTTGCATAAGAAACCAATGTATAAATAAAAAAGGAAATAGTTACAATATGAAAACATTTAGATCCAACATCACTAACATGGTCTAACTTTAAAAACCGATCTAAATTAACAAGTGTAACCCTAAGTTTTCTTTTTGGATCCACGAAACCTGAGTAACGAGATATATAGTTTTTAGATTTCAGCCTATTTCAGTCATATTAGAGAAAGAAATTCTGGCTTAATTACGTAGAGGGGTAGCTGTATATATTTCGGTAACTGGCACGGTTTGGTACCATTTGATATATCCTCTGTCAATTTTGATGTTTTAGACGGTATACATACTCAAAACGTTTTGACATTGTCTGTGTTGTTGTATGTCCGTAGAATTGGAGTTGGTACACTGCGACCTGGTAGATCTATTGTACCCCTATACTGCTGCCAAGTCGTAAGAGTTACCTGATCGGCTAGAGCAGGTCCTCCAGTCCTATACCCTCAGAAACCTTCGGAAGTTGAATGGCTTCAAGGTGGGTAGCTCCCCTTCTTCGATTTGGTGTATTCCCAAGAACCGCACAATAGGATTTTCTAGAGCGCTGCACTCTGAAAAGATATGAATAGAGGTTTCGTCCTTCTTCTCACAGAATCTACACTCTTTTCCTTCTACCAGTCCGAGTTTCTTGATGTGTCCCTTGAGAACCCCTGTCAGAACTCTGAGTTGATTTTTACTTAAGCGTATGCATTCCTTGAATCTCTTCTCGTCGTAGTTCCCAAGAAGTATCTTCGCTTGTCTCAATCAAATTGGATCACCTGCTTTCTTCTTCTATCTTTAGTTTTTTCAGCATCACGCTGCTACTGATTCCTCAGAAAGGCTCTGACCCCAGAAGTCTCAGCCCCTTTCATTAGGAGTCTGTCTACTATTTCAGCCCCCCTATATCCCGGTGTGTCCCGGTTTTCCAAAGAGATTTAAGATTAAAATAAAGACCGTCAAGCCTATTTTTCTTCTTCTTCTTCTTCATTCTTATATATAAGCATTTTGCTTGTTATTCTTCGTCTCTTTGCCTGGTTTCAGTCTATTGCGAGGTTATCACTCCATCGTTTACGGGGTCTTCCGGTACTCCTACGTCCTATTGGTGATTTGTAACTCGTGATCTTTACTATTCTGTCATCGGTCATGCGGTTGATGTGTTCGTTCCATTCCCTTTTTCTTTGTAATACCCAGTCATTGACGTTATCGACTTTACACACTCTTCTTATATCCTCGCTCCTATTCCGATCCATAAGTGTCCTGCCAGCTATCCTGCGCACCACTCTCATCTCTGTTGTTTCCAGTATTTGTTTTCTTTTCGAGGTTTCTGGTCTGGTTTCTGCAGTGTATGTTAGTATGGGTCTTATTGCTGTTTTATAAATTCTGGATTTAACTTCGATTCCTATATGCCTAATCTGCCTTTTTTATTAGGAATGTGTATGCTGCTGATACTCCCCCCCCCCCGTTGACAACTTGTTTTTTTGCGATAGCCACTCCCCAAGAGCTTTGAGTTCAGGAAAATAGATCTGATTCTGCCTCTTGTACTAGGAATGGGTATGTTGTTGGCATACCTCCCTCTCCAAGAGCGTCAAATTTAGAAAAATAGACCCGACCCTGTCTTTTACACTAGAAATGGAAAAGTTTCTGGTGTCTCCCCCCCCCCCTCCCGTCGACAACTTGTTTTTGCTTGCCATACTGTACTTTTGTGATATTACCGCCCCCCCCCCCCCAAAGAGAAAGGCTGGATCCGCCCCTGTGTGGGAGGGGAAGTATGCAGACGTTCATAAACAATATTTACAAATTTACTAGGTGTTCTAGGTAATTCAAACCATTTAAACGAGGTGATAAGATGATAGGATCAATAATAAATCAATTAATGATCTCTGTACAACCTTTATTGCATTCAGGCGTTCGTCAGCAGAAACATGTTCATTATAAAAATTTGCCATAGTTCTTCTTGTAAAGCAAGACTTATCGGAAAATAAAATTTTTTTAGACGATAGACGTCTAATTACAAGTCGAGGTCGAGAGGTAAATACTCTTATACTGTCTGGAGATGAAATGGATGCAGCAGTTGCTCTCGTAAAGTCCTATTTGCAGTATCTTTAGAAACCTTCAGTTCCAAACCTAAGTATTGGGTGCTCAAAAATGAATTTCCTTTAACTCATTCTAAAATTTATTTCTCATCCTCCGGTATCCTAGTCCTATGATTCCGTTCATAATCAGTTGTTGCAGGAGCAAACAATCTGTTTCTCGAAAACACCTTACAACAATGGCAAATGTCTCTTGGTCTGGTACGCGCCTATTTGGAAATCTTTCTCTGTATACTCTCACCAACTTCCGACCAATAATCGTAAACTCATATCACATCAATTATTTCTGCGTTATTGTAATGTTAGGCTATAGCGAAAAATTTAAGAACTAAATGATAAAGGTTTCTCAGATTGAAACATTTGACTCTTTTGTAACTAATGACGATATTTATCATTGTTAATTCATTAATACGAACAATAAACCACCAGTCTGGCGCTTTGTAACTTGTTTAAACATACCTAAGTGTATTTTTTTTATTTTATAGCGTATAATCAGTAGAAAATTAAAATTTAAGTCTGGCATCCCTCTTTTTGACACAACTGTTTGCCAAATTTTTATTATATCGATAAATTTTCTGTATGAGATATAAGAAGAAAATCAGTTTTCAAAATTTTTGTTTTTTATTCCTTTTTGGAATAAAATTGGTCTCGTACATTAATACTTGACCAAAATCCTGCCAGACCAAGATTGAGAAGGTCGTTCGCTGCTACTTCTTAAGGGCGAGTTTTTTCTTTTTTATTTTTCCTGTTAATTTTTTAATTTCTTAATAATTTTCAAATATTTTTAATGTAACATTGTAGCCCTGATTAAACAAAAAAAAATAAAAAAGTAATAAAAAGAATTTGATTTTTAATCATTTTAAATGTTTCGGTTAAAAAATTTATAACAATCATTACAACGATATACATTTGAAAACTGAAATATTTTCCCACTGTCGATTAAAAAGATTGTGTCGGTTATAAACCTAATTAACCAATTGATCGTTATTCAAATACAATTTATCAACATATTTATCTGATGATTGTAATAATGGCAGTATTTTTGATTGATCAGCAGAATCAGTTCCAAAATCAATTGAATCGGTAGAATTATTTAATTCAGTCTAAAATTATTGAATGTATTTAAATATTAAATATACAAAATTTTCATGTCAGATAATCTAGGAATACATATAAACCAGATACACAATCATTCTGATTATCATAAAATTATCAAGACATAGTTTACATGCTTACATTAATAGATTTATTATTATTTGTATTAACTTGTTGAAAAGACTGATTAAATTCGTCAACAAATGATTTTTTACGCTAACTAATTTGCGAGAAAATTTTAAATAATACCCTGCAAATTTTTTGTAAATCAGGTATTAATATTAGTTCACCATATTTAAAATGTTTTTTTTTTCTTATTTCAATATATAAAAAACATTTTTTAAATACATAATCAGTAAAGAATAATATTTTTTCATTTTTATCAGTTTCAGTACATATAAAACATTTCATTTCTCTTATTCAATGAAATACTAATTAATATAAATAATCACGACACTAAACATTAGCTTTAAATTGAAATTTTTGACAGTTGAATGTGAATTTGTTGAAAACAAAAAAAAAATCGCGCTTAAGAAGTAGCAGAGAACGACGTCCTTAATCTTTGTCTGGCAAGATTTTTGGCAAGTATTAACGTATCAGACCAATTTTATTCAAAAGAGAAATAAAAAACAAAAATCTAACAGCCAGATTAAGAAGATTTAAGAACCAAACTCCATGAAATTTAAATCTTATTGTCGGCCAGTTTTGTTTTGCTTATGATACTGATATAATTTATACTTCATGTGTCAACAAATAAACAATTAAATAGAGTTATTAAGGACAATGACCATGCAATAAAGTATTTAAAAATGTAAGGAAAACAGTTGTATCCTGAAAATAAATAAAAGCCTCCATTTTTGCCGGTTCAGTAATAAAGCAAAATGATTTTTATGATTGTGGTTTTAGGGTTTAAAATTTGCTTGATTTATTGTTGCTCTTGTCAGTTTAAGTCCTTTGCTTTCAATTTTGGATGGTTTTAAAGTTAAACCATGTTAGTGAATCAGGCTATTAAAGTTTATTTTTTTCTTATATCTTATACAGAAAATTTATCGATCTAATAAATATTTTAAAAGTGGTCTGGCAAAGAGTTGTGTCAAACATAGGGATGCTAAACTTAAATTTTCATTTTCTACTGATCAAACGCTTTCAAATAAAAAAAAATTACATTTATGTTTTATCAATTTTGGAAAAACATAGAAAAATAAGTTAAAAAAAAAATTTAGGCAAGTTACAAAGCGCCAGACCGATGGTTTATTGTTTAAATAATATCGAGAAAATAGAAAAATATATTTTGCTACTTATTTCGGATAGCCAACGTTTTTCGGCGGCCACCGCTGAGACTATTAACTGAATTTTGGAATTTCTCAACTTTAGGACTAAGGTAAATTAGGCTAGATACTCATATTTTATTCTCAGTAATTTTCACTAGCGTTTTGTACAGACGTTTTAGAGACACCCAGTATACAGAAAACAAAACCAGAAATAATTTCCAATCTCTTGAATTAGAAAGTATAAATATATTTTATCCAGTAATATTTTTTTTTCAATAAGTAACACTAATATATAATCATTGTTGCATCCGATTTTATAAATTATTAAACAATTGCTTTCTGTAAAACAATGGTCATGTAAAGTAAAATAATAACTCATTAGTTCCAAAAGTTTTATTTTTCTAAGCTATATCAACTTACACATCTGTTTTCTAAAATATTTATTCAAAAGCAGAACAATATCATTACGCTGACACGGATTCTTAGATACAAAAAGCAAACCAGATTCTTTGTTTAAAATAATTAATAAAGTTTTCAACATCCATATTTCATTACGGGAAGTGTACCGCCATAATATACGGCATCATAATAATATATTTAATATTATATCAAGTATCATATATGTCAAAGCATCAGAACTCGTTATAAAGAGGGTTTTATTGTTTCTATTAAAATAAAGCAACAGACCTAAATATTAAATTAAAGCAAATTACTTTGGAAACTTAAAAATTTCATTTACGTTTTCTGTTGAAAACTCAACTGAGGTAAAACAAAACAAAAAGGCGAGTTTCTAAAATAAAACGAGTTAAATAAATTTTAAATAATTCGCAGGAAACGTCGGCTAGGAAAACAATTCACAAAAGTTTCTAAATAACAAAAGTTTGTCCAGCTCTCGCAGTAGTGCTCCTCTGTCTTTCATTACAATTGTTAATTTAATTTATTTATGTGTTAATTCATATATACTTTACAAAATTTGTTTTATTTACCCGGCAGAGAAAAGTTAGAAACGGCAGGGTGTGGTTCAAAGAATAACTTATGCAAAGTGAAAATGGCCGGCGAGAGCGAGTCGTTAAAAACAAGTGGGAGGAGCCACCCCTGTGGGCCTAAGCCGCAAAAGTTGTGCGGCACAGCTCTAAAACTTTAGCCCGTCCAAGGGGAAGTCACCCCTCATTCAAATCCCGGCTTTATCTCGCCTAACTTTAGGGGAAGTTTTCGTCCCGTATCGTGCACGACCGAAAGCTATCTCCTGTATAATTAACTTGCTTTCATGCCATTTTAGGTCTTATTTTAGAATTACGTAGGTTTTATTTCGTGCGAGAGACCCAGACCAAAAGACGCCTTCATGCGTATAGATTATGTAAGTTTACATTTGGGGTGGGGTGGTTGGGCTTGTTCCCTCAAACCACAAGACGAAGATATATCGCGTTTTTAATTTGCTAAATTGTGTGTAGGGATATTCCTGACATAAAAATTTATCTGAGGCTTACAAAAAACTCTTAAACTAAAACGTTTTGTGGAAAATGTCACATGCAAAAGAATTTTATTTATCTTAATTTTATATATGCATATTTTATGAACATTTTCTTACAAACTGATTTTAAAAATTAGCATGTATTATATGATATGAAAATTTATATTACTCGCGTACAGTTTATTTTGGATGTTGTTCAACTTTCAAAAGTTCAATAAAAAGATAATTCACATTTATTCAAATTTTAACATTTCAGTCATGATTACCCAAAGGGAATGATTTATTACTATAAAATTTTGTTTAGCTTAGAACCTCTTTTCTTGTTAAGGTTAAAACCTATAATAAATTTTTGATTCTCTTCTCGATGTTTAATTGCCTTGCAACTTTGGATGCTTATGTAAGTTTGGTGAAAATGCAATATTTCATCTTATTTACAACAATCGACTCGACTTTTATTATTATAACCGTTGCAACATGAGTCTCAATAAGGACAATTTAAGAATTATATGAATTTTAGCTAATTCACATTTTTTTTGCTCAGAACTTATCAGGCTAATATTCATGTCTGAATGGATTCTTAATCTAATTAAGTAACTACATAAGTTTTGTTGCATACGTTAAATAAGGGAGTAATAGACAGGACACTCATTACTAATTTCTGTGTCCCCGTTCTGCGCCCTCTGGCGAAATGTTCACCTACTAGCAGCTACATAGGGAAAAAATTAATTGATCCACATTTGTGACGTAATTATGTGAAATATATAGAGATGGGTAAAAATCAGCGATTATTTGCCCCCTCGAACACAAATGAAAAATTTTTTACTTAATAAATCCTTTTGTGTATATTTAGTTCAGTTTTTAACTCTCATTTATATAAAAATTATATAGAAATTACTGTTGAAGATCATACAATAATTCGTTCAACATGAACTGTTTTATTTTTTACTATTTTCAACTTATTTTCAATTTTTTATTATTTATATCATTGTCGGGTGCTCGATAAACCAAGATTTTTTTTTGTATTATAGTTTGAGGTCTTTGGCATATGAATTTATTTTGGTTCACAAGAGCATTAGTATCATACAAAGAAAGAAGTTCTAAAAAAATCACAAAACTTTTTGATGATTTACAAGAATAATTTTGGTATAATTTTTAAATAAATGTTAAATTATATACTTGAAGTAAATGCATAATGACCAAAAAAGTGGCTTAAATAAAAAATAAAATTTAGAATATTTTGTGGATAATTATGAGGCTAGATTTAATTTGTTTTGGTAAGTAACCCCTCTCCAATGTATGAAAAAATTTTATCTCAAGATACAACTTTTAATAGTCCGTAACATTGATAATTGTTTTAGTAGCTCATTAAATGGTTCCTTCTGCTCGATGTAGGTTACGTCTCATATTTTTTATGTTTACCTTTTTAAAAGTAATTAATGTTAAATGAATTAAGGTATCATTAAAGATATTTTCTTTAGAAGTATTAAGAATAATACCCTAAAATGCCTGTATAAAAGATTTGAACAAAATGAGAAAATTTCTTTAAAAAAAAAACAAGATTACAAGAGATCTTCTCTATTTTGACTTGAAAGAACACTTGAAAGAGTTGTTAAACAGCTAAAAATCTTACGAAATAAATAAAATTGGTATTTCAAATCACAAAATAGGGGTCTGAGTTTTTTATAGAAGTTTTAAATGCCAATTTCGACTTTATTTTGTAGAGAAAACGAAAAAATTTTTATTTAACAATTTATTTAGTTACATAAACAATGTAGCCTATGAGGGCTGGTTTTTTTTCATCCCTTTGATAAATTTTCTTTAGAATTTTGTCACTTACTAAATTTTCTAGGAAACAACCACCCATTATAAAAATATTTACAGTTGTTATAATACGTACATATAAAATAGAGAGAAAACTTGCTCTTCTTAGAACTGAAATTTCTCTTATAACATTTTAAGATATATTAATGTCTTTAATTTTATAAAAATATATATTTTATTGGCACGTTGCACACTGCTCACACAATCTCCATATCTTAGACGATAGAGTATACGGACTATTCAAAAATTATATAAGCACACAACAGACGAATTGGATGGCCAATAATCATGGCTAAGCGACGACTATATAAAATCTACCAGCAATAGTAAAAGAAGTGTTTCTTTTGACTGTCACCCTCAACAATATAATGAGCTCATTTAAAAAGGCTGGTATTTATAGGCTGGAAAGGAACAACGTCTGGTGGACTGGACCTGCCCTTGGACACACCAGCATCAATGGCGTGGTAATGAATTCATTCCTAGTGATACTAAGAACCTAAAACTTTGACAGACCGAACAGTGAGTCAGCCAGGAACCCTCGCTTGGTACAGAGACAGGTCCAAATCTGACCAAATACCGGAATATACGGGGTACAGCCAGACTTAATATGAGTGTAGCACTGGGGCAGCATACCACAATATTTCAGGCTGAAATTCACGCTATTGAAATTTGTTATCATCATCAAAACAGGTGTGGGATTGTCTTCAAAAAGTATCGCTCTGTCAAAACACAATAGGATCACCCTTGTGAGGGTATCAGGGCACAAGGGTATCTCGGGCTATGAAAAAGCAGACCAACATGCCAAACAAAGTTCTGCCACTCCATTTATTAGACCTGAGCCAGCATTTAGGATTATTAAAGCTGTTATTCATGGGCGACTGTCCTGGTGGACAAATCAACAACATCAGACCCACTGGAACCACCTTGAAGGCCATAGTCACAACAAGCTATTGCTGAGCAGACCTTTCGGCAAAATATGCTGTGAAATTCTGCGTCTAAGCAGACGACAAATCAGGCTGGTGACCGGACTTATAATTGGCCACTGCAGCTTAAGAAAACATCTATATACAATGAGTATCTTCAACGAAGAACTCCTGTGTAGAATCTGTGATGAAAAAGACGAGAAGGCCTCATATATCATCTTCGAGTGCAAAGCTTTGGCCTACTGGAAACACCTTCAGGGATCAATCTATCCGGAAGGCTTAGAACCAGAGGACAAACTAGTGCGCAGGCTCTTAAACTTGATCAAGACAACCAATTTGTTCACCTAGAACGGGTATGGCAGGGAATACAATAAGTCTGAAGGCTGTAGGTCGGGTCAATAAGTTCTACGGACCTGTTCATGGCTTCTGAAGCTTGTTGAACGCCCTTTTGTTCTTTTCGGATTGTACAACGACACTTTTGCACTAACTATAAATCCACCAGTATTGGCTTTGAGGTCATAGCGGGTCTTTATTCCATCGCTTTCTATTTGTAGTCGTCTCTGTACCTTTCCGAAGATGACCTGCAGAACGGGGTAAAGGTTAGATAAGAGTTTTAACAGAAAAACTAGCATACAAGAAAACAAGGCTAAAAAGAAAGTTTTTCAACATGACAGCGAAAGTAAACCAGAAGAATGGTTTGGCTTGATCTGTGGCGGATTATGATTGGTATAAATGCAGATCTTGTAATCAATGTGCCTATGGAACTTGTACTGAGGGAAACAAGTTATCTTTTATATGTTTTAATAGTAACTCCGATGAGGATTACGAGAAGTAAGGCTGAGTTTCCATATATTTCAAGAATTATAATAATGTAAAGTAAGCAGTTACACTTATTGTTATTACGTTAATAATTTTTAATATAGAAGATATTGAAAGATTGTGATTGTCTATTGAAGACTAAAAATTTGCCAATTGTTGTTCAGTTATTAAGGCCAGAGTGGCATTATTTTGTTGAGTTAATTATTTTTAGTATCATTATTACCACTTAATAAAGATCTATTAGCTCAGAAAATAATTAAAATATTGATTTTATATGAAACGGAAAGAAAAATAAAAATTTACACAATTATATAAATGTTAATGCAAAATTAGGTACTTTTGTTGTACCCTTTCAGAATATGTATGAAGCAAATAATTTACTTCCATTTTCTGCATAACTCTCCGACACACTTTTATAATATTTCGTCAAACATCAATATGCACAGAAGCACTTTTGGTTTAAAATGTGTTGTTAGACCAAAAGTTTTCTTCTGTTGTAAAGTAACGACCTCTTGCTTTAAGAGCTTTGTGACTCAACTTCCTTAAATTAAACTATGATTCTGTTCTTAACTCATAAATAAGTTTCTTTGCAAATTTTTGACTTTCTTTTAAATTATAATGTATGTTGACAACAAACAAAAAAAGAATTTTTACATTCCACTGTGTTTTTTATACAAACGCTTTGCATTAGGGGTTAATTGGCTTGACGTGTAACTTCCATAGATTTCAGCAAAGTACAATATTTTATTAAAAATATTAAATACCTGTTTTATTATAACATAATAATAAAAAATCATAAACCCTCAATCACCTGCTTAATTCTTCTTTTTTTGGTTTTATGAAGTCACTTTTCTGTATTTTCTGAACTATTAGACCAAAAATAATGTGATGTCAGAACATTTTTGGTAACAAAGTTTTCCAAGATATCAATAAACAAAAGGTTCTCCATGATCAAAAATTGAAAATTATATTTTTAAAATAGATCTGAAATGTAAATGTGTTACATACCTACTTTAATCAGAAAAGTAAAGTTATACAGGAATTATTATTTGATATTAACATGAAATATACAGAAATACCAAGAGCTAATATGCAAATAACAAAAGTAAAAATCATTGTGGAAGCACTTTTTTATTCTATAAAATACTTATTTTATACAAAAGTAACTTTTTTGACAAATTATTCTAACTAAGCTAACAAGGAACCAATAGGGATGTCAAAATTGTACCATTTTTTATAATATATGTGTTTTAATCGTTATGTTTTATTAGAAATTTAAATCATTTTTCTTTTCTATGTTAAAACCACTGCAAAATCTACATAAGCAAAATGAAACTTAGCAGAAGACATCAATCCAACTTATTTCAGTGGTACCCCGACAGTATAAACTGTTGAATCAGCGAAGAAATGGATTTTGCACTATAAGTTAACAACCCTATAGTTGTGTTTAAATATCAAAACATGCTAACCTATTAAATATAGCACAAAGGCCATTTATATCTTCGAAATTAAGGAAAACCAATATTTATCACTGAAAATGATTTTACTATTTTCAAAATATTCTCTCTACTGTGAAGATGATATCCGCAAAACATGATTTTTGAACGCATCAACCGCCATTTCCGGCATAGAAAATCGTGCCAAATCAGGGCGGTCCGGGGGATAGCCCATGAATTCCACGTTTTAAGAGTTCAAAAAATCACTTACTTGAGCCTATGTATATTTGTTAGGTTTCCTAAATTCACCGACGACTGAATAATGGTTGTGTATCATGCTACGATTCTCTAAATACATGGTTGCCATTTGGCAACTTTTTCCGACATACACGTGACCATTTATTTCCAAATGAACCTTGCAGGAGCAACTTTTGTCGATTTTGTCTCATCATAAAAAACCCATACAGTCGACTATAGTTTACTTTCTGTCTCATATGCAAACATTCAAGACTATCACTATCTTATAAATGTTTTTTGGAGAACATCATTCGTATTTTTGAAACATACCCTAGCACCAATCGACTCAAACCTTTTTTTTTTGAGCGACTGCCAAATTATGCAGAACCAACGTGAACATCGCTTCTTCGTGGCCGAACGTTCAAATAATATATTTTATGCGCTAATGTTACTACTGTACAGGGAAGGAGCAATCTTACGATATGTTATATGACGATCTTGCATTATCAGCCTCTGCACATCATCGATATTTTCTTGCACTACTACAGATTTTGGCAGACCTTTCCGACACTTCTCCAAGAGCGAACGACAGCCACAATTAAACTCACTAAACCTGCGATACCTAATGGTTTTTGTAAGTGCTTCATTATCATATAAAGAATTAAGTTAGTCGATTCGCTTTTATTGTCGGGTTAATCCCATTGTAAAGTGTGTAAAGATGGGTACCAACTCGGATTGTAATAATGATTCAACCAAAATGATCGATACTAGAAAAATTATCTACCTAGCCATGATAGAAACAACTGACTGTGCGTTGTTTAATATTGTTCAATAAATTATTGGGATGGATATGCAAGCCATTAACGATACATATCTCTATTTATATGTTGCAGTTTGCAGACAACCAGGTCTAACTACGCTCAGAAACTTGATTGAAAAATATAAGAATTTATGTATATATACTGTTGTGGAACTTAATATCTTACCACCGCTTTCCGGCAAAACTGGACTTAAATAGAGGTTCAAGTTTGTGGAAAGTACAAGGATATCTGAGAAAGATACCGGTGAATGCCACTGATGAGTCCACCACCAGTATGGGTGGTCACAAACAGTTCGTTAGTTATATGCCCTTAACATCAGGGGCATTACTACGACAAGGCGCCCGAGCAGGGACGACAAGATGGAAGGCCGTCGAGTCGTGGCTTTGTGCTAAAGTCGGTACCCTACTTTGGAAAGACCACCTAGGATGTTCGTTCCACTTCCTTTTCAGGCCTGTGCTTTCCAACGGCTTGGACTGTCCGACAGTTAAAGCCGGAAAGTAAATGCCTTAGGGGGCATGTTGTGGAACTTAACATCTTACTACCGCTTTCCGGCAAAACTGGACTTAAATGGAGGTTCACGGTAGTGTATTAAAGTTCGAATAGTTTTGAACAGAAAACTAGAACGAATAAAAGTTCTCCATAAACCCACTTCAGGAATAAACTTCAGTAATCTAAGTAACAACTCGAGACAATATCAAGAACTTATCACAGAAAAGCTGCCATGTTCTACAGCTAACACACAAATAATGGAGACGATCCTACATTGCGCGAAAGAAACTGAAAGACCACAACAACGCAACTATAACAGAAAACTTTCCGATGAATCAAGAGCTCTTCTGAAACAGTACAGACAAATGAAAGTTTACTCTAATACACACAGAATAGAATACACCGAACTGTGCAGAACAATAAGAAAAAAGATTTCACAAGATATAAAAATTTATAACGAGAAGCTTGTAGAAAATGTAATCAAATAAGTTACATAAAGACCAAAAGAATATTGACAATCGGCTGAAAATAAATAATACGCGACGGTAAATTAAAAAGATTCACAGTCGCGCCATCATTTAGTGGCTTTATACAACACTGTTGATTTGTGTTGCTCTTGTGTTCTTGAGTAAACCATCGAGATGTCGCCGTTATTGTCTTATTTGTTGTTTTTTAATTTTAAAATCAGCTTTTACGGCATAAATGCGAGGCGATGGTTTGTACCGAATGTAATGGCCTAACGAGTTCCATATTAGAACGAAACAGCACTGTCATCATTTTTCGGATCCGGAATCTTTCCATTATTTTGGAGTTCTCCGCACTTTTTAACACGAGAGTAATGTTTATTGATTATTTTATGTCCGCTTAGCCGAGATTTATTTTATTTTAAAATTAGACAAAAGGCAGAAGTTCTATCTATATCCGGGCACAAGATTTCTATAAAATGACTAACGAGAATCTAATTATAAATATGCAAAGTAGTTTTAGGTTGCACTCTGACAACATCTTGTGTGTAAATTAATCATTCAATAATATATATCATCCCTTAATATTAAATTTTCATCCATATTTATGAGATATTTGCGGTCTATGTTCCAATATTCTAATTTAATATAAACCAAATAAATGCAACGTTTGTGTTCATTTGCATGCTGGATGAAAAATAAGTAAACTTTTAAAAATTAAAGTTTCCATAAGAAATAAATGTTTCCGTATTTAACTAGTTGCTTATATTTATTCTCCTTTCAGATTGATTGATTAATTTAGTGGTTAAAGGCGCGTCGATATCTCAGATCATATCATAAAGATCAATGTGTTTCAAGAAATAAAGTCTGCGTTAGGTCGAAAAACATGACTGTCGTAAAATTATTAGAGGTGTAGTACCTTTCTCTGGCATCTCTATATAAGGGACAGTCAGATATAATATGTTTTTTAGATAAGGGGGGAACGACAGGACAGACATTGAGGGGATCCTCGTTTTTAAGGAGAAAGGAATGCGTCATTCTGCAATGTCCAATAACGAATCTCTTCCATACAACGTTATCTCTTCTGGATAGTTAGGGAAAGTGATAGATTTCAGAAAAATTTCTTTTAATATAAGAGAGTTTATTGGGGTTTTCGAGAGATTCCCAGCGAACCTGCACAATGTTACGGATGATGCTATCGATGTGCCTATTTAATTCTTTAGGGTTAAGTAAAGGGAGGAAAGAGGTGCCTTCAAGGATTGCAGACTTAACTTGAGTGTCGGCTAATTCATTCCCATCTCTGCCGATGTGGCTCGGGACCCACATGAAGACTATGTACAAATTACGTTGGAATCCCATTTTAAGAAAGTCAAGAATTGGATTCATGAGGGGGTGGGATGTGTTGAGAGCTTGGATCGATCTGAAGCAGCTGAGGGAATCCGAAATTATTAGATGTTTGGGAGTGGAGGAGTATTTAATTACTTCTCTAATGCATTGCTTGATGGCAACCAACTCAGCTAAAAAAATAGATGAAAGGGGATTTAACCTTAATTTGTTGCATGAAAAACTGGTTACGGCAGCTGAGCCTACACCCTGATCTGATTTGGAACCATCGGCTAAGGAAGTGTTGTTTAATGATGGAAGGTATGGTATTGTTCTTATCATAGTGAAGAAGATCAAAGTTGATTTCAAAGGGGGAAAAATCTCAAAGGAAGAAAATCTGAGAGAGGATGGGAGTGGTATAGGGAATGGTTATGTTATAGGAGGCTATAAGCGCAGAGGCCCTATCATTGGCACCCCGTGTGACATTTAAAAGAGCTGGGAAATCAGTAGGATTAAGGATTTCATCATGATCCAAAAGGAAATGTCTAAATTTGACAGACATGACTTATTTTATAAGGGAGGAACATCAGAGACACAAAGGGGGAGTGTTAGTAAGGCATTGAAGATTGACTATTGGGGAGGTACGAAATGCACCAGTCGATAAACTTAAGGCTTGGATAGGTCGAGGGACAAGATATATAAGGGCCTAGCCGAGTTATAAGCAATGCAACCATAGTCCAACAATATATATATATATATATATATATATATATATATATATATATATATATATATATATATATATATTATTCCCTGCCAATACAACTCTGGTCCCTCCATATGCGTTGCGACTACCCAATAGCCTAATCAGTGGAGCAGTATCGAACCAAGAGCAGCATTTCCAGAAAACAATCGTCTATATAAAATATAAATTTCGAAATATGTGGACGGGAATTATTATATCGCCAGTCCAGCGGATTAGTGTGAAATTTAAAAAGTAAAATTTCAATAAGAATTAAATAAATCTTTACCTTTTGTATTTAGGCAACTTGTTAAAAACGACAATAAGCAATTTATTTGTTTTTTTAAGTTTCGCACTACTCCAGTGGATGTGTAGAAAAGGTCTGTTGGTTTAATATCCTGCCGACATATCACGGGATTTATATATTATATAGAGAGTTGTTTTCTGCGAACGTTGGTGGTCGAAACGCGTATGGAGAGTTGCATTTACAGGGAACAAACTGTCTGTATATATATTTTCCTTTAATTTCACCGTTGGTTTCGAGATGGATATCCAGGCTGCTTTTCGCAGAAAAAAACACCTGGTTATCATATTCCTAGATATCTCTAGTGCCTATGACACTACCTGGAAACATGGTATCCTCCTCCAACTCCATAAGATAGGATTAAAAAGGTCACCTTCCAATATTCATCTCAAACTTTCTTCGCGATCGTCTTTTCTCTGTTCGCCTGGATAACCATACCTCTTTTACCCACCCCCTCAGAAATGGCATTCCTCAGGGCTCAGTGCCTAGTTGCACTCTCTTCCTACTATCCATGAACTCCATCAATGATTCCATTCCTCCCTCCATTTCGGCTAGAATTTACGCTGGGGACTTACTTCTTGATTCACAATCACCTATCACCTGTGAAAGGCAACTCCAGCTTTGCATTCTAAAACTGCAATCATGGGCAATGAAGACGAGTTTTACATTTAGTCAGACTAAATAAACGGTTACTCACTTTTGTAAAAAGGGGAGCTGTTCAAAACTAAACTCTATCTCACTAAACCATAGACATCTCCCTATGGACAGTCAACTTAAGTTGCTTGGCCTCATATTTGATGATAAGCTCAACTGGCGCTCTCACATTGCTTCCCTTAAGGCTCGATGCTTTAAGGATCTTAACATGTAAAAGTTTCTTTCCCATACCACTAGGTTCTCAGATTTTTAAACGCTCCTCAAAATATACAATTGCACCATTCTCCCCAAGTTGGACTATGGTTGCATTGCTTATAACTCGGCTAGGCCCTTATATATCTCGTCCCTCGACCTATCCAAGCCTTAAGTTTATCGACTGGTGCATTTCGTACCTCCTCAATAGTCAATCTTCAATGCCCTACTAACACTCCCCCTTTGTGTCTCTGATGTTCCTCCCTTCTTATAAAATACGTCATGTCTGTCAAATTTAGACATTTCCTTTTGGATCATGATGAAATCCTTAATCCTTCTGATTTCCCAGCTCTTTTAAATGTCACACGGGGTGCCAATGATAGGGCCTCTACGCTTATAGCCTTCCATAACATAACCATTCCCTATACCACTCCCATCCTCTCTCAGATTTTTTTCCTTTGAGATTTTTCCCCCTTTGAAATCAACTTTGAGCTTCTTTACTATAATAAGAACAATACCATACCTTCCATCATTAAACAATACTTCCTTAGCCGATGTATATATATATATATATATATATATATATATATATATATATATATATATATATATATATATATATACATATATATATATATATATATATATATATATATATATATATATATATATATATATATGTATATTCTTCCTGAAAGGAGAATAAATATAGGCAACTCAGTAAATTTTTCGTTCGGTTTTTTATTTTTTTATTACCAACAAATATGTCAAAAGGCAAAAAGTGAGACAAGCTTAACTTGTTATAAAGTTGCAAAATATATTTGAATATATTTTCAAACTTTACACTTTTTAATGAATTCATTCTGAACGAAAAATTGCAGTTGAAAAGTAATTTCCATTTGTATTTTTAAGCAAACAAAATATTGGATTACTCCCAAATTATTTTCTTACCAATTTCGCATGCAGGTATTTTGAAGGAACTAATATATTTGGTAAAGAATTTGCCTGAACATTTGACCAAAAAAAAACGGATTCTAAATTAAAAAATAGAATCAATATAACGTAAAAAGCAAGGGAAGGAACATGGGAGCAGATTATCTTCGTCCACATTTTTTTAACTAATATTTAAGGATAATAAATGTTCGTAGAGAAATCGCAAACCAGTCAACGCCAAGGAGATTTTACAAAAATAATCCGGTGAGTTTCTGACTGCCGACATTAATTGTGCCGTTTAGACACCTTTTCCTGTCCCTTTTCATTAGAGAAAGTTATGTCGACAAAAAAATACTTTGTAGCTCTAGTTTACATTATTTTACCAAATTTCTTCAGAAAAACAATTTCTCTAGAATCTAATCAATCTTGAAGCCTTGTTAGACTTTATCGTCTTTACTATTGAAGTTTCGATTTATATAAACTACAAAAGTCGGAGAATCTGTATATATAGTCAAATATCTGCTCCAGATTTCACAATCACTGCAGAGTAAGTCAAATTCCTAGTTAAGAATTCTAAGCCTTAAATAAATATTTTTGTAATTTTTTTAAGCAAATGGTAGATCAGATTATTGAGTCGATTTCTGTATTCAATCATAGTCAGGTTATATATGTAATTTAATATATATAAAAACAAAATTAAGAAACACTATTTTATTTTCAAAGGATAAAATAAATTTCTTTATAAAAATATTTTTAAAAAAATATATAAAAAAAAGTAATATGTAATAGATTCATATTTTAGATTACTAGTTTGATAATTCATTTTGGTTATAAAATTATCGACGCTTGCTTTGTATGACTCAAATTGTACTATTAGCTGCTAACAGCAATTTAATTTGAGAGCCACATGAAAGCGAGAGTTTCTCAAATTGAGAATAATGTACATTAATCACTTTTTAGTCATTCGTCATTAAATTAGAACGACCACAATTTTACAACCAAAATAAATTATTAAACTAGTAATTTAAAATATCAATCTATTGTACAGCATTATTTTTCGTATATTTTTCAATATATTATAATATACAAAAATTATTTTTATATCGTTTAATGTAAGCCTTTTATGAAAATAAAATAGTTTTTATTCAAAAAAAATTTTGTTTATTTTAATTTTCACTTTTCAGTTGTCGATTACAAGATTTGATTGTCAGTCGACAGCCCATAGGTAGCTGTGAAACTAAATGATTTCATTTAATAAAAAAAATATAGATTTTTATTCTAAAAGAAAACCATAGTTGACCTTAAAATAGCCCTGAAATATAAGTCCAGTTTTAAGGTCTTAAAGGACTTAAGTCCTTTCTTGTTTGTCATTAAAACATTTGGGTTCTAGATCTTTTTGCGTATTTTGTCAGACAAGTACGATTAACTTTCGAATGACCTCTCGATGTAAAAAAGCATGCTTATATCGTTAGACGGAAATTTTTCCTACTTCTCATTTCTTTAATAAAAAAATAAGAGTTCTTATTAAAACAAAAAAGTTGACCTTAAAATGACCTTGAAATATGCGTTCAAGATATAAGATCAGTTTCAAGGTCATAATATGCATTGTCATCGGGTTTATATATAAGTAACAAATTTAAGCTTGATCGAATAATAATGAGTTGAAATTCTTATACAAAATTTTATTGTCATTCGACAAACAAACCCTTTATTTGGAATGAATTTCCAACAAGGTCAGTTTCAAGGTCATATTGTTTAATTGCCATAAGATTTATAAAATATTTTCTAATAAGAGTGTCCCGATGTTTTCTACAAATAAAACACAGTTTATTTAACACGTTTGTTTTATTTTTACGTAAGTCAATTCTACACATATTTACAATTAAATGTGAAAAATAATGTCAGTCAAATAACCCCCTCTACTCCTTTTATGTAAACATATTTTAATATCAAAAATAATAAACAGGGTGATTCTCCTGAATTTTATCGATCCATTGTGGGAAAACTATAATTAGGAAGAATCCAAAAATTTGACAGTGTACTAACGTGCATAGGGGACAGCCGACTAAAATATTCTCAAGATGGCGACACTTCCTGTTATACCGGAAGTAGATATCAACTTGCTTATTTTAAATGGAATACCCTTTATATTATTGCATTTTTAACTTCTACGTCAAATTCTAGACATATTTCATCTATAATGTTTTATACTTCAGTCTCACCGTTTTGGACATATTTCAATTTTTATGTCAAAAATTACGTTTACGGACCAAAACTTAACTATAAATTTTTCCTATAAGGAATTCTTTAGTATTTAATTTGGGTTAGTTTTCTTGTAGACAAAGATCGACTTTAGTAGTCTTTTTATGATAATTTGAAAATTATTAGTACAGAGTGGTCAAAAAATTATATTTAAAAAATCGTCAAAAGTCAATTCTTTCAAATTGAAAGCACCAATTTGATAATTTTATCATATTAAGCATTAAAAATAAGGGTAACTTTGTTTAAAGTTGTCTGTTCCAAAAATTTGTTGTTTTCAAAATATTGTTATTAGTTGGCCATGACGGCGAGGCGTGGCGAAAATAAAACAATCGAACCCTACACAATTGTTATTATTTCTATCTATTTGACATCCATTAATAATAATCATGCCGGGGCAATTAATTACAAGCAGGAAGATTATTTAAACTTATTTATTATTTATGGAGAATGTGATACAGTTATTTCAAGAACATGCGATACCTAGATACATTCACGATGCGACATCCGAAGAAACAGAAACCAACACTACCAACTGTTAAAAAAATTATAAGAAACTTCAAGAACTTTGGATCTATAAAAACTAAAGGAAATAGAAATAAACCAGTTATCAGTAAAATAAAGTTACAAAAATTATTTGAGTAAATGTTCAAATTAACGCCCTTGAACTTCCAAACATTTTTCACATCTAAGCAGGAACTCATGGGTTGCTATTCTTATTGACTAAGAATTAAGTTCTTCAAATGCTATTCTGACGCGTCGCATACAATCTTCCATTCGATCACAGGCAGACGAAAAACGTCGTTGGAAGAAGAGATGAAACTGCAATTAAAGGGGTTGTATATACATTTTATTATGAGAAGCAGATCGTCTACGAAATTCTAACTAAAATCAATGAAGATCACGATTTACGTGAAATTAAAAGAACTGATCTCTGGAAATTGCTCAAAGAACTTAATTTTTGTTGGGAAAAACCAGATAGAAAATATGTTCCTATAAATCGTCCGGAAACTGTCCGTTGGAGAAGTAAATATCTCTTTCAAGTAAAAGGTAGAGTTACTAGAAATAACACAATTAACAAAATTAGTAATTTAACTAAACTTTTGAAAGATTTTTTTGAATAAAGTTACTGCGGAAAACTGGGAAAAATCCATATAATAAAAGAATAAAACAAAATGTGAGAACTCGATCTCATGATCGGTGAGATAGAGGAACCAATTATAATTAATTTGACCGAAGATAGTTTCACTAACTTTGACTAGGAATAAGATACGTAATGATTACTAGTGTAAACACAGTTTATTATTTGAATTTTTGTTTTTGTTGTATTTTATTGTTTAATGTTGTTTATATGTTTTTTTATTTTTTATATATTTATATTTTAGTGTGTCCCACTCTTTAATTTTATATATATTTAATTCCAATTAGCCGTAAGTTTTTAATTATTTTATTATTGTATTTGTGTCTTTTTCTTAAGCGTGTAGAATTAACATGTTTATCTTATTTTTTGGGGGTTATCGTATTTCCATATAATAAAGTAAATTAAATTAAGATATCAGTACAATAGAAATAAAAATAAGTAGGTCTAATTTTAATTACAACATATAAAAAGTAATTACATTTGAATCCCTTTTTAGTGTTTACTTTTAATTCTGCAGATGGTTTAAGAAATAAATAAACTGAAACGTCAAATACCCTAAAAATGTTTTTAAATAATAATAAAATGACCGATAGCCCCAAAAATATTTTAATATTATATGGACTAATTTATTTTTTCATATATGTTTAACTTTTTGTATTTTTGATAATGGATATTTTGTAAGTATTTAAACTAGAACTTAGAATTTTTTGAGAGAATAAAGCTACGTTTTAGTCCATTATTATAGACCGGTATTTTTGGGTATAAAATTTCTAACCCATTCTTATGAAAAATATATGTGTCAAACAGATTTTGCTAAAGACACCGGACTAAAGAACACAGGTAGTTTGCGAAGAGAAAAAAGGGTAAAAAATGATTTATTATTCTCTCTAGTTCTTAAATAAACTGTAGTATAAGGGGAAAAATCGAGTCCATTTTCCTAAACTCAAAGCTCTTGGGGGGGGGGGGGGCGATCGCCCCCACCGCCCCCCCCCCTTGGATCCGCGCCTGATGGAATATACATAAGGATGAAAATTGTGTTTCCATAAAATCCTTAAAAGGGATGTTTGAGATAATCCAGACTCTAATGCTACTTGTATTGTAGATATTGTCGGATATGCGGCAAAATGTCCTAAAATTGTAGTTTAAAAACTTTCATTATACAACTGGTTTATTTATATTTCTTTTTGCTTTTATGGACTCAAAGTTCTTGAAGATTTTTATAATCCTTTTATGTATCGCATGTTCTTGAAATAACTCTATCACATTCTCCATAAATAACAAATAAATTTAAATAACCTTCGTGGGTATAATTTAATCACCCCGGTATAATTATTATTAATGAATGTCAAATGGCCAGAAATAGTGACAATTCTGGAAGGTTCGAATATTTTATTTTCGTCCCGCCTCGCCGTCATGGCCAACTAATAACAAAGAGCCGTATAGCATTTTTGCAATAGAAAAATGTTGAATTACCAGTATTTTTAAAACTACAAATTTTTGGAATAGACAACCTTATATTCTATTTTTAATGCTTGATATGATAAAATTACAAAAATAGGTACTTTCTATTTGAAAAAAATTGACTTTCGACGGTTTTTTAAATATAATGTTTATTCTTCCTTTTTGGCCACTCTGTACAAATAATTTTCAAAATGTCATAAAAAGACTACTAAAGTCGATCTTCGTCTATAAGAAAACTAACCCAAATTAAATCATAAAGACTTCCTTATGGGAAAAATTTATCGTTATGTTTTGGTCCCCAAATCTCTTTTTGAGATAAAAATTTAAATATGTCCAAAACGATGAGACTTAAGTATAAAACATTATACATGAAATGTGTCTATAATTTTACGTAGAAATCAAAAATGCAATAGTATATAGGATGTTTTATTTAAAATAATCAAGTTGACATCTACTTTCGGTATAATTGGAAGTACTGCCATCTTGAAAATATGTTAGCCGGCTGTCCTCCATCCACGTTAGTACACTGTCAATTTTTCAGATTCTTCCTAATTATAGTTTCCCCACAATCGATCGATAAATTATCTGCGGAATCACCTTGTATAATATTCTTTTAACAATTGTATTTTAATTATTGGTCATTATCATCCCTCGAAAAGATGGATTTTATTTTTTATCAGTTATTGAAATTGGTAATATCTCAGCTTAAGTAAATCAAAAAAGAGTACATACACATGAAATTAAAAATTGTATTTGTGTCACTCTGTATACAATTCTAAATATAAATTAATAATAAAATTATTTGCGCTTCAGGTTGTAATTATAATATCATATCTTTTAACATGGGATTCGAGTATGGTGGTGACGTTGTTAAAAGTTAAAATTATTTCGTTTAATCTCTTGAAACCACATAACCCATATTTTGATATAGATAACGAAAAAAGTAAAATGATTGATTCGTGGCTTGGTCTTTTTTAACTGACTACAAAAAATGAAAGCTTGTAAATTCGACCCTTATCTCTCCAATTTTTTGTGTGGAAGATCACTGTTTACCGAGTGTGTCGATTTTGATGATTTGTTTTTTTTTATTTTGTGGAGCAAATATTCCCAAATACCAGTTTTGTAAATTTTCTTTATTCTGTTTAGGAAAATGTCACAGTCAAAGTTTCATTAATCAAATTATTTTGACACTGACACTATGAATAATCAAGCAAAAAAAAAATATATTTTCATGGAGGTTTAATAGTAATTTATTTCAAATAGATCAGCCCTGTTCAAAATGGCCAACTCAAAAGGGTTAAATGAAAATTATATTATGTTCAATTTCACAGATTCACAGATATAAAGGAATTATGTATTTAACTCAATTATTTAGACCAAACTTTAAATTTTAATAACGAGAGTTATATGAAAATTTCATTATTTAATTTGGACTACTGCAATTGTTTCATTCTTTACCAGCTGAAAAAAAAATATACTGTTGCCTTAAACAATAATATATATTTTTTTAAATATTCTCGTATTATAATTATTATTTCAAATTTATATGCCAAACGGCTTCGCACTTCCTCCAGGTATTATTGACCCTTTCCATATTATCGGATCCTTGGTGGCGTGGTCTTCTATGCTTCGTACAAACTTTCGGACAGTCCGCGCGGTTACAAGGAGAACTGCCTTCTGAATCGGTTTATACAGATGCTCACTAAGGCCCAGTCCCTTGATGTTCTGCAGGAGGTTCTTTGGTATCACTCCTGTTGTTGATATTATTATGGGAATTGTGTGGACGCTGTTCATTGTCCACTGTTTGCGGATTTGCACGTCCAGATCTTTGTATTTGGCGATCTTCTCATTGTATTTTAGTCTTAGATTGTTGTTATTAGATATAGCAATGTCAATCAGTATAGTTGGCGTAGAAATTTTATCTGTATAATGTCTGGCCTATTATGAGCAACTGTTTGATCTGTTAGAACCGCTCGATCCCAATATAACTTGAATTCGTTGTTTTCAAGAATATGCTCCGGATTTTATTTGTAGTAAGGCACTTTTCCTACCTGCAATAGTTTTAATTTATCTGCTAACTCTTGGAGGAGATCTTAGCCGTGTATTTCCTTATACTCGGTTGCGGCAAACGCTTGGCATCCTCCAGTTGTGTGCTGGATTGGCTCTGATATTCGACAGTCATATCTACATTGGTCATTTTCTATTGAAGGATCTCTGATGATGAACTTCCGATAGTTCTTCGTCGGAACAACCTGGTTTTGAATAGCTAACAAAAAGTCCTCCGTTTCTGAAAACATCTGTTCTGAAATCAACCAGTAGTTCGATCCTGAGTTGTCGACATTATCCAGGATGACCTCATTTGGATGCCGTCCATGAAGTTGTAACTTATCTTGGTCTGTTCGGCGGTGAGAAGCAATATCCCGTTCCCTCAGCTGTGGCGGCGTTGAATCTTCTGCCTAGCATATTGCTCGATGTAGTGTGGAAGAGTCCGCTAACCTGTGGAAATAAGAACGTAAGTTTATTATTTGTTGATCGAGCTGCTTACCAATATCGACCAATCCTTTTCCTCCTTGGTGTCTTGGAAGAATTGTAATTATTATTATTATTATATTTTTAATAATTTGGTATTTGAATTTAGGGTAATTGATTGTTTTTAGTTATAAAATATTGCTTTTGTATTGAATCAAAAAAAAAAGCTACCTGTTAAGAATACATGGATAGTCCATTTTTATTTAAAATAAATATGGAAATATTAGTTGATTGATTGTAAAAATTCAGGAAAAACAAATAAAAAATATTAAATAATATTTACAATATTTTTTATTAAAATAACTTTTATCGTTAATAATAAAATTATTGGAACTTGGAATTGTAACCAAATAAAAAGTTTGAAAATTGTAGACAATGTTGAAGATTGACTAAAATGCGGTTGTCGGACTTGCATTGTCTATATTTTTATTTGTTTGTTCAATGTTTCGATTAGGTTGTATCTCTAATCGTAATCAAGTATAAACTGAATGTTTTGTCCTAAGGCTACGAACTTATATAGGGACTGTGTCCATTGAAGCGCGAAGTTCCGCTTCACTGTACACATCTCAGTGATGTGACATGACAAAGTAATGCTTGCCAAAGATTAGGTATTTCAACGCTGGGTTTATTGAAAATTCCATTATTATTTTTAATGTAAGCTGCTTCTATAAATTTTCTTTTTCCTTGTTGTGTTCGATAATTCTAATCATTCTGTTGTAACAATCGTTAACCATAGGGAAAAAAGTAAAGAAGATATTTCTACTGAGAAATAGAGCAGAACTAGGACATAATATTTACTTTAGAAAAAGTAGTGACGTACCATTATTTCTGTTAAAAAGTTTCAAGAACGTGCTAGAATGGACACTGCTGGTAAATGTAGAAAAAATAATTTAAGAACGGCCTCTACTTCTCAATAAGTTATTAACAGGTTGTACACCGAAGAAATCAAGAAAAAGAGAGACCATCTTCAGGGCTCAGATCCTAGAAACAAGAGAATATGATCAGCAAATAAGCTTACTCATTACTCACCTACCATACTTACTCGTCAAAAGGCACACCTTAACCTTTCCATTTAGAGAACAGTTTCCAACCCCAGCGCAGCCTCTACACAGAACATCACGTATACAATTAAAAAGCCTATCCCAAATTAAAATTTAAACATTCAGAACAATGTATACACTAATACTATTAAAGCAATCAACATTGGCGTAGTTAAGATTTGTTAGAATGTGTTAACTATTAATATATTTAGAATGAAATGTCTGAAACTGAAAAAGGTGATCAAAGTTATTATAAGATTGCCCACGCAATCACAGCTCTCAGACGTTTAAATAGTTTTAATGATTTTAAGGAAAAGTTTGAAAATGAAGTTGCGGTCATTTACGTTGTTCATTCTTACATTGAGGCAATGGTCGGGGTTTCTTTTTATTTCCCTGCATATCTCAAGATCCTCTCTGTAATCCAAGATTTTAGAGTTATTACCCCTGGAGTGATATAAGATTTTACTATTATGAGTTGGAAAGAAACTGTGTTTGGTAAAACTAATATGGTGACCAAACACAGAGCCCTAAGGTTTGTTAATATGTTCTCTAATTCGGACTGCTAATGGTCTAATAGTTTTTCCTATGTATGTTGAAGGGCAGTCTGAGCAAGAAAGCTGATAGACCCCACTTTTTTGGATATAAGATATCAATTGTGTGTTATTAACCAAATGGGAACTGAGTTGATTTACACTCTTAAATGAAATCTTCACGTTTTGAGTGTAGTTTGATAGAGTCCGTGCTATATATACTTCTCACGTCAAAAAAATAACGCTTGTTAGTACTGCTACATAAAAACTGAATTTCTCACAAGGATTCCCTAGTTACATTACAGTTTTTTTTAAATGCTACAACAGCCCAAAATTTTGCATTCTTTAGGAACAACTTCAATGTCAATTAAAAAATAGACCTCATTTCACTCATGAATTTAAAATGGCGTTTCAACGACGTCCACTTGCTAAAAATTGGTTTCTTAATTAAATTAGAGAATTTTTGCTTTTTTAAATATATCTTTTCATATTATGTGATCTTAGTGTTAAGTGCTAATGACTGTATCTGTTGAACAAAACCTGGCTTTTCATATATACTCACTTTGAAGTCCTAATGAAGGGAATAAAATTTCTCGAATGCTAGACTAACAAAAAAGAGTTTTCTTTTTTGGCTAGCCATCCTTCTGACTGCAGCCCCACAAAAGTTTCTTAAACCTCTCGGTTAGTTGGCTGTTTTTAACTAGTCCAGTCGTTCGTGTTTTGTTAAGATTGTGTAACGTGCCCGTAAGAAAATTTAATTGAGCTGCTTATTTTTTTGTTATATTTTTATAATTAAATTGTTTGTTTTTTTTTATTGGCGAAATAAAAATTACTGACAACATATATATATATATATATATATATATATATATATATATATATATATATATATATATATATATATATATATATATATATATATATGATACTTATTAAATTGTTGGGCGCCAGGCACAAATAACTATACCTATACCTAAGTTTAATTGATTTGTGCCAAAAATTTTTACTTTCAATAAATATTACTCAATTACACATGTGCTATACTTCTGAATGTACCCCGTTTTAAGTGATTTGACCTTTAAAACATTGATGTCAATTTTCTCTCTCTCAGGTGAATTCAGATGAAAATATAATTATTATCAGAAAAAGTCAAACCAATGATTCAAAAACACAGTGACAAATTTTATTTAGAAAAATACCATCATGTCAGTGGGTGCAGTTTTTTTATGAGAAATTTATAAATCACCTCATCTAAACCTAATTAAATTATAAGCATTATTCAATATGCACTGTATTATTATATGGGATTTGGAATTATTAAATTTGGCAATATTGTATAAATTATTTTTAGATTAGAGTCTTAAAATATGTGATTTTATTTTAAACAATCTAAAAATAATTTAGTGTGTGCCGTTATTATTAAAAAGTAATCTTGATACAGTGCAAATTAAACAATTTATTTTTATTGTTAACTATAACTATTCATAATAGGGTTAATATTATTCTATTTTATCAATTTATCTTCAGGCAAGTCAAAAAATTTTATATCTTACACAATGAATAAATAAATCTCCAGAAAATTTTTTATACCCACGTTTTATATTTCCTCCTTCCTTTTTTTTAATAAAGAAAAATTTACAAATCCTTCCTACTTTGCCAATTATTTAAATCTTTTTCACAGCTGCTTGCTTATTGACATAATGTATTTACTAATTTAATAAACTTCTTTTCCTTCCTTTAAAATTGACTTTCAATCTCCAGATATTTTTATATCCAAGCTCTATGTTTCTTCCTTTTACTTTTATTGAAACAATTTTAATGAATGGGACCAGCAATGTTTTCTTTACTACAGATTAATCTGCACTGTCTTCCTTTTAATATATTTATGAAATAACAAATGAAAAACTTTTAGGTTATGGTCCCGTTAATAAAAAAGACTAGCGAATTTTTCACTATAATCGATTAATAACCACTCCTTTTACTTTTCAAAATAACAAGTAAAAATATTGAGGTTATTTTACTTTTTAAGAAACAGACAAATGGGTTTACTGTACAAATGATGGATCTGTACCTCCGAAAAAAAAATTAGTTTTAGCTTTTATAGTAAGAGGTCATGTAATATAAATTTTTGTTCAAATGTTTTCTGATTGGTCAGCCATCTGACGTGAACTGGCAACTAGATGAAATTTTAAGCTTTGAAACACAAAATCAAAATGGATTCCTAATTGTCAATTTAGGATAACATTTTGTTATTTTATTGATATTATGAAATAAATATTCTATTTGATGACAATAGATTACGATTTATGTAAATTTTGGACTTTTCCTGATGTTTTGATATATCTAAACTTTACTTTTGATTATTATTTACACACACGCATAAAGCTGATAAATAAAATTGGATTTAAATTTTAATTACAACTTCCTAAATTGATAATTCTTGTTTTATTAACATTATTATCTTATCCAACATAGTTTTACCTATAATTAAGTACTCTTTTATCCTAGTTTCTTATTAAAATAAACTTATAATCTAGATTTTCTTATACTATTATTACACATTTACAATATTTTTAACAAAGTTTTAACAAATACTATTGTAATACGTAGAAACTAATATGTTATAAATAACTATTGATGAATAGTGTCTAAATTTCACTAAATAGTTGTTATTTGACGCTTATTTTCACTAATATTATCTTTACCCGCACTGTTTATAAAATTAAGATTTTCATTTTTGTGGATTTCACTATATTGTTTTAAAATTCCTTTTTCAATCACTATTTCTGAACAATAACACTTCACTCCTTATTGAAAATATCACTTATTTATTAGTTTTTTTTCTGAGTCAAATATGTTTATAATTCTTAATTTATACACATTAATGTCCAATCTTTCAAATTAATTTTTATACATTTTATCATGTTATCACACAATTATTGGCATTTTATGTCCTTTAAAAACATGGTTGAACTCTAAATTCCTACATAATACTAACTAATGTATATTCTACCATCTGCAATTACCACATAAATGCATTAATTAATTATTTATGTCCATTTTTGTTTCACTTTTTCATAATCAAAAACTTATCACACCTGACAAAAAGGTGACACCCATACAGTATATATATATATATATATATATATATATATATATATATATATATATATATATATATATATATATATATATTAAATGAAAATATTTTAAAAAGCATTATTTATTACATCTTAACCAGCCTACATCATACTATCTAACAATATATATTGTTCAACAAATTCTGGAATTTATTCCAGGGATTTGATCCAGCCTTACCGCTCATAAGTCTGTTCTTTACAATTTAACAGCTCCTATTAATACTAAGGATATAAGTTGGTTATAAATATTATATTATCTCGTTTTTTTCTCTTTTTTGATTCTAAATTTGCGTATTGTTAAATATCCCTTTTTCTTCACTAAGTAATTCTAAATAAACAACTTAGAGCTGCGAAACCAGTAAAAACTAGAAAAGAAAGGAGGATAAAACTCAAAAAGGCTGTTCAATTTCCTATTAATACCAATTTTTTTACTATATTTGAGACTCCGCATGATCCATTCTTTCAATTTAAAAAAAGAAATACTTCATTTTGTGTAATAAACCACCTTCTGATATTTGAACACATTTTTAATTAACACTCTGTGTATTTGTCTAGGTTTTTTGAAGAATTTTTGTGTGTTTTCTGGCAAAAACTATTCAACGAATCTATAATAAATTTTAACAAATAGTTAATAACGATTATTTCTATTTTGGACGATTTTCTTTTTTCAAAATAAACCTTTTATTTCATTTTCCTGGATGATCACATTTAATCCAATATCGTCGCGTCAGCCTAAAATACGAAGAAAATTCACATGTACAGGAAACTAGTTACCCTAACTATAAAGGCCTGGAATAAAAGAGACCTGTAATAAATGTCGCTTTTGTGTTTTAGAAACGTGCCTAATTCTAGTTTGAATGCTGTCAGTTTATTCTTTGCCTCATAGAGGGCAGTATGTTTTAGTCGGCAATGGTTGTCTTCAAAAATCAATATCTATGAAATTATATTACGTATTTTAAATAATACAGAACCCTATATTACAAAAGGTTAGTGATTTAAATACTTAATTTGCTTGAATATCTAATTATATATTATTTAACTAAATATTTAGTATTTAGTGTAAATAGAATCAAATATTATTAGACTTCTTCTCGCCAAAAAGTAGCGGAAAGCTGCTTTTTTCTTTATTATTTAACATTTATCGTGGATAAATTCCGTTCAAAAAATTAAATAAGTATAAAAAGAAAAATTCAAAAATGAGAATTGAGAAACACACACAAATATTATTTAATTTATTAAATTAGTAATAAGATCATGCAAAATTATTGCGAAAAGAATCGAGTAAAGGAGTGTCATAAAATCAACAGTTATGACACAACGATTCCCACCCATATTTGTTACTAAATGACATTAATTTAACTATGATTTTGAAATCTTAATTTTTATTTATAATATATACCAAAATAAAATTCTAGGGTAGGAGTTTTAGAAAGCATGTAATACGTTTATTTGAAGGAATTATGTCAAACAGTTTGAAAATTATGGGAATACAGGTCAAAAATTTTCTTAAAATTTAAGTAACTACAAAGTATAATATTTTATTAGTAAATATAGTTGAGTCAAATTTAAAAGATTTGAAGTCGACTTAAGAGTAAAAAATAACTAATTCTAATTCAATATCCTCATTAATTTTTTGAGAGGTCTTAAAAAAGAATTTTCTAGTATTAACGCTACAAAAAAAAAATTAGTTGAATTAAAAGAATTCTATGTAGTCTGCTAAATAAACCGAAGTTGCAACTAAAAAATGTTTAATTTTTTTTTCTTCAGAACTCAGATATTTAAGATGTCTGATTAAAATTGGCAGAATCCCAGGAAAAAAGTCTATAGTCTAAGATCCGACATGCACATATTTGGTTTTATGATCAAACTTGAATCAAGTGAATGATGATGGCAATGTAATATGTTACTACCGGGTAGCCTATCAAAAAATAGCCGTAATTACCATTAATTAAATATATTTTCATTAATCTTTTTAACCAGTTCCAACTATATTTGCCTTAAATGAATTAAACTTCATTTAAAAGAAAATTATTTGAAGAATGTAAGAAAAAATGGTAGCCAGCTCTCAGTCAGCTGCAATCTCCAAGATGCTAGGTGTAAACAGATATGTTATTTTTAATTATTTACGGTCATGGTGTTTTTCAAAAAAATGTTTTATTAAATTGAAGTTATTCTATACACCATAACACATGGTTGCCTGTAAAAAATGGCCGCAAGTAGTGGTCGCCATGACTTAAGTTAATTAAAAATTAATAGAGAGTTTTTGTGTCACACTAGTGGAAAATTAATTGAATTCAGCGATGAATCCTTTGAAAAGTGCATTTAAAAAGTTTTGCTTTAAGAGTGTCAATAACGCCAAATTCAGATATTTAAATAAATATATTCTGCAACAAAAACTAATAAAAAATAATTTGAGTTCATAAAAGTCATGTTTAAAGAATATATTTTTTTTAATAAAAAAATTACTAAAATTGAACTAATTTTTGAATGCCGCTTTTATCAAATACCTATTCATTTCCATGATGGAAAGATATATATATATATATATATATATATATATATATATATATATATATATATATATATTGTTTTTTTTTTCAAGGGTTGCAGCTGAGATACTATAAATTTTTATAAAATTGCCTATTGGCATTTAAAGAAAAGGACTTTCTCTGAACATTCAATAATTGATTTCTTCCTCATGTGGGAAACATATGCATTATTAAAACTAAAAAACAATATTATTTTACTACACCATATTGTATCCTGGTTTACAAAATGAAGGAACGCATTTCTTCTCTCTCTCTCTCTCCCTATTTCTCAATCGTACTCATCTAAAGCGAGAGTAATTAATTCAAATCATGACAACACCACTTGCGGCCATTTTTTTACGGACACCATGTGTTATCGTGTATAAAAAAAAATTAAAATTCGATTTAATGTATTTTTTTTTTGAAAAACACCATGACCATAAATAACACAGCCACAAAAAAAATTTTCCTTAACCCCAAAAAACCTCAAAACTAAGACTAAATTGCCTTATTATTTTTATACATATTTAGTTTTTATCACCGTCAATATGCACCCATATCCATACAACGCTCCTTGCGAAATTTCCATTGTTCGAAACAGTGGTGGAAGTCGTCTTCTGTGAGCTCCTTCATGCCGCTTTTTCTTTCACAGCTTCAACGGACCTTTTAATGCAGATTTGACTTTGAGGAACAGATAAAAGCCACATGGTACAAGATCAGGCGAATAAGACGGACCGTCTAACACTGGGATATTATACTTGGCAAGAAACTTTTTAACAGCGAATGCAGAATAAGCAGATGCGTTGTCTTGATGGAGAAGCCGTGACTTGTTTTTCTACAATTCGAGTTGAGCAAGAACCTCACGATAGCCCCGCATTCGAAAGATAAGGCTTCACTCTACACAGCTGTGGATCATTTGCCTTGGGCGCATGAGTACTTCTTCCGTAGAAGCATCAGTTTGGTTATTTTATAGCCACACCGCGAAAGTACTTACTCGTCGACATCAGGCATTCGTTTAATAAATGGTTCATTAAATGTATGGAAGTACCTATGTATACGGAAACCACTCCGAACATTTGTGAGCTATTGGATAGCTTTTTTAATTAATTATTGTTATTTATTGTCGAAATGAAATTTGTAATCGAGTGATTCATATTTTTCTAAATACCTTTATAAAAAATCTAATGATAATTTGTTGCCTTTATTGTATGCTAATGAATCAAAAGTAAAAACTTGGAATTTGAAAACACCGGCCATACTGAAGGTAGTACCTCTACAACTATCAGCAGGCCTATGAATAGAATTGTATTCCTTGCTTCAAGGAAGTCCTTATATTCAAGGTTTATTGAAATATTTGAATTATTCCAAGACTTTGAGGAAAAATTCAAACACAAAATTTTTAAGAGTAGAATAATTCGGATGAATCGTAATAACTGAAAGTAAGGTATTCGCGGGTGCTATATGTATTGTTAGTTGTAAAACAACGTAAACATTGATAATGCAGTAATATACTCTACCTAGCTATCTATAATACAACAGTGGAATAAAATATTCGATTCTAAAACAATTAGACAATTAAGTCTGAACTACTAATATTTATTATTTACATTCAATCACATTTCAAGTAAACTGACAACCTAATCATTAATTAACATCTTTTTAACAACACACTACTTCACTATGGTCCATTTCAAGTCAACTAATGTAGCCAAGTAACTAAAACTTAAACGAATTTATCGTCATTTCTCCAAAATTGGTGGCTGTATTTGTGCCTACGCTCCATTGTTAAATCTTACGACCTAAACATTACATTTTCCACAATGACTCTAGTGGAGATGTCCCTTTAGATTACAGAGATAAAGAACACAACGGTCCAATGCGTCTTATACTCATTTTGGGTTGGACGACAAGCGGTCACTAGTTGTCAGTAAAGGCCTTTGTACGGTCCATGAACTAGATTTTCTTTGGCCCTTTGGGAGATATGTTTAAGATATGAATAAATTTGAATGACAATCTGAAATATTTATATATATATATATATATATATATATATATGTATAAATATATATATATATATATATATATATATATATATATATATAAATATATATATATATATATATATATATACATATATATATATATATATATATATATATATATATATATATATATATATATATATAGTATGACTAGTAAAGTACGCACCATATGGGATTATTTTTTTTATTAATAGCTTTATTCTAAATTTGACTTTGGCATCAATTTCTGCTTCGATCGAGATGAAAATTAACCAAATAAATAGTAGTCACGTGACTAGCATTATCTGTCAAATTTTAATTTTTTTCCAAAAATAATTCAAAAGTCGGGTTACATCTCAAAAAATCGAAAAAAAATATTAGAAAAATTTTTCTAAAGCAATTTTTAGCCCATACGCAAAATTTTAGCTGTATAAGATAATTAAATTTTTTGCTTGTTTTTTGTAAATTACACCACTGTTGCAAAATAAGACTCAACGCAACCCACATAAAACTTCTTAGTTTTGACAATGCTTTATTCCAGACATATTTTGTTTAAAGTAGCGGCATACTAAACGTGTGTTTTTCTACAAAATCCAAATAGGGCTATTAAAATTTGGTGACATGTAATGCCTTCGAACATACCTCTATAGAATTAGCATAACATCAGAACCCAGTTGTTTGAAAGCTGAATAACGTAATAATATTTCTATTTATATTTGAAAAAGTGTTGATAAACAGTAGATATTTAATTTCTTGGTACAGTCGTACCGATTTTATGCTATCCTTTTCTAACTGGATTATTTAAACGAGTATCATATGATAATCGGTACGTCAATTCTAAATACATAAAGTATGAATATATGGTTGCCTAAATTATTATTATTGTTATTTTCAATATGTAAACAATATTTACTAATAAAAATAAGTTTTTAAATCCTCTTTTCGTTAATAATAATTGTAAACTTCGCATCTATAGCAATTTCTAACACTTAAAAACACCGAAAAGAGTCATAACAATCAATTAAACTAAAAGAAAAGATAAGTAAACATGTTTATATCTGTCAAACATCAAAAAAGCGTCTCCCCCACCGAACATAAAAAGCCTTCAAACAAATCTATTGTTGTTTAAATCTAGGGTATGAGCGAATTGTAATGCAAAGTTCATTTGTTTTTGACCCTGTATAAGGTAACTCCATAAATAACTATTTTTGAATACAGAGTTTGTATCTAAAAATAATATACATTAATATTATATATATATATATATATATATATATATATATATATATATATATATATATATATATATATATATATATATATATATAAATGTACGTTAAATTTGTTTTAACTTGTAAATATTTTATCATTTTTATTCCAGGAACAGACATTACTAGGCAAAATGAAAGGAACTGTGAATATTATGGTCATGAACTAGAAGAAAATTTACAATGATTTCACCGAGTTTGAAATTTTGTATAAAGGTTAGACTGTTGTTGAAAGAGAAATTGGGGTCCTTAAAATTTTATTTAAATATATTTGTTCACTAACAAATTATGTGTTTTTTTTGTTTCCCTTAATAGACATTTTAACATCCGTTTTATATAAATGCGTGTTTTGACATAACGATTTACATTACCTGAATGACGTATAAGCTGGAAATACATGGATTATATTTTTTATTTGCCACAGATCTGAGCATTTTCAGGTTTACTAAGAATAAATTTTCGGTTAAAATGTAGAAATTCAATATGGAGTATTCAAGATGATAGATGAATTTTATCAATCGGTATCTGGAAATTTTTGGTAGTGCTGAGTTTGTACACAGGAAATTCTCAATTCGAGCATTATATACATATATATATATATATATATATATATATATATATATATATATATATATATATATATATATATATATATATATATTATATTATATGTGCATACCGATTACTTTGAAACGGCTCTGCCGATTTGAATTCATTTTTTTGAGATATGTGCAGGAAGCTGTCCCATATAATTCTGAGCCAATTGATTGAGATAAGGCAGCTGTCGGGGTCACATATTAAAAATCTTGAATTATTATTATCACATTAAGTAAGGCAGACTAAAAACTATACATTTTCTGGTTACATTCAAAATTAGTACGGGTAGTTTTTGTGATTATTGATAACGAATTTAAAAAGGTTTCTTTTTTAACTTATATGAACTAAAAATTTCACATTTTCCAAATTGGTGTTAGGGGGTTTTCGGGATCGCAAATTACGAATTAAAAGTTAGTTTCTTAAAATTCAATATGTGGATAAAAATGTTGCTCTGTCTAATGTTTCTCAAAGTTGGTAATTGGGGATTTCTGGAACAAAAAAAATTTCGTTCATCGATTTATCAGTCACATATTATAAAGTAGGTTTTACTTTTCAGTACCTTCTTGGATTAGGTTAATTTCTTTTAAATTATTATTTTTATTTTGTTGTTTTACTATAAAACATAGATATAAGTACAGTCTCATCTTAGATTAACGACAGTTACCGTTATTTCTCTGATGGTTGTTAAACGAATAAAAATCGTTTTTGAAAAGTCAATACTTTTCTGTTGTTTGAATTATACAAACAAGTAAGGTCAGCCAAATTTGCAATCCTAGTTTCTATACGTTTTGAATGTGCCCCTTTTAACCGTTCTTACTAAATTAATTTTATTTAATTTTGCTTGGGTCTCAATACTCCCACATAATTTGAATATCTTCCTACAAGTAGTTAAGTTCTGCTCACCCGTTGTTTCATGGCACCTGTCTAACGGAGGTGAGCCCCACAGACTGATACTCGGTCTAAACTGATCATTGTCTCACATGAATAGTTTTGTTTCGCATTAAGCAAATTAAAATAAGAAAATTTTTTTTAATTGAAGAAAATATTGACGTGATAATGAATAATAACAATAACAATACAGATACTATTTATATTTGAAGCAAGTTGCTGTCGTGTAACAATAAGAAAGAAAATTTTGTGTGGGGTCAATTTTTGATCTGAATTCAGAAAATCAAGAAGCCGGACTTTCAAATTAATATGTTGTAGATTTTTAACGGGTTATCTAGCTCAAAAGTTATACTAGTTTAAGCAGCATACTGTTATCATTACAAAAATCTAATTGAGGAGGCGAGATATGCACATCACTACAATACGTATTTGAATCTTTACCTTACAAAACTCTGTCAACTTTTTGCACTTAATTTAAAATGCACTTAATTTAAAATGCAATAGAAACAAATTCTAAATTCTAAATAAAAGTACTCCAAGGCAAAGAAAATTGTAATTAAAAAGATTTAGAGGTGTTCTTTTGATTTCCTTTGGCATTAAGTTAAATTTAAAACTTGTGTTCGTTTTATCCTTTATTCCTCTCGTAAGTTCTCACTTTAATTTAATTTCTTCTTTTGGAGTCAATAAACTTTTAATTCCCTAAAACTTTAACAAACTTATGATTATATCACATAAACCTTAAAAATGTTAGTTTTGTAGTTCAGAAATTAAAAAATATATACATACGCAATGTTAACAAAAACTTTATCAAAAATATTCGTAATTATATTTTTATTTAGTTATAAATATGGAAATATAAAACGTACTGACATCGAAAATTTTGTATTAAAAAGTTATTATAAACATTACAAACGGTCACATACAAAAATAGATTGTAATATTAAAACTACTAATTTTTCTATAAAATATATCACAACATTTATGGAACTATATTTGTATGTAAAATATTGTGTCCTTATAAATTATTTTCACGACTTCAAAAAATTGCATTAAAAAGTAAAAATGAAATACATACCTTATTAAAGAGAAATCAAAGTTAATGTAAAAAATTTAAAAAACTAATATTTCAAGAAATGCTCAAATTGATATCCATCTCTTTTAATGCATAAATGAACTTTTTTCTGAAATGACTGTTCAACTTTAATTAACACATTTGGTGTTATAAAGCGAAGCGCTGTTTTTATTCGTTGTTTCGTATTTTCGGATGTCCCTAAAGATATATCATCTACAGTATTTTTAATATATTCCATAAGGAATCAGGATTTGTTAGATCTGGAGACCTTGCTGGCCAGTATTGTGTTCCTCCACATCCTATCCACATATTGGGATATTAAATATCTAACCCATTTCTGACCTTAACTTGGAAGCGCGCAACAAGCCCGTCGAGTTGCAGCTACATCCTTTCTTGAATATTTAGTGGAATATTCTTCCAAATTATATGTAAATTGTGCCCGATAAATTTAAAAAACATGGCGCGGTAAGTTCATTTATTGGCTAGCTGTGTTTGTTTTGCCACTGCGTCACAATTTTCACTATGAAGCAACGCGCCGCAATCAAATTTTGTTTCAAATTGGGAAAAAGTGGTTTGAAAACATTCGAATTATTGAAAAACGCGTATGGTGAGCATTGTTTAAACCGCAGCAAAGTTTTCGAGTGGTATGCGCGGTTCAAGAACCGTCGACAGTCGCTAAAAGACGATCCACGGGACTCCATAATTCATCAGGCACCCTACTCGCCAGATCTGGCTCCCGCAAACTTTTTTTATTCTCTAAATTGAAAATGACGATATAGGGAGAACGTTTTGAAAACGTGAAAGCGGTTCAAGGAACTGTGACTAGGGCTTTGAAAGCTATTCCAGAAGAGGAGTTTTCCAGGCCGTTCCAGCAGCTAAATGGGCGCAGCACAATTTGTATAGAACGAGGAGGAGATTACGTTGACAACTAAATTAAATCTTCTTTTTAACTCCTCTTATATATATATATATATATATATATATATATATATATATATATATATATATAAATATATATATATATATATATATATATATATATATAAATATATATATATATATATATATATATATATATATATAATGGAATAACAATATTTTTAAATACAAGAGCTTTATTCATAACTAACCTACATGAGAAGGAACTAAATTAATAAAACATTTCTATTAGATATGAAGAATATTTAAATGAAAATCTTCCTAACTCTATTCGTTTCGAGCAACTACCGTAGGGTTACAATGCCAAGCATTTGTTCTATTTAGTTTCAAAATTTCCCTAGGTCCTGCAAAAGGGTCGTCAAAAGATGTTGGTCTATTTCGCCACAGAACATTAGCAATAAAACAGAATAGCCTCCTCTAATGCTGGATATATACAAAACATTCAGGCTCCAGACTCCATTCGACCCCAGACTTGCAATTAGACCAACTATAAGAACTATTCAAACATTCGGAGTTTTGGGTTAATATACTTAACACAACATTTGCTGCAAAGCACACGCTATTTAAATAATAGGTATAATTGAGACGCATTCAAATTTTAATGATAATACTGTATCTGGATATCAAAGTTTAAATTTGCGGGAAAAATTACAAAATGTGTACGAATCAGTTTAGTTCATTAATTTTATTACTTAAGAATAATTGGTTATCTTCTAAATTATGAAAATAATATACTCTCAAAGCTATTACACTACATTTTTTTCCTTTAAATTGGTAAGATATCTTATACAAATTTGTAGTTTTTAGTTCATTAATCTTGCAAAACTATATTAATTTATTTTTCAGCAATCTAGGGAGTCTCGGACTGTTTCATTTATTGAATACTAGCTGATGCCCGTGGTTTCACATGCTTTGAATTTGAGTTCCAGAACATTTATTTATGCATATTCACAATAGCCGTTATTGCTATTTAGAAAAATTTACTCTCTGTTGTCTTTACTTGTGGCACTGTAGCATCGCACCAATATAGTAATATTGTTTCGCAATCGTCAAAATATCCAATTATTGTTAAGCTATTAAACCGAAATAGAGCTTTTTTTTCCTTTCAATAAAAAAAATCTATATATATATATATATATATATATATATATATATATATATATATATATATATATATATATACATATATATATATGTATATATATATATATATATATATATATATATATATATATATATATATATATATACATATATATATATGTATATATATATATATATATATATATATATATATATATATATATATATATATATAGTTATGTCGGATATTCTCACGGGTGTGATGTGTAATCGAAGGTTTTCGGGCATCCCGTGTATGTGCTGAGTCCCTCTCAGGACTGTAAGGCAGCTGACATTTCGGTGAAATCTCATTCACCATTTTCACCATACAGTGAGTATGGCGTCTACGAGCGAACTGAACTGAAGTTATATGAAGATATTCATAATTTATTTCAACTAATTACTAAGCGAGAGATGTAGTTATCTTCCCAAAGTCGAAAAAATGTCCATATTAACCAGTTATTGTAAACCACACGTAATTCAACAATAAAAAATGGTATGATACCAAATTAAAATATAGTTCGTCATATTAGCTCTGCTAACTTGAAATTTTAGAACTTTACTTAGGTTTGTAATATTCGCCCCCAAAAAACCCCATTACCAATTTTGAAAGAACTTGAGACATGTAAATTTTTTTGTCTGACATATTTTATTCACCGTGTAGAGTTTGAAGAAATTAATTTTATATTTCTAATGTATGTCCTAAAAAAAACCTCTTAATCTACATTTTAGAAGAATTCGAGAAATATAAATTTTAAGAAAATAATCGTAAAGTCATAATCCAAGAACACCCCAATTTTTTACTAAATCGGTAAATATAAAATTTTTAATTCCTCATATCGTATCTGGCGTATTTAATATATAATATTGATACGAACGACTAGAAGAAACTTACTGGTCCGCCCTCGTATACAAATATTCCGATGCGATGAATCATCTTTATTATAATGTGCCGAAAGGAATCCAATATCGATGAGTCATATTTCTAGATAGATCTCTAGTTTTGTGATTGTAAGTTCTAGATTTATATAGGAAATTCTATAGGGGTATAAATAGGGATAAGAGTTTTAATGGAGTCGTATAGTTGAATTTGAATAATGAAGATGTGTTTGAGCTGTGTTAATAAGTATTAGAATTATTAGTGAGAGGTGTTGTGTTTTATTCTGCGAATCAAGTGAGCAATTTCTAAAGAGACAACATCCTAACAATATATTAAATTTTCGCCCCCCTCCCCTTTTGGATCCGTCATACTGAATTTCAAGAAAATAATTTTAAATTCTTAATCTAATCTTAATCTGTACCTTCGAAAACTCCCTTTTATCAATTTTGGATCAAATCGGGAAATGTAAAATTTTTGGTCCCCCACAATTTTTTAATATTAATTTACACCTTCAAAAACAACCAAACACCACATTGATTGTTTAAATAAAAAAATTCGTTATATACACCCCCAAAAACCACCCAGTAGCGATTTTTGACAAAATTGCAAGATGTAAAATTTTAAATCCAACATTTATAAAAAATGTTTTTAAAATTGTAATTTACTCCTTCAAAAATCTCTGTTAAAAAAAAATTAAAAAATATATATAGTCTGCCACATTGTGACCACCATATAGAATTTGTTTTATAATTTTAGGTTCGTTATGTGCGACCTCGAAAACTCGTCCATATCAGTTCTGAAAGAAATCGGGCAATATTATTTTTTTCAAGCCTCATCTTGAATTTTACTAAATGAATTTCAGCCAAAATACTATGGCATTACCGCAACTTCCTGAACACAATGGAAAAAAATTCGTTCAAACTGAATTTAAAACTTCCTTCTTTTTAGAAGTAGGTTAATAAAAAGTGACATATAAATATAAATAAATCTATGAACAAATACCAACAAGAAATGGTTTTTTGTTGAAAAAGTATTATCTAAATAATTTTCATTTATTGAATTGGAACTTCTTTAGCTCTAGTACAATTTTTCCAGGTTATAATAGCATAATTAAGACTTTAAACTTCTTATTAGTCTAGTGTGTGTATAGATGTTTAGCTGTTGTTATTTTACAGTCTAGCATCGAAAGTATCTGCAGGATTAACATCCTGCAGACAAGTCTTGGAATTTAGATTTCATATAGACGGGAGTTGCTTCTGTGAATTTTGCTCTTAGTTCGTTAAATCTCCACTGACGAGATTATTAGGCGATATTAAAATATGTAAACTGTCTGTTTATCTTTTTCCTTTAACGGCCAGAAGGAAGAAAACAGCAGCCTTTTAAAATAAATGGGCATAACAATAGAGCAATTACAAAAGTTAAATCCACTATATTTCTTAGTTTAAGTCTAGAAAAACCAACAGATGTTTAACAATGAATAATATTTTGGAACAAAATGTAAGATAATACAAAGAAAATGAGAAAGTATGGAAAACAACTGCAACAGAACCCTAACGTAATGCATTTCCTACACATATTTGAATAGTTTTTGAAATCTTTACAATAAAGTATTAAAGCGTCGATATTTTATAACTAAATATTTCAATTTATTTAAATATACCTTAAATTTAAGTTTTAACCGCTGATTATGCTACCTACTTAAACATTTAATTTATCCTACATATGTTCGTGAATACTTTCACACGATGTTAATAAGCATCTTTGCTGGACCAACTGCTCAGACCTGTTTGAGCCGATGACCTTTTCCCCTCAAGTCCATCGCGCAATGAAATATTTAAGAATTTAAATAATAAAGATCTAATTTAAAATTCTAATGCTTTCGACAATTCAGGATTCGATTTTTGTAGCACGTATGAGTTGACACTAAATTAGATTCAGTTGCTAAATAATTTTTAGACCTTGACAGGGACGACGAATAATTTTTTAAATTTTTTTAATTTAAAGTACTTGACATAAACGGTTCCAGTCAATTCTGCTAGTATTTTTATATATCGTAAATCTTTGGGAACAATGCAAGTACATTTGGATTTGTAACCTTCCTCAAGGAACTTTAGTAATTCGCGAATTTAAAGGAAAAATATATTATGCATACTATTATAGAAATAACATGTTTTGTTGTTTTTATTTTAAACAAGTCAAAGATTAAAGTACTTGCGTTTTTAGTGAACTGTTTTTTTATAAAATAAGTATTTTTCTTATCCCGAGTAAAATCCGTTAACCACTTATCATTTGAGTAAAAAAATAATAAAATTTCATTAGATCAATTTTTACCAAGACGATTCTTGTTTAAGATACTGGGTAACAAAAATTAATTATAAATTAAGTGTTTTTTAAGATATTGGAAAAAGATTAATATTGCGTATTTTTTAATTCAAGCAAGGGTATTGTGAAATTTAATTAAAAAGAATTAATAAACAATTGAAAATTAGATCATCTTGTACCCTCTAATCCCCCAGTTTTTTCTGACACATACTTTTGAAATATTTTTTACAGTAAATCATTTATTTAGCTTTTTCATGTTCTAAAAATGAAAGTCATAGTTTTTGAGATATTTTAATATTTTCTTTATTGTGTTCAGATTTTTGTTATTTAATTTCACTCTGAGTAAATTTAAATCGAAAGTAGCAGAGTCGGAAGAGTTTTCGAGGTCGTACATAAATTCAATATGGCGAATCTAATATGGCGGATAAAAAAATTTACGTGTCTAAATTTTAAGGCGTAAATTACGAATTTAAAATTATTTTAAAAATTTAATATGATGGATCCAATATAACGTACTAAATATTTTGCTTCTCTCGATTTTGTTCAAAATTGCTATAGGAGATTTTTGATTGTGTAAGTTCTCTTGATTTTGTCTAGTTTTTGAAAGTATAAATTACTAATTTAAATTTATTTTAAAAAATTCAATATGGCGGACTAAAAATTTAAGGTCTCTTGATTCTGTTCAAAATTTGTTGATGGGGGGGGGGGGGGTTCTGAAAGTGTGAATAACGAATTGCTTTAAAAAAATTAATACTGAACGTTTTTTAGAGTATAGATTAAGATTAGGTTAAGAGTTTAATTTTTTTTTGTAGTTCAATATATATGATCCAATAAGGTGGATTGGAAGTTTTACGCTATTTGCATTTTTTCCAAACTGGTATTCGGGGGTTTTCGGAATCGCAGGTTACGAATCTGAAGTTAATTTTTTACATTTTAATATGGCAGATTCAATATAGGGAACTAAAAATTGTACATTTTTCAGGTTCTAGTGATTGATATTGAGGAGTTCTTAAGCCATATATTACGGACCTTAAAATTAATTTCTTCAAACTCAACATGCAGGATAAAGTATGTCGGACAATTACAAATAAAGTATTTCTCAATTTTTTTATGTGAATCACATTTTGTCAAGTATTAATTTAATTTTGTAATTATTTATTAATTGTTTTTAACTAAATTCACAAAATATATATTTTATTAAAATAACTACGCTTTCTAAATTCAATTCCAATATTTTAAAAAACACCTGAGTTATAAGAAAAGGTTCTTTTAATTAATTTTTAACACTGTTACTAGTCTCATTTTTTCAGATACCTTGTATATTATACTTAACTTAAAAAATGGTCAAATTTATATGAGTCTCACACCGAGGGTTCCACAACGACCAATTTTATGAACTAAACGGAAATAGAAATATTAGATTCCTGTAAGGCCATGTTAGTTTACTTAAAAATAATAAAAAAACGAGAGTGGTTAGAAGCCATTTCATCAAACGCAAAATTAAGTTCGTTGGTAATGTAGAATAATTTAAATATCTCGAAAACTATAAGACCTTCAATCATCATTATAGTTTTCATGTAAATTTTAAGTATACTTATTATAACACTATTTTTTAGCTATACTAGTCTCAGTGATGTAGCGATGAAAGCATTATTTCAACAATATATCTAAGATCATTTAAAATAAAATGTTGAAAAAAAAAATGTTTTATTATTCCTATAACTAGCCCTTTTAAATGATATGACTGATTAAATATAAAAAGTTTTTCGAATAACACAGAGGAAAATATTTTTAGACGCTGATTATATGCGAACAAGTAGTGGAAAATTTCAATTTCATTTGTGATTGCGAAACAATCTTCTAAGGAAAGGAATGTGACAGACAAGAGCCTAAAATGATAAGATCTGCTTTTATTTACTCATTATATTTTAGGTTGCAAATGAACTGTATATTCTCTAAAAAGTTGCACACTACATATCGATAAATAACCGTATTGATTAACTACAAATTTACTAAATTTTAATAATAACAAAACTACTACTATTCTTCTTGACAACCATCATAAGAAGACTGATTGTGCCTTAAATCCCCAATTACACCGGTCAAACCATGCGCGGTTGCCAACAAGTCATTTATGTCATAACATTATATTTAATGAAAAACATCCTAATTCTTGCGTTTGTTTGAAGGTTGTAGACAATGTTGAAGATTGACTAAAATGTGGTTGTCCAACTTGGATTGTCTTTATTTTTGTTTATTTTTATAACGTTTCGTATAGGTTGTATCTCTAATCGTTATCAAGTATAAACTAAACGTTTTGTTTTAAGGCTAAGCGCAAAGTTTCGCTTCACTCTATATTCCTCAATGATTTGATGTTACAAAGTAGTGGTTGCCAAAGATTAGTTATCTCTACACTCGATTTATTGAGGATTATATTATTATTTTTATGTAAGTTGCTTTTATAAATTGTTTTTTCATGTTGGGTTCCATACAGGGGAGGATCCAGCCCCCTCTATTTGGGGGAGGGGGGGCGATGATATCATAAAAGTACAGCATGACAAACGAAAGCAAGTTGTCGATCGGGAGGGGGGGAGGGGTAGACACTAACAACATTCCAATTTCTAGTGTAAAAGGCAGGGTCGGGTCTATTTTTTTGAATTCGAAGCTCTTGAAGAGGTGGGGGGCGATCACAAGTTGCCGATGGGGGGAAGGATGTGAGCAGCATACACATTCCTAGTATAAGAGGCAGAATCGGGTCTATTTTCCTGAACTCGAAGCTCTTGGGGGGGGGGGCTATTGCAAGAAAAATAAATTGTCAACGCGGGGAATGCCAGCAGCATACACATTCCTAATATAAAAGGCAGAATCGGTTCTATTTTCCGGAACTCAAAGCTCTTGGGAAAGGGAGGGGGATCGCAAGCATACATATTTCTATACACTATTCAAGAACTAGAGTAAGTAATAAAACTGTTACCGAAACCTCCAACGTACCTGTTCCAGTGCCGCAGGTAACTGAGGACTGCCGTAAATTTAATTATATTTAAGTATTATAAGCTTTTATAAATTTACTGCAACAATAAAATTTCTTCAATTTAATTTCTGTCAGTGAACATAGTATACCTTACAGTGTGTCCTTAGTGATTTATCTTGTTTGTGCTTGTTTTTATATATTATTTGAGATTAGCGAGATACCCAAAAGATATAACTTCCACATCTATATTTATTCCAAAATCGTTAAACCAGAGCATTTTTTCCTCAACGAAAAACTTATTACGATGAATATTTATGATGCGTTAAGATATCAATATTTAGATAATAATGTTAAAAGCTCTATTGAGATGTGTTCCAACATGACAGGAGTTGGAAAATCCACTATCTACCGATTACTGGAATTGTTAGTACTCCAACTTCGTTGGGAGAGGAGATGTAAACTGCAATAAAAGGAGTTGTACATAAATTTTTTTTATGAGAAGCAGATCCCAAACGTCGACAAAATTCTAACTAAAAATAAATTAAGAGAACTGAGCTCTGGAAATTGCTTAGAGAATTTACTTTTTACTGGAAAAAACCAGACAGGAAATTTGTTCTTATAGATCGTCCGGAAAATGTCCGTTGGAGAAGGAAATATCTCTCTCAAGTAAAAGGTATAGTTGCTAGAAATAACTCAACTTACAAAATTAGTAATTTAACTGAACTTTTGAAAGATTTTTTTTGAATAAAGTTACTGCAGAAAATTGGGAAAAATCCATATAATAAAAATATAAAAGAAAATGTGGAAACTCGATCTCGTGATCGGTGAGATAAAGGAACCAATTATAATTAATTCGGGCGAAGATAGCTTCACTAATTTTGATTATGAATTAGATACGTAATGTTTACCAGCGTAAACGCAATTGATTAGTTAAATTTTCTGTAACATATAAAAATTAATTACATTTGAAGCTCTTTTTAGTATTTAGTTGTAATTCTGCAGATGGTTTAAGAAATAAACAAACTGAAACGTCAAATGTCCTAAAAATGTTTTTAATTAATAATAAAATGACCGATAGCCCCAAAAAAATTTTAATATTATATGGACGAATTTATTTTTTTATATATGTTTAACAGATTTTGCCAAAGACACCGGACTAAAGAACATAGATAGTTTGCGAACAAAAAAAAGATAAAAAATGACTGATAACTCTCTCTAGTTCTTGAATAAACTATCGTATTAGAAACAAAATCGGGTCTATTTTCCTGAACTCGAAGCTCTTGTGGGGGGGCATCGCTCCCACCGCTCCCACCTTGGATCCGCGCCTGTTTCCATATATATGGCCGCAGCTTCGGACCATTTTATATGGTATTGTTTATCCCAGACGCAATACCTGACCTCGACGTTTCCCCTTTTTGTATATGAGTTTTATGTTCCTTATTTCTATATTTTACTTGATTTAAAGGCTGTTTTTATATTATAACTACTGGCAATTCGTCTCCGAGGTTCCCTTAATATACAGAATTATGAAGAAAGAATGTGTTTCTTGCTGTCCAGTGGTCGTTGTTCGAAAGTTATTCATAACATCGTCAATTAATTTTAAAGGATAACCATACTGTTGTAAATCGGATTTGATGTTTGCTACGTCTTTTTACAATGAATCGGCATATAGATATAGCACGATTGTAGAAGTTGCGTATAATTGCCCGTTTTGTTAAAACAGAATGATTAGAATTATGGCTAAACTATTGTCCAGTATGTGTTGGCTTCCTGTATACTGAAGTTTCAATAGTTTCATGTGAACGGTTCACCATGACATCTACTGGACAATATTTAGCCATAATTCTAATCATGATGTTGTAACAGAACTGGGAATTATACGCAACCTCTACAATCATGTTATATTTATATGCAATAATGCCAAAAAGGAGGTAGCAAATATTCAATCCGATGTACAACAGAATGGTTATCCTTTAAAATTAATTGACGATGTTATAAATAAGCAAGAAACACATTCCGTGTTTAAAATTCCATATATGAAGTCAACCTCGGGGAAAATAAGATGAATTGCTAGCAGTTATAATATAAAAATAGCGTTTAAATCAGGAAATACACTTAGAACTCGTTAAACAAAAATAAAACCAAAAACTACCGATAAGAAAGAACGTGTTTACAAAGTTTCATGTAAGTGTGGGGAAATATATATTGGGGAAACCGAGCGACCACTAGAAGTTAGAATTAAAGAACATAAAACTCATACACAAAAAGAGGAAACGTCGAGATCAGATATTGCAGAACACGCGTGGGAAAAACAACATCATATAAAATGGTCCGAAGCTGCGGCTATATATATGGAACCCAACATGAAAAAAGAAAATTTGTAGAAGCAACTTACATAAAAATAATAATAGAATCTTTAGTAAGCCCAGTGTAGAGATACCTAATCTTTGGCAACCACTATTTTGTAACATCAATCATTGAGGTGTGTACAGTGAAACGAAACTTTGTGCTTCAATAATACAGTCCCTATATAGGCTTGGAGCCTTAAGACAAAACATTCAGTTTATATAGAGATACAACCTAACCGAAACGTCGTAAAAATAAACAAAAATAAAGACAATGCAAGTCTGATAACCACATTTTAGTTTTCTTAATTCTTTGTTAAGAAACTTTTAAATACTGTCAAAAGAAGGAGGTGCCGATATTTAAAAAATTGATCCGATAATGGTGAACGTAAACAAAACATCTTACTCAAAATTTACAAAATCATAATATTCGATTTTTTTAATATTATTTTTCCAGTTTCTTCACAGCATTCTGAATGTTCAGGCATATAGACGCCAGACATCAAAGGAAAATTTAGTTTGTTTGTGTTCAACCTAACATTTCAAAAGCATTTAGTCATTAATTGAATGAGCAAAATGTTTTCGCTATCGTCTCTTAGAACAAAGGTATTTATTTTTATTTAATAGATAGGCAGTTATACCATGTAAGAAAAAGATAAGATAAGCATAAATACAACAAACGGACGAACTGCTCGTGGCTTGTGGATCATTTTTTAAATAACAACTTCTAAAATAATGTTTAAATAATATGTAAAATACAAACAGTTATAGTTTTTGATTGTTATAAAATAGTTTCTACATATTAAGCAAATATTTCCCAAGCTTTGATTTACATCTTTACTGGACCATCCGCAGAAACCTGTTTACATTGCTGACCTTAGCTCTTTCCCAGACAACAAGTCTTTCAACTCAATATTTTAATAGCTTGAGGTGTTTAATATTCTAATACACCAAACAATTTGAGATTATATTTCCAAGACAGGTGAAAACTGGATTTCGAACTATCTGAAGAATGAGATGCTGGCTTCAGTTACGGGACAACTTTTATATACTTCGGGTGTTACGGTTTCGAGGATATGAAATAAAAAATAATAATGTTTGTTTAAATAAGAAAAAGAACATATTAAAAAAACAATATTAAATAGCATTTTCAAAGTGAAATGAAGTTTTTTTACAGTTTTTTTACATATTTTAATTATTTACTAGCTTTCCCTGGTAAGTATTGTTATTCTATAAATTTGATTTTGTTTAACAATGGATACTTAAATGTCTACAGAAATATTAGGCTTTTCGGCCAGATTTTCAGAAATACAATAGAACCATGCTTACACGTTTCAAATTGTTTATAAATAAATACAGCATTTCTTCTAGAAAAGTAGCTGTCAGTAGCGAATTTTGACCCTAACACGACAGTTTATTATAATTTAATCTATTTTTGACTTATATTTTATTATACCAGGTGTCGCATTAAGGCCATCGACGAGCTATATCTCGAAAGATATTTATAATTGAACTTTCGGAAAAAAATATGGTTGAGTAATGTAACTGAGGCGAATTAAAATTAAAATATTGTTATGGTTCCAAATGGTCCCTCAGAGGGCGTATGTTATTATATAAATTAGAAAAACAACAATTTCGAAAAAAAAAATGCACTGGTAGGTGCCTTTGTATGCTTTTAGTAACTACTGCTTATATTTTAGAACTTTAATATCTATTTTTTGCTCTAACTTTTAAAAATAAGGGAGGGGGAAGGAAGGAATATTATTGCTCAAAAAATACTGTAACTTTGAATTGATTTCTCCGATTTTAATTGACCATATCTTTTTTAGGAGGTAATGTTTAAAAGAATACATATATTTTAGTCAAATATTGTTATGATTCTAAATAGGCCAGAAGAGGGCATCTTTGGTAATAAGAAATAGAAGGACAATAATTTTTTAAAGAAAATTATTACTACATCTTTGGCGTTTGTTATTGATTCTTCCCAAAACTCGCGATCCAATAACTGCACTGCGCGGTCCCGTAATCTTATAATGACAGATTTTTTTGGGAAAATGGGTGATTAGAATCAAAATTCGTATATGTAAATGACTAGGTTTCTTTGGTGTACCATTGTATTTTTATACTATTATTAATTTTGTGTAAAATTACATCTAAAACATGTATTTTGGTTTTGTTCAATTTCGAAAGGGAATTTCAACGTTTTATGATAACTATTAAATAAAGATACTGTTTGATTTATTTGGCCATTAGGAACGGTGGCTATACAGTTATCGACATATCGAAAGAAAAATGGCATAATAGAATTTAGTTTAGGGATGATTTCTTCTTGTAAGTCCTCTAGTACGAGTTGCGCAATGACACTTGAGATACTGACACCCATTACACAGCCTTCAATTTGTTTACATGTTTTGTCCTTGTATAAAAAGTAGGTAGAGTTTAAAGTTAATTTAAACGCGTCCTAGAACTCGTTTAAAGGAATATTCGTTTATTTTTTTTATTTTATGTCATTTTTTTTTCAATGATATTTTTAACAAAAATTACAGGTATGTTGGTATATACTGATTACATCTAGTGAGATTAAGGTGTGTCCATCTTTGAGTGTGACGTTTTTTATTTTTTCTTTAAAGTCCATAGAATCTTTTATATAATATTGATTATTATTGACAATATTGGATAAAATATTTTTTAGAAACTTTGAAAGTGAGTTAAAAGGCGATTGAATACAAGAAACAATTGATTTTAGTGGATCGCCCTTTTTGTGAACTTTCGGGAGTCCATAAATTTTAGGGGGTAGCGCGTTATTTACTTTTAATTAAGATGCTGTGTCAGGTGAAATATTATCCATTTTTTCCCATTCGCTCTTTATTGCTTTTTTGGTAAATATTTGTGGGGTCATTATGTAACTTTACACAAAATAAATAATAGTATAAAAACGCAATAGTATACCAAAGAAACCTGATCATCTATATATACGAATTTTGACACCAATCATCCCCCAATTAGTTAGCGGACCAAGGAATGCAGTTATCAGATCCCGACTTCATGGAGGAATTAATGATAAAGGCCAAAGACGCATTAATAAAAAACAATTATCCTCAAGTTTTCATCAATTCTGTTTCGAAAACGCAAATACACAAATTTTATAACAAAATTCAACATGAAGGAGAAAAAATAATGTAGTCCCAAAGCAAACCTTCTTAAGACTGCCATATATAAACGAGTTATCCCAACAATTATAGAGTATGCTCTCAAGACACAGCATTCCAATCGTACACAGGGCTTACAATTGTTTGAATTCTCTTTTCACAAAACTAAAGACAAAAATCGAAATCCCATGCACCAACTGCAATGGAATATACATAAAACACTACGTTCGCATCAGTATGATAAAAAAATACAAACAGCCCTTACTAAACATGAGGCAACAAGAATGTATTAGTGATTATCAAAATTTTGAATGTAACGTGTTATGTGTCCTTAGAAAGTTTCAGAAAACAAATTTATGACTATGACTATATATATCTATATATATATTTATATATATATATATATATATATATATATATATATATATATATATAGGAAAACTCTGATTCTTGGGATAGCGGTCCTAGGGCTGAATGAAACTCTGTTTTTTTTACAAACGCCAAGCTTTCGGAAGTTTATTATTTCCTTCTTCAGGGCTACAATACAGAACAGTTCTGATGATTATAATTTTAAATTTTACAATATATGATATTGAATAATAAAAAGAAAATGATTCTTAATTCAAAGACTTACGTGCAAATTGAGTCCATTTATGGCTTTTAGAAAATGAAACGGAAAATTCATGTAGAAACTTTTGATTTTTGCATAATTATCACATTTTATTAATAAAATAGTTTTTAAACACTAATATATAATTTTTTTTGTAGGTCATTTTAGTTGTACTGAATGTAGGTTTATCTAATAAGAAAATCCTTGAAACACTCTTTTTTTGGTAGATAGGATATGTCAAAAATGTCTAATTTTATTTTAGCGACAATTTTGAATGTGAAATCATTCTGTTTTACAAGAAATGTTAATTTTAATTTTAATTTATAAGTTAGGTATTTAATAATATTATTTTTCTTTGTACTTTTATTGATGAGATTTATGTTTATTTAATGAGTAATTAAGTTGTTTATGAGTATTGTTGCGTTTAAAAATTGTAATAATTGTAAGAAGGTAATAGGAAATGATTAATGAACCTTATTTAAATAGAACAAAGAAGGTTAAAAAACAGTCTTCCAACGTCTCGCCCTCTCAATATTCATAATTGCAAAATATCTATTAGCAATGTAGTTGTTATAGGTAAGTGACAAAAATGCACTTACGTAGTGCAGAAAACTAGGGAGAAACTGTGAAGTCAAGAGGCTGGGAGGCTTGTTGTTTAGTATTTTTATTATTTAAGGTGGACAAGAGATGAGAGTAGAAGCCTCCCAGCCTCTTGACTTCACAGTTTCTCCATAGTTTTCTGCAAATTACGTAAGTGCATTTTTGTCACTTACCTATAACAACTACATTGCTAATAGATATTTTGCAATTTTGAATATTGAGAGGGCGAGAGGTTGGAAGACTGTTTTCTAACATTCTTTGTTCTATTTAAATAAGGTTCATTAATCATTTCCTATTACCTTCTTACAATTATTACAATTTTTAAATGCAACTATACTCTTAAAAAAAATAATTACTCATTAAATAAACATAAATCTCATCAATAGAAATACAAAGAAAAATAATATTATTAAATATCTAACTTATAAATTAAAATTAACATTTCTTATAAAACAGAATGATTCCACATTCAAAATTACCGCTAAAATAAAATTAGACATTTCTGACATATTCCATCTACCAAAAGAAGAGTGTTTCAAGGATTTTCTTATCAGATAAACCTACATTCAGTACAACTAAAATGACCCACAAAATAAAATTATATATTATTGTTTAAAAACTATTTTATTAATAAAATGTGATAATTATGCAAAAATCAACAGTTTCTACATGAATTTTCCGTTTCATTTTCTAAAAGCCATAAATGGACTCAATTTGCACGTAAGTCTTTGAATTAAGAATCATTTTCTTTTTATTATTAAATATCATATATTGTAAAATTTAAAATTATAATCAACAGAACTGTTCTGTAGTGTAGCCCTGAAGAAGGAAATAATAAACTTCCGAAAGCTTGGCGTTTGTAAAAAAAAAACAAAGTTTCATTCAGCCCTAGGACCGCTATCCCAAGAATCAGATTTTTCCTATATATATATATATATATATATATATATATATATATATATATATATATATATATATATATATTAATAAGTATTAACATTTTTTGTAGCATATAAACATCCCAGTTACCGTCTAATATAATATATTTTGGCTGATTTCTTTGAAATAATTTAATGACGATAAGAAAATATATCAAAAAAATCTTCTCACCGAGGATTTTTTTAATTATACAATTTGATTAACTTTCTTATCAATCTCTGAAAACTTGCACAAATATTAAGCTATTTTTCCCTTCCATAATAACAATCACTAACGCCTAGCTGTTTTCAAACCCTTACTTTTACCCACAAAACACAACGAACGGGAAGGCAAACAGGTCTTGATAGCTGAAATACCTATGTAAACTAAAGTGATCTAGCTTAGTAAAATATCTAAGGGTTAGATTTAAAGCTAAAAATAATTTAAGTTTGTGATCTTATTTGTTGCGAAATTATTTAATGAGGGTCATGTATACATATAATTTTAGACGTTTTAGACTTTCTGTAGATAATCAAATAAAAAATAAAATACTGAGCATTTCTTTTGAAACGTCCCAGCGCCTCGCGCGAGTGTTTTGAAATTGTGAAATTAATCTAAAAGTTTTTTTCCTAGAGACGTTTTCAATGTAGTTTTTCCTCAGATTTCCACTGGTATAGTCAGATTTTTAGAAATTTAATTTTTTGAGATTGAAAAAGTACAAGACGTGTTATATCTCAAAATGTGCATTTCTAGTATTTTTTTTTATAAATATAGATCGAAAGCTGAGGATTTTTTCATTCATATAGGTTTTTTTCAGAATGGGTTTTTTAAAATATTTTCGGGAAACAAAGAAAGGAAATGATACAAACTACCGACACGACGCATAATAACCAAGTTACTGTTTTTATGGTTGTATTATATTTTACAGAAAATAATGAACTCAAACCCAAAAGTATAGCTGTAATATTCTAATAAATTATCTGATATGCAACTGCACACCTACAAGAGTTATTATGTTACTTGTGAAGCAGGTCAGCACCCTAAAAATAAATCAGATTTTTGTAACCATATTTTCCACAAAAATTATTTCAATATCACAACTGAATAACACTTTTTCACAACTGCATATGGCAAAGAAGTTTGTGATGGTACAGATGCAAATGTTAAAAGAGGAGCAAAACAAGCCAGCTTACAACTTTCAACCAACAAGAGTTCTTTCAGCAAAAGATCTTTTAATTGAGCCCAAAAGTACTGCAATAAAACGAAAATTATTTATGACAGTACAGAAAGTTATAAAAAAGCTTGTTTAAAGCTTAAACCTAAATTAAGCAACGCTAAAGATGTACCAAGTACCTTTCAGTACCACGCTATTTTTCATATTGATTAATATTCCTTCTAACTCCAAAATTATCCTCACAGTATACAATCTTTCCTATGATTAAAAATATAAAGAAAATGAAATTTGTATTTGCTTCATATAGTACTAATTTAGCGCCTCGTTTTTTTTATAAAAATTTTATTTTTCGATTTTCAGTTTTGAATTGAATTGACCTTCTGAGATTGCAAAGTTGTACCCATTTTATCCAAAACTGTAGAATACACAAAAAGAATTTTTTGATTCTGAGAAATACCCAAATACCAGTTTTGAATAAAATTGTGCCAAACAAATTTTAGTTTGCTATAATAAATTCGCTAATCTTGAATTTTAAAAAATTAATTTTAGTCCACCGATAATCCCCGAAAACCAATTTGAAATGACTTGAGACATATACATTTTTTAGTGCGACATATTTTACCCTGCATATTGAGTTTAATGAAATGAATTTAAGATCCATATTATATGCCACATGAACCCACCAATATCAATCTGACCAAAATCGAAAAAACGTAAAATTTTTAGTGCCCCGTATTGTAACTACCATATTAAGGGGTAAAAAATTAACTTCAAATTCGTTACCTACGATACCGAAAACCTAATACCAATTTTGAGAAAACCCCCTATACCAATTTTGGACTTAATCCGCAAATATAAAATTTTCATATGTCATATAATATTTACAACATTGAATTTTTTTAAACAATTTTAAATTCGTTATTTACATTTTTATTTACCCCCCCCCTCCCCCCCCCCCCAAGGTCCAAATTTTGTACAAGATTGGTACTGAACATTAAATTTATAGTCCGCCATTTTGGATCCGTCATATTGAATTTTTTAAAATTAATTTTAAATTTGTAATTTACACTCTTAAAAATCCCTTTTACCAGTTTTGGACAAAATGGAAAAATGCAAAATTTTTAGTCCGCCATATTGGATCCGGATAATTTAAATTCATAATTTACATCCTCAAAAACCCTTTTCACCAATGTGAGATAAAATAGAGAGATATTAAATTTGTAGTCCGCTACATTGGATCCTGCATATTGAATTTTTTAAAATAATTTTAAATTCGTAATTTTCACCTTCAAAAACCTCCCTATACCAATTTTAGACAAAATCTTGATTTACAAAATTTTTAGTCCACCATATTGGATTCGTCATACTAAATTTTTTAATAATAATTTTAAATTTCTTATGTAACCCCGAAAACTCCCTCATACCAATTTTGGAGAATATCGGATAAAATAAATTTTTTCGTCCACCATATTATCAGCTCCATCTTGCAATTTATTATAACAATTTCAGCCAAAATAATACGGGACCACTGTGACATCTTCCTGAATATAATGCAGAAAATTTTGTTAAAATTGGTGGTGCCAAAAAAGTACGACGTACATAAATAAAAATCATACCTAGAGGTTGAATATCAAACCTCCTTCTTTTAGAAGTCGGTTAAAAATATAAATATCAAATGGTTCACTACGCTACAAGAAAGCAAAAAGCCATTTAGAAAGTTTTGGTTACTTATAATTGGAATTTGTACAAACTGTTAAGTGGAGTGTATCCATTTGACAATTTTATGAATCTCCTGCATCGCCGCTAATTGGTAACTGTGTCAATTTATCTCTGATGATCACATCTGCAAGGCTTCTTTAAATACTTAAATTTTTATCTTTACACGACAGATATCTCCATCAATAAAATAAAGATGAAGCATTACCTAAAGTGGGTACTTTCAATTTCCTCTAAAATAAGCTCCGATAACAGAGCGTGTGTAAAACTACGGCTAATCTAGCTCAATAAAGTTTATAATTTTAGGAATGCAAGCGATAACAAAAGGTTGGTTTCGTCAATTACTAACTTACGGACAATAATATCTTTGGGTTTTAACGGTAAGTTTATGAAAATATCTTTTGAGGGAATATTTAATTATACTATTACATGAAATGTTGCTGTAGATCGTATTAGTAATCTCATTTTAGGATTTACTAAATCTAAACGCAAATTATTATACTCTATATTTTGATAAGAGTTTTAGATGCCAAATCCTTACTGGTTACCTAGCAATTTCTTTAAAAGCTTTTCATATTACAACGAGCTCCCTAGATGTTTAACCAATGATGGACAAGAAATGTTCCTATATCGATTAACATTGTTCTCATCAGGTGCTAAGGCACTTTTTCACACTGCACAAAACTACTGCAAATATTTGGGAATGCATTCCATACCTTTCTTCCAATATTATTTAGAATTATTACAAAATTATCGTCATTAAAAGAAGGGGTCCAACGCAACCCCATTCTTTGATCTTGGCTCACATAAACCTGAAAATTTTTCCTTTTAACCGGTTTCTAAACGAAGGAGGTTCTCAATTCGTCGCGTATGTATTTTTTTTATGTATGTACACCGATTACTCCGGAACGGCGGCACCGATTTGAATAAAATTTTTTACGTTACGTTCAGGAAGTTACTGCGGTGGTCCCATATTTTTTTAGATGAAATTGGTGCAGTAAAATCCAAGATGGCGCTTACAATATGGCAGCCAAAAAAATTAATTTTTTCCGATTTTCTCCAAAATTGGTATGGAGAAATTTTCGGGGTTGTACCCAACGAATGTGAAATTATTTTTAAAAATTCAAAATGGCCGATCCAATATGACGGGCAAAAAATTTAATATTGTTCGATTTTCTCCAAAAGGGGTATGAGGAAGTTTTCAACGTTGCACATAACGAATTCAAAATATTGTTTAAAAAATCAATATGGCCAATCCAATATGGCGGACAAAAAAATCAGTTTTGTCCGATTTTCTCCAAAATTGGTACGGAGGAGTTTTCGGGGTCGCACATGACGAATCTAAAATTATTTTTAAAAAAGTCAATATAGCGTATCCAATATGGTGAATAAAAAATTAATTTTGTCCAATTTTTTTCAAAATTGATATGGGGGATTTTCTGGGATAGCACATTACGAATCTGATATTATTTAAAAAAAAATTAAATATAGCAGATCTAAAATGGCGGATTAAATATTCTGCATCTCTCGATTTTGTCTAAAGTCAGTATTGGGGGATTTTTGTTAGAGTTAATTACAAAATTAAAATAATTTTTGAAAAACTCAATCTAGCGGAATCAATATGGTGTTTTAAAAATTTTACACTTTTCGACTTTCTCCAAAACTGATATAGAGGGTTGTAAATTATGAATTTAGTAGTATTTTTCAGGATTCAATATGGTGAATGCAATATAGCTGACTAAAAATTTTACATTTTTCGTTTTTTTTTTATAAAATTGATATTGCGGGGTTCTTGGGGCGTATACAATCGCAATATACAATATAAAATATATCGGGCTAAAAAATTTACGTCTAAAATTCTTTAAATATCGATATTGAAAGGTTTTGAAATTTAAGATAGTGAATTTACTATGACAGACTAAATATTTGTTTGACACAATTTCATTGGTATTTGGAGAACTTTAAGAATCGAAAAATTTTTAGTGGTTCATTTTAGGGTGATTTACAATTCTGAATAAAATGGATACTTTTTTGCCACCTTGGAGTCATTGCGAGGTACACTAATCTCGATTAGCACTGAGTTCAAATAATTTATGAATATCATAATGAATTCAAAACTAAAAATCGAAAAATAAAATTTTTATAAAAAAATTGAACCGACTTCTAAAAGTGCGCTAAAAAGTGAAAAATAATTAGACGTTTTTATATAAAATTGAAATTTTTGAAGTCGGCGCCAAATTATTTCTAAACAAAATAAATAACTAATAATATATACAAATTATGGTAAGGAAGCAGTTACAAATAAAGTATTTTCAACTTGTTTATGCTAATCACATTTTGTCTGGTATTAGTTTGAAGCCGACTCCAAAAATTTCAATTTCATATAAAAATTTATAGTTATTTATCACTTTTTAGCGCACTTTTAGAAGTCGATTCAATTTTTTTATAAAAAGTTTATTAATACAAAAAAAACATATGCTTTAACAAAAATCTTCATCAAGCCTCGTTTTAGGTAAAGTGACGGTATATATTAATTTTACTTCTCAGTTTCATACGCCATGTTTTTACTGAATAGTGTGATGCTATTGGCAGCCACACTGAAAACTGGTACGTGATACATCAATATGTTATTCCGTTTTGGACTAAATAACGCCAAAAATACACAAAATACCCACTAATTTCAAAGGCAGGATTTTGATGTAGAACGCGCTATCAACCAATCACATTTCTTCTGATAATATCAAAATTTTATGAAAATTTAATATGTTAAAAGCGTCACCACCATACCAATAACATAGTTCATAAAGATTATTTAGGAAACTCTTTACTTTTATTATACTACTGAGAGCAATGCTGTAGAGCAGCAAGGAGGTTTTGAGGAGATTGTTCTTGACAATTCTAAGACGCTTTACCTTTTAACGGTAGACAGATCGTATTAAGTTTAACGAACTAAGAACACATCTACGTAAATTGATCAGGAAAAAGAAAAAAGAACATGAGACAGAAAAAGAACTTAAGTTACAGGCTGATTTTCAGAACGGTAATACGAGGAGGTTCTACAAGGAAGTGGGGAGGCATAAAAAGGGATTCCGCCCAAGAAGTGCCACAATGCTTAAGCTTAACGATGGCACAAACACCGCCTCAAAAGTGGAGGTACTGGACAGGTGGAAGTGCTACTTTGATGAACTACTAAACGTGCCGACGCAGGAAGAACCTGAAGCTACAGTATTCGCTACGGTAGAGGTTAATATCCCACCTCCATCCATGGAAGAGACCATTAGAGCCATTAAGAAGCTCAAAAATAACAGAACGGCAGGTCGAGATAATATCTTGGCAGAAAGTCTGAAACATGGAGGGAACGATCTAATCACACAAATACATAACCTCGTGAAACAAATTTGGAATCAAAAAATCATTCCTGATGAATGGAAAGAAGGGGTAATAATTCCACTCCACGAAAAAGGGGACCAAATGCAATGTAAAAATTACCGAGGTATTGCTTTACTAAGCCACGCCTATAAATTATTCTCCAGCATTCTCCTTCAACGTCTCTCTCCGTATACCGAGGAGATTATCAGAGACTACCAATGTGGCTTTCGAAGCGGAAGATCAACAGTTGACCAGCTGTTCACTATCCGACAGATGCTAGAGAAATGTATGAAACTTACATACCTTGTTCATAGATTTCGAGCAAGCATATGACAGTGTTATTAGGATAAGGTTGTGGGAAGCTATGGAAGAATTTGGAATCCCGCACAAGCTGATTAGACTGTGTAGAGCGTGCCTGGAGGGGGCAAAAAGCTGTGTCAAAATTGAAGGAGAGTGTAGCCAAACATTTTATATCAAGAGAAGACTAAAACAGGGAGATGCTTTGTCGCCAGTACTGTTTAACCTTGCACTGGAGAAAGCCGTAAGAACAGTATCAGTTGACGCGGAGATTTTTGGACCAAGTGGCCCTAAACTTATTTTGGCCTACGCGGATGATATGGGCGCGATAGGAGAAAGCACAGTCAGTGTGAAGGAAAACTTTATAAAGATAGAAAAAGAAGCTCAGAGAATAGGGCTCCGAATAAATGAAGGAAAGATCAAATACATGCATGTCTCCCGCAACCCCGCCCGAGACAAAATTAGGCAGAACGTCACCATGGATGACTATAATTTTGAACATGTGCGAGTTTTCAAGTACCTGGGCGCAGTGATAACGGCAAACAATAATATGCAGGAAGAGGTTAAACAGCACATCACCCAAGCAAATAAATGTACATTTGCGATCCAAACCTTGCTTAAGTCAAAATTAATCACTAGAAAGGCAAAAACCGAAATTTATCGAACAATAATACGGCCAGTAGCAATCTACGCCAGTGAAACATGAACCCTAACAGTCCACGATACGGAGCTGCTAAGAAGGTTTGAGAGAAAAATCCTGCGCATAATATATGGCCCATACCGAGACCTTGAAACAAGCCGTCACAGAATGAGAAGCAACATAGAGCTTGCGCAAATATATCAAAGCCCTGACATCATTCAAGAAATAAAGTCCAGAAGACTACGATGGGCAGGTTATATACAAAGGAGTCAAAACGATCGACTAATAAAATGGGTATGGGAGGAAGCACCACAAGGAAAAAGACCACTGGGAAGATCTAGGCTTAGATGGAGAGATAACATCCACAAGGCTCTAGCTATCCTTGAAGTTGACCAGCGAGAATGGAGGGAGCTGGCACAAGACCGTTCTAGGTGGAGGCAGATAGTTGAGGCAGCCAAGACCCACCCTGGGTTGTGGTGCTACGGAGTCAGTCAGTCAGATCGTATTGAGAATTTTATGTTCAAATTTTCTAACAGAATATTCATGAAAAGTGGCGATGGAAAACTTTCTTAAAGTTCATTTCAGTTTTTCCAGCATGCACTTTCGTCTTCTAAAAATGAAAAAGCTCTAGGTCTAGATGACATACCTGTGAAGGCTTTGAAATTATTGAAAAAATATCAACCTCTGCTCTAATTAGTCAACCTTTTTAACAGCATTGATAAATTCAGTGAAATTCCACAAGTCCGATTAAATCAACTTTTATTATGCTACCCAAAAAAAGACAGACAAAATACTTTAAAATGATAAATCTGAATAATTTTGCCCTAAAGAAATTTTTTTGGCAACTTATAAAAAAGTAGCATTTTTACAAGCTTGCTATTTTTACAACTCACCAAGCCATTTGTATATTTTTTTTATTTACATTGTAAATTAAACTTCTTGTAGGGGTCGAAGTTACCCTTCGAATATTTGGACGTTTTTGGCGTCCATATTAGCAATTACTGACGCTTTGCAGTTTCCGAACCCTTATTTTCATCGACAAAATACGACGAACGGGAGAACAAAGACTAAGGCTTAGATGGGGCCGAGACTTGCAATTCCGTACAATACAAGCTCTGATAAGAGAGCTACGTGTGTGAACTATAGCTAATCTAACCTAATAAAGTTTATAGTGGCAGGAATGGAGCCAGAGATAACAGCAAGGTTGGTAATCTAGGTTACCGAATAGCCGGCTACGATATCTATAAGTGTGTAGCGTTTTGGGAGAATGGTGTATAGTACAACATTTTATTGTAATCTTTTATATATTAATTATGTCAAAGAGTTATGCAGAATTCTAAGATCTTCGAAATAAATAAAGTCAGTTTTCGCATTTTTGGTTTAGGTTTCCCGATCACCTCTCGCACAGCATTTTCTTTCATGCCTATTTTTTTGTCTTAATTTATTATAAATTTACATATCAACCAAAGTTTTATAGAATAAAATAAGTACATTGACCGAACTTACAAAGAAAGAGGAAATAAAAACTGATTTTAATTAGAAAAAAAAATCATCAATCCTTAGTTCCATCAACAATATTACTTAGCATCTACATCAAGAAGATCATCAAGCAAATATACGCTACTTTATATATATATATATATATATATATATATATATATATATATATATATATATATATATATATATATATGTTTTAATTTTGTTTTTTAATTGCCCAAATGATAAGCTGGCAAATTGATTCTGACTTTCGTGTATCTGCAAATGACATTATAATATTGAAATTTTTAAAATGAAATTTGACGTAATCCAAAAATACAGACTTTGCTATTGGAATGACCTTCCCTTGTAGACAGAAGAGATTGGCATTATATGGCGCATATCTTCAGATAAAGTTTCCATCAAGCGCAAATCCAAGGTGGACGATTGACCCCTCCTCCGCAAAAGCTTCGAATTCAGAAATATAGACTCTCCCCTGCCTTCTGTATTAGGAACGTGAATGTCTTTAGTATCTCCCTCCCTCGTCGATAACTCGCTTTCGTTTATCATACTGTACTCTTGTGATATCGTAGCCCCCCCTCCAAAGAGAGAGGCTGAATTTGCTCCTGATTTCCATATGATAAATTAGAATGGAATTGGCTAAAATAAGCACTTATACATATTCCATGATTTCCTGATTGGAAACTGAATATGTTCTTCGTAAGGTTATTTTGGATACATATATTCGTAAGACTGTAACTGTATGACGATTACCAGTCTCTGAATAAGTACGTATATTTATTTAAAAAAAAAGCATTTAGGTATAGTCGGTTAATATCAAACTACTGCGAAGCTGTGAACTGCATTTCACGTTGAAGTTAAGTTAAATTCCCATTGTCAAACGTTGTGTTGTTTACTTTTTATCCCTTCATCTATCCTGTACTAATCTACTGCTGGATAAAGGTCTCTTTCAGGGTTTTCTATGCATTAATATCCTTTGTAATTTTCACCCTGTTTTTTCCAAATATTCTTCGAATATCATCAACCCACCGCAACGTTGGTTTTCTGACGTTTCTTTCTATCACATTTGGTCTCCATTTCATGACATTAATCGTTCACCTGTCCACTTGCTGTCTGGCCACGTATCCAGCTTCTCTCCACTTTGGACAAGCAATTATTTCCATTATATCCATGACGTTGATGTTGTTTCTAATATCTGTATTTTTTGTTCTGTCTCTTAAAAATATTCTCTGTATTGCGTGTTTCATTGATCATGGTGTCTTTCTGACCTTGTTGTTGAGTTTCATATTAAATCCATAGTTTCCAGATCATATGCGTCTACTGATAGTATGCAACTATCATAGACTTTTCTGTTGTGACAGATGAATATTCTTATCCTTCAGTATAAAGTTTAGTTTATCAATGATAGTCCATGTCAATTGTACCCTTCAAGCAACTATTTTGATTTTCTTTGATGGTGTCTCCAAAGTAGATGTAGTGTTCCACATTTTCTTCTATTGTGTTGTCAGCGGTGATGGTATTTGGGTTATTACTCAATATTTTTATTTTATTCATATTTGTTTGTAATTCCATCTGTTTTAATACTTCACGTAGTTCGCTTGTTATACATTCTAACTCTTCAATGCCTGAGCTTACTAAAATAGTCTCAACTGTGAAAATGAAATGATTGACAAAGCTTCCTTGACTTTGAAACGTACCGGTACATATCATAAGAGTAGAATACCTTGTATCTATCCTGGTGTTATGTCGTACATTTCCGACAGAAAGGTCACCTTATTAATGTCAAAATTCAAAAAGAAATGAAAAATACACTATACCTAGTAAATATTTATTTTGAATTCGTTGTCAATGTTAATTTTGTCAGCTCTTAACCAACCCACGTTGTGTACGATAAGTTGTGGATATACTATTTAATTTCTGTGCAACACTTTATCAAGGGACATGATCCTTTGCTTACCATCAGGCCCATTAAATTTTTAGTTATTAAATCAGGATCTTTTTCCCAAATTTATTATTGATTTTTTGCCCGAAATCCCATTTTTCTCTTAATATGTTTATAAGTTTAATTTGACAAATGTATTATATAAACAAAAAAAATTACTTTATTCTTCGTCCCAAAATACCCCTCGGTTACTAGCGATAGAAATAATCAACATCTGGCTACTGTATTAACAGAACTTTATATGACACAAAACCCAGCGGCAGTTTCTATTTTTTTAAAGTCAATATCTGTTTTTTTTTTTAATTTTAAGAATTATTATGTCTGAAATATCAAACCCTAAAGTCAATTTTCTGAAAGAAAATAAAACGTCATTATGGCTAATTTTTAAAATTCTATTACAGATACTTAAATATTCCCAAAAAAATGTATAGAATGAGCCACCGATTGAATGCAGTAAGTTTATGACTTCGAGGTAAAATTTATCATTAATCTACTACTAAATGTATATATTTAAAAAATATTTAGGACTACATGCAAACTGAGCTTATATTTTTTAAGTGAAGCACACTGTATATCAATCAGTTTTTGCAATTCAAGATGTAAAACTGTTTACAAAAACATTTGGTGGACCTAAACTATATAGTTTTTGAAATAAAGCCCTTAATTTTGTAATATTAACCCAAATATTTGTTATGAAGAAAAGTCCTCAGCAATTAAGGTAGTTCTTCGCCAAATAAACTAAGGTAATTAGGGTCATTTAATGGTTCGTAAAAACAAAGTACTCCCATAATTCTGTTGTAATAAATACCACACCGAGAATTAAATGAACAAGGATTTTGTCTTTGCACATCTCGTATCCTAAATGAGATTTCTGTAGCATAATAATGCATATGTAGATTTACTTACAGTTGTTCCAGTAAAAGAATACTCGTATGTCTTCAATAAACATTTAACTAAACCGAATTAAAATTAATTAGACAATACAACGTTTATATTTATAAGAAATGCCTATTGCACAGACGAACGGAACTGGATAATTAAAGATGATTTACCCATAGATACAATCTCTTGATTGTTAAATATAATACCTTCAAGGTTAACTTATATTATAACCGAAATTATACCCTTACTTTCTGGGAACTTCTTCTTCTTCTTCCTCCTCTTCAAATGCATATCCACTAATGGATGTTTGCGATTACCTTTTCCATTTCTTCCCTACTTCTCGCGGTGTGTATCAGTGTCTGAATATCGTGCAACCCCGTCCACTATCTGATATTACGGAGCCAGGACATCTTTCTTCCAATTCCTCTCTTGCCCTTGATCTTGCCTTCAATCATCAACTGTAGGAATTGGTATCTTTCATTTTGCATGATGTGCCCAAGATACGCAGTCTTTCTTTTCTTGATTATGCTAAATAGTTCACGTTCTTTCCCAATACGTGAGAGAACTTCTTCATTGGTCATTCTCGCTGTCCATGATATCTTAAGGATTCTTCTGTATATCCACATCTCGAAAGCCTCTAATTTATTGATAGCGCTTGTCTTTAATGTCGAACCCTCCAGACCATAAAGAAGTATTGACCATACGTAACCTTTTATGAATCTCAGTCTTAATTTCAAGTCAACATCCGAACACGTAAGCACTCGCTTGAATTTTACAAAAGCCTGTCGCGCCTGTTCAATGCGACATTTTACTTCATTGTCAGAAGTCCATTCTTTGAATATCCATGTGCCCAGATATTTAACTTTGGTGACTATTTCTATGGGTACTGCGTTGAATCTTATGTTGGCGTTTTGGAATAAATTGGGATTCCTTGAGATAATCATGAATTTTGTTTTCCTTGTATTGATGTTCAAGTCTATTGATTTGCTGCGCTCTCCTATCATGTTGATGAGTTTTTGGAGGTCGTTTATATTGTCGGCGATTAGGAATGCATCATCTGCATAACGGATGTTATTAATCCATATTCCGTTAATTTTAATTCCCATTTCAATATCTTCCAAAGCCTCCTGGAAAATTATTTCCGAATAAAGGTTAAACAAGAGAGGGGACAGCACATACCCTTGTCGCACTCCTCTTCGGATTTGTATGGGGTTGGATACATTATTGTCTGATTTTATCTGCGCGGTTTGACCCCAGCATAAGTTTTCAATGCATCGGATGTCTTTCTGATCTATGTCGAGTTTTCTAAGAAGCAGGATTAGTTTATGATGTTGTACACGATCGAATGCTTTTTTCTAATCTATGAAGCATAGGCACACATCTTTTCTCTGATCGTAACAGTTCTGAACAAGCACCTGTGTAGCGACCATCGCTTCTCTCGTATCTAGGCCCTGCCTAAACCCAAGCTGTGAGTCGCTTATGTCTCTTTCGCATTTATTATATATTCTTTGATGTATTATTTTTAGAAATATTTTTAGTGTATGACTCATTAAACTAATGAGTCTATGATCTTCACATTTTCTTGCGTTGGTCTTCTTAGGCAAGGTAGAGCATAGCTATTGTTTAGGGTAGCAACCCGTTTCGTAAATGATGTTAAATATTTTATAAAGTGTTGCGATGCCTCTTTCATCCAGGAGTTTCAATATTTCAGACTGAGACCATATTGTCGAATTTACTTTAAACTTACTTCCATATTGGTTCCGGAATATCTGGGTTTTTTATCTTTTGGACGAGGTTTATTTTATTTCAGAACAGAAAATAATTGGATTGTTAATTCCTTCTTCATACGGGGTTTTAAGAGGAGTGGTTGCTTTCTAGAAATAATGATACCTAATTAAAAATATTTATTTCCAAAAATAAAATTATTTTTTCTACCTCTTTGACGGATGAAACAAATTATTCAGGATGACTATTTCTCTGCTCCAACTCGAAATATTCATACAAATTAAATACAAGCTGGTATGCTTGCCTCTTAAGAGTTTCACTACGTATTCTAATTTTTAATGACCGATTATTACAATTGATTAAAATAGTACGAAAATCGTTTTAAATTTGCGTATAGAGTGTCGGACGTTTAGACAACGGCAACAGTTTAGAAATATCTATATGTTTAGATATAAGTTTTTAATAAAACCAATACCTACTTACTGGTAATAAATTATAAAACAATCATTCATAACTGTTATATAAAATAACTCCTATTTTAAATTCATAAATGCCCAAAATTTTCAAAAACACAATATAAATAAATCTTGAACCATAACTGTCAATAAAATAAAGTCTTAATTGAAGAGTCAAAAGGTTTGTAATCATAGATAGACTCGTTTGTCTGTGTTGTCACTTTCTATGTGCTACGTATGGCTTAGATTAAAAGAAAATATTTTGTTTTCTGTCTTTTTTTATTCATAGACAAATTAAAATGAATATCTCTTAAGAATATCTTTGATATATTCGAAGACTGATGAAGTCTAGATATTCTTTCACTGAATCGACTTATCAAAAATATGTAGTAGAAACATTAATTATTTTATTTTCATAAATATACCAATATCTTTAAAGTACAAACCCTTTTTGTAAAATCACTTTTATTGCAACATCCTGTATAACTAATCTTAAAATTAAGATGGCGAAAAACGAAAGAGCTCTTGGCTTGGCAAGGGAGAACCCTTGTTCATTACACTAGTAATTAAATATATGCAAATGCATTCAAGGATTATCCCATTGCGACCTAAACAATAAAATTTTGCACACCCCTGCTTGGTAAACGCTTTTCTGTCCTTTTTTATTCGTCTGTTGTACAAAGTGCTAATAAGGATGGGAATAGTTCCTAAATTCTAAGGAGAATGCTTTTAAGGTTTGATAAAATGGGGTTAAGATTCGTTAGTTCTAATGATATTGGTTGGGTACAGAAAGGGTTTTATTTATGCAACGGACTATAAGTGCATGTATATAGGGAAAGAAAATTTAGTTTTGCGAATTTTTAATTTAAGGACTATGATACGGTAATGACAAATTTTAATTATTTAACAATTTGATCTAGTTTTCTGTTTTGAAAATTTCAGTTTTATTTTTTACATAAAACACTAATTTCACGTAAATTTCCACTATACTAAGGTTAAACATTTAAAAGTTATAGCAATATCTCTCCCTACAGCTTTTTTAGACGTTCTACGATGAGAAAGGGAACGTTCCCAAATTTGTCGCCTTATGTAATATGTTGGAGTATACCAAAAAATTTCCAACACTTTTTTTATGTCCTGAAATGCATTTCTGGGGGGTCAAAACTGCCCCCAAAGTTTATCACTAAAAGCGTATTTTTTAATTTAGAAAGTTGGTTTTTTCGTATAAAGTTAATTGCATATTATTAAGTTGACTAAAAGGGATTGGTACATGTTATTTTCTCAGTAAGGCCTTGCTTTGTATTTTTTCCCACATTTGTATTAACTAGCTTTCTTGTCTGTCTGCTTTGTTTGTCTGTTTGTCTGTTCGATACAAATTTTTCAATTTTAAACTAACTTGACTTTGACGACACAATAAAATTTATCACCCCTTTTATGAAAAAATGAATTAATTTTCTTTCTAAAAAATTCATTACCAATTCATGAAGTTTATTTACGAAAAAAATTTGGTGAAAAGCTACCCATCTAAAGAGGTTAACTACTCCCTTAAGATTTTCTGTTAAAAAATTTTTAAAGTAATATTATGTGACTTGCTATATTTCACTAAATAATATATACTTGGCATTTATTTTTATAACTTGAGCTGCATGTCTATGAAGATATAAATCATCCCCGAAGTTAACCTTAAAAATGGTATTTCTAAATTTTATTTTAAAGAGGAATTTTTTTCTTATAAAATCGCTAGCAGACTTTGGAATATAGTTTTGAGCATGGTATATTTTAAAGTTTCATAGAAGCATTAGAAATTCTCGATGCTGGAGTTAATGGAGAGTAGTTCAGCAATATCCGGTACGCAGACAACATTGTTTTTGCTAATAACTTGGAATAAATATCAACAATTGGCACACTATACGGGTCATACTTAATATGACCTTCTCCAAAAACTTACAACTAATTACAAATGAGCCACTCCTAGTAAATTAACAACAAATTAATAAAGTTGACAAATAGTCTTACCTGAGAACTAGTATTAATGAACATTTGGTCCACTGACAAGAGATTTGATGCCTCATCGAGAATGCAAGAACCACATTTATTAAAATGGAAATACTCTTTAAAAACTGGCAATTGAGTCTCGAATAAAAATCAGACTTCCTCCGTTGTTACGTGTTCTCTGTCTTGTTATACGGGTTAGAAAGAAATAGACGGATTTTGTATTTCAATGTATATTTTTTAAATTATTACTATCGGTCAAGCGCTTTCGGTCTAACTTAGACCATCCTCAGGGCTCAGACCTCGTCAAAGGGCACACCTTAACCCCGCCAGTCTGAGAACAGTCTTCAACAACGCCAGCGTAGCCTCCACACAGAACAAGTCATGTACAATTAAAAATTTTTTTTAAAATTTGTACCAAATTAAAATTAAAACTAAAACATTCAAAACACTGCATAAATTAAAATTATTAAAACAATAAAACCTTTGCAATAACAACTCAAAAGAGTGAGTGAGTAACAGAGGCTATATTCCTACGCTTTTCCAAACTTAACAAATTATATTTACATCTAAGTTCATCTTTGCTTACAGTTAAGTCATATACACCTATTTCCCTGTAATAAAGATACCTTAAACATTTATTTTGGATTCTTTCAATGGCGTATTTATGAGTATTATAGTACGGACTCCATATTAAATTAGCATACTCTAAAATGCTCCTAACATAAGATATATACAGTTGTCTTATACAGTTTACATCACTGAAATCTCTACAGTTTCTGACTATAAATCCATACATACTAGATGCTTTTTTTGTTACATTACAAAAATGTGACTTAAAAGAAAGTTGAGAATCAAATATGACTCCAAGATCCCGCATTTCTCCAACCCGTTCTAAAATTGAATTTTCCATTACATAATTAAAGTGTAAGATGTACTAAAGCTAAGTACAAAACATTTAGAAACATTAAATGTGAGTTTGTTTACATAAAACCATTCAACAGTTCTCTTTAAATCTTCCTGAAGTTGTAAACAATCGTTTACGTTCCTTACCACGGAATATAGTTTTAGGTCATCAGCAAAGAGAAGAACATTATTGTTATTAATTATTTTTGATAAACTATCAATAAAAATAATAAATAGGAGCGGACCGAGGTTGGAGCCCTGCGGTATCCCAGAGGTAGCCATACAAGATTCTGAAGAATAACCTCTTATTACTACTGTCTGCTTTCTACAATGCAAGTATGATTGAAAGAATTGAATTAATTCAGGGTGAAGACCAAATTCATTATATAATTTTTCCAACAGTAATGCGTGCGAGACCTTATCAAAAGCCTTTGCAAAATCTGTATATATTACATCGACTTGTGCTTTATTTTCCAAATGTTCTGCTATATATTGAGTTATGTTACATAAATTACTGACAGTTGACATATCTTTCATAAAACCATGCTGAAATACTGAAATCTTTTGTGAAACAGAATTATAAAGGTATTTATAAATGATTGATTCGAAAATTTTTGCAAAAGTCGATAATATAGCTATAGGTCTGTAATTTTGTATGTCTGTTTTGTCACCTCTTTTAAAGATGGGACATATTTTTACTTCCTTCCATATTTGTGGAAACGAACTTGTACGTAATGAAAGATTATATAACAGTGTGAGAGGATATACTAAAAAATCAATCATACTTTTTACAATGTATGAAGGAATATTATCTGGCCCTACAGACCTGTTAATTTTAAGGCTTCTGACAGCCTCATACACATCACTACTGCCTACAGAAGTAAGGGATATTACCTCGGACATACGATGATTTTCAGAAAAACAAGTATTCAATATATTTACATTATCATATACAGAACTAAAATATTTTGCAAATGCATACGAGATAGACTGGCCACAAAGATTTAGCGAAATGCAAATTTTTACAGAAAACCAAACGAACGAACGGAGGTACTCCCGAATTAATACTGAATCAGATGTTTCATTTTTACAGTATTGCTATAGGTATATTATTAACTTAATCAATTTAAATAGTCGAGAATGTTGACTTGTATTATTAAATTTTCATTGTAATTATTTTCTAACAATGTCTTTCTTCATTAATTTGTTCTATTTATTTATTATTCTCACTTGTTTTTGTTCAATCCAAACTCTGCTTCTAAACCTATGAACTATCGGTATCAGTTAAATTTTCAACAAAATTAACAGATTTTACTTTTTTTACAAAGTCATAAAATTCTCTACAATCTTTTGGTGCTATTTTTAACTTTTTAGTAATATTTTTTACCTTTTCTTTCGACAATTATTTACCTTCAGACCAAAAAAGTAGCAGTTAAATATCCTTAAAAGTTCTGTTTACTCTGTTTGAGTTATTGTTGACTTTTGGTATGTAAGTACTCTTTGGCCTATCATCTAATTGACCTTTCACATGATTCAAATTGGGATTTTATTGTTAATAGGAGTCTATTGTTAAATTTTAACGCACAGTCCACATCGCCGAACTCTAACATATTAAGCAAAAAAGTGTAGCTTGATTTTAGAAATTTTATTAGGACTGTTTCTAATCCGTAATAGTTTAATCAATCAAGTAACAGAATTAATATTATTTGACGATTTTGTCCACAGTGTGAGACCGCCCATTTCGACAATAGGTAGTACTTGGTTGAAACAATGAAAATATAATTGTATTTTAATATATAATTTGGAAACGATTGGTAGATCAGTAAATGATGTTGCAGCTACTACCGAAGTGTTTTTGTCAGGCTTAGAATGACAGAATGGTACCTACACTTACCTGTGCTCCTCATTATTTGTTGAGAATAGCTCCGGTTCCCTCTCATTGTTTTTACCACGAATTCTATGTCTCAGAATATATCTTCTTTCTTCGAGAATAAATACGATTATTTTTTTTCTGACTGAAAACAGTAGTGCTTCATTTGACATCTTGTCTACTCGTCTGTAGCACATATTTAATTTATTTAATCTAATAAACACATCTGATTAATTTAATGCACACAATGTTCTTAAACTTTATTAATAATTTAATAACATTGTAATTTTTTATGTTGATTCCTTCAAAGAATTATGATAATTCTTCAGTTTTATGAAAGAATTATAAAGCTTTCTCTTACTCCTTTCCCAACATAATTTTACTATCAAACGAGATCAGTGCTAAAAGCTAAACAAAATCTTATTCAAATCTAATGGTCCGCGTAAAACAAAACCAGCATAATTCCCAGTTAAAGAATAGCAAATAAAGTAAAAAGGAAAGGCGGCCGATAAATAACGACGTGAAAGAGAAGAGGAAGTATAACTACCGGCGTTTGTCCAAGGGAATTCATTTCCTGATTTCATTTGTACAAGAACCCATAACTCCGCGGCACGGGATTAAACTACTTTGTCTTTGTTGTTGCTAACAACCTAGTCATAAACTTCCCGTTTTAAGTTTTACAGGGAATTTATTGCCAGTGTAATTGAACAAAGTCCTCTGTGGTAAAGATGCAAAAGGAGCGTCTGTGAATAATTAGAATACATTTATACAAATTGTTTTTGGTAAAATACACTTAACTGGTTTACGTTTAGATAATAGGTAGTACTTGGATGAGAAAATGAAAATATAATTGTATTTTAGTGTTTACAAAATCTCAATGCTTTGTAATGGACATAAGTTTTGAACGACATTATAGTAGCCTCTTGAACGACATTAGCTGTATTCTTTAGAGTAATTATCAAATGATCAAAGTAAAGAAGTGAAACTGATAACTTGATGTTCTTTTGAATATGCATTTATCTGTCATTAGGTTGAAGTGATCACGATTACTTCAAGTGATAGAACTGAAAGTGATAATGACTCAAAAGAATAGCCCTATTATAGTCACGACTTGAAAGCAATGGAATATTAGAGAATCTACATTTAACGGTTGGATCAATATATTATAAAACATACAAAAAAAAAATACATTGAACGTTTAAGCTGCTTCACGAATACATCAAGATTCTTGATGAGACAATTGTTTATACGAGATAATTCCTAAGAATCTCAACATATAACCAAAATAAAGTTGAATATTCTTTTTTCTTCTCGTCGGCCAAAAATTGTTTTGGCTGCAGTTTAAAAACATTAAAGTGATTAGTTTTCTAAGATACGCTACGTATAAACAAGAACCTATACAAACTGCATTTTTAAAAAAGAATTCGGCCAATAAAGCTAAACATGAGGAACTTATTACTTTAAGTAACTATTTGAGATACAATTCTCTTAGTTTTCAATAGTATTCTTACGGGAAAAAAGAGGAGAGAAAGAGAATTAAAATAAAAATAAACAAATGAAAATTAAATATTGAATACTTCTGTACAGATGGTTATTTTTTTCGGTTTGATCGCTCCTTCTTTTAGGGCAGTGCCTAGGCTAGCATGCCGGAGATTAGGGGGGGGGGGGGTTATATATATCTTCAAAGCGCTAAGAAAAAACGATGATGTTAACGAAAACAGGAAACAACTAAATCAATAAATAAAACACCCCGATTCCAAAAACAGTTAAAAATCTATATTTAACAATAAAAAAAAAGGATTTTGTTTTACAATCTATGTGAATTTTAACTTAATCTAAAGAAATATGTGAATATTTGCTAGATTACAACAAAAGAAACAAAGAAACAATGAACAACACGACTGCAAGTATGACGTCATCTGCGCCAAACACCAAGTCGGTTTAGATTTAGTTCCAGCTTTAGACTGTGAGCTGATTTGCGTTGCATAACCTTACTTTTTTTTCTTTGGTTCACCTGTTTAAATGCATTTTGAAAGACTAAACTATCTAGTAGGCCGATTAAGTCTAAAATTGTGTTTATTTAAACCTAATTAAAAGTGTTGGACTATTAAAATGTGAAGTGATGTTTTAAATTACCTAGTGTATACGTACACCTTCCGTTTACAAGATATTGTAAATGCAATTAAAAATGTGCCCTGTAATTGCTCGCATAAAGTCTTATGAATTCACAATCACAGGAAAAAAGGGAAGTATACTTTAAAACCGGTAATATCACTGTTTATTACGAAGTTCTAATTCCTAAAAGGTAGTTTTATCATTAAATCCAAACACTTTCGGCAAGCTGGATAGCCGATGGCCTCTATGGAGCAGTGGTGTGTAATATGCCGGCTCTGGCATGCAAATCTAATTTTAAACAGGAAGGCAAAGTCCCAGTATATTAAAAACTGTTTGTGGCATATACCTGGTTGTCTTTAAAGGTGCACCAAGTGTTAAAAGTCACAAAGATGATGTGTTACCTTCTTAGGTGATATCATTTCACTAAAGTTTACTTAACAAAAACGAATACAATAATAACTTTGATTTTCCTCGATATCTGGCAAATGACGCCTTAACTCTCTAAACTATGGTTTTTGTTACACAAAGGAATAAAAGTGGTATTGTATTTTTTGGAAATCAGCAAAAAAAACTCTGCTTTCTGGATTTCTGCCAGTTTTCACAACCAAGGCTTGGCCCAGACTCTCTACTAACGCTTTTAGAAATCGCCAGAGCGCCAAAAACACAAGAAAAAAAAACAAAAGATTAACTACATCCTTGATGAAAGTGGTAAAAGTGGAGTGTTTGATTCATTTCTAGGCACACTTGATTTTTTTTTTCAAAACCGGTTGTTGGTGGGACAGTGAAAAAAACTTTTAGCTTTTATTTTATATATTTTAAAGAGACTACTTGAGGAAAATAAGGGATTAATTTATGGGGAGTATTGGCTTGATTGTTGGTATTTTAGTAAAATTATTTATAGTTTTGTTCATAAAATAACAAAACTGTAACAGTATGTATATATGTATATGAAGATGGGGATGTGTGCACTTCGATCTGAGAGAGCTATTCTGCTCCTCTTGGGCTAATAAGTTATTGGATACGACATCGACTAAAACACATTCTCCAATCCTATTTCTGTAAGGAAATTCATGATGTGTCGATATACTCCTAGGTATCTCATCCTAAGGCTTTTTTAGACGATGTATTCCTAAAGAATGCGGATAGAGGTTTTGTCCTTTTCCTCGCAGAATCTCTCTAATAGTCCAAGTTTTCTTTTCTTTTCAAGCAGAGAAAGGGAGAGAATATATACAAACAGTTTATCTCCTGCAAATGCAACTCTGAACCTCTCTCCATACGTGTTTTGACCACCTTATGGTATTATCAGTGGAGCTGTATCGAACCGAGAGCAACATTTGCAGGAAACAACTGCTATATAAAATATAAATTCCAATGTATATCGGTAAGATATTAAAAACATACTGACTCGATGCCAGACTGAAAAATATCGTCAGTCAAACGACATCTATACAGTCAACTGAGTAGTGTGAAATTTTTTTTAAATCAAAATTTTAGTAAGAAATAAAGAAATCTATCTGTCGTATTTAAATAGTTGTTTATATGTGTTATACTTTTAAGCAGAAAAAAGAAAAGAATATATGTAAACAGTTTGTCTCCTACAAATACAACTTTGGTCCTCTCTACGTACTCGTTTCGACCACCTTATGGTCTCGTCAGTGAAACGGTATCGAACTGAGGGCAGCATTCGCAGAAAACACCTGCAGCCCGCCTCCGATTTATCTCAAAAAATATCTAACACATAGTTTGTCCTGAATCGCATTTTAAAGGATGAAAAGTACATCCAAAGTTCATTGCCAAAAACGGTTTATCGAGAAAATGACAGATATGCAATCCTTTTCGTAAACCTAATAATACGAATGTAATTTTACATGAAAAATAAACCGTTTAAATTATAAATAAAAAAAAAATTTAGAGATTAAATTGTTTGCATTCTTGTGAGATCAAAAAATTAAAAAGAAATATAATTTAAGAGATAGAAATTCGAATTTAGAATATAAAGTTCTTCCTCCAATTAGGGAAATTACAGAGTGACATTTCTTGACAAATTTAAAATTTTTGTCCCGAGCTGCGTTTTTTTTTAATCTCCTCAATCGGAAAAATAGCAGAGTACGGAAAGAATTTGACTCATATTTTAATAAATTGGAAGAAGATAACGCAATAATTCTAATACCTAACTGTATCTGCTTATATGACGATAAACGCACGCTAAAAGTCCATGAACGATATGGCAAGGGAGAGAAACTGATATTCCTATACGCAAATATTTTCAAACATTGCAAGATTTAATAAATCTTAAAACATTTTTAGTATACTAAAATACTTTTTGCATCAGATTGATTAAGTTATTTATAATTTTCAATTGACATGGATTATCTGATTTTTACTATTACCATTCATTGTGGCATCGCTCGCTTTTTAGAAAAAGTTATAAATTTAATTGTACAGTATTACATATTTAAGTATAACAGTTTTTTAATATTAGACAGAAAATGACGTCAATAGTGACTTTCAATTAATGGTAACTTGACACATTCATCTTTTATTATACAACTTTTTAACTAAAGACAATATTTCATACAAAAAAAAAACAAATGCATTACATAAATAGATCTGAAAAGCAAACCTATCTATACTACGTGCGCCGTTATTCTGAATGGCTGATAAAAATCAATGCACAGCCCAAGTTATGAACGTTAGAATCATGCAATTTTTAGAAAATGTTGTCAACAAAATGTAGGCATCTACTAAAAAACATTTTTTCAAAAATCGCACTCTACAGGGGCAAAAAGTTGTAAAATCTAATTTCATATATTTACGAATTTCCCTTGATCCTCAGGCTTCCCGGAGGAACTTACATATGTGTTTTTACTCTGTGTATGTGCATACTCAAAATAGCTCATATTTGGGAGCAACCCGAAAAAAGAGAAAAGAAGCAAGAGTGACGACGATGTAAAGAGAATATATATATATATATATATATATATATATATATATATATATATATATATATATATACATATATAGACCTACCCAGGGGTGCTGAGGAAATGTAAAAACAAACTCTGCATAAAATGTAACAGCAAAAAATAAGTTGTGGCCAAGAGAGGTGGGGGAGTCAAAGTTGGAAGTTTTTTGAATCTACAAGCCAAGAAATGCATTTTGAAGAAAAAGTTTCAAATAAGTTGTAGAAATTGTAAAAACCTATAATTTGTGCTTGTGCGATCATTTTTGTTAATTTGTAATTGCAAAAAAGCTTAAAGAATCATCAAAATCGGCCATTTTTTCGTATGAATTATTTATTGCAAAATTATTTTTTTGCACTTCTTTGCTTTTAAAAAGAAGCACTCGTCATTCTAAACAAAATAATATTTCATAATAGTATATCGGATAATCTGTTGCTGAGATATTGCTAATTATTTATCCCAAGATGTTGATTGCTATAATTTTTTTTTGAGTGAACATTTTCCTCCACAAAGAATCAATGTCTTTGTAAAGGCCTAGACTTTTATATCTTGTTAGGGGCAAATGAAAAAATTAATTTTCAACCCCTTAGATATGGCTTTAAAAAAGGGGAGTGTTTTTTTTTATAAAGAAATAGAGCTCTCGAGTGTTCAATAAAGTGAATTCGCAGCTTTAAATCAGCAGCACTTGGCAAAATTCTCCGTATTTCAGCAACGAATAGACCAATTTCGATGTTTTTTTAATCTGGTGTAGCTCAATAAGTTATGGCACACCCCATTTTTTGGTGCGATATTTAAGGGGTTGAAAATTAATTTTTTTCATTTGCCCCTAAAAAGATACGAAACTTTAGGCCTTCACGAAGAGATCGAGCCTTTGTAGAGATCAAAATGGTCACCCAAAAAAAATTATAGCAATCAATATTTTGCGTCTTGGGATAAATAAATAGCCATATCTCAGCAATAAATTATCGAATTTACCATTGTAAAATATTATCAAAAAAAACGAAAAAAAATTTAATTTTGAAATAAATAATTGATATGCAAAAATGGCCAATTTTAAGGGCTTTTGGCATTTTTGTAGATTCAAAAAACCTGTTTTAGTCAACTTTGACACACACACCCCTCTTAGCACCAACCTATTTTTTGCTGTTATATTTTATGTAGAATTTGTTCTTACATTGCCCCCACCACTAGATAGGTGTAATCCATCTCGGAATTTACGTCAAAAACAGCACTAATTTTTACCTATTCCTTGGACTAATTTTTTCCTTTTAAAAACAGAATATCAAAAAATCCAGAAATCAGTTTTTAAATATTGTTATAACCTATCTTTCAGAACAAAAATCACGCTCATAATTTTATCAGCTCAAAAGAAAACGGTTATTTATGAATTGAAAATTTACCCCTTTTTCACTTCTTTAAAATAAAAAATTCTAAAGATCCTTTCTTAGCGGATATGTACGTTCTCTTGGAAACATTTTTCCAAAATTTCATGATTCTATACTCATTTAGGAAACCGCCGCTTAAAATATTAAATAAAGTTGAAAAATGCTAAGAACTTCCTTAATATTCAGTCCGATACAGGATCCGTGATACCTGTTCAAACTATACCTCTAGGCGCTTTTTGATCCCGCAGTAGTTATAAATTTGTATAATTCGGCAAACTACCTAAAACTAGTTTGTAAATTAAATTAGTTAATAAATAAACCCTTCATAGATTACTTCGACCGATTTAATGAATAACTCAAACTAACTTGCAAGTATTAGCAAAACCGAGCTAAATTACAAGGCATAAACCCCAGGGGTATTCCTTCGGAGCGTCGGTCAGAGGGATGAGGGGCTACAGAGGGGAAACGACCGACCACCGGACCAAGGGGCGATGTAAGGGATGCTTCTTATATCCTAGAGCCCAGATCAATACAGATCAGGAGCCGCCTTTACCCATGTCAGCGGCCATCGCACCCTCTCTACACCCACCCCCTTCCTTCGGATGCTGTATAGTGCGGCCGCACGAAAGCGGGCCCCATCTTAAACACAACACCATCGCCGAAATCGCTTTGTCATGAGCAAAATCGATGAATTTAAAGGGTGTGTTTACTGTGTTTTGTAACGGTAGAATTTAAGACATTCTTAAATTTTATACTAAAGTTAAATTTTGAAGTTCAGCTTTTCTTTACAAATAAAAACAAAAAATAATTTTACGTGTTTTGAGCGTAACTACAGAAATCTTTTAAAAATAATTTTAAAAAATTGTTCTAGTTGAAAAATTCCTGTTTGATGACAATATTTTTATCTTAGAAATATGAAGTTACCAGTTTTTAAAGTTAATGTTTCTTCGTACACGCTGGAGCATAGAATAAATGTATTGAATTCAGGCGGATCCAAGGGGGGCGTGGGGGCGATCGCTCCCCCCCCCCCCAAAGAGCTTTTTGGTTCAAGAAATAGACCCGATTTGGCCTCTTATACTATAGTTTATTCAAGAACTAGAGAGAGTTATAAATAAATTTTTGCCCTTTTTTTCTTCGCGAACTACCTGTGTTCTTTATTTAGTCCGGTGTCTTTGGCAAAATCAAAACATATTTTTCATAGGAATGGGTTAAAAATTTTCTAATCAAAAATACCGGTCTACAATAATGGGACTATTTGGGTTGGATAACAACAGATATTTGAAAGTGTCAAGTGTTAAAAAGGATTTTAATCCTTGTCATAGGCGTCGGAAAGAGGTTTATTTTATCACTAAGTATTTATGGCATAGAATATTATTTCTCTAATAAACTTAAAATAAGACGTTTTTATAATATTATTTTATTTCTTATGATTTCTCAATAATTCACATACATTAGAAAATTTAGATAATTTTGACATATTTAACACAAATCACAACTGTATTTTTATTATTTTTAATATTGTCATAGAAACCGTTTTAGGCACATTCAGACTAAAACGTAGCCTTATTCTAAGTTATAATTTAAACACTAACAAAATACCCATTGTCAAAAATACAAAAGGTTAAACATATATAAAAAAAAAATCGTCCATATAATATTAAAATATTTTTTGGGCTATCGGTCATTTTGTTATTAATTAAAAACATTTTTAGGCATTTGACGTTTCAGTTTATTTATTTCTTGAACCATTTGCACAATAAAAAGGGATTCAAATGTTATTAGTTTTATGTTACCATTAAAATTAGACTTTCTTATTTTCATTTCTAGTGTACTAATATTATTATTTGGAAATATAATAAAATAATAAAAAAAAACGTACGGCTAATTGGAATTAAATATATATAAAATTAAATTGTGGGACACACTAAAATAAAAATATATAAGAAAATATAAAAACAACATTAATCAATAAAACACAACCAAAACAAAAATTTAAATAATAAATTGTGTTTACACTGGTAAACATTACGTATCTAATTTCTAATCAAAGTCAGTGAAGCTAACTTCGCTCAAATTAATTATAATTGGTACCTCTATCTCACCGATCATGAGATCGAGTTTCCTCATTTTGTTTTATTCTTTTATTATATCAATTTTTCATAATTTTCCGCAGCAAGTTTATTCAAAAAAATCTTTCAAAACTTTAGTTAAATTACTAATTTTATAAGTTCTGTTATGTCTAGCAACTCAACCTTTTACTTGAGAGTGATATTTCCTTCTCCAACGGACAGTTTCCGGATGATCTATAAGAACAGATTTCCCGGCAAAAATTAAGTTTTCTGAGTTCAGTTCTTTTAATTTCAGGTAAATCGCGATCTTCATAGATTTTAGTTAGAATTTTGTCGACGGTTGGGATCTGCTTCTCATAATAAAATGTATGTACCACTACTTTTATTGCAGTTTTCATCTCTTCTTCCAACGAGGTTTTTCGTCTGCCTGTGATCGAATGTGGCTTGGGAGTATTAACAATTCCAGTCGCTTTTTTCTCCTTCAGAAATTTTATTGTTGCAGTAAATTTATAAAAGCTTATAATATTTAAATATAATTAAATATAATTAGATTTAAGGCAGTCCTCAATTATCTGCGGCACTGGAGCAGGTACGTTGGTGGTTTCGGTAACAGTTTTATTACTCTCTCTAATTCTTGAATAGAGTATAGGAATGTGTAAGTTTGCGACCGCCCCTCCTCTTTTCAAGAGCTTTGAGTTCAGGAAAATAGAACCGATTCCGCCTTTTATATTAGAAATGCGTATGCTGCTGGTACTCCCCCCCCCCCCCCCCCGTTGACAACTTGTTTTTTCTTGTGATCGCCCGAACTAACCAATTGAGACAACTGCAAATCTACAAACTATTTTTCTCTTTTTCAGTGTTCAGTTTGCCTACTATTTTAAGAGATGGTGAACGACATATTGTGTATGTACAGGATACGTTAAAGATTAAATGAAGTAAGTGCATGGCTTATATCAATAAAATATATTCACTAAAATACATAGTTAAGAGGGTAAACCACTCTAGAACTTTTGGAAAATCAAAAATTTTTTTGTTTTGATTTAAACTGTGCTATAATTTTGAACGTAACACGGTCCCTTTCACTGCTTTATGTGGTGACGGTGATTCAAAAACCTTCAAAGGAGTAACAGAAGCTAAGTCAGCTTGGTAATACGTACGATGCAGTAGAAAAGATAAGAAATGCAATATGGGCTATGCTGTACCATAAGTTAACGATTAATGCCTAGCCACAATACGATGGATGCCTGGCCGGAGAATATTCGTAGTGTTCGTGCCAGAAAGGGAAAGCTACTCGTGCCCTTGACAATTATTCACATAAGGCAGCTTTTGATATTGAAGAATAGAACGCCATCAAACCGGTATATGAAGAGCTGAATAGTGATTATCTTCTCACTCGGTCTATAGGCGGGCAGTCTCAGAACAGTAATGAGCCTTTTAATGCCACTAAGCATTGGCTCCGAAATCTGATGCAAGTGGTAAATCAATACTGGATATAACCACGAATATCTCCATCTGTATGTATAACGATAGATTTGCATCAAAAATGCATATACGGGCGGAACAATCATTGTCTGACGCCGCAAAAAATGCGAGAATCGGCGCAAAATCGCTTAGGGGGAAAAAGCGGAAGGAGGATGACCATCTGGCCATTTGTATTGTGAAGGTATGACAGATTAAGGGTATATTGAATGTATCCATGTTTTTTCAGTACTTTAAACTTTCAAGGCATTTTTTCAGAGGCACGGCATTTTGGCAAAAATCAGTTACAAAAAAATCCTACGTACTGTTATCATACTATATCGAACTTTTTTTATTTCATGATTGTAACTTTATAATTGCATGAGTTATGAGTTCGACCACGCAGCTATGAAAAAATGGCGCCTCTGGGAAAATGCCATTTTATTTTGTACAGCTCTGAAAAATCACAAATATTGTTCAATACTTGTACAATAAAGACCTTTTTAACAAATTTCGATACTGTATAGTTTTTTTGAAAAAAATTCTCAAAGTTTTCTCCATTTTCGGCCTCTAGAATGGTTTACCCCTTAATAAATGTAAACATTTTAAAAATATTAGGGACTATATAGAGTACCTTGAATACGAGCTTTAATTCTGTCATAATAAAAATCCTTTTAATTAACCTAAAAAGCAAGTCTAAGGTTTTGTAAAGACAATTACAGGCTGTTTAATTTATAGGTCTTAAACATCAAATTTAAAAAAAGCATGTGATAGTTTTAACGGAAACAAAAATCCAACAGCATATTGTTTTATTTTATTGGAGGAAAATATGTTGAATAAATATTATTATTATTTCTTTAAATTTAACTAATATCTGTATTTTTTTGTGAGTAAATTGACTTGAACAATTAGATTTGTAACTTACAAAAAATATATGCAATAATAAACTTTAAGTTAGACAGTATAAGCTGTGCTTATGACGGGACGGCGGTAAAAGGAAACGAAAAATTGGCTATAGCAATTACAAAAGTGTGCAAATTGATGGCAAGTGGTATTGGAATTTTTAGAGAAAAGACCTGAACTAACTCTAATATTCCATATCTTACATCTCACTTTGACTGAAATAAATAGCTTTAACTCTAAAAACATTTTTCTTGTTAATTAAAGTGAAATGAATGGTAATAAAGAATTGATTTCCACACATTAATATTATAGGGAACAATTAAGCGATTTATTTTCTGATTTACAGTAATTAATATAATACTACTTTAATAACAGTTAACTGCTCTTTTCTCACCAAAGTTTATCGCTAAAGTCTTACTATTATTAAAGATATTGCTTTTCTAACCAAAGTCAAATCTTATCTTGAGTTATTATTTTATCCTTTCTGTAAAATTTCACATTTAAATGCCCGCACTAAGTAAGCATTTAAAACCCGGAATTAAGAGATGTTTCCTATCACTTTTCCCGTAAACTTAAATTGGGTATTTTAGAGTTTTTTTTCTCTGAATTGATATTACTTGTTTCGGAAAAATTTCGTACGTAAATGCCTGAACCGCATATGCACTTGAAAGCCGGATTAGAACTGATCCAGGTGCACTTGTTACGGAAACTCAAAATTTCAAGTTAATGTTTTATGTATTTAATATTTTGTAGAGCTCGTTGTCTAGTAGGTTTAATTATCTATTGAGGAAGTTAAATCTTATAAACTTCGATCGACCAGCTTTCGAACTAAGAATATGAAAGTTTTTTAGTTAAGAAATCTTACCTAAGGCTTCGTAAGCAGATAACCTTGTCCTATACTTTGTTTAATAAGCGGGAGACCTCAGATGTTTTCATGAAAAATGCTAATGAATCTCTATGTCTTCAAAAATAAGCCGCTTTTCACTCAACGAGGGTACTAGCTACTCAGAAAATGAGAGACTATTTTCAGGAACGAAATGGGGTATTTTACTAAAACCTTCACAAATTCGCGCCTAGTCAGATAGTCGTTGGTTTATGATGCAAAGTTTAGCAAATCTAGAAAATCACTTATACATTCAATAAGATCGGCGTTAATCCAGAACTTCAACTGAATAATGAATTAACTGAAATGTCGACTTTCAGAACAAAGAAAATAAATCTAAAACGGTTGATTCATTAATATTTCTCTTCAATGAGCCCCATAATCAGATCCAACTGTGCAAATCTGAACCAAAAGTAAATCAACGAATTCAGCATGTTAAAAAACATGATTAAAGGCTATGATAACAACCACGATTTTGGCTACACTGTTAATTACTAATATCGTACATATGTAACTAGGTGAGAATTGCTACAATGAACGTCTCCTGTCTGCTGCTAAGTAAAAACTAAGACCGCTGACAGCTAATTAGAAAAACTAAGTAATCACTGAGTAAAAACTGAGTAACCACTAATAAAAAAGAAGTACTGAGAAACACGGGGCAAACTTTGAACTAACTGAGTAAGCAAATATCTTATTCAAATGCCCACAGTCCTTATAGAAATTCGGATGATTCCACCTCAAAATCAGTCACCCTTTTTAACGCGTAATTTCTGTGTATTTAGCACATTTTAGTTAAACTAATAGCAGATTACTAAAAGTAAATTCGTACATTTACAGTGATACTTATATATGTTTCCGGAGTGATGGTAGACAAGGGGCAATAGAGGGGCCACCCACATCTCCCGATCTTGACCCGCTAGACTTTACTTGAGGTCACGTCAATAAGTTAGTTTACAAATCCCGATTCGGTACAAGTAGTAGAAAATGTACAAAAGGGAATTTTAAACTCATTTACCTACTGCAGAACAGTTGCTGAAAGACATTTTCAACATCTCATATAATATTTTTTTTTTCATAGTGTGTTGTTTGCTTAGTTTACTTTAAAAAAAATATATCTAGAATTTATTGTAGAATCTGAAAAAGATAATTATATATAATATGTTTCATTAAATAAATTTGAGCCTATCTACGTAGCATTTTTCTGATCCACCCTGTTTATTATTTTCTTTCCTAAAAAAATTAATTTTCAAAAAATTAAATTTTCATCAAATAAGCAGTGTTTCATATAAAATTCTGATCCGTTTCTTCATGACAACCCTATTCTCAAAATTTCTTTGTCAAAAATTTCTACCGAGATAAACATTTTTTAAACGCTAATATAAAATTCTAGTAAGAATAAAGAAATGTAACGACCTTGATGTCTAGTTGTTTTGTAACATAACTTGCATTAAGTTAGTTGTTGAAAATACCCAGAGTTGTTTTGCCAATAGTAGTGATATCCCAACAACATTCAACCTAAAATAATAGAAAATATTATTACAGTCGTTTTAACTTAAGCTATATAACTTGAGAACGTCCAACGAAGTATTGATTAATATGCGAGGGATAACAGTGTGAAATTAATTAAAGGAGTTTGCAACCTTCATTAATAACCAGAAAGGAGTAACTCTTGTTCAACACCCGAGCTGCCACAGTCGGCTTACAAGCGTCGCATGTATCAATCTAACCACGTTCAAGTTGGAAACTTCCACAGTTCGTGCTGACTCGAAACTGGATGCTTTATGTTGCAAACTCTAGCAAAATTTGAAATTTGGATTGATTGTATGGCAAAATAGTTCCAAATTGAAATAAGTTACAGGGTTGCTTGATAGAATGTGTCTTATTTTAGGTTTGTTCGTAATTTTGATCAGCTGATAGTCGATTATCCTATTCTTGGAGATGAAGATAAAAAGGTCTTGTTTATTTTTATCGATTTGACTGTCAGAAGAATAGGTAATTTTTTTCATCGTATAATATTGAGAATTTTTGTTTCTAGCTAAATACAGCGTGTAACATAAAGGTTGGGAATAAATTAAACAGTGGATCCCTTAGTAAAAAATAAAATTTATTTTCATATGTAGTTTTGTTCTACGAATATTCGTTTCTTAATTACAAGATGTTAAAAATTTTTGAAAAAATTCGTTTTAATGTAATAACTATCGAACGCTAGAAGATAATGAAACCATGCTGCCCTAGTAACAGTAAAAAATTGACTTCATAGTTCACTCAGTGGCGTGCGTACGGATATTACCGTAGAGTTAAAGAAAATATGGTACGCCGCGAAAATTTTTTTTGATCATTTCCTGAAATTTGATTTTTTGTTTTAAACAAAATTTTCGTCTTGCGTTTTCTTTATATCTTTCGTCATTTTTCCATAATTAAGCCCTTTGTAAACACCATTTTTTCCATTGCATTCACAGAAAAATATAGAAAACACAAACATTATCCAGTATGCTATGACCATGATGTTTATTTGTGTTTTTAGATGAAACGTCATTGTCAGTTCAAATAAGCTTTCATTACGTTTTTAATTTTGTTAATTCATAAAAATGGACTACTTATTAGGAGAATAAACAGATATGTATGTTATTTATGGCTTTGCAAAAGATAATACAGTGCCGTCTGTATGCTGAAATTTTTCTGGTTCGACGCATTTCAAATAGGAAGACTTTTTCAAGAGTTCACGCTCGTTTATATGAAACCGACTCCTTAAAGCTTTGTACCTCCAGCGGAAGACCTCAAAATGCGCAGCTCGAGGAACGAATATTTCAAACGGTCGAAGCAAATCCTGATTCTACTATAAGAACAATTGAAACAATGGAGAGAGTAAACCATATGGCTGTCCAACGAATACTCCATGATAATTTGTTATACCTATACCATCTGCAAAATGTGCAGGCACTTTCTGTCGAGGATTATGCTCCCCGTCTCAGATTTTATAACTAATAAGATCAATCAGGATTTTTTTTTTCACTCATCCATCCTATTTATTGACGAAGCTGGATGTACAAGAAACGGTATAATTAATTGCCATAATAGTCATCTATGGACCGATGAAAATCTGCATGGAATAATACAATCCCTGCATCAGCAGCGATTTTCTATAAATGTTTTGGCAGGAATAATTGGCGATTTTTTATTGGTCCCGTAGTACTACCGAATGGATTAGATAACTTAACATATCTGGATTTCCTTCAAAATTGATTGCAACCTTTATTTGAAGAAGTCTATCTTGAAATACGCTAGCGGATGTGGTTTATGCATGACGGCGTTGCAACGCACTTTAGACAACAGGTGAGAGAATACTTTAATAAGACGTTTCGGAATAAAGGGCCAAGAACAGGGCCTCCTTGTTCTCCTGAACTTAATCCTTTGGATTATTATTTATGGGAGCACTGAAAAGATATAGTTTATTCTGTTGAAATTCCTGACGTGCAAACTCTTCGTTAAAGAGTTGAAATGGGATGTCTGGTATTTTTGTACGAGTAAGAGAATCCATGAGGAAACACATTGAAAAATGTATTGCAACTAGAGGACATTATTTTCAGCATCTTTCATGATATTTTTTTGTTTGAATACTTTTTGTTAATTAGTAATTAAGTTTGTAAATTAATAGTATATTTATTATCGTTAATTAATTAGTAGTATTTTATTTCAGACATCTAAGAGTCTTTTTTAAATGCCCAAGCAAAAAGTTTTTAAAAAATGAGTCAAAACATACCCGATAATGTTTGTGTTTTTCACATTTTTGTTCATGTTTCTACATTCTACATGTGTATGCAATGGAAAAGAATGGTATTTACAAAAGCCTTAATTACGGAAAAATGACGAGAGATACAAAGAAAATGCCAGAGGAAAATTTTATTTAAAACAAAAAATCAAATTTGAAGAAATAATCCAAAAAAAATTTAATCAGAAGCGTACCACATTTTTTTAAAACCCTACGGTTATATCTATACGCACGCCACTGAATAAACTACGAACGATTTTTTTTACTGTTACTAGTGCAGTAACAAATTAAATTCTTACCAAAATTTCGTTCCATTATCTTCTAGCGTTATGACACTAAAACGAATTTTTTTAATTTTGTTAACACCCTGTAACTTAGAAACGAATATTCATAGAGCAAAACTACATATAGAAAAAAAATTTAGACTAAGGAATCCACTGTTTAATTTATTCTAAACCTTTATTTTACACCCTGTATAATATGATTTCATTTTCTACAAAGTTCAGGGTGTCAGAATTTTGTGATTTTTGCCGAGTAGCTCCGTTATTCTTAAAGTTATAGCGGGATGCGGTTTTCACGAAGCGGTGCTTTTTTTTCTTAAAAAGTAAGAGTGCTGTAAAAATTCTGTTTACATCTTTTGTTTCATGTAAAAGTAGCACCACTTCGCGAAAACCGCATCACGCTAACTTTAAAAATAACGGAGCTACCCGGCAAAAACGACGAAATCCGGACACCTTGTACATACACTACATATATTACGAACTTAACAAAAAATCCATAGTAGAGAGAAATGTAAACCCTAACAGCAAGGTTTGAAAATTATTTTATTTGAAAATATTTTCCACGATGTTCAATATTGAGTAAAGAAAGACCAAAAAGTATTTTTGCCACTGTGAAGATGGTATCCTCAAAACACAGAATGTTTTGTGAAATTTAAATAATCTTCTCCATTTAATCCGATTGTAACTCGCTATATATTTTTTTTTTAATTTGCGTATCTCTCAATTCAAATTTAACTATATCGAAAAGTATTCATAATTCTCTCCTAGCGTTGTACTTTCTCCCACTATTATAACTTAGTATATATAATCAAAGATCCTCCATTCACACACTACACTTTTTTATTCACTCAAAAACATCCAAGATAACTGCAGGAATCGAACCATGCCACGCCAGCGAAAAACCAATCGCCACAACACCAAAGCTCCATCTATATAAAATAGGCATTTTTGTCAATAATATTCTTTACTTTAAGTAGCTAGTTTTATTCTAGTGTCCACTAATAAACAGTTTTTGTGCATTGTGGCTCTAAGATTACCCGACCATCATTATTTTAACTTTTTATTACTATTTTTGGACGGAAATCTTTTATTGTTAACTATTATTATTTTATCTACTTTCTAATAGTTTTAAAGTCATAGAGTGCAAATTTAAACCGATATCTCGTTTCATCCTATAAACCTAAAAACCTCTCACAAAATCCGTTGGTTCATTAAAATTCAAGTTCTTTAATATTCTTATACATTTTCTCTTGGCATTCTCAGCATCCCAAGTTGTATCTTTCTCACAGGGTCACAGGTGAAGGGTCGCTTCTTGGTCACTACTTCTAAATTTCATTCACCTCTAAATTTTTAATGTAAAGTGTCGCGCCGTAGCTCAGAGTAGAAGGGTGAATATCAATTAGCTTCTAAAATGCAAAAGCCATGAAAACCAGTTTGTATCTTGTTACGTTCGTCTCTTATTTTAAATCGAGGTTATTTAAAGTAGGTAATTCTTGATGCAACATTTCTAGAATTAATCTTAAAAAATTAAATTCTACTTATTGTTAATGTTTAAAACTTTTTTTGAGTTTCCATCTTTTTTTTAAATGGTAAAGTACAAGCAAATTAAAAAATTTCTAAAACTCTTTAAATAAAAATACTTTTTAGATAATCGTCATTGGGGTTTTCAATTTAATATTGTTTATATACAGCTCCAAAATTAAATAAACGTAATACAAATCAATTCGGTGTCTGCCTGTTTGTCACTGTATTTTTTCATTTGGGAAATTATTTTTTGATAATTTTGTAATGAACGACTAGGGAAAACTTACTGGTATGCCTTTGTATATAAATATTCCAATGCGATGAGTCCTCCTTATTATAATTTGACGAAAGGAATATTCCAATGCGATGAGTCATCCTTATTATAATGTGGCGAAAGGAATATTATTTGGATGAGTCATATTTCTAGATAGATCTCAAATTTTATGTTAATAAGTTCTCGATTTGGATAGGAAATTCTATAGTTATATAAATAGGGATAGTATATGCGTTTTAAGAGAGTTGTATTTAAATAGTGAAGATATTAAGAAGTAGTAATAAGATAGTTGGGATTTTGTTGTGTTAAGAAGTTGTTAATATAGGTATTGAAAGGATTAGTGAAAGGAGTTGTGTTTTGTTCTGCGAACCAAAGAAGCGATTTTTAAAAAGACAAAATCGTTTCAATATTTTATATAACACAATATAAAAAACTCACACTTGTTCATTCAAAATACTAATTTTTGTTCAGATTACCTATTACGGAGGAAAACGACAAACACAACAGCATAAATATGCCCTTTTTTATTGCTGGGTCCGTTCTAAAGCCGGACGCACTACGGCCTATTGTGCTCACCCTAGACATTACAGCCACTCTGTCAACCTAGCCCCCTCGCTCAATCTGTACAGTCCCACTAAGGAGTGAGTGAGCATTTCTCCCGGTTCCAATTTTACTGATCCGAAAGTTTGACAGCCATGTGTCCCGTCATTATATCCGTAATAGTCCTTAGTTGGTTCCTACTCATTTGGAGTAGTTTCCTTGCCAGTTTCAGGTCAGGATTCCTAATAAATAGCTTGCTGTGGTTTAAACCCTGTCTGGTCATCCAGTGGTTTTTATGTTCTTTTGATCCATTCTTTGACTGCTGCTTGGGCCGCGCACCGCGGCACCCCAAAGGCCGGTTCTGGAACAATGTATTGAGACGCTGATCCTGCTCTAGCTAGGTCGTCAGCTTTTTCACTTCCATGTAGGCTTTCGTGTTGTGGTATCCACTTTAACATAACTCTGTTGTCTTTTGCCAGAATTTCCAGCTCACTCTGATATCCCCAAACCAGCCTCGATGATACCTTTTGGCTCTTGAGGGCTTTTAGGCCTGTCTGGCTGTCAGAATAAATGTGGATTTGCTTCCCTTTGTAAGTTCTCCTGTTTATCTCGTCTACGCACCGTAAAATTGCGTATATTTCTGCGTGGAGTACTGCTGGGTATTTTCCAAGGGGAAGGGTTAATTCTTTCCTCGGTTGTAGCCCATATATCCCAGCTCCAGTACCCTCACTAGTTTTTGAGCCGTCAGTGTACCAGATACTTACACCCGAGAATGTTTCCGGTTTTTCTCTTTTACTTGCCATTCGATCCTCTATTGTGACTTCAAACGTTATATTACAACGGTAGCTCGAGTTCATATGGTCTGTGTCCATTTCTAATTCGGGGCTCCTGACTTTTTTACATATGTTTTGTGTCCTGACAACGTCCTTTGTGATTTTACTGTTGAGTGATTTAGTCGGTGGAGTCCCATTCTCGCCTCTGCCTGAATCACTATGTGTAGCGGAGGCAGATCCAGAATGCACTCCATTGCCGAAGTGGGGGTTGATTTCATGGCCTAATGGCCAGTCTAATTACCTTCGATATGAGGTGATTTTGATATTTAATGTTTCCAAAGATCAGCTGGTGGGAGAATCTTCAGAATGATGGTGATAATACACGGTTTCTTAGGTTTCAATTTTATTTGGCATAACTATTTATTATAAAATTAAGTCTTTTTTAGTTGTAAAAAAGTATTGCTATTGCTTTATAGAAAAAAGTTAGAAATACCTACAAAATAAAAACAGAACATTAAAATAACATATTTGTTCATTAGTTATTGCAAAAAAACATGCTCAAATTGCTTTTTTTTTTAATAGTTAATAAACAATAGAAATACATATTGCATATACTTCATACTGCAGCAAGAGAAGCCTCTTGTGGTATAAGATAGGCTTGCAAAATTTGAAGTAAAAATATGCAAACAGATTTTGCATAGTGAACACTGAACATTCTATTTTCTAATCTCATAAGGTAAAGATCCCTGAAGAAGCCTGGTGCAATCGTAGGCGAAACATCGGATAATAATTTCAATTCGATACGGTCTAAACCCAAGAGCCAATATTTTCTACTTGACCAAAGCCGTGAAAACTTTCGTTCTTTTAATACAATTGTTTTTGTACACTGTTAAAAATAACCTTAAATTTAACGTACGTTCCTTAAACAAACTTAATGATTTTGTACCTTAAATTGTGAATAAGGTACATGTGAAAAAGACATTTTTCCCAAAGGTAGTGTACCGCCATCTAGACCGGTTTCCAACTCATTGGTTTTCGTCAGTACCGGCAGATATGTACACCTCATCATAAGAAAATTGAGTCCTTTAAGCAACTTATATCATACTAAATAAAAAGTTCAATACAAGTTGCGTCTTCTCCCGGAATCTCATGCAATGTATATTGAATAATAATGTAAATTCCTTTAGTATTAGGGTATACGTGAATTAATTTTAATGTACAGAAAGTTGCAATATTTGTTCAGTTATTTTATTGAAATTTAAGATAACATTCAATCAAATTTAATGTACAACAATATTTCAATTAATTTACTTTAAATCTAAAGTAAATATAAATTATTTACGATTGAAAGTACATAATCTTTAAATTTAATGTAGAAAGTACATTAAATTTTTATTAAATTTCAGGTTATTTTTAACTATGTGTTTTAACAGTGAATAAGTATTAATATTATAAGATTTATCCTGTAAAATTTTAAAGTAGCAGTTTCACAAAAGAAGGAAATGTAAGTTTATTTAATTTTGATATTTGTATCACATAATTCAAAAAGTTTCAAAAAGGTTTTTATATTTACAGCATGTCCTCGTTCTGACTTAATTATTGACCAATATTTAACTTTTTTATATTATTGGTACGAATGAGTTTTCGCAGTAATTTTCACAAAAAATTGGTGAAATCTAAGTAAAATAAATTTTTAAAATCTGATAAACTCTAAAATAACAAATATTTGAAAGAATGCTAAAAATTGTTTTGTCTCATTTTTTTTGATGACCAGTTTATTTCATAATGCTGATAAGCATAAAACGGAAATATTTATTGAGGGATAGCAATATTATTAAGACGATAAATTCGTAGAATTATATCTTTAATTTTAAGGATGAAATATGAAAATTATAGAACCGATATTCCAAATAAGGATTCGCGTATAGTGGGGATCAAAATTGTGCCTTGAATATATATTCAAATTCCTAAATGAGGAAACGGCTCTATCTGAATATATTTGCTTTGGGCCTTATCGTTTGCCCTTACATAGAGAGGATTCCTAGATAGAAAGCCTTTGATATTGTAATTCCCAAATACCGAGTTGATGATTTATTTCCTTCCATTATACGTATATTAATTTCTTATAATATACCATAAATTGCAATTAGTTTATTTGTGAGTGGAATTAATGAAATATCCAAGGAACACGGATAAGTTCTAGAAATATTACATTTATTATTAAATTACGAAATTCTACTGGGGAAAACGCTATTTCATATTTACCTTAAGGATTAATTTTTACTTACCTAGAAGAAATTTTATCATTTAATGAACTTTTGTATTTCAAGCAAAATTGAAACTTTCTTTTTGTATTTTATTATAAACCAGGAACTAATGTGTTTCAAACCATCAGTTTTAAAATTAAGTTATTTTTATAAAGTGTATTAAAAGATTAAAAATAAGTAAATAAGTTAATCTAGATTAATACTGTTCTTCTTGAAAAACCTCCCAACGAAACGATGAGTTATTTCGATAAGTTTTACCTATGTAACCCTTACACTGACCTGTAAATTGTCGTATCATGTAGCGAAATCTAAAGAACATCATCATGTTTTGATTAATTGTAAAACGGGTATAAAGATGTACCTATGCGATATATAAGTTGTTATTGCATACTGGAGTGCGAGGTTGTCCAATCTAGGTTTTATCTAACTTTAGAGAAATTGTGCACAATCTAGCAACACCGCATGGGAGGCGTCTGGAATGACCCCTGATCTTCGAAGTCTCAATCTCAATTCCCTAAGGCTTAAAATAACGGAGATACCCATTAAACCTCATGTAATTCCCAATTTCACCACTCCCCGTAGTCGTCGAAGGATCAGCTACCTATCGAAGAACCCTTGTATACAAGAATTATGTCGTCGCTTCGGGTACTCTCGATACCCGTTTCTAGAAAACATCAGATGTACGAAATGGGTAGATAAGTAGCCAGCCGGTCGTCTTGAGATCAGTATTCAATATACGAACGCAGTTCCTGCTAGCAGTATTTTTCTCAATGGCAAATAACTTAGTTTCCTCTCATGATATTTCGGGTTTAATCATCCAACCTGGTCTTTTCTATAAACCTACCGAGTGGCAACTGTTTATTGACTCTTCGAAGACAAGTCTAAAGGCAGTTTCATTTTTTAATGGAAATGGGCAGTCATCTGTTCCCATGGGTTATACGGTAAATATGAAAGAAACGTACTAGAACATGTGTATATCCCTTTATATATATATCCATCTTTTTGGGGTCTTCCGATACTTCTTTTGACGACCATTACAATATATGTTGGCGGACTACTATTGAAGCCTTAGACATGAAATGGATCCCGGCAAATACAAATGAAAAGAAACAACAAAATAAATTATTTGATTGTATTGTATTTTTTTCAATATATAGTGAAGTATGTTTTGTAAAAAAAAAAATGTGCTAGTTTTTTTAAATCATTGAAAATCCACTAGACTGCTTTTGATTTGGGTTTCTCATACTTTAAATTCTTCTTTTCTTTTCCAAAAGCTGATAGATAAAAAACCGAGGTCATATTCGAATTCAGCACATTATAGTAGACACAAAAAACCTAAAAAGATATCAGGAAGCGACAAAAAATTTCAAAATGCAAAATGGTGTAATCGTACGTGGAATATGTAAATCCAAAACTTATGTTAAAATCGTAATTTTTCACAGAGAAAATTACTTTTTATTGTGCAATCGTAAAATTGACGTCTTACTCCTTTTTTCTCTCTTAAGAGGGCAATCCACTTATCAATTTCGAAAAATTGATCTTTTTAAATACATTTTTTGAAAGTACCAATGTTCATGAATGTTCTCAGAAAATTTCTGCAGTTCTATATTTTTGAGCACGTGCTGCGCCTCTAACATGCGTGCGTGACCTTAATCGTTTCTGAACCGCCGGAGCTCTGAAACTTCCTGGAAGTCCAGAATCCCGCTAAGAAATACTAGATTACAAGAATATGAGTTTTACGAAGAGGTAGAAAGCATCGCTGACTTTTCATAAAAAAAAAATTTGAACGCATTGTTTTCGAAATAATGTTTTTGCATGCGGCGTTAAGGAATTTTGAAAAACCATTGAACCGATCTCATCTAAATTTCAACCTCGTATTTGAGATATGTAGCCAAAATATTCATATTAACTATTTTCCCTAGCATGAAATATACAAAAAAAAATCCTTTTTTGCAATATTTTGTTCAAACATTCGCCATTTTTAATAGCGACGATAGCCAAAAGCATACTGATTATGGCACTATTTTGTTTTTGTTATATATGTATACTCCTTTCAGGTAGAGAAAAGGAAAGAATATATACAAACAGTTTATTCCATGCAAATACCACTTTAGTCCTCTTTCCATACGCATTTCGGCCAACTTACGATCTCATCAGTGGAGCTGTATCGGACCGAGAGCAGCATTCGCAGGAAGTAACTAATATATAAATTCCAAGGTATGTCGGTAGAATATTGCAACCCGCCACCTACCGACCCCGATACCGGACTGAAAAATATCGCCAATCGAACGACATCTATGATTCTCCGGAGTAGTGAGAATATTTTTGTATATATTCTTTCCTTTTCTCTGACTGAAAGGAAAATACATATATAACAAATATTTAAATACGACAGATAGATTTCTTTCTTTATTTCTTACTGAAATTTTGATTTTTTAAAAAATTTCTCATTACTCCGTTGATTCATAGATGTCGTTCGACTGGCATCGGGGTCGGTAGGTGGCGAGTTGCAATATTCGATCGACGCACCTTGGAATTTATATTTCATATATCAGTTATTTCCTGCGAATGTTGCTCTCGGCCCAATACAGCTCCACTGACGAGACCATAAGGTAGTCAAAACGCGTGTGGAGAGAGGAGCAGAGTGGTATTTGCAGGAAATAAACTGTTTGTATATATTTTCCTTTTCTCTGCCTGAAAGGAGAATACATATATATAATAACTATTTAAATCCGGCAGATGTATGTGCATAGAGTTGGGGGTCTGTACGCTGCGACCTTGCAGATCTATTGTGCCCCCCTACTGCTGCCCAGTCATAAGAGTGTCCTTATCGGCTCATCTCAGGATGTTGGATGTGGGTCCTCTTCCTCACAGAATCTGCACTGTTCTCTTTCTACAAGTCTGAGTTTCTTGAGGTGTCCCTTCAGGTGGCAATACCCCGTCAGGACCCCTATCAGAACTCTGAGCTGGTTTTTACTCAAGCTTATGCGTTCTTTGAATTTCTTCTCGTCATAGTTCTTCAGAAGTATCTTCGCTTGTCTCAATCCTTGCAGCTCCGCCCAATAAGTGGATGTCCTGCTTTCTTCTTCTATCTTTAGTTCTTCCAACATTACGCTGCTACTGATTCCATAGAAAGGCTTTGGTCCCAGAAAAGGTATCTCCTCCCTTTTCCTAGCGAGCTTGTCTGCTATTTTATTCCCTCTATTATGTTCCGGTACCCACATGAGGATGACTTTATTATTCTAACTCAAATCATTCAGATCCTCTAGGCATTCCCAGATCATCTTGGAACTGATAACTTGAGAGCTCAGTGCACGGATGGCTGCCTGACTATCCGTCATAATGATAATCTCTTGGCCATGATAGTCTTTCTCCTTGTTAAATTGAATACACATCCTAATGACATGTTATTCTGCCTGGAAAATGCTTGGTCAATTACCCAAGCTTTCGTAGTGTCTAGTGCCGGGTCCATATACTCCTACTCCAGTTCCCTCCGTTCTTTTGGAGCCATCTATATACCGTATAGTGGATTTCTTGCTAAGTTTTTCAATGGTATTTCTGTCCCATTTGCTCTTGCGACTCAACTTGGTGCTAAAGTTTTTCACAAAGTTGAATTTATTTTTCATTTCATCTTATAGCAGGTCCCAGATTTGTTGATTTCTGGATGAGAGACTGGGCCTTCATTTTATAATACTGCTAATAGATTTATTTCTTTATTTCTTATTGAAATTTTGATTTTTAAAAAAATATTTTGTTTTCGCTGAGAGCTGAACCCCTAATGCCAGCGATATATTTTTTTGACAGTCCATGTTAAAGGCCGATTTTTGCTATGAAAGATAAAAAACAAAAAAATAAGTTTAGTTATTGTACATACTCCATTGGCGTCTTATTGTAGACCAAAAAGAATTACAATGATATCTATAATGGGAATCGCTAAAAAAAATTACAAAAAGACCTTTTCTTCGAGTGTTTAAAGTGGAATGCCCCCTTAAAATACAAATACTGTTATGAGCTATCTCTAGAAACCAAAATCGTGTTGATATCTTATTTGATAAAGAGATATCGAGATATTTATTAAATGACAATTTATCTTTTTTCCTACATCATGATACCAAGCTTTTTCCAAAACTTCATGATTCTATCTTTAATATTTTAAACTGTCAGTTTGTCAGTCTGGGCAGCGCCGTTCATAAGAATAGATTTAAAACAAATGTTTTTTCACATTTTTGTCTACTTCTAGTCCCTAGGGCAGACAAACTCTATTGTTACACGATTACACTACCTCAGATATCAAAAACCTATCAAGGAAGGGTGGAAATGCCTCGAACTTCCACTTGCAAACCGATCTGCAGCCTAGTTATAGATGATTGAAAAGTATGAAAAATGCCCAGTACATTTTTTTCTAATGAATCAATCGCAGAAATAAAAAGGATATTATACATGTTCGAACAGAAAATTTAGTGTATGACTTACGTTAAACAAATATACAACTTATTCAAAAACAAACAGTTTTAAAACTTAAACCACCCCATTTAAGCGGTTCGACTGACCCCTGGATTCCTGTGCGACACCTTAAACCCCTGCGCCGCGCCGCACAATCCATTCACACAATGCCACAAATTCACGTGTCACTTATAATTTACATGAGAAATTCCAGTAATTAATTGTCCAGTGGTAATGGCTTTGAAGAAATTTTGGTTCGTGACAACTTAAGTTTGGTAGATACCACTTACAAATTGCATCGTTTAGGAGAATTATTTTACTCCGGCAAGTAAACAACTTTATAAAATATAGTATTAGCATGAATATACGTAAGGAGGCGATTGTTGGTTATCATAATGAACCATTTTAAGAAAACGAAAGAATATTTTTGTTAGATATTTGGTTCCTACACGAATTTTAAAGAACTTCATCACGAGGCATTCCGAGGTAGATTCCGATAATAAAAATAAGGAAAAGGATAACCATGAAATACAGATCGAAAAGATTTTTTTAACCAACTTCTAAAAAAATAGGATTCTACATTCGACAGCTATGTATGTTTTTTATATATGTACAGGGTGTCCCATTTTCGACACTTTTAGGGGATATTGGAGTTATTATCAAAGACAATGTTGCGGTTTTCACTTTAATGCTCTACTTTTTAACAAAACGAAAGATTCCGGTTATAATGGTATTTAGAACAAATCCGCACCAACGAATCTTTTGGCAGATTTGTCATCGTCACAACACGAGGCATTGGTCTGCAGAAAATCACCATTTAATTTTCGAAAGGGCACAACAAGGGCGCTTCGAGGTTGATGTCTCGTGTTTTATTTTGGGCCGACGCATAGCCTACAAGATGTATGAAAGGGGACTCACCGCACGTAGATACCTAGAAGTCTTTGAGGAAATTATTCCAGAATTCCTTGACAATATTCTATTGGCACATTTCAATTCAATTTATCTTCGACAAGACGGTGCCCCGAGCCACAACTCTGAGCTGTTAAAGCCATTTCTGGACAACAACTTTCCTCAAAGATGGATAGGTACCAATGAGCCAGTGAGATGGCCCCCACGATCTACCGATCTTTCCGTTTCGGATTTTTGTTGTGAGGTTTTATGCAAAATCCAGCGTATAAGACACGATATGAATCTATATCGGAACTTCGTGAGGCAATTGGTTTGGCCTTCCAAACTCTTCATAACAGAGCTGTGATTCTTTTAAATGCAATTAGAAGAGTAACAAAATTGTACCCATATTGCATTCGAGAAAACGACCGTCATTTTGAAAACTATCTTTGAAAAAAACTCTTGGTTGATTTTAGTTTCAGTGTTTCTTTTTGTTACTTTAGTTTTATGAAATAATGTTGTTCTTATTTCTTTGCAATCAAATTTCAATTTCTGGTTTTATAATAACAGTGTTATTTAAAGTAAAAAATGTAATAATAATTAAGTGGTTACAATTAAAAAAATAGAAACATATTTACTGTGTCTAATTTTGGTATAATTATTATTGTCAAAATTTTGCATTTGTTTCCTATTAATTGGCCATAGCCTACCGTTACAAATAAAATAAACTACTGAAAATATCGAATTCTAACCTTGTTTTCTTAAAATAAAATTTACACATTAAATATTTTTTAAAAGCCTAAATTATACTTAATCAATAGCAATAATAATATACATGGTGTCCTAATTAAAAGAATCATAAGTTTGGTTAATATCTCAAAAACTAAGCTTTTTAGAAAAAAACAACTGCGTGTCTGAACTCTACGTAAAAAATTCTATAAAAATCAGTTTTTACCTTTTACTGATATAATAATAAACGAAGATTTTCAAAGTCACCCTGTAGATTAAAAACCAAGAGAGCCACGACAAATTTGACACCTAAATCTTCTGTTTCGGTAAAAAGTGAAACCGCAACACTATATCTTCGATAATAACTCCACTATCCCCTAAAAGTGTCAAAAATGGGACCTCCGTACCTCGATTACTCCGGAACGGCGGTACTGGTTTGAACGAAATTTTTTGCATTATATTCATGAAGTTACTGCAATGTTCTCGTTTTATTTTGGCCAAAATTGGTTCAGTAAGATCCAAGATGGCGCTGATAATATGGCAGACAAAAAATTAATTTCGTATGATTTTCTCCACTATTGGTATGGGGGAGTTTTCGAGATAGTACATAATTCATCTATAATTATTTTTGAATAATTCCATACGGCGGATTAAATATGGCAGAATAAAAATATTACATCTCTGGATTTTTCCCAAATTGATATTGGGGGGAGGGGGTTGAGAGCTAACAACTCCGTTTGAAGTGAAAGTGGCCTCGTCGATCCATAAAACGTGAAAGAGAAAGGACACATCTTCTTTTTTCCCCCTGGTACCAAAAAGAGAATCCCAAACGTATGTCAAAATCTTGTTCCTTAAGAATATTTATTAATTTCGGTTTATAAGGTTTAAAATTATTTTTGTGCAAAATCTACCTTCTTTGAACGTCACTTCTGCCAGAAACATGTCTAATTCTAGTTTGGTCATGTTCCACAACATCTACGCACACATTTAATTGAACTTCTTCACTATATTTTATAGAATTGTAAGGTTTTTAAATGAACTTTCCACCGATCCAGTTGATGTAATTTTCGCCATAATCCTACTCAGAATAGATTGTTGTCCATTTTTGCCTGGATACCTTTCATTAGAAATGTTGGCTGCTACACGATGACTTGTGTTTTCACCACATATTAATAAAATTCCAATTTTTTCCTGTAAAGTTAACATTTTTTCTCATTTAATACGCAGTATTAATTAGAAGCCACTATGACAGACAGAAAGAGATTTGACTGTCATTATTAAAGCAAGGGCTTGATGATTTTTTTTGGCATTTGTTTTACGGCCAACTTGTTTTTGATGCATCATCATAAAGTACAATACTAATTAATTTTTTGGAAACTGCACTTAAATAACAAAAGAATATTTTAACTTTTTTAATAACATAGCTTCATAACAAATTTTAATAATGGACTTTTAAATTAAATCGATAAGACTAGATAAACTTTACGTAAAGTTGAATAAAAATTTATTTTCCACCTAATGCAGACTTTACTGATGACACTGTGTACTTGTTTGTCTTAGTTTGTCTTAATTATACTGTTTATTAATAATAGGTATTTTATGAAGTAACCTTATACAGGGTCAAAAACAAATAAAATTGGATTTTGTGGAAAAACACACATTTAGTATGACGCTACCTTAAACAATATATGTTCGGGATGAAGCATTGTCAAAACTAAGAAGTTTTATGTAGGTTGCGTTGACTCTTATTTTGCAACAATTTACAAAAAATGAGCATAAATTCTAAATTATCTTTTACATCTGAAATTTTGCATATGAACTAAAATTTGTATTTAAAAAATCTATTTCATAAAACTTTCTTCGATATTTTGAGATATAACCCTACTTTCGATTTTTTTTTAAATTAAAATTTGACAAATCTGACTAATCACGTGACTACTATTTTTATGGTAAATTTTCATCTCGATCAAAGCAGAAATTGATGCCAAAGTTAAATTTCGAATAAAGCTATTAATAAAAAAAATTCCTTGTGATGCGGATATATATATATATATATATATAGGAAAACTCAAATTCTTGGGATAGCGGTCCTAGGGCTGAATGAAACTCTGTTTTTTACAAACGCCAAGCTTTCGGAAGTATATTATTTCCTTCTTCAGGGCTACAATATAGAACAGTTCTGTTGATCATAATTTTAAATTTTACAATTTATGATATTTAATAATAAAAAGAAAATGATTTTAAATTCAAAAACTTACGTGCAAATTGAGTCCATTTAAGGCTCGTGGAAAATGAAACGGAAAATTCATGTAGAAGCCGTTGATTTTTGCATAATTATCATATTTTACTGTTACATGATTTTATTTAATTTTTTAAACACTAATATTTAAATCTACTTTATGGGTTATTTCGGTTGTACTGAGAGTAAGTTAATCTGATAAGAAAATCCTTGAAACACACTTTTTTTGGTGGAAGGGATATGTCAGAAATGTCTAATTTTATTTTAGCGGCAATTTTGAATGTGGAATCATTATGTTTTTTTGATTTTAATTTTCAAGTTGTGTATTTAATAAAAATATTATTTTATATATATACTATTGATGAGATTTATGATTATTAATGAGTAATTGTGATTATTTTTTATAAAGTATTGTTACATTTAAAAATTGATATAATTGTAGGAAAGTATTAAGAAATGATTAATGAACATTATTATGTAGAACAAAGAAGGTTAGAAAACCGTCTCCCAACCTTTCGCCTTCTAAACATTCAAAATTGTAAAATATCTATTGGCGATATAGTTGTTATAGGTTAGTGACAAATATGCACTTACGTAATTTGTAGAAGATTATGGAGAAACTGTGAAGTCAAGAGGCTGGGAGGCTCGTTGTCTAGTATTACTATTATTTAAGGTGGACAAGAGATGAGAGTAGATTAACTAAGATTTTCAATATCTTTTCTTTTATTGATGCAGCGTAGATAGTAGCACCAATCAAAATACCACTAACTTTTCTCCTGAAATTTCAGCTTTCTTAGAAGAAAACCAACCCACATATTATTTTTCATTACCTTATATCAACCAAATCACACAAAAAGTAAATAAAATCCTTTCTAAGCATAATAATATAAAAATATGTGGTAAACATATATTAACAGTTGGCCAAACCTTCTCCAGACTGAAGGACACGGATAGCAACCCTAACAAATCAGGGGTGGTATACCGTTTAAAATGTATAGACTGCAACAAACATTACATAGGTCAAACATCAACTGTTTTAAAAGATAGAATTACCAGACACAGGAGTGATTGTAGATTGCAAGAGAGGACATGCACCTTATCGGAACATGTAATCGATGAGGATCACAGGTTTGATTTTGTCAGTGTTGAGGTGATCAACAAAGAACAAAGTAATAATAAAAGGCATTTTCTTGAAATGGTAGAAATTTATTTGGATGATAACTGCATCAATAAAAGAAAAGATATTGAAAATCTTAGTGTAATCTACTCTCATCTCTTGTCCACCTTAAATAATAGTAATACTAGACAACGAGCCTCCCAGCCTCTTGACTTCACAGTTTCTCCATAATCTTCCACAAATTACGTAAGTGCATATTTGTCACTAACCTATAACAACTATATCGCCAATAGATATTTTACAATTTTGAATGTTTAGAAGGCGAAAGGTTGGGAGACGGTTTTCTAACCTTCTTTGTTCTACATAATAATGTTCATTAATCATTTCTTAATACTTTCCTACAATTATATCAATTTTTAAATGTAACAATACTTTATAAAAAATAATCACAATTACTCATTAATAATCATAAATCTCATCAATAGTATATATATAAAATAATATTTTTATTAAATACACAACTTGAAAATTAAAATCAAAATAACAGTTCCTGTAAAACATAATGATTCCACATTCAAAATTGCCGCTAAAATAAAATTAGACATTTCTGACATATCCCTTCCACCAAAAAAAGTGTGGTTCAAGGATTTTCTTATCAGATTAACTTACTCTCAGTACAACCAAAATAACCCATAAAGTAGATTTAAATATTAGTGTTTAAAAAATTAAATAAAACCATGTAACAGTAAAATGTGATAATTATGCAAAAATCAACGGTTTCTACATGAATTTTCCGTTTCATTTTCCACGAGCCATAAATGGACTCAATTTGCACATAAGTCTTTGAATTTAGAATCATTTTCTTTTTATTATTAAATATCATATATATATATATATATATATATATATATATATATATATATATATATATATATATATATATATTTAATATGAACCCAGAGAAAACTCCTCAATTTGAATTACAACTATTTGTTAAGTAAATATTTTTTTCAGTAATTCACATCAACTTTATTACAGGGCTTGACACTATCAGAGATCGTTTGTTTCATAATGGTCGCGGTCAAGCTCAACGCAAAGTCTGTATAAGAAGACGTGGGATATACGGGGTTCATAGATAGGTCGGAATATTGTAATCTATTCCTCTAGAGAACAATGCTTTATTATACAATAACCCTCCTGCGAAATTAAGCCTTTATGTTCCAATATATCCATTACTCATCTGCAGTATTCCTACACCATTATCCTTGTTCTGACCGTGCTGGTCTTATAGGAATCGTATAGAGTTCAATTTAGATATTTTGTGGTAGTATTTCATAATTTAAATTTAACCTCTATTTCCTTTTAGTTTGCTGTTTTATCTAATGATCGTTGAATCCTACATTTATAGAAACTTTTTGAAATAATGACAGGAAAAATTGAATCCTGTGACGGTTCAATCGTAGTTTAAAAATTAGTCGTTGTACGCTGATCAGTCCCTAATCGTATAGAATTTAAAAAGCACAGAAAATGGCAAATGAGATTTTGGTCATGTGCCAGTTCCCACAATAACCAAATTCAACGAACGGATATTCTACCGGATTAATACAAAATTAAATATATACATATATAAATTTTTTTTGCGAAAATATTAAAATACCTACTCTTAGATTTACGTTTTACTCATTTTATCATTAAAAATATGCTTCATGATTTAAAGATACTCTGTAAACCATAAAAAAATATATAAAGACCAAGCACTCAGCAAATATTAAAACCTTCAAATTGATAGGAATAGCTATTAGAATGCTAGAAATATGTTTACAGTAGCTACTAAACTAGAAATAAGAATTTCGATTCAAACAAATTTAAAAATAAAAATTCAGCAGAAGTGTGGTCACATCATCAAAATAAGTCTATACCTAATCGAATTGCCCCTGTACCTAAGCTTGCGGTCAATAAAAACGTAATTTCTGCTTATAAACAAAATAAAATTTCTCAATATATATATATATATATATATATATATATATATTAATAGAAGGGAGTAGTGCGGGCTCCACTTCAAAATACGTCTTCACTAGATTCTCTAAAACAGCTAAAACCCATAAACATTTTACCTACACTCTCTAGAATCCTGGAGGGGACATTGCATAAGTAACTATTTTATAAAACAAGAAATTAGCACTTTAGGCCAGTCTAGCTTCAAAAAGGCCCATGACTGTAGTACTGTCTTGCTAACTATTACGAATGGCTTTCTAGAGACATAGGATCAGAGCAAATTACCATTGCTGGTCGTACTGGATTTCAGCAAGGCTTTTGATATGCTTAATCATACTATTATTATTTAACATTCCGATATATCTTGATCTGTGTGATCGGGTTGCCCGGACATGACATATTTATTGAATTTATAATTATTTCAGGAAACATTTCAGATATTATATTTATGCAAAAATCCTGAATGGTTACAAACGAAGAATCAGTGAAATCTATGGCATTAAAGAACTAAATTATTTCATTCAGAGCACAGAAGCGTAGGTCAATAAATACTACTTTGAGTTCTGAAATTGTAAGGAGTAAAATAAATAATTTTGATGGTACTGTTTTAAGTCTTGAATGTAAAGAACATAATCGTTTTATGACCGATTTATGATAGCATATTACTCTAGAAGATTTCACGTTGTAGATAAAGTTACCATGGATGTTTCTCTCCTCATTTTGGAACCTCTTCTATTCAGTTTTTCTTTTGCATTTACTTCCTCTAATTGTCATTTATATGCCGACGCTTCACAGGTTTATCTATCATTTTTTATCTAAATTATACAATTTTGTAAAACCTCTTAATTGATTATTGAATTTGGAGAAGTCCATAGTATTAATATTTAGTAAAAATAATGATTAAAAATTTATATAATCCTACTATTTTCTGCGGCCCCAAACATTGGCTCATGGGTAGCCAAAATAAATTTGGTTAAATTGTCTTTATGTTGTACTGGTGTAAGAGCCAGTGACAAAATTTAACTCTTCTAGGATAATCTTCTGGTTGCAACGCTTGTACCCGTTGATAATGATACGGATAAAGTTGTTTTTGTCGTAAAGTTTTCCACACTTTACTATGTGTAACTTCTACTTTACCTGCTATAGACCTAATGCTCGTGGTTGGGTCGTTTTCGACAATTTCTAAAATTTCTTCCTCTATCTCCACCATTTCGCGTGACCTCCTCGTTGTTCCTTGAAATATTCGGTGTCGCGAAGTCTTATAACTAAGCTTACAAACATCTGCCGAATCGAATGATTTCGTAAAGGAGATTTCTCCTCGTACCAACGACATGTTGTGGCGGCATTTTGTTGGCACTCCCCGTAAATTAATATTACATCCACTAGTTCATTGTTTTCATAAACGTGTGCCATTATTATTGCACAAACACCCAAAAATAAAAAATTATATCACAAGCACGATTTATTTAGCACTGATAAAATCGAAAATCACACTCCAAATCGTATAACAATTACGTACAAAAACTAGGCAGGGTTAACAAAGCAGTGGTTCAAAATATCATAAAATAAGGTTTGTATTTCAATTTTTAAATTTTTTGGTAAATCGATTTGGAATTGTACGAGGTTTTAAAATAAATGACTCAACTTTAAGAACACCCTGTATCTTGCATGCTCGTTAGCTTGCCTTATCGAGCCACTATGCATTCTCACAAGCTGTGTCTTCATCTTTAATAATACATAAAACTTTTTCTTTTCTTTTCATTGCCATTCTAGTAAACTTTTGCTTTTCGAAGATTTTTTTTCAATAAATGTTTCAAGCATTTAGCATGTAATGTTATTTAATTCACAGGTTATAGAAATATTTATTTTAAAAACTTACAAGTATGAAATTATTTATGTAACGTATTGTATTTTTCGAATATTTAATTTTATCTCATTTAAATAATACTTTTAAAATATTACGCAAAATTCATTAACCCACCTCCTCCTCCTCCATGTAAGGAATAGTAAGAAAAAACATGCCAGCCCTCCCTCCCCCTCAAACCCTTACGTAATTTATATATAACATATATGTTAAGCGGTTGCAGTGAGGGTATGCAACTTTATCGAACTCCTTTAGCTATTTCGATGTTCTTTATTTATAGTATTTCACGGAGACTGATCTTTGCTGACTTTTTTTGAAACAGGGGACATTTTGCATAGACACTAACACGAAGTGTGAAGTTAGTGCCGGATTCCTACCGGCTAAAAACTAAAAACCCCTCTGGACTTAAGGTACTTTCTATTTCCGTTGAACTGAAGCTACAATCAACAGAAATTCGCAGTGAGTGTCCTTCGGTTCCGGACCGTAGCCTTTACAAACCTCCAGTTATCACAGCATTAGTGTTTCCGCTCCAGGTGCCGGTACATCTGTTGCTTCGCACTGCCTCACATTTCGCTTACAATGTAAGATTGCTCTCTAACCTACTTTAATATTTCATCTATCTTATCTTTTGAATCGAAGTTCTAGTCCCAGGTGCTTACGCCGCTAGTTCCAGACCTAGGAACGTGCTTCCTAGTCACCAATGATGCAACCCGTTGGAGAATTGCTCCATCTGATTCTGCATCATGATCTCACAAACTTCTTTCTACTATCTTCTCTCATTTATATCTTCTTAATGACTTCATTGAGGGATTTATCGTCTCAACAATGTCGTCTCAAAAATCTTCTTTTTCACGTAGCAGTACTAATGTGAGAGATCTAACAAACTGGGCTATGTTTTTCGCTATTTCTCCATCTTCTCATTTATTTTCGTTTTCTCTGGGTTATGTTACTTTTTGAGGTTATGATCTCGCCCTAGGTGCATATGCGCTCTAGAAATCAACGCTACCCAGTGGGGGATTACCCCATCTGAATCTGAGTCACGCCGCTATTTTTTCCTCTCTTCTTTCTTCTGCAATGTTTCCTAAACCACTCTATTTTCTCTGTTCTTTCTTCGTGACTACCCAGCTACCTCGATCTGTCCTCCTCGGTTGCCGGAGCGCAACTATGTGTGTCATGTAAATTTTGCTGCTTGATCTCAGTAAAGTTTATGAATGGCTTGAAGATCCCTTTTATCAATGTTTGTTTCAGGATCAGCAGCGATAAGTTATGTTTTACATTATCAAAAGCTTTTTGATAATCATTAAAAACACAAATACATCATTTTCCCGATTATAACACTTTTGTACCAGTAGTTGCATACAGTATTAAGGCTATTATGAAATGAAACTGAGTAAGACCAATTTTTCTTCATGTTTTTCATATCCTCTTGTGAATTATTTTAAGAAAAGCCTTGAGTACATGACTCATAAGTCAATGATCTTCACAAGGTTAAGGGTTTGGCTTTTGTGAAATGTCAATGAAGGTAAATTCTACATTAAAAATTGTGCATAATTTTCAAATGTTAATGAGTTTCAGTATCTTTGCGTAAATTTTCTCTTTGTTTGTGCCTATCACTTCTTGTTTGACGTTTATATGCCGTTTTAATAGTTTCCCATATTTTTCGAAGTTTTTAGCTATGACACGACCTTTAAATTTTGTCTTCAATTTTTCACACTTCTTCTTGTTATTTATTATAAATATATCATATGATGTCCAAACACAAAAAATTATCAAGAAAATATTATTTTACATACTCAGAAATCTAAATTAAGAAGACAACTTAAACCTTGCTCCTTGAAATAGTTGAAAAAAGTCAATTTCGTGTAATTATTTCTTCCTGAAATTGATATATATTAATATAATAAAATCCTCAAAAATTCCTCTCAGGTAAGTTCAGGACAAAACTATAAGGAATTAATAACATTAATGTTTTAAAGTCTAAAGATAAAAGATTATTCCGCAATTTTATCTTTTTCCCTGGAGAAGTTAAAACCGTTTTTAAAATATTTAATATTAATAACAATAACACATAGTTCATGTGTAATAATGTAACTTCTGTTTTCATTTATTACTCCAGGCAAAGTTCATATTTTGTAGCCAGCTTTAACTATTACCAAACAACAAACTATTTCTTCCATTATCCAAAAATATCCTAAGTATTTCTATTAGGTAATAAAAAAACTCAAGTAGATAAGAGAGAAACTAATTTTATTACAGCTTCCATTAACGTAAGTATAAAGCAGGAGCCAACAGTAGGAGCAAACTCTGCAGGCCCATACATAATCTGATCTCGGCCTTACGGCAAGTGCGGTGCCTTCAACTCATGTATATTAATGACTAGACTGTACCGGCAAATCTTATTGCCAGTGCTAAGCCGATATCAAGGGACCGCACCCGACCATTCGCCGCCATCTTGCTGTCCTGTACCCCTTACCTTATTTCAAGTGTTGCTGTCTTTGTCCGTCTCCTTTGCACGCCTTCACGGCCTTCCTTCTTGCTTGAGTCGATATTCTGCAGAGCAGCAGCTCGAGGCCGTAAGAATCTGACGAAAGAATCTTCTCCAAAACATGGGCGTAGATGACTTTCAACTTAAGAAAGTTATATTTAGTCTGTAAATATTAAACTTTATCAACATTTGATGTTAAAGTGGTATCAAACTTCAATAGCGTTTGAACGAAAATCTAATTTTGGGGGAATTAAGCTCTTTAAAATTTGAGAAAAGATATGTAGGGGAGTCTGAGAAGACAATAAACACATTTCATAAAAGTATAGGAAAGATATTATTTTAAATAGTAACCATCAATTTGACTTTACAAAATATTATTTTGTTACCTAAGAGATGAAATCGGTCGAATAATTTTGACATACAAGCAAATTTAAATGGAAACATACATGTATTCCATTACTCATATTATTGAACGCTTAAACATAAACTTTCTATTATTTCTTTTCTGATAATATAATGGCATGGTTATTGTAACAGAATCACTAACAAGATTTGCCCCGTAATTCTCTAGGATGATATAGCTTTAAAGCGTAAGTTAATAATTAGAGGTTTTAATTGACATGTGTAACAAAAAGTCAACTAAGTTGTGAAAATTAAAATACAAGAAGAAGTCGAAGGTTCTTTTATTACCGAACCGGTAAAAATATAAATTTTTCTGAACTATACTATGTCTCTTATCCAATCCAAGACATTTTCGGTTAGCTTTATCTTTAATTTCCATTCGATTGATACTAACCATGATAGAAACAACTGAGTGTCGGTTGCCTAGTAATATTAAATAGTGGCAATCTCTAAAATTTTACTTCAATTTGTTCTTTATTTTCTGTTTTATGAAATGTTTTACAGCAAGAAACGAATTTCTTAAAATTGGAACATCGTTATTTTTAACATACAGCACACTGAAGATGAGACATCATATTTTAAAATAGGATATTGGTCAAAGCAGTTTTACTTGCATCGTGACTCCATTAAAATTAACTCAACACGTGGAGGTTTTTAGACGCAATCAGTCCTGTATTGCAGGAAAGTGGCAACAACAGTTTTCGAAGATTGTCGTTTGAAAGTGTCTAATTTTGTTAAAGAATATCTTTTAACCAAGAGTTTTGACAATTCCACATAATAAACTTGTCATAAGGACAGTTTTAAGATTGTTAATTCCCATAAGGGTTATGTGCCTCCAAAATAGGTGGGCACAAAATCTTCAGCTGGTGAGTTTATAGCCACTGACTTTTGGGATCAAACAGAAATTATTATTGTTGATTACATATTGAAGGACACTTTAGTAACAACTGATATCTACTGAAATATATTAACAAAAACGTTTTGGTTTATGTCAAAAAATGTCCACTTTCTTCACAACAATACACGGGTTCACAGAGCAACCAAAATCCAATACATCCTCGACGAGTATAAATTCTTTAAGATCACCTACCAGATTTAACTCCCTCCTACTTCTTTTTAATCAGACATTTGAAAAAGAAACTCAGATGGGGTCACTTTCTAGACACTAACCGACTTAAAAAAGATATTAATCCCTATTTTAAAGGCCAACAAGAATAACTAATTTGTGAAAAAATATTGTCAATGCACGATAGATGGCGCCAGTGTCTGACGCAAGTTAAGCCTTGTTTCATTGTAAGGGAGAAAACTTGAAATTATATAGTACAAATTATAACAATTTAATAACAATACGAAACTAGCCAACTAAAAAGACTAATTTCCATGGCATGTTTACTGCCAAAGTTTATGCATTTAACAAAAAATGTAACTTACTGCTTTTGTTTCTAGTGTTTCCTTCACTTGTACTCAACTACATCCATCCTTGACCATCGTCTCCCCAGTCTCTACTAGTGATAAATTAACTGTAATTGCTAAATTTATCTTTGCTTAAATTTATAGAATAACTCACCAATGCACTTAAAGTACTCGTAAACCAATTCCTTCCATAAAGAATGATTTAAACATTTATTTATTTTACGCCATTGTCTATACTAATAAATGAAATATGGAGGATATTTTTCCACTCCTATTTTATAGGTCCAACAGCTAATCGTAATTTTTAAATCTGATAGGTTACTAAAAATTTTTACCTGTGCTATTTTAATCCAAAACAAAATGGTCTCGTTATACCTGCGTTTAACAATAGATGAAAGAAAAATATTTTTAAACATGGCTAAGTTCTCTGAATAAATAGAATAAATTTTAATTGACCTTGTTTGAAGATATATAGCCATTTTTTTAACTTACTAAAAAAAATAATATGTATTATTAGTTTTCATTTAGAATGGTATAAAACCAGAATCAACGTTGTTATAAACTTATATCGTAAATACGTTTAACAATTTAATTTTCCATAAGACCTCATTCACTAAGAGAACGATGGAGCGACCACTTTTCTGTAGTACGGCTAATGCAACCCTATTATGCCATGTACGTTACATAAGATTGTGTTTAGAAGTTGAGAGGTGCTTAAAAATTACCGTTAAATAAGAGCGTCCTCATGTAAAAGAAACAATCTTACTTTCCGAAATATTAAAGAAAAGTATGCCTGCTCTATTAATCCGGAAACTAGAAGGATTGAATATATATATATATATATATATATATATATATATATATATATATATATATATATATATATTGAGTGTTCCCCTCGGTAACGTTGTGTTACTTCGTATTTTTCGGTGCCCAGAATCCATTTTTCGAGGCTACCAAACCCAAAATTGGTCCAATTTTAAACTATGGCCCGTTTTTGGTCAAAAATAAGGATTTTTCCGACTTCTAAAAAACTGCGGTAGGTAGCCCAATTTTTATTACATATTATTGAATTTTAAACATTTTTTGTCCCTTGTACATTTAATGTTTAATTAATATCTTAAATAGATTTAAATCCCTCATACACGGTCTTAAACGGGATTAGTATACGTTTTCGTATTGCTACTTAACATTACTTGTTTCGCTAGTCTTACAAGATAAAAACACTTCAAAAAATTGAAAGACTTAAAAATCAAAAGTTGCTTTTTAAGTCTTTTAATTTTCATGATGACTACAGTGTTTAAAAATAATTTATATGTTTATATAAATTTATACAGATATAAAATGTATACTCAGTGTTACAACTCACTGAAAATAAAATTAAAATTAAAAACATTTAAGCTACAAACTATTAAAAATAATATATTGTGCTAATGCTTCTTCTGCATACATTTAATAAAACTATTATAAGTTATTTAAATAGTTACTAGTTATACTTTGATTCACGTGGATTGTTGCAAGTATCAATCAAGTGACAAGTACAAAAAGATGTACAGATGGATCGTTTTGGATGTTTTTATGAGCTGGGAAACTGTAAAAGATTTTAAAAATCTGATAAAGCAGTGCCCAGCCTTTTTTTTGAGAAAATTATAATGGCGAAAACAAATTACGGCTATCGCGATAGGTTTCGGATTTACAGGGCTATTTTCAAATTTTATAATTTTTTAATATGTCCTATAATAAGGCATTCTTAAGGTACTCTTTTCTGTAGAGTCCAGTGGCGTAGTCAGATTTTTAGTTTTAGTTTTAATTACGTAGATATAATACCAAGTTTTAATTTTTTAAATAGAACACTCTATATTTTTTTACCTCATTTTTTTTGCATTTTACATTATTTTTAAGAATATCAATATAAATTGACAACAAATAAGCTAAAAACAATTTTTATTAGAAATGTAAACTTTTTAAAATAGAAAACGTCTATTAACGAAGCTATTTTGATATATTATAAAATCATTTATTTCATTTTTTTAATCGCAGTTTCTTAATCTATAGTATATAATATAATAAATATTCTAACTGATTTCTATTAAAAAGAATATCTAAATATTTAAATCGTTTCCATAGGTCACCACTAAGAACACTCTTTAAATTCGATGAATATAACATATTGTATATTATATTTTAAAATAGTAGGCTGTGATTATGGCTAAAAAAAGGAATCACTTATTTGACTAAATCCAGTCAGTTTGAGGTTTATTAGCTTGTCAACTTGCTATTTGTCTGTTTAAAAACTCATAATAGAATAATTTTAAATTTTGCGAAAAGTATTATATAGTAGAATGTTATATTTAGTGTAATAAACACAAGCAGAGAGCCTCTGATTTATATTTTGAACGATATCCAGAGCGCGAACAACCCAACCCGGCAAGTTTTAAGAGCGACGACTAAAGACGTATGAAATTCTTTTAATAAGCCTATATCTTTACTAGCTTGAAGTCAAATTTAACAAAATTTGCTATCTCCAGTTTTATTATCTGGGTAGAATATTTTTAAAGTACTGCTAGACATTAATTAGCTTATATATAATTGTATCTTTGTCGTGGCAGGACATGTTTTTGAGAGGCCCTTTGGTTTGCTCTCTGCTAGTCCCGTGTCTGCTTCAATCTCCCGGTTTCCTCAACAAACTCCGGAAGTATTCATTCATGTTGTTAAAGAACGTCTAGATTGCGTCTCCGGCGGCTACATCGTCTAGTGGTGTTAATGCTTTGCTTTGTAATGAGTTTCATCTTCCTGTTTTGGTCGGCAGACGAAAGATAATATGGTTTCCTGTGGGTTAAATTCGAAGGCCAACACATTCAGTTTGGATGGGAGACATTTCTGCTGGGTAGGTTTTCTGGTTACCTTTTTATGTAATTGTGGGCCCTTAGTTCCTCTGAAATTGATCCTGGTGGTTTCTTTTCTTGTTTGCGGTGTTTTGGGGCACCCTATTAAAATGCTGGATGTTCTCCGTTAAAATTGACGCAATAGACTGGTTAATTGTTGGATTTTTGGCATTCCTTCCAGTGAAGTTTCATGCCGCAACTGACACACTGCGATTGAACTCTGCAGTTTGCTGCTGCGTATCCAAACAGTTGACAGTTGTTGCATTGAAAGGACCTTGTCTTTGTTTTGTAGTTTTATACTCTAATTTTGTGAGCCAAAATATTCCTAATTTTGTAGATACGACCTTTATTCCTAACCACAATTACGCGAGCCATAGGCAAGCGGTCTTCGTTCTTATTTCGCCACCTTAGTACCTTTATAAGGTGAATATACAATTTCAGAAGTTCTTGTGTTCTTCCTCTTCTGATACTGTTTCTAGGACCCCCGTTATGGTCGGTTCATACTTCCAAAAATTATCAAATATCACTAAAAATTTTCACTATCATCTTTCACTTGCAAGTAAAATGATACACTTTGCTTTCATCTGTTCATTGCCGCAACTAAAAATTAAACTTCCATTACACTGAACAACAACCAAAATGTGTCTAAAATAAAATCGACTAAATTTTACCATTTTTGGTATGCTAAAACCGAAAGTAAATTTATCTTTCTAATATTAGTTCAAGTTTTAGAGATACGTGATGTCATGTTTCCCTATATATTAACAATGTAACGGCAAAAATACACATGGTATATTTGTATTGTTATTAAAAAACTTGTTCTTGAAAATGCCAACCAACTTTTTAATTTCCTTGTCATTTTTGTGTTCAGCGCCCCAAAATTAACAAAAAAAGCACTTTTCATACAAGATACAACAAAGAAACTAAAATGTATCGCGTAGTGTTTTTAACTAAGAAATTGATCAAATTTTAACTTTTTAAAAAGTCAGCATAATTCGTATCCGCTTTCCGATGTTACTTTAGAATATTTTAGAATTGAATTAGTTAAACAACCAACCACAACTGAAAAGAAAATAATTTACGTTTTACTTTAAAATATCAATAGGCGATTTTGATTGACCATCCTTAATTGTTACCAATTGTTATGTTATGAGTTATAAACCACGCATTTTTATTTCGTAGTGTAAGTGTTAGTTTACTGGAAATTCTTAGTGGGAATTGATAATTTTTGAAAGTATGAACCGACCATCAGTAGTTGCTCCTTCTCCAGTATTTGAATGGTACCTTTTTGTGTCCATTATTTCTTGGATTTTCTTAAGGTCATTGACTGTGCTGGATTATATTTTTACTTCTTCGAGTATGGTAGATGCATACTCAAATTTACTTGTATCTGTCTGTATTTTTCGATGAGTTCCTTGTACTTCTCCTTATCTCGCAAGCCTATGGGAAAAATCTATGGTGATTAATTCATCACATAAATGTTTATTATAACTAAAATAAAATTCAGAAAATAATCTTAGTATTATTTTTATCAAAAACTTCCTTTTTAGTAAAATATTAAAATGTTGCTTTACTTTCGATACATTGTTATTCTGTATTTAAAATTTTATGTTAATTACATTCATTTGTTTTGATTGTTCAAAATTGTCATTGCCGTGGATAAGAGTAGCAGATTATGATAGTTTAAAACACTTGTATATTATAACGCCTAGCCACTTATTTATCTCTTTCTTCATATAATTTTTTCAACTTCCTGAGCGCTACTAGAGCGTCTGCAGTTAATAAAGGAGAACGGTACGAGGTCTTAGAGTATTTACTACTGCTTTGAACTTCTTTACTACTGTTTTCTTACCACTAAAACACTTATGACCTGTTTAGATAACGTTTTATTGAAATTATATACGAATCAACGATAATTTAACTTAATTAAGGAGCAACTATAAGTTTTCTTCTATTTTATCTTTAACAAAATTAAAATTGACAAAACGCTCACTTTCCTACTAGTTTCCATAGTTTGTAGTCTGCATTTCTCTTACCCACACGTCGCGGCTACACAGGGCGAGTTAAAAGTTTTGTTAACCCCATTTTAAACCCCATATTAACTGTTTACTAAACTACGAAAGACACATAAAATTTTTTTGTAAAAATTATATATAAAGCCAAATTTAAAACATTTTTCACCGTGCCGCGAAACACTCTGTTTGCACTGTTTATGTCATTTTTGAACTAACTCTTTGACTGTTTCAACTAACCATTCTTAACTCTTGTTCTTAGCTAACTTCAGTTTTAAAACTAACTTCCCGTAGTGAGACGGCTCGTATTTAAATAACATTTTCTGTGACGTCTTGGCAAAAATCTGGATTTTTCGAATTCACTTGTTGATGCGAAAAAAAGTAGCGTGATATTTATTGTTTACCAAAATATCGTGATTCTCGACGTCAGCAGACCGACATTCTTTTCTTGACCTACTTTTGCAAGAGAAAGTCGCGTGATATTGGTTCTTTACCAAAACTCGTGATTCCCGACGTCAGCAGACCGACATTTATTTCTTGGCCTACTTATTTTTCAGCGTTCCAGAACAAAATACGTCGCATATCGTGTGGATTAGATTTAGATTCTTTGTTTTATATTTTATTCGAATATAATATAGAGTCGAAACAAGAAGTGCGCGACTGTAATACAATTTGCAAACCTGCTACTTAGAAAAATTTGGTCTTAGGTAAAGAACAAGAATTTGGTTTTAATATTTTAAACTTAATAAAGTTTTTTTTGTTGAAATTTAAAATAAATACTTGTAATATTTTTGAAGCGTTTCTATTTATTTTTTATATATTTTAAAACAAATTAGATTTTAATCCGACTTCTCTTTTATAAACTTATCTAAATTTTGCTTTTGAAATATTTTGAATATTCTTTAATTTATTAACTACTTAGAAAAATAAAATTAGTCCCGGGACATCACATACCTCTTTCGAAAATGTTGCTCTACTGTATGTCTCTCTCCATAAGATTTTCTTTTTGAGAAAATTTTTGTTGGTGAAAATAAAAGTTGCAAATAATATAATTCCTATTACTTTACAAAAATTAAAAATTCATGCACAGTCTCAAATGAACAAGATATTTCATAGAATATGCTGATAATTTAACTTGATCACGTCTTTCACTTGAGTCATTTTCCACCGAAACTATTTTCTAGTGAACAAATCAAATTTCGTTCCATGTTAATAATACTTTCCCACAAAATTTAAAGCATCAAATTACGGTTTTTCCATTAACCGACAGCATATTTGCGCCTCTTTAGTCTTAAATATTAAATGGTGAAAACCCAAGCAAACCCTTAAAACTACCCTTAGCTCCGTCCTAACCCTGTTGAGGTCTTACGAGCAGCAAGGGATTCTCGACCCTAATGGCTTTAATCCGGGTTACGTCGAGACAAAGGCAAAGAAATCAGAGCTTAAAGGGGAAGGCAAGTAATAAAGAAGGTCCAGCATGAGTTGAGAAATGGGAAATGTAATTAAGATTAGTCATGGTCATTACGGAAATTAGATGTTTTTGGGAATGGAGTAGTAACAAAGGAAAATCCAAAGAAATAGTATAAACGTAGAATGGGTGGTTGTATTTTAGATAATTATTTGCCAAGTTAAAGCGTAAAAAAGTGATACGGTATTAAGCTCATTTTAAAATTTCTGTTCCAAACAAAACTTTTCGCAGTACGGGAAGTAATTTGGCGCAATAGTATAATTTTTTTTAGTAGCAGAACAAACTGGTGTCTTGCGATTTTTTTACATTTATTCTTTTATCCAAATTTCAGTACGTTTTGCTTTAACTTTTCGTAATTTATTACAATAATTTCCCCCATACAAAATCACAACCTTTCAAGAATTAATAATTGCGAATCTAACTTCCTAAGTATGCACGAAGAGCCTCTTTCCTTGTTTGGTTTTTAATTCTCCATTACTAAAAGTTCAAATAATAAATCGTAAATGTATACAATGATTCCACCAATAATGAAAAATTAACTACTTTTTCGAAATTCAGTTTTTTTCTGTACAATATCACTTTCCCCAGCTTAGAATTTTTTTTCCTAATACTCCCTGTATTCCAAAATACTGTATAGGCCTTCTCTTCGAAGATATGGGCTCCCAAAGAACTGCAATAGAATCAAGTTATTTACACATAATTATTGAACTACCCGATACATTTCAATTTTTTTAATATGATATATACCAGGTAAGACCCTTGAAGTTACTACACAAGAAAGTTCTTTAAAAAATTAAAATTTTAGAAAGAAATAAAGAAATCTTTCTCCTGTATTTAAATAGTTTGTTATATATGTAATTCTCCTTTCAGGCAGAGAATATGAAAAATATATATACAAATAGTTAACTTCCTGCAAATATCCCTCTGGTCCTTTCTCCATATGCGTTTCGATCACCTCATGATCTCGTTAGTGGAGTTGTTCACGTTACTCTGGTGATTCATAGATGTCTTTCGACTGACGATATTTTTCAGTCTGACATCGAGGTCGGTAGATGGCAGATGCAATATCCTGCCGACATACCTTGAAATTTATATTTCATATATCAGTTATTTCCTGCTAATGTTGCTCTCGATCCGATACAGCTCAACTGACGAGATCCTGAGGTGATCGAAACGCGTAAGAAGAGAGGACCAGAGCGATATTTGCAGGAAATAAACTGTTTGTATATATATTTTTCAAATTATCTGCCTGAAAAGAGAATTACATATATAACAAAATACAAGAAAGTGTTGTGAATTACTTACAGCTCTGGGGATGGATTAGTTGTGACACTCATGACCCATTTTTTTACGCCGGTATAATAAGAATTTTGGACTATGTTTTTTACATACTTTTAAATATATATAAAAATATTTCAATAAAAAGTTAAACTAACTGCTGAGTTAAAAACTTCATAAGAGGTTTCAGTATAGATTCCGTGAAATCTGATAGACTCGCGGGCATGACACAATGAAACGTGATTCTCCGTAGAAGTTCCTCCCTACTATCGACCGAAGTGGAATACATCAAGGTTTTGAGGTGTTCCCACAGGAAAAATTCAACGGCGTTAGGTAAAGAGACCGCGGAGGCCAGGCAATAGGTCCTCCTCTCCCTATCCAACGGTTTGAATAGACGTTATTCAGGTACTCCCGCACAGCAACGCTGAAATAATATGGTGCCCCATCGTGCATGTAGTATATGTTTCGACGGGTTTCAGGTGGAAGTACTCTACTAAATCGTGAAAAGCGTTCTGGAAGAACTCCAAATAAAGTTCTTCATTCAGTCATATCGACAATACGAATGGTCCAATCAAAAAATTGCCAATGCCCAGACATTAGTTGATTAGAACTGATGTTGATGATGCGAAACAATAGTTGCCTGAGGATTTTTATCAACCCATACATGTGAATTGTGTAAATTTATGATACCATTTTTGGTAAACCCTGCTTCATCCGTGAAGTAATGAAGTTTACATTATTTCGTTACAAATCCAACAGCCAGTTTGCAAACTGCATTCTACGGGGAAAATATTCAGAAATCAGTTCATAAACTTTTTTCAAATGATATGGATATAACAGCTATTCTTGAAAAACTTCATGTACTATTGTTATCGACGTATAAAACTGCGCTGATAATTTTCGAGTGCTCGTTGAAGGAGTGTCATCTACAGCATTTAAAATATTTTCTTCTAATTGCGGTGTACGTACTGTTCTTCCCCGATCAGCATCAGTACATCTTTTTCCAAAATTTTCTAAAATTATGAAGAAATTTAATAATATTACCTTATTAAATAGCATCGTCTACCATTCTCCCTTAGCTGTTGGTTAACTCATTGAAATGTTTTCTGATCTGGAAGAGTACGATTAAGATATCTGTCGTGATATAACTTCCTGGCTTCCAAAGCATTGCAAGATGCAAGAGCATACATCAGATGTATGTCTGCATACTCAATAAATGTGTATTCCATATTTCGAATTATTTCACAATTAATTTCACCATGAAATTCAAAAATCAGTAAATTAAAATCCAAGTAAAGGATCAATGTGTCAGTGATGTGAAAGTTGACAAGTTCTGAAATGCGGGATATATATTTTTTTCGTACCTAGCAACGTTTGCAACAAAAATACTTTGTTTTTAGTGCCGATAAAATAGAACGCACATTTTTTGCGAACCTAGGAAGAACTACAATTCACAATATTAGACGTTTTTAACCAAGGAGGTAAACTCTAATTTTGGATCGAATTTTTTTCATTATAAGGTTGAAGGTTGAACATTTGATAGGAACAAAGAAGTATCTTTTATCGAAATACACCAAATATATGATGTAAATAACATGGCGTTTTTTCGAAAACGGTTAGGATTAGTGACATGAATAAAGAGTTCTTAATTTTTAGTCAATAGTTAAAGGTATGTAGAAAACGTTGTCCAAAGTTCTTATCATACAAGGCATAAAAAAATGGGGTCTTGAGTGTCACAGCTAATCCGTCCCTGCAGCTGCGAATAATTCACAAAGGTTTTACCTGGTACACTTCATATTAAAAAAAATTGAAATATGCCTGATGGTTCAATAATTTTGTGTAAAAATCTCGATTCCATTGCAGCTCTTTGGGAGCCCATATCTCCGAAGAGGAGGTCTATCCGAAAAAAGTTGATATGAATTTGTAATATTCCTTTCACGTGTTTTTTCACATCCGGGAGATTTTCCACATTTTTCCCGGACACCCTGTAAACGAACAGTTTGTTTCCAGCAAATACAGATATGATCCTTCCTCCATACACGTTTCGACCACCTTATGGTCTCGTCAGTTGAGCTGTATATATTCTTTATTTTAGCTGCTTGAAAGAAGAGTGAATATAAGGAACTATTTAGACACGGCAGCAAATAGATTTATTTATTTCTTATTGAAATCTTGACCTTTAAATTTTGCAGTACTCTGGAGGATCCATAGATGTCGTTTAACTAACGATTTTTTCAGTTTGACTTGGAAAAATTGGCAAGTTAAATATCCTGTCGACATGTATCGGAATTTATATTTCATGTATACAGTTTTTTTTTCCTATTGAAATTTTAATTTTTGACGTAATGAATTTCGCAGCTAAAGATTATGTACCAGTCATTTTATAGGCATTAAATCCATATGGGCTCAAGAAACAGTCTCTATCTTTGTTTTTTGATCACAGTGACGCACTCAAGTCTCATCGCTTGTTTATTAGAAAAAAAGTGAAGGTTTGCATCCGAAGATTCCAAATAGTTTTAATAAATTTACTAATAAATTAATATTTGTTTGGGAATTAATACTCTTGGAACCCACCTTGCTGAAACTTTACTGACATTCACTTTAGTATATAGAAATGTCTAAATGGTTGATTCAGGAATACTTTGACAATTAGCTTCCACTCTCCTGCAAACTACTTCTTCGGACATCTGTACTCACAATTCCATTAAAACTCCTTTGACCAATATTTTACTTTAAAACATAATAGAGCCTGTGCCCACAGCAAACATTCGTTTGTGAACAACAATTATGTTCCTTTCATAAAAATTTAATGACACTGTGATCCTTCAATGACACAAAACTTAATTTTTTTGTTTCAAAACAGTTCACAAATCGTAAAATAATGAACAAAATGAAATCAAATTTGACACAATTAAAAAAAGATTGTCACTATTGAATTACTAGGCAACAGACAATTAGATAATTAATTCAAATCACGCTCTATGACCTAGAACCCTTTTTTGATACACCTAGATAATACAAGGTCCTCAAACATAAGAAATTAGGAACTTACAATTCTTACTTAGTGAATACATTGTAGTTCTACAATAATTTTTATTAGCTTATAACAAATTATTCTTTATCTAACATACAACGCACGTACTTTAATAACAATCGTTATAACGAACGATTGTAATCGTTTATTTTTTTGTCTATTCTCATAATGTGTTGACAAACATGATCATTTGCAAGAACATTGGGCAATTTGACAATAAAACCCACATGAAACTCGGACGCAACACTAATCTTGAAGTTTATGACACGGACTTAATGAAGCGGTTGTAAATACAGCCAACTGGTCTAAAACTCGCTTATGTCTGTAGTTTAGATTGCCTCTTTTCACACAGACATTATACATATATACATAAACTTTAGTTTCGCATCCACGATTTGCAACTTTCAGTACTTTGAGCTTTACGAAATAAGTTCAGGAAATTTAGCAGAAATGTTAGCGGTCTAGAGAATTATAGCCCTCCCTCATTTTTGGAATCAATTAGTTCAATATTTAGATATAATATACATATATTTATACAGGGTGTGAAATGACAGGTACCTTATGTAAAAAATATTACGATTTAGCCAATGTTAACAAAAATTAATAGTAACCAAGATACAAGGTATCAAATTTAAAATGTTTTTCGTATATGAAATTGAAATTTTTGAAGTCGGCGCCAAATTATTTCTAAATGAAAAAAACTGCTAATACGAGACATATACAAACTATGGTAAGAAAGCAATTGCAATTAAAGTATTTTTTAATCTATTCATGCGAATTACATTGTGTCAGGTATTAGTTTGGGTCCGACTTCAAAAATTTCAATTTCATATAAAAATTTATTTAAAAAAAAATTATATTTTTTGTTTGAATGAAATTGTATCAAACAGATGTCATAATAAATCTGCTATCTTAAATTTTGAAGTAATTTAAAATTAATAATATAGACCTTCAAAGCCCTCCAATACCGATATTTAAGGAACTTGAGATGTAAATTTCTTAGTCCGACATATTTTATCCTACATATTCAGTTTGTATACACACCAAGAACCCCGCAATATTAATTTTAGACAAAATCGGAAAAATGTAAAATTTTCAGTCCCTAACCTTGTGTCTACCCTATTAAGTCGTAAAAAATGAACATTGAAAAAATAGAAAATAGAGGAACAAACGCCACAGAAACTAACGAAATGCAAAACATAAATTATTTACTTTAGTCAAAGGGACTCACTCAGTATATAATAATCGCTGTAGCGTTATTCAGGATTGAATTCAATTTACGATAAGCCGGCGTTTATTATCAATATTAACCAGAATAAGGGTTATTACACGCTCGAAATATTTTCAGCCAATTTTCTAGCTGAAAATAGAATCATACGATGTTTTATTTTTTGAAAATTCAAAAGCAGATGTCTAAATATGTCCAAACCCTAGTACGATTTTTACGTTATAAAAAAAAAAAGATTTTAAAAGTAAAAATCTATACTTCTATTTATAATCAAAGAGGCAAAATACGAGATTCGTAAATAATAATTTCTCTTTTGTTCGTATAAGGTATTAAATAAAAGGTTAACAAAATGCTTAATCTAAAACTAAATATATAAGCTTTATAATACTTAGTGCTTATTTAGTAAAATGTAGTTGTCAAACTTGCATTGTCTTTATTTCTGATTTTTTGTACGACGTTTTGATTAGGTCGCACCTGCAATTGCCATTGCATTCGGACAATCAATCATATCGCAATTGTGCCTTATTAACTATTTTTAAAATGAAAAAACAACAAACAAGACACGAATAGCGGCATCTCAACGGACCATTGAATAACACAATGTGATGGCGCGAAGGTATATTAAAAAAGAAATATATCAAAACTCGATACACAAAACATGCTATCCAAAGGATAGAGGTCGCGTCAGTAAGCACCGGCTACCAAACTAACCACAAGTTCCGTAGTTCAAGCAAAGTGTCGCACCAACGATCTCCCCATGAGAGCCGCTGCGCGTTTTTAAAGCCAACAAGTATCTAAAAAAAGAGATAAATTTTCGTGTAATTTTAAAATAAAATAGAAAGTTCTCGGCTATGCGGACATAAGATTGTTGATGGACAATGCCTTCCAGTGGCTAATTGATAGTAACCTAAGCGATTTATAAATAAATTCATTCTGAACATTTATGACTACTTCTGTAGTTATTTACCATTTAGATCTTCTATGTCAATTGGGGTAGTTTGTAAAACTTTACCTTTAAGGTCAAGAGAATTTAAGTCTGGAGACCTCGGCTGCCACTCAATAGGCCTCCTGGCGAATTTGAAGAAAGGTTAGAATATTTTTCTCGAAATAACTAACATACTTCTTCTCGGATCCTTACCATATCGCCATATACTATCATCACAAGAATTTCTATCCTATGTGTCACAGTAAGTGTCATTTTCAGTTAAAGTTAACTCAAAGTGGCAATTTGACAAAATGTGACTATGTAACAGATCATTGAATGGTAAATAATTATTGTAATTCATTTCGAGATTTAACTTCCATAAATCGAAAATAGTTACATTTAGCTATAGAATGAAATGTTGAGAATTTTACAGGGAGTCTACAAGTGTACATAAAATTGACGGTCACTATTTAAAATATCAAAGTTGATTATAGGGCAGCTTCTTTAGTCACTCTTTATGATTTAAAAAATTTGAAAAACTTCGCACAAAAAAAAAACCAAAGTCGACCCCGCGTTTTTTAAATGATGAATTTATTCCAGACTTCACTGTCTCATTGTATGTCTATGAGGATTTCAATAGATTAATTATTTTAAATAAAGTCTCTATATTTCCAAGACAATCAGTATTGATGGCATTTAGACTCTTAATAAATGAACACAAAAACAGTAAAAAGAACATTTATTTGTTTAACAGAATTTTTTTCCTTACATTCGGCTAAAATTAAAGGCATGAAAATAGGCAAATTTTCACTTAACATAATATAAATGAACGTGTTTCCCTTTTTTTTGAAATTCGGAGGTAAAAAAATCCTGGAATTTTCATATTCTAAGATGGTAAAGTTGAAAACCGTAGACGGAAATACAACAGAAGTATACAAATAAATAGTCTAAAAATCAAATTCAACACAAGCAAACGGCAGGATCTTTAGATGTTAACAAATAATTTTTCGATAAATATTTATTTAGAAGCGTCCCATAAAAATTATATTGTTAGTTTTATAAGGAACTCCTAAATGACAAATAACTAAAAACAAATCTGAATAATTAAATTCTTAAAATATGCAATATTGTTATTAAACAAAGAAAAAAAAGGACAATTAGATTTTTAAAAACCTAAGATAACTAAGATTAAAAATTGAGAAAAATTGTTGTTAATCAAAGACATTTAATATTCTTACAATGAGACACTTAAAACCCCAATCGTATTTATTTTTCCTCTATTATCGAAAAAATTAAACATCTGAAATTTTCAATTCTAATAATTCATATTAATCTAGAAGACACCCCGTTTAATTCAGATAATAACAAATGTATGTAAGTAAAATGAATTTAACAATATGCACTATCTTGGTACAGATTGGTATGCGGCAACAAATTAAACAGATATATTTTCCAAACCTTAATGGAAAAATATACATAGAAACCTTTTCAAAATTCAAAGATTAATTATTGCGTATTTAACAATAAAACAAAATTTAACCTTAAACCAAGCATAATAAAATTAAACCTGAAATTACATCTAGGTATAAGATAAATCAGAAAGTTGTTATTTCAAATGCACTCTAAATAGTCTGTCTTTCACAGAGGCTGTATTAATCGTATCTTTTATTTTGAACGACAAATTGCGTAATTAAAGTCAACTTTAACTCTAATTAGATATCAAGCTCTGAAGTGAGTACTTTCGCAATACTAGAGATAATCATAGGCGCCGGTAATAAATTATTCTGAGTATATGGAAGTTATATTAAGTGCATAGCAAGAGAAAATTATAATAAAGTCGTACACTGATATAAACAAAATCGAATAATTATATTCAAATTTAAAATATGTTTTGGAGGATTCAACCAAAAAAAAAAGTTGTTGCTCGTACTTATAATTTCAGAAGCCACGTAAAACTAAGCATGTACGAAATGTTTGTTACGCTCTATTTAATTTTCTCTACAAAATTTGAATTAGGGTTATAATTTTACACTTAACTCTTCAATCTCGTAAGTTTTTTTTCTGGCCTATCGTAAATAAAGGTAAAGTTATAACAGTAGCTTTCTCTTTATGAAGATTAGGTTTTAAATTTCGGTACACTGAATTATAGTTGTTTTGAGATAAGAAAATATTAATTTTGTGTAGAGTAGTAAGATTTAGAGTATTGAGATAAAACATCCTAATTTAAATAGGTTTTTAAGCTTGATTTGTAGAAAATATTTCTTTACCCGTTTGCCTCAACTTGTTGCTATTAAATATTATTACACTGTCCAAAATAACCTTAAATTTAATGCAAATTTAATGTCCATTCTACATTAAATTTAATGATTTTGTACCAAAAATCGTGAATAATTTACATTTACTTTGAATTTAAAGCAGTTCATTCAAATATCAGTTCGTTGTACATTAAATTTGATTAAATGGTATCTTAAATTTTAATAAAGTAACTGAAAAGATATTTCAACTTCTGTACATTAAAATTGACACATATATACCCTAATACTAAAGGAATCTACATTATTATTCAATATACATTGTATGTGATTCCGAAAGATGTCGCAACTTGTATTGAACTTTTTGTTTAGTATGATATAAATTCCTTAAAGAACTCACTTTTCTTATGGTGAGGTGTACATGCCCGCCTCGTGCTGACGGGAGCCAATGAATTCGAAACCTGTCTAGATGGCGAACACTACCTGTGAAAAAAATGTCCACTTTTCCTGGTAGTTTCAAGATTTTTTGAACTCGTATTAATGTTGGTGCATTAAATATGTGATAACATATTTCAAATTCACTGAACAATGGCTGTATATTTAATGTACATTGTCACCTTAAAAAGTAATGATCAAACTTTAAATTTAATGCATCATTACAATAAATTTAATGGAATAAATTAATTTAGATTAATGTAAAATATTAAATTTAATGCATTACATTAAATGCTTTTAATAAACGTTGGTGAAATTTGCTTCCAGCACATTTGTATTAAATTTAATGCATTTCGTTTTTACAGTGGACCTTTCTCTCAACTGCTCGAGTAGACCGAAAAACAATTGGCTTCAATCTCGACAGATTTTGGGTGAAAGTACTTTGGATTCTGTTGGATCTTTTGTAAGACTTCTAGGCTGTTTATTTTTCTTCTGTACCTGTTATTTTGAAACTATCTGGCTAAAAAAAGAAAAATCATGTATTAACAATAACAAACTTAACCTTTCCTATAGGCCAGTTTTACCTTAATAAGACTCTTTTTGATCTGAATAAATTTTTTAACATTTCACAATTTGCTTAATAATTTCCATTCTTTCTTAAATAATTTATATATTTTGTATTTTTATTTTATTTATTTATTTTTTTAATTCGATGTTCTAGTCGTAAGATGCTGTCCATAATCAATCGTTGTATGATCAATACTACCGATTTCTCGAAGATACCTATCAACAGCGGCAAATATTTAATGGTTTGAAGCAAATCTATTTCGAAAACTTTCTTTACATACTCTCACCGACTCCCGACCATTTATTTGGCAATAATCGCAACTAATAAATATCATTGTGGCCATTTCTGCGTTAGTGTAATGTTCCGCCATAACGAAAAATTTAAGAATTAAATGATAAATTTTTTCTGTTGTAAATAATGGCGATATTTATCATTATTAGCTTATTGCTACGTAAATTTTTAATGTTTTTAGCCTGTTGACCCTTAAACACACTCCAAATTTTCTTGAATAGTCCTAAGCTTGGATAAAATGTGAAGAGAGGCTACGACCAATCCTTAGTGCGCAATCAAACCTTTAAATTCGATTACCTCAGAAATGGCTATTCAAAGCAACACCGACCGAGTATAACTTTGTAGATAAAAGAGATTAAGGAATAAGAACTTTTACATTCCTTAGAGAAACTATTTAAGTTCTCAACCAACTGAAAAAACTTTATACAATAAGAACAAACGTAATATGTTCTAACACCATTGTAAACAAAGCACTATTGCAAGGAAGTGCCAAAACACAAAAAATGGAATCCGCCTTTAGGTGCGCTTGCCTACCCTGAACTTACGAGAACCAATGAGTTCGAAACCGATCTATGTTAGAACGTAGTACATCTGTCTTTGTTGTATACGTTTTTTTCAGGTAACTGAGAACTAAAATCATTTCTCTAATAGAAATGTATTTATATACCCAACTGCAAGTATATTGTACCCATTGTTAATTTATAGATCTCCAAGAGATTAAATCTCCAGATTGCATGGAATGCTGGAAGATGGCGCTACATGTATTATACTTCGTATTTTGTCACATATAAATTGCTTAAAAGATTTGCTTTTTCTGTGTTTAGGTGCGCTTGTTTACCCTGTGCTGACGAGAACTATTAAGTTTGAAGCAGGTCTGCATTTGGCGGTACACTGCTATAGGAAAAGCCTTCATCCTTTCCTGGCATTTCCTTGCAATCTGAGATAGTGCTTTATCTCTATCTGTGTTAGAATATAGTACGTCTGTCCTTATTGCATAAGGTGGTTTCTTCAGTTAGTTGAGAACTAAAATAGTTTCTCTAATAGAAATTTATTTATACACTTAACTGCAAGTATTAATGTAATTGAGACCGCCCCATATTAATATTGGCTTTTTATGCTCTTTGTTATATCACTAAACGTTAGGTGTTTCGTTCTGGCAACTGGCGGTGGATTCATCAGTAGGTTCCTTCCCCAGACACCTTTTGACATAGTTTCTATATCTACATATTGGTATTTCAACCTTATTTAAGGCGGAATATATCGATTCGATACATCCTCAGGTGACCGGTTTCTACAATACCAACCCACTAAAACAAATGCTTTATGATGTAGTTAAGATCTAGTAAGATCTCTAATATATAGAAACCAAGATGCCTGAAGTACTGTAGGACCGGATATTCTTAGTAGCCTTCTTATGGGCCCAGTGCTTTAACCCAGCACTTCATGCAACCTTTGCATTAGGTCTCCACCAAGGATACCATAATGTAACTGATACCGCCCCATGTTAAGATCTGGCTTTTACACTCTTTATTAGACGACTAAAAGATGTTTCGTCCTGGCAACCAGCGGTGTATTCATCAGTGGGTCCGCCGGTGCCTTTCCCAGACACCTCTTTGACATGCTTTTTATATCTACATATTGGTATTTAAGGCAGTGGTTAGATACATCCTTAAGTGGCCGGTTTCTATGATTTTACCCAACGTTGATAAAAATTTTTAATTGAAAAACTAATATACCAAGGCACAAAAAAGTTAGGAAGTTTTAGATGTGGGCGAAATACTGTTGGTGGCGCCATCTGCAAGGTACATCGAAACGGTAATCAAAATTTAATTTATCGTTCAAAACAATCCAAAGCTACAAATATAGTGCCAGCTAAGCTATTATTAAGATATATATATTTACAAAAAAGTTAAAAAAAACTATAACTTTCACACCTTGTATTTCGAAAACTATCAAGTTTTGGTCTAAGATAAATTAGACTAGATACTCGCGCCAGCGTTTTGTACAGACCTTCCAAAAACATCCTGTAAATAAATCGAATTGATAAATACGTTCTTTTTTGAAGTCGTTTAAAAACGGAAATCGTCAAGGTCTAGGATCACAGATCACTCTTCAGACAATTAATACCTTGTACAAATCAGGCAAATTCAAAAAATGTATTCTAGCAACCTTCATAATTATCCAAATAAAGTCTTTAAATAATAATTTAATATATTAACTAGGTTTTATTTATTTCAGATTATTATGGTAACCTGCGGACGCCAATGAAAATAAAACGAAGAAGACGGGAGGTATATAGAGCTTGAAAACTTAGATAGAAACCGTACCTACTCGAACCAATCATTACGTTTCCATTAACTCCACTAACTAGATCAAACATGCAATTCGGGGAAACACCGCAAACACTTCATCAATTGGAATAGGAAGTCACTCGATTATAGCTCCTAAGATATTATTCAGGAATTATGCTGTATAATTTGGACAGTGGTATTGATTTATGTGGTTATATTATAATTGTTTGATGTTGTGATAAAATATTTAAGCGGATCTGGAAACTCTAGTTTTAAGTCAAGACCGCCCCTTTGGGATTGTAGGACAAAATAACCGCTGGCTTTATGGATGGAAATGTTTGACGTAATAAGATATAATTACATACAGTGCTGCTTATACTTATTCAATATGGATCATTTTTATAGGGTGTTAGCTTTAACTAAACTGTAAAAAGGAAATGCCTTAAATTTAATGTAAATGTGCTGGAAGCAACTTTCACAAACATTTATTAAATGCATTTAATGTAATTCGTTAAATTTAAGCATTCACATTAATCTCAATTCATTTATTCCATTAAATTTAATGTAATTATACCTTAAATTTAAAGTTTGATCGTGAATTTTTAAGGTGTCTATGTACATTAAATATGCAGCCAGCGTCCATTGAATTTGAGATATGTATCACATATTTAATGCACCAACATTAATATGAGTTAAAAAAAAATTTTGAAACTACCAGGAAAAGGTGGACTTTGTCCCATAGGTGGTGTCGGCCATCTACGCCGGTTTCGAACTCATTGGTTCCCTTCAATACGGGACATATACACCTCAGCATAAGAAAATTGAGTCTTGCAAGCAACTTATGTCATACTAAACAGAAAGTTCAATACAAGTTGCGCCATCTCCCGGAATCTCATGCAATGTATATTGAAGAATAATGTAGATTCCTTTAGTATTAGGGTATGGCCACTTTATTGAAATTGAAGATACCATTTAATCAAATTTAATGTACAACGAACTGATATTTGAAGGAATTGCTTTAAATTCAAAGTAAATGTAAATTATTCACGATTTTTGGTACAAAATCATAAAATTTAATGTAGAATGAACATTAAATTTAAGATTATTTTTAACAGTGTATACTTATTATCATTACTTATATGCGGCTCTGTCGTGACAAACTGACATATAAACGCGCCTAAACTGTTAAAGTTAGAATTATGAATTTTTGGAACAATGTTGCTAATATAATCCAGAAACACACCAAGAAAGAATTTTTCGAAATTTGCACTCTGAAAGTGTGAAAGACCGATAAATTGTCATTTTATAAAGTTGCCGATATTTCTAGAACACGGGTTTGCAAGTTTCATAAAGGGGGTTCGCGAAAAAAAAATATCGTATTGGCGAAATTTTAAATTAAACATCTCAACAGGCAACAATCTGTAACGCGACGAGTTGTTAAACCGCTTGGCGATGTGAGTACATTCTTGAACGAGTCGGTAACTTCTACTTCGGCGAGCAAAGACTTTTCCCGAGTGCGCACGAAAGAACAAAAATAACGTCTGCCGATATAAAAACACCGCAGTCACAAATAAGGATGAGTAGAGTCGAACTGAATCATACGATTAGCTAAAGAACCTAGAATGGTTTCAAACAAAATAAAAGAGTTAGTAGTTATTGCATTATGTGTGAAGAGGAATAAAGCGGACTCATCGTCTCAGTACATTGTTCCAGAACCAGCTCTTGGCGTGCCGAGGTGTGCGGCACGAGAAACTGTCAAAACATGGATCAAAAGAGAGCACAAAAATCACTAGACTGTGAAGCAGGGATTAAACAATAACGAGCTTTTAATAAGGAGTATTGACCCAAAATTATCCAGTAAACTACTCCAAACGAGCAGGAATCAACTAAGGGTAATCACAGATATAATTATGGGACACATGGTCTTCAAAATTTACCTGCATAAAATAAATATTTACAACGGAGCCCTCGACTGCAGGTTCTGTGGATAGATCGAAGAAACGGTAAAGCACATCAAATGGAATTGCCCGTCATTAGATCAGAAAAGCCAGCAACAAACTTGGAACCGAACGTGACACATACTCATTACTTAGCTGACTTGCACAAATTGGTTCAAGAGGCTAAGTTAACAGAGTGGCTGTATGTATGTATGTATGTGCGTAGAGTTGGGGGTCTGTACACTGCGATCTGGTAGATCTATTGTGCCCCCCTACTGCTGCCCATTCGTAAGAGTTACCTTATCGGCTAGAGCAAGTCCTCCAGTCCTATTTCCTTCAGGAATCTCAGGATGTTGGACGGCTTTAAGGTGGATGCTCCCCTTCTTCGATTTGGTGTGCTCCCAAGAACCGCATCCTAGGATTTTCTAGAGTGCTGCACTCAACAAGGATATGAATAGAGGTTTCGTCCTTCTCCTCACAGAATCTGTATTCTTCTCTTTCTGCCAGTCCGAGTTTCTTGAGGTGTCTCTTCAGGTGGCAATGCTCCGTCAGGACCCCTGTCAGAACTCTGAGCTGGTTTTTACTCAAGTTTATGCATTCTTTGAACCTCTTCTGGTCGTAGTGCCCTATAAGTATCTTCGCTTGTCTCAATCCTTGCAGCTCCGTCCAATAATTGAATCTCCTGCTTTCTTCTTCCATGTTTAGTTCTTTCAGCATTAAGCTGCTACTGATTCCACAGAAAGACTTTCGCCCCAGAAAAGGTATCTCAGCCCCTTTCCTCGCGAGCTTGTCTACTATTTCATTCCCCTCTATCCCGGTATGTCCCGGTCCCACATGAGGGTGACTTTATTATTCTTACTCAAATCATTCAGTTCCTCTAGGTATTCCTAGACCATCTTGGAACTGATAACTTGAGAGCTCAACACACTGATGGCTGCTTGACTAACCGTCATGATGATAATCTCTTGGCCTTGATAGTTTTTGTCCTTGTTAAATTGAATACATTTCCCAATGGCATATATTTCTGCCTGGAAAATGCTTGGTGACTTACCCAAGCTTTCGTAGTGTCTGGTGCCGAGTCCATACGATCCTACTCCAGTTCCCTCCGTTGTTTTGGAGCCATCTGTATACGATATAGTGGATTTCTTGCTGTTTTCCAATGGTGTTTCTGTCCCATTCACTCTTGCGACTCAACTTTGTGCTGAAGTTTTTCACAACGTTGAATTTCTTATTCATTTCATCTTAGGGCATGTACCAGATTTGTTGATTTCTGGATGAGAGATAAGGCCTTCGTTTTATGACCTCATCTCTCATCATCCTATAATTCGTCCTGTTCGCCATATTCTCTAGAAATAGAGTGGCTGTACTGGCAGCAATGCGTTTAGATCCAGGACGGATCCATGGAAAATAAACGAAACCATCAACATCGGTTGAAACAAAAACTGCTTTTTCATAATATGAACCGAAACTAAAAACAAAAATAAGTTATAAGGCTTAAAAACACTGACAATCATGATAACTAAAACCATATGATATCCAAGTAGCTGAAAACCCTTCTAATAATTTTAAAAGCCTTTATACAAAACTTAAACCCAATGTCTCTAAATACGAACAAACATCATTTACAAGATCAATTGTTTAAATTATCACCAGACATATATCGGTCAAGCAAGAAAGATAATATTTAAAAAATAGAATACAAAACCACAAATCCACCATTAAACATCACAACGACGATAAGAAAAGTGCCTGAGCCAAACATGCAACGGATAATAATAATTCAAAAAAAAAGAACAGTTAGGAAAATCATGCATATAATAAGAACACCCTATATCGTGAATTTGTGTATGAACACAAATGACCTTAGTAATGTTTATATCAACGTAATAGGGCAATAAAACTGCAGATGTTCGAAAAACTTTCTATCCTGTTACTAGTATATTTTCAAACACGCAACAGAACAGACTAAAAAATGAAAAAATAACATACTAGTCTTTTTGAAAAAAAAATTTAAATGTATTTTAGTTTACATGTACCCATTACGTAATACAAATTTCCATTCCTGCTCCTGAAGATGGATTAAATACTAAAATACATCAACACGTAAGAACAACAACACATATTAATTCCATATGGAGTAATATTAAGACTGAAACCTCAAAAGGAAAAATCTAATTAATAACTGCACGGTCAACGAAAAGAAACAGAAATAAAATATAAGAAAACCACATTAGTCAGTCTAAAGACCACACACTTTTTTCTACCTTTGACTTAATTTTGAATACTCTTTAATTTAATATTAATCAAGATCTTCATTGATTCTTTAGATTTTTTTTCGTTCGCTATAAAAATTGAGCCTGAATTATAGCAACAGACAACATAATGAACATTTTGACATTCTAACCTTAAAAGTGTGAAGACCTTGCAATTACCCATACATTTTCTGCGAAAAATCTGGGTATTTTCTCAGTTTAGCATATATGGTACATGTTCTAAAGAACATTACATGATTTATACTTCAAAAACTTAAAATATTCAAAAGTTTCAGAAAGCTTTACAATTACGAGTAATTTGACAACTTATAATAAAATACTTTTAAGTTATATTTGAAATTATTTCATCCCCAGGCTTACCATAAACTGCATTTGTATTTCTGTTTTATTTTGATATGTCTGGTTAGTGTCTTATATATATATATATTGTATTATTTTAGTATGTATTTAACTATGTGACGTTTCTAAGTGTCAATGTAAATTGATCTTAGAGAAGAATAAATATTTGATTTGATTATCGTCTCAGTTTATTCTTTGGTTTTATATAATGGAATATATTAAACAAAAAAACAATATTCTGAAGAAACGTGTTTATTTACCATCCATTAAAATGGAAACTTTTTTAATACAAAGCTATACCTGGCACATTTCATTAACACGTTATTTTTAGCCCCCGAATTCTACCACATAATGTTAAAGGTTTAGGGCAAAAAATAAACAAGTAAAAATATTGATTCGGTAATAATATTAAAAATTTAAATCCTCGTAATAAACCAGTATAGAAGGTTAAAAATCAGATAATTTAAATATTATATATTAATTTACTTCAATATATGATGGTCATTCGAAAAATTCTCGGCCTGAGCATATAATAGAATTTTTGAAATTTTTAAAAAAATTCTTCAACATAGTTACCTTGTAATGTAATATATAATGCGATTTGTCAAACCGTGTAAAATAAGCAGTTTTCTCAACTCTGACTTTATCATTTGAAATGAATCTTCGTCCAGCGAGTAATTTCTTGAGATTTGAGAAAAGAAAAAGTTTATCAGCATAACGCCACGAGAATTCCAAAACACCATTGTCATGACTTTTCCTACAAGTGGGGCCGTTTTTGCTTTCTTTAAAGCACTTTTAACTGCTCCCATCCATTGATTGGAAAGTCGCTTCATTTTAGGCGTATCATAGCTAATCCATGTTATTTCTCCTGTTATAAAATATCGAAAAAACTCTGCGGAATAGCATTTAAAACAAATCAAAAGACTGTTGAAAGGTATTTATTCGAATGCGTTCTTAGTCGATTCTTTACAAACATAGCACCCATCGCCCAGAAAGCTTTTTCATGAACAAAACATCTTTTTAAAACGTAGTGGACGGTGTCTATCGAGATGTTTGCAATGCTTACGTGCGTTTATTTAACTATGAGTTAATACGCCATTGTGAATTTTCGTGACGATTTCGTCGGTCGTAGCAGTTTTTGAGCGTCCATAATGTTCTTCACTACGCATGAATGTACGACCGTGATTAAGGGGGTATTCTGGTCTACAAATTTGGAAAAATCGATTTATTTCTTATTTTATATTTTTTAAGGTTAGACCTTTGGGAATATGTCCTCAAGAGGATTTTTCAAAATTCGAATTTTGCCCGATTGAGGACCAAGTTCTCCGAAGGTCATTGCAACCTAGGATTCACCTCACTTTTTGGCGTTACAACCCTTATTTGTAAATATAGTAAGAAAGTGGTCGATACAGTTGGAAAATCAGGTTTTTGCCAAACTTGCAATAAGTGGAAAAATAAGAAGAAATCAGATATTCAGGGCTACGGGACACGGACAATTAAAATTGCTAGTTATTTAGCTGTTCTTCTTCAAGTGCCATATCAGGTCCCCCTGACGTTGGTAATTACATTGGCAATTCTTTCACGGTCCTGCGCCAGCTGGTACAGTTCCCCCGCGCTACGTATACCTGTCCATTCACGAATATTCCTCAACCAGGAAGCCTGTCTCCTTCCTACCCCTCTACGTCCCTCTACTTTACCCATCATGATTAGCTGAAGAAATCTATATCGCTCCCCTCTGAATATATGTCCAAGATATGAGATTTTTCTACACTTCACAGTGTTTAATAGTAGACGAGTTGTGTCGGCCCTATTGAGTACCATTTGGTTGGTCTGTCTAGCTGTCCAAGGTATTCTCAGCATTCGCCGGTGTAACCACATTTCGAGAGCCTCCAATCGATTAATCGTGGCAGCCTTAATTGTCCAGATCTCTGCCCCATATAGTAACACTGGCCAGACGCATGATCTTATCATTCTCTGTCGTAGTTTTAGGTTGAAGTTATCATTGCAGTTACCATTTTTAATGAAGGTTTTTTAGCTATTTTAAAAATTATGGAACTCGTGGACATCACTATTGGTATTGAAGCTAATACATTTGCTGTCAGACGCAATGAAGTTCGAATTGACCGCTCTGAACTGCGAGCTTCTGCTGCTTCTAAAGAAGCTAGAACAGCTAATTTGGCTAAAAGAACTTTAAAAAATATTAATTTTGAAGTGGAAGAAGGCCCAATGTATGGATCAGGGATCGTCGATTCAACAAATATAAGTATTAAGTACCATTATCTGAGTCAGGCGCGGATCCAAGGGGGGGGGCGATCGCCCCCCCCCCCCCCAAGAGCTTTGAGTTCAGGAAAATAGACCCGATTTTGCCTCTTATAATGTAGTTTATTCAAGAACTAGAGAGAGTAATAAATTATTTTTTACCTTTTTTTTCTTCGCAAAATACCTGTATTCTTTAGTCCGGGGTCTTTGACAAAATCTGTTAGACATATATATTTTTCATAGAAATGGGTTAGAAATTTTATAATCAAAAATACCGGTTTATAATAATGGATCATTTGGGTTGGATAACAATAGATATTTGGATGTGTGAAATGTTAAAAAGGATTTTAATCCTTGTCATAGGCATCGGAAAGAGGTTTGTTTTTTCACTAAGTATTTATGGCATAGAACATTATTTCGGTAATAAACTTAAAATAACAAGTTTTTATAATATTATTTTATTTCTTATAATTTTTTAATAATGCACATACATTAGAAAATATCGATAATTTTGACATATTTAACACAAATCACAACTGTATTTTTAATTTTGGCATAGAAACCGTTTTAAGCACATTCAGAATTAAACGTATCCTTTTTCTCTCAAAAAATTCTAAGTTATAATTTAAATACTTATAAAATACCAATACTCATTGTCAAAAATACAAGAAGTTAAACCTATATAAAAAAAATAAATTCGTCCACATAATGTGAAAATTTTTTTGGGCCATCGGTCATTTTATTATTAATTAAAAACATTTTTAGGACATTTGACGTTTCAGTTTATTTATTTTTTAAACCATCTGCAGAATTACAATTAAACACTAAAAAGGGATTCAAATGTAATTAATTTTTATATGTCAAAAATTTTTACATAATAAATTGTGTTTACGCTGGTAAACCTTACGTATCTAATTCGTAATCCAAGTCAGTGAAGCTATCTTCGCCCAAATTAATTATAATTGGTTTCTCTATCTCAAGGATCATGAGATCGAGTTTCCACATTTTCTTTTATTCTTTCATTATATGGATTTTTTAAAATTTTCTGCAGTAACTTTATTCCAAAAAATATTTCAAAAGGTCAGTTAAATTACTAATTTTGTAAGCTGTCTAATTTCTAGCAACTCTACCTTTAACTTGAGAGAGATATTTCCTCCACCAACGGACATTTTCCGGACGATCTATAAGAACAGATTTCCTATCTGGTTTTTCCCAGCAAAAATTAAGTTCTCTGAGCAATTTCCAGAGCTCAGTTCCTTTAATTTCAGGTAAATCCCGATATTCATTGATTTTAGTTAGAATTTTGTCGACGGTTGGGATCTGCTTCTCATAAAAAGATGTATGTACAACTCCTTTTATTGCAGTTTACATCTCTTCTTCCAACGAGGTTTTTCGTATGCCTGTGTTTGAATATAACTTCGGAATACTAACAATTTCAGTCGTATTTTTCTCCTTCAGTGTTCGGTACATAGTAGATTTTCCAACTTCTGTCATGTTGGAACACATCTCAACAGAACTTTTAACATTATTATCTAGATATTGATATTTTAAGGCATCATAAACATTCATTGTAATAAGTTTTTCGTTGAGGAAAAAATGCCCTGGTTTAACGATTTTGAAATAAATATAGATGTGGAAGCCATATCTTTTGGGTATCTCACTAATCTCATATAGTATATAAAAACAAGCACAAACAAGATAAAACACTAAAGTCACACTGTAAAGTGTACTTTGCTAACTGACAGAAATTAAATTGAACTATCAGAAACTCTGTTGTTGCAATAAATTTATAAAACCTTATAATGTTTAAATATAATTAAATATAATTAGATTCACGTCAGTTTTCAGTTACCTGCGACACTGGAGCAGATAAGTTGTAGGTTTCGGTAACAGTTTTATTACTCTCTCTAGTTCTTGAATAGAGTATAGAGATGTGTATGCTTGCGATCGCCCCTCCCCTTTCCAAGAGCTTTGAGTTCAGGAAAATAGAAACGATTCTGCCTTTTATATTAGGAATGTGTTTGCTGCTAGCACTAACCTCCCATTGACAACTTGTTTTTTCTTGTGATCGCCCCCCCCCCTTTTATAAAAACTTCAAATTCAGAAAAATAGACCCGGGAATGTTGCTGATGTCCCCCCGCCCCGTCGACAGGTTGCTTTCGCTTGCCATACTGTACTTTTGTGATATCACCCCCCCCCCCAAGAAGAGAGGCTGGATCCGCCCCTGATCTGAGTTACGCTGTCGAAACTTTGTCTTAAACTTAAAATGCTTTTTTCGACCTAGTCGACATGACATCTCAAGTTCTACAGGAACAATTTACTTGAAATTTGGTGAAAATCTTCCTTATATATCCTTTTATATCTAGAAACGTGGATTTTGAAATTTTTTTTGTTTTACTATATTTAAAAAAATCGGAAAGGTCAAAATGCAGAGACAAAAATTTTTTTTATATTGTCATTTTGTGAAAAAAAAAATTTCTCTTTCCATGGTCCAAATCATAGGAGAATCTTTACTAATTAAGAATATTTTGTATTTTTTTGTTTCAGAACACTAGAAGGGTTGAAAACATGTCGACCAGGACGCACCTTTTTTTTTTAGGCCTCACTTATTTTTTTTTGGTGATTTTATTTTGTATTCTTGGAATGTCAATAAACATCTCGTAAAAAAATGGTTGGTAAAAATGTTTTTCATTTCCTTTTTATTCCACTCAGAAAAACTCCTAAAATTTAGTCTCTAGACCAGAATACCATCTTAAATTCAGCATTGTACTTTTCTACTATTAGAAACAAAGGGAAAGAATCCTTTAAACTGAAATCTAACTTTTTTCGTATGTCCATCAGGGTTAAACTCTTCAAAGCAAAGTAACAGTTCTAACTTTAATTTTATCCATTTCTCACAAAATGATTAAACTTGTTCGCCTTACTCAATAGCAACAAACAAAGAATAAAACGACAGCGTCTGGAACGTTTCAACACACTATCTCGTTATTTCATCATTCTTGCACTATTTTGATGAGAGACGGAGAACTTTTCATTCGACCCTCATAATTTGAGCCGACATACCGATCTCGAGATCTTGAAACATCTTAACCTATGAACCGCAGTCGATATGTTGAATCCAGCTCAAAATAATTTATAAACATATTTTTAATCACAGCAATATCTACCGTTTATTTTAGGTTTATTTTTACCTATACTTTCAAAATGAGACGAAAAGGTAAAAAAATGTTTTTCTCATATTTTTCAAATAAATTTTCATTTTTTTAATTTTGTAATTCACCAATGAAAATCTGTAAAAATATTTTTTTCATCCGTATTTTTTTCTTAACTCTTTTTAAAGTTTTTTTTATATATTAATTTTTCATAATCGCCTAATTTGTGTTTTTAAAGTTGGAAATCTATAACAGTTCCATAAACAGTCACATCAGTAACCCCGTCTAACATAATGAAGGACACCAAATTAATTTTTTATCGCCTCACATATTTTTACCAAAAAAATTTGTCTACGGTACTGGTTTTGTCTAAAGAGAACACAGTTTCTTTCACATTCGTTTTTGACCCAGTTTTTTGTTCCAGAAACAACAGGTTATCCTACAGCGGCACGCGACTTCCGCGCAAACGTATAAAATTCCATATAAAACCACGTGCTTTTACGTCTTTCCAGTTGCTTAAAAATGAGAAAATTCTCCAACATGAATGAAATATTGGAGGAGAATATCGTTTTCAGCGCCTGGAAGAAGGCGAAACAAGGGGAAATTTTCTGGAGGGGTTTAACTCCGCCTTTAGACCAATAGAAACAGTTTCTCGGCGATCAATGCAAGAAAATGTTCTCAGAACGTAAAAAGACGTTTTCGTTTCAAAGTTATCGGTCCGGCAGCTGGCGTGGGGGTAAGACAAAACACTACGATCATTATTCACTCTGAACAGCACGGATATTAGCGCTATGTATACCCAAACCAGTAACAAAAATCCTGTCCGAGTCATAAATTATTTTGACATAGGACTAAAGTGCTGGCTGGCTATAATCTAGTTTAACTATTCGCAGCTCCATTGTTTCAAGACATTAAGTAAAGGTTGGTGTTTATGTTTGCGGTTTCAACCAGATACGTGTATTACAGCTAAATTACCATAAAATGAACTTAAATATTTAAACCTATAAACTACTTGAAAATATATTGTCTATTTATGCATCTTAATTAACAGGACTTCATTTACCTATTGGAAGATGGATTTTCGAATTATTATTTACTGTATCCAGCGCTACTGCATCACACACTTATGCCGGACACAGTAAAACTATAAAAGAATTCTCGGTCACGTGTGTTCAAACTAATTTTCTGAACTATGGAATAAACTTTGATCCATTTTCTACTGATTGTTAGACCTTTTTCAGTGGAAAGTTTAAGCATATAATTTTTTATATTTCTTGTAAGAAAAAATTGGATGTGCATTTGGTTTTTACTTGCCAACAATAATGTATACTAAAGCAATTTCACGACTTTTATTATGTATCATATTTAACATTGCTAATAAAGTTTCCAAAAATGCACTTATATATTAATATTTCCAAAATTTAATTATTTTGACATTTTTAATCCACTAAAAAATTTACAGTATATCATAATTTCTATTTCTTTATCATTTTTGAAAATTTTAATTATCCTGTGGCATTTCTTTGCCATTACAAGTAAAAATATATTAATAAACGACGTTATAAATAACCCATTGGGGTAGTTAGGGGGGAGGAAGAGTGGGCACCACCCACCCTACAAAACTCATTGTTCACCCAGAAAAATCGACAATATTTTTTTTTTACTATTTTCATTGTCTTTATCTTGAAAAAAATATTCAATCCCATTCCTCGTAAAATTATTTTATCACGCTTGAAAACCCCGTTTATTAAAAAGGATTGAGGTATCGTGTGATACTCGAGAAAAGCAAAGCTTTTTAGGCATTGTGTGTATCACAGCTATAAAAAATAAAAGCAGCTGAAATGAAAATATTTAAATGGGAATATACATTTTTTCGAATAATATAAGTTCATATCAATTTAGTAAAAAACAATTACTTAAACAGTCTTACAAACAAAAAATTATAATTAAATTTATTTTTAAAATTAAAAAAATATTTACGTTTGATATTCAATAGAATTGTCTACTAGCTATTTCACTGACTTTACAGGAAACTGAAAGGAAAAAAAAATTTCCCCAACTGGATAATATTAGATTCCGGTGCAAACTATTAGGCGCTCTCGATTTATTTATAAAGAATCGATAAATAGAAAAATGAAATTATAAGTTGTACGTCATTAATATCCACAGATAAAACGTAGACGTTCAAAAAAGCAACAGTTTTTTTGAATGTCCTTTTTCAATAAATAGTGCATTATTGATTAATAATTAAAGTTTTTGCATGATTTAGTTAACCGCCCACCCTATAAAACCCATTGTTCACCCAGAAAAATCGACAATATTATTTTTTTTACTATTTTCATTGTCTTTATCTTGAAAAAAATATTCAATCCCATTCCTCGTAAAATTATTTTATCACGCTTGAAAACCCCGTTTAACAAAAAGGATTGAGGTATCATGGGCTACTCAACAAAAGCAAAGCTTTTTAGGCATTGTGTGTATCACAGCTATAAAAAATAAAAGCAGCTGAAATGAAAATATTTAAATGGGAATATACATTTTTTCGAATAATATAAGTTCATTTCAATTTAGTAAAAAACAATTACTTAAACAGTGTTACAAACAAAAAATTATAATTAAATTTATTTTTAAAATTAAAAAAATATTTACGTTTGATATACAATAGAATTGTCTACTAGCTATTTCACTGACTTTACAGAATACTGAAAGGAAATTTTTTTTTTCCCAACCGGATAATATTAGATTCCGGTGCAAACTATTGGGCGCTCTCGATTTATTTATAAAGAATCGATAAATAGAAAAATGAAATTATAAGTTGTACGTCGTTAATATCCACAGATAAAACGTAGACGTTCAAAAAAGCAACAGTTTTCTTTGAATATCCTTTTTCAATAAATAGTTCATTATTGATTAATAATTAAAGTTTTTACATGATTTAGTTAACAATCGTGCAAGAAAGCTGAAAAATAATCTAACATAATATAATAATATAATATACACATAACCTGCGAGACTTACTCACAAGCGTAAAAACAGAAAAGTGCAAATAGAACCCAATATGCCCAAACGATACCGTCTTCCGCTTCATCCACCCCGTCCGCCGCCGCACGGGGGCTCCCCGAGTAGTAGTCTCTATAACCGGTATCCATATTAAGAAAATAGTTTAACTGAAAAGACTCGAATTTTCTAATAAAAAAAATCATAATATAAAAATTAAACGCATTTAAAATTTATTTTTCACTTAATACAGACTTTACTGATGACACCAGGCGCGGATCCAAGGGGGGGGGGGCGGTGGGGGCGATGCCCCCCCCCCCCCCAAGAGCTTCGAGTTTAGGAAAATGGACCCGATTTTTCCTCTTATACTACAGTTTATTTAAGAACTAGAGAGAGTAATAAATCATTTTTTACCCTTTTTCTCTTCGCAAACTACCTGTGTTCTTTAGTCCGGTGTCTTTAGCGAAATCTGTTAGATATTTTTCATAGAAATGGGTTAGAAATTTTATAATCAAAAGTACCGGTCTATAATAATAGACTAAAACGTAGCCTTATTCTCTCAAAAAATTCGAAGTTATAATTTAAATACTTACAAAATATCCATTGTCAAAACTACAAAAACTTAAACATATATAAAAAAATAAATTCGTCCATATAATATTAAAATATTTTTGAGGCTATCGGTCATTTTATTATTAATTAAAAACATTTTTAGGGTATTTAACGTTTCAGTTTATTTATTTCTTAAACTATCTGCAAAATTACAATTAAACACTAAAAAGGGATTCAAATGTAATTACTTTTTATTTGTTGTAATTAAAATTAGACCTACTTATTTTTATTTCTATTGTACTGATATCTTAATTTAATTTACTTTATTATATGGAAATATGATAGCCCCAAAAAAATAAGATAAACATGATAATTCTACAAACTTAAGAAAAATACACAAATACAATAATAAAATAATAAAAAACTTACGGCTAATTAGAATTAAATATATATAAAATTAAAGAGTGGGACACACTAAAATAAAAATATATAAAAAAATTAAAAAACATATAAACAACATTAAACAATAAAATACAACAAAAGCAAAAATTTAAATAATAAATTGTGTTTACACTAGTAAACATTACGTATTTAATTCCTAATCAAAGTCATTGAAACTATCTTCGCTCAAATTAATTATAATTGGTTCCTCTATCTCACCGATCATGAGATCGAGTTCTCACATTTTTTTTTTATTCATTTATTATATGGATTTTTCCCAATTTTCCGCAGTAACTTTATTCAAAAATTTCTTTCAAAAGTTTAGTTAAATTACTATTTGTGTGAATTGTGTTATTTCTAGCAACTCTACTTTTTACTTGAGAGACATATTTACTTCTCCAACGGACAGTTTCCGGACGATCTATAGGAACAGATTTTCTATCTGGTTTTTCCCAACAAAAATTAAATTCTCTGAGCAATTTCCAGAGATCAGTTCTTTTAATTTCAGGTAAATCACGCTTCTCATAATAAAATATATATACAACCCTTTTAATTGCAGTTTTCATCTCTTCTTCCAATGAGGTTTTTCGTCTGCCTGTGATCTAATGTGGCGTGGGAATACTAACAATTCCAATCGTTTTTTCTCCTTCAGTATTCTGTACATAGTAGATTTTCCAACTCCTGTCATGTTAGAACACATCTCAACAGAGCTTTTAATATTATTATCTAGAGATTGATATCTTAAGGCATCATAAACATTCATCGTAATAAGTTTTTCGTTGAGGAAAAAAAACAAGATAAATCACTAAGAACAAACTGTAAGGTATACTTTGCTCACTGATAGAAATTAAATTAAACTATCAGAAATTTTATGTTGCAGTAAATTTATAAAATATATTTAAATATAATAAAATATAATTAGATATACGGCAGTACTCAGTTACCTGCGGCACTGGAACAGGTACGTTGGAGGTTTCGGTAACAGTTTTATTACTCTCTCTAATTCTTGAATAGAGTATAGGAATGTGTATGCTTGCGATCGCCCCCCCCCCTCCCAAGAGCTTTGAGTTCAGGAAAATAGAACCCATTCTGCCTTTTATATTAGGAATGAGTATGCTGCTTCCACTCCCCCCCCCCCCGTTGACAACTTGTTTTTCTTGCCATACTGTACTTTTGTGATATCACCGCCCCCCCCCCAAAGAGAGAGGCTGGATCCGCCCCTAGATGACACTGTGTATTTGTTTGTCTGAATTGTAATGTGTATTACTTTTAGACACAAACTACGTTTTCAAAAACAGTTATTTTATGAAGTTACCTTATACAGGGTGAAGAACAAATAAACTTTGCATCATATGTGACCAAATTTTAATAGCCCTATTGGATTTTGTAGAAAAACACACATTCAATATGGCGCTACTTTAAACAAAATATGTCTGGGATGAAGCATTATCAAAACTAAGAAGTTTTATGTAGGTTGTGTTGAGTCTAATTTTGCAACAGTGGTGCAACTTACAAAAAATGGACAAAAAATCTAAAATATCTTTACAACTGAACATGCACATGGGTTAAAAATTGCAGTTAGAAAAACTTTTTCTAATAGCTTTTTTGAGATTTTGAGATATAACCCCACTTTTGATTTTTTTTTGGAAAAAAAAAAAAATTTGACAGATAATACAAAGCACGTGACTACTATTTTTTTGGTTAATTTTCATCTCAATCGAACCAGAAATTGATGCTAAAGCTATTAATAAAAAAAATCCCATATGATAAGGACACTGTATTGTTGGCAAATAAGGAAATTATAGCTGACTTTAAAAACTGCAACCATCCAATTTTTCAGAATACCTCATAAACTTAAATTAACTAGATCGCTCTATCGCATCATCAAATTATTAAGAAAATTTTCTGAAAGTTTCCCCATTTAACCGTTTTTCCATCTCTTCAATTTTCCATATCCTAATACATCGATAACAAATTATGAAATTTGAGGAGACTTTATTTATTACTGAATTTTAAGAATCAAATTAAATAACTTGTTTAGAGCTCCCGAAATCCTTAGTACTATACCGAATGTCCTCGAAATCAGTTTCTGATTGCCAATTTTTATTTTTGTGTTAATTTTCTTCGACTTTCGGTTTCGTAGGAAATGGTTCAAACTTTTCATTTTTAAATGGGACACATGTTTTTTTTTCAATTTTGTCAAAATTTAAATATTTTTTTGCAAACTTTTTTTGGTCAAAAGAAATTGATAGTTACCATCATTATCATTGGTTAAAGTGATTTCGTTGACAGCAAAGCGTTAAAGCGATTTTTTAGGAAAAACTATCGTTATTTAATATCTTACTGGATAGAGGTGAGTGGGAGAATATTAGATATTGAGCAGTTTAAACCTTAAATCATGCCCTGTTAATCAAAAGAAAATATCTTGTTATTTCATACATCTACGTATCTTACATGCGTAAATAGCTTTATCCTAAAGTAAACATATTCAAGTAACAAAATATTTTCTCTTGAAATCTGTAATAATAATAATATTATTGCTATATTGCGAGTCATACAATATAAGCAAAATCATTGCCACAGGCAAAATGTAAAATGTCAACTAAAAGGTCTGACTTTCACGATTACTAAATCGATTTTAAAACTGGAACCCTTTTTTGTAAATCGATTTGCATATTTTGGTTACAGCAAAGTCATCTGAAATTAAATCCTAAATAGCACAGCAAAATAACTCATTTCCGAATTTAATGCCTACTGAATCAAAGAAAGTTTCTACTTGATAAAAAAATTTTCGCCCGAGAGACCAATGTGGCCAACTCATTTTCTAACACAATAGAACTTCAATATTTTTGTGGCATTTAAATTTAATAATATATATATATATATATATATATATATATATATATATATATATATATATATATATATATATATATATATATATATATATATATATATTATAGATAAATGATGAAACCCAATATTGGTTAGAGATCGAAAGATAAAATAATACACAAAAAGATTAAAATCCAACATTTATAGATAATAAATTAGTAACAATAGTGTTTAAAATATAGAATAGATAATTAGGAATAGTTTTAAGGATAAGTCAATATCTACCAAAAGGCTGGACTAAGCATACAATTTTCGAACTGTTTGTTTTAGCAAAGCCTTGACTTATTCGCCTCTTTAGAGACAAAAGTTCAATAAAAAAAACTGCGTTAAATACCGGGTGTCAACGAATCTATTAGACAAGTCATAATTTCTAGAGTATTATGTGTATCAAAATGAGAATCGGTACAGGTAAATATTATGTAAAGAGGAGAGTTTTCGCATATTTTCCACTTTCCGGTCACTTCCGGTTTCACCGGAAATGGCCCCGGTTTTAAATTCGTAAATAGAACCCCCTGTATATTTTAAAATCTTTGGATTTCTAAGACAATTCTAGATCAGAATGTGACATTTTAAAAACTTTTTACTTCTACTTCATTTTTTTAGAGCCACTTTTAAAATTGCATCTAGGTGGCCATGATCGGACGCAAACTAATCTAACGGCCTTAGGTGATGTCAAAAAAATACAATCGCAAAGTTTTAGTGACTAGTATGAAAGACAGGAATTGGATTAAAAATTTAACAAAATTAACAATAAACTAACAAAATAAACTAATAACTTAGACGACGCACTTAAAATATTTGAAAGTACAGTAGCTGAATTTGTATAAATTTTAGTGTAGTAAATGTTCAAAGTGCATTCCTTCTTTTTCACGACACATTTCAGCTCGTTCAATTATTTCTCTCAACACGTTTTGTAGCATTTGGGGCGTTATACTTCTAAATGCCCGTCAAATTCTTTCTTCTAATATTTCAAGAGTAGCTGGGGCTGCTCCATAGTAAACCCTTTCTTTAACATATCCCAGACAAAAAAATCGAGCACAGTAAGATCCGGTGAGCGAGCTGGCCACCGTACCGGACCATTGGTTGCAATAATTCGATTATTAAAATGCTCTATTAAATAATTAAGAACTTCTCTAGTATTGTGAGGCGGTGCTCCATCTTGTTGAAAGTAAATTCGCCGTAAAACTGCTAAAGGTATATCATTGAGATGATTTTCGATTTCATTTTGAAGAAAACCTAAGTATCTAAACCCTGTTAACTGACCTTGAAACAATATTGGCCCAATTATTCTGTTTCCAACGATACCAGCCCAGACACTGAAGCCAAATCTTTCTTGAAAATTGCCCTCTCTCATTTCATGTTGATTTTGTTGGGCCCAGTACCGAGTATTTTGCTTATTGAACATACCATTATTTGTAAATCGGGATTTGTCGGAAAATAGAATAAAATCGATAAAATTTGGGTTAACTCTATGATTTTGAAGCAGCCAATCACAAAACACTACTCGTCTATCGCCATCCTCAGTATACAAATGTTGATGTAACTGATATTTAAATGCTCGATATCCATGCTTTTTCAGTATTTTTCTTGCTGATTCATAACTTATCTGCAGTTATTGACTAATTTTTCTTAACGAAACTGTTTTATCAACCTCAACCATAGCAAGTACGTTAATCTCAGTCTCTTCATTTATGATAAACCTCTGTTCCGCCTCTTGATTTCCTATTTGCCTAAAACGAGTCTCGACATACGGAAAATACTGATGGGCTGGATGTTGCCGATTCGGATATCTATGAGCATACAACTCGGCAGCATTCCTTGATTTTCTATGACACTCTCCAAATATTAATAACATTTCCACTTTTTCCCTTTGAGTATACATTATTTTAACGAAAATTTAAACTAAAACGAAATTAAGAAACTTTTACGTCTGTTCTTAGAGCGTATGTCACTGTCATTATCTACTTAAGTGAGTGCTTTGTTTTCCAAAGAAGACTTGATAAAAACAGTTGCAAATTATTATGCATCATGGCTGTCCATGGCGCACTTGTCATAAGTAAATAAATTATCCAGTATTTTGCTTAATAATATTTAATTTCTGTTCTTATGTCTAATCCAATCGCAAATAAATTAGTACCGTTAGATTCGTCAAAGAATGCTTTTTTCGAAAAGTAGTTGTCAAAAAGGGGTCGCCATTTGAAAATTAATAGTTCGGAATGAAAACGCAATTTTGTCAACTTGTCTTATTCCTGTCTTTCATACTAGTAACTAAAACTTTGCGATTAGTTTGCGTCCGATCATGGCCACCTAGATGCAATTTTAAAAGTGGCTCTAAAAAAATGAAGTAGACGTAAAAAGTTTTTAAAATGTCACATTCTGATCTAGAATTGTCTCAGAAATTCAAAAATGTTAAAATATACAGGGTGTTCCATTTAAAAATTCAAAACCGCGGCCATTTTCGGTGAAACCGGAAGTGGCCGGAAAGTGGAAAATATGCGAAAAATCTCCCCTTCACATACCATTTACCTGTACCTATTCTCATTTTGATACACATAATACTCTAGAAATTGTTTGTCTAATAGATTCGTTGACACCCGGTATATTGAACAAGAAAGAGGAAATATTATTACAAACTAATATATATTTTTATTTGAACTATAAGTAAGTGAATGCGTTAAAAAAAACTAAGAATCAAGTGTTACTCATCTATTTTGGTTCCAATATAAACAATCACATTGATACAAAAAGTGAGTGAAGTTTACTATTAGTGCGGATTTAGATCAAAAAACACTGTGATAAGTGAAAAACATTCATTAATGTTCAGTATGAAACAAGAATGTAATAGTTTTAAGATTTATTGAACAAAATATGTGAAAAGTAAAACCATGTATGGTACATATTTGAAAAATATAATACAGATTTATCTAGTTTATAAGATAGATTTAAATTTTTTGTAAGAAATTTATGATTAAAATGTCCAGAAAATGTTGTTTAATACGTGGATAATAATATCCGAAGCAATAATAAACATTTTAGAGTTTTTTCGAACAAAATTAGAGTCATATAATCATAAATTTCTATATGTAAGCCGTTAATTTTCATCAATTTTAATATATAAACAGTATGCCACAGTGGTTTAATGTTTAATGTATATCAAAGTGTCGAGAAAGCTCTAAAGTTTATTTTGGGCAAGATCAATAATGCTCAATGATAAAATTTTGGTCTATATATTCATCAAAACATAAAAAATTCCAGTAGAAATTGATCAAATTAAAAAGCATTCATAAATCGCAATTTTTCAAGGTGGTAACATTTATCAAGTTGTCTAGTGTCATAAATCTGACCAATCAGGTGGATGAGATTTCAGATGTTTCGATTTCTTTTAAATAGCCGAAGCGTAGAAATTTCGTGAGAGTTGAAGTTATCCTGTTTCTAAAAGCATCGCGTCGATCTTTCTCCCGAAATTTACATAACCTCCAATTTTCATTTGTTTAAACAAAAGTGAAATATTTTGTTTTATTTTTAACAGAGGTTATGTATTTGTTTTGTTAAGTAAAACAAGATTAGAATTTAATAAAATTCATTAAAAGTATCGAAGTTTGTCCTATAAATAAAATTATCAACTCTCAAATAACAACAAATATGAAAAATAGTAATTTGAAGAATATAAGAAAATTTAAATGATATATTCTTAAAGAAGAAAATAATTGTACGAGATTTTGGAATAAATATTTGTAATTTCCTTACTTGACAGGCAACTACTACAAAATATTATGGATATTTAAAAATTTTGAAGAAGAAAACGAGTGTAATAATATACTGGAATTGTGTTTATGATATTGGAACCAAGGTATAGAAAACAATTAAAAAACTAGCATCAATAATAGTCTAACTTTTCACAAGATTAAAAAAAATTAAACTAATAAATGATAAGCCTCTGGTGGGGAAGTTGGGGAAAAATAAACGGCTTCTAGCATAATAGTGTTTGAGCTTCCTCTCGCAAAAACCCGAAGTTCTTCAAAATATTCATTTGAACCATCCCTTACAATAGCGCGGATCGAAGGGGGGACGGTGGGAGCAATCGCCCCCGCCAAGTGCTTTGAGTTTAGGAAAATAATTTTGTCTCTTATACTAGAAAGGTGTATGCTGTTGGCATCTCCCCCTCCCCCCGTTGACAACTTGTTTTTTTTTCTTACGATCGCCCCCCCCCAAGAGCTTTGAGTTTAGGAAAATCGACTCGATTCTACCTTTTATATTAGGAAAGTGTATGCTGCTGGCATCTCCGCCTCCATCGACGACTTGTTTTTTCTTGCCCCCTCACAAGAGCTTCGAATTCAGAAAAATAGATCCGACCCTGCGTTTTACACTAGAAATGGGAATGTTGCTGACATCTCTTCCTCCGTTGACAACTTGCTTTCGCTTGCCATACTGTACTTTTGTGATATCACCGCCCCCCGCCCCCCTCAAACAGAGAGGCTGGATCCACCCCTGCCTTTACACATTCAGACATAAAATCATTTAAAGCGACAATTTCCACTCCTCCGCCTCTCTTGCGACCAGTTTTTGCATAATGCCTATCCCGACGAAAAACCTGATAATGCGAAGGGAATTTTTCACTGCTGCTGATTTCCTAACATAGCCAAGACTTGATCAAAATGATCAAAACAAGAAAGTCATAATTACTAGCCCTAATTCCTGCCAATATATCCACAATCTTGGGCCCCGTATATTCTGATAATAAAGGGTTTGCACTTCTGAAAAGATACATTTTTGTTGTTGTATATTGTTGCTTATGGAGACCCTTTCATGTCTATGAGTAGATTAAACAAAAAAAAAACTAAGAAAAATGACAAAAATAGGAAGCTTAAATTTTAAATTATTTTGTAGTTAAATAGATTTCTTAACTAAAATGTTGAGAATATAAAAATATACAGAATTTTATTTTTATCCATTCTGATTACATGCGCTTAGAAAGGGTCTAGCCGATGAAGAGGGTCGAAGCTGCCCCCTCGGTAATAAAAAAATAAAAACAGACGGTTGTTCTACATCAAAAAGTACCCACAGAAAAAAATTTTAGCCACTTTTATCGCCACATAACCTCAAAAAAAATAAAACGTCTTTTTTCGTTTTTTGACGATATCTTCTGTTCTAATTATGGCAGAAACTTCTTTTTTTTACATTTTGTAGGTTTTCTTATTGTCTACAACAAGATGTTTTTTTCAAAAGTTTTCGGCGCGAAATTCAAATTTTTATGGGTGTTCGAAAAATTTAAATTCAATAAAATAAAAACTAGGTCAATAGCGGGACCGAAGAAAAAATATGTTATTTCTTAGGCACTAAACTATGTTTATGAATTTTTTCAGATTTTTAAAAGTGGTGAAACATAGTCAAAATAGCAAAAAATAGCATTTATTAGCATTTTGTCGCATTTATATCGAGTTTTGAAGCATGGAATTTTCTCATAAATCCTCAATTGTCTTAAAACTATATATATATATATATATATATATATATATATATATATATATATATATATATATATATATTAAATATTTTTACCATTTTTTATTACTTAATGATCGTTTTTTCCCTGGAAGACATGATTAAGACAAGGCTACGACAATTTTAGGTCATTTTTTTGTTTCACATACTTGGTCATTCAAATTTTAAATACAAATTACCATAGAAATAAGTCATTTCAGTTCATGAAAAAGTTTTTTTCGTTAAATATACAAGTATTAAGAAGTAATAATTATTGTATTTAAAATCTGATTTTATAAAATTCTTATAATGCATATATATATATATATATATATATATATATATATATATATATATATATAGATATAGATATATATATATATATATATATATATATATATATATATATATATATATATGTATATATGTATATATTATTTACAATGACCCCATAGTTTCCCGAAAATTGAAAGCTTAATTGTACCACAAGAATTTACAGGCGTGTTTCGTCCATAGTACCGACTGTAGGACTCCTCAGTGGGACCGTCAGTACCTTTCCCAGACACTGTTTAACGTGCTATATTATAATCGGAATTTGTATTAGTATTTCGCGTCGGAACGTATCGGTGAGATATTAATTTTTTTTAAGCCCACAGTGAGAATTCTTAGTCCGTGTTCGTTTGTCGTCATATTATGACAATATTTTACCATGATGGGACTTAATACATGTTATCAAACAATAAACGTGGCACATTATAATTAAATTCTATTTTTATTTCTTTAATTCCTGTAAACAAAAAATTGATACAAAATTTTTCAAGTTAACCTAATTTAATAAAGGTACTAAAAATTTCATTTACAGTAAATTTTCCTTAATTATTCCACGCCTGTAAAACTGCTAAAATAACGAACATTTTAAAATCTCTTATTCTGTCGATAAAAATAAATCCGGTGGTTTAATGGGGATGACTAGTTGCTGAGAATTATGAGAATGAGCATAGGACAAATGAAGTGTATAAGAATGCTCATCGTCAGTTCCGAGCTGACGCGTCGCAAATGACCCGAGAGCGACATAAAGGCGTCCGTCCGACACAACGACCGCTTTTGTAAACTCAACTTGTTACAAAAAGAACTTTTACGAACCCTTCTCCAGTTCTAAAAGTTGCCGGTATAAGCTGCTGTTTTGTTAAATCAATAACGATTTTTCACCTGATTAGATGATGTGTCAATGCCTCGCCTCAACGACAGGGAGATAAATTGATTCTATGCTAGTTTTAATTATTAAAACCTTGACATACATATTATTATGTAATGGTCAATATTTTATTTTTTATGAAGAAATAATGTCTGAAGTAACTACCTAAAAAATTTTCAAAAGATGCTTTTTTTTACTTAGCTAATTACTTATTTTACAAACAGAATGTTACTTACGAACATTATCTTCTATATTGGCCTGTTATCACTTGCGGGTACTCACTCCGGGTTTTCCTCCCGTGACCCAGCAGCTGATTTCGGGGGTTTTAAGAAAAAGAGATATTTTGTATTTCAGTGTATATTTTTTAAATTATCGGCCAAAAGCTTTCGATCTTATTTAGACCATTCTCAGGACTTAGACCCTAGAAACTAGAGGATATGATCAGTAAATAAACTTTCTCGATGCTCACGAACCTCACTCACACGTCAAAGGGCACACTTCAATTTAAAATGTTTATGATAATATTGATATTCACATTGTTGCAACCGTTTAATTTTAATTTTAGTTTGGTATTGACGTTTTAACTGTGTAACTTGATTTGTACTGTGTGTGCGGATCCAATGGGGGGGGGGGGGGGGGGCGGTGTAGGCGATCGCCCGCTTTCAAGAGCTTTGAGTTCAAGAAAATAGACTCGATTTTGTCTCTTATACTATAGTTAATTCAAGAACTAGAGAGAGTAATAAATCATTTTTTATCTTTTTTTTGTTCGCAAACTACCTGTATTCTTTAGTACGGTGTCTTTGGCAAAACCTGTTGGACACATATATTTTTCATAGGAATGGGTTAGAAATTTTATAATCAAAAATAACGGTCTATAATAATGGACTATTTGGGTTGGATAACAATAGATATTTGGATGTGTGAAGTGTTAAAAAGGATTTTAATCCTTGTCATAGGCGTCGGAAGGAGGTTTATTATCACTGAGTATTTATGGCATAGAACATTATTTCGGTAATAAACTTAAAATAAAAAGTTTTTATTATATTATTTTGTTTCTTATAATTTCTTAATAATTCACATACATTAGAAAATCTAGATAATTTTGACATATTTAACACAAATCACAACTGTATTTTTATTATTTTTAATTTTGGCATAGAAACTGTTTTTGGCACATTCAGACTAAAATGTAGTCTTTTTCTCTCAAAAAATTCTAAGTTATAATTTAAAATACTTACAAAATACCCACATTTTTAGGACATTTGACGTTTCAGTTTGTTTATTTCTTAAACCATCAACAATCTGTCAAAAGTTCAGTTAAATTACTAATTTTGTAAGTTGTGTTATTTCTAGCAACTCTACCTTTTACTTGAAAGAGATATTTCCTTCTCCAACGGACATTTTCCCGACGATCTATAAGAACAAATTTCCTTACTGGTTTTTTTCAGCAAAAAGTAAGTTCTCTGAACAATTTCCAGAGCTCAGTTCTTTTAATTTCAGGTAAATTCCGATCTTCATTGATTTTAGTTAGAATTTTGTCGACGGTTGGGATCTGCTTCTCATAATAAAATGTATGTACAACTCGTTTTATTGCAGTTTACATCTCTTCTTCCAATGAGGTTTTTCGTCTGCCTGTGATCGAATGTGGCTTGGGAGTACTAATTCCAGCCTTTTTTGTCTCCTTCTATATTCGGTACATTTTCCAACTCCTGTCATGTTGGACCACATCTCAACAGAGCTTTTAACATTATTATCTAGATATTGATATCTTAACGCATCATAAATATTCATCTTAATAAGTTTTTCGTTGAGGAAAAAATGCCCTTATTACTCAGCCTAGTTCTTGAACAGAGTATAGAAATGTGTATGCTTGCGATCCCCCTCCCCTTCCCAAGAGCTTTGAGTTCCGGAAAATAGAACCGATTCTGCCTTTTATATTAGGAATGTGTATGCTGCTGGCATTCCCCCCGTTGACAACTTATTCTTCTTGCAATAGCCCTCCCCCCCCCCCAAGAGCTTTGAGTTCAGGAAAATAGACCCGATTCTGCCGCTTATACTGGGAATGTGTATGCTGCTCGCATCCTTCCCCCCATCGGCAACTCGTTTTTTCTTGTGATCGCCCCCCACCTCTCCAAGAGCTTCAAATTCAGAAAAATAGACCCGACCCTGCCTTTTACACTAGAAATGGGAATGTTGCTGGTATCTCCCCCCTCCCCTGTCGACAACTTGCTTTCGCTTGTCATATTGTACTTTTATGATATCATCGCTCCCCCCCCCCCAAAGAGAGAGGCTGGATCCGCTCCTGGTAAATACTGCGCCGGCGTTGGAGACTATTCTCCAAATGACAGAGTTGAAGTGTGTGCCCTTTGACGAGTGAGTGTGGTTGGTGAGTACTGAGAAAGCTTATTTATTGACCATATTCTCTTGTTTTTAGAGTCTAAGCCCTGAGGATGTTCCAAATAAGACCGAAAGCCCACTACATTGAAATACAAAATATTTCTCTTTTTCTTGATTTCTTCGGTGTACAAACCTGTTAATAACTTATTAAAGGGTTTTTAACGTCCTGGGTGAAACACTCCAGCTTGTTCAGATTTACGACTTTTTCACTAGGGTTTTAATTTCTAGCAATTTTTTGTTTTGTACTCTTGGTTTTCTTGACAATATGACGCGCCGACGGACTATTTGTTTTCTGTCTGTATCTTAATTTGTTTTATTCGTTTTAATAAACGACTCAATCAATTTTTTGTGAACTAGCAGTCCTATTTTTACCTAAACAACGTTTGTATTATTTCATCATTTGCTACTATAGAAGAACAAAGTAAATTTATCTCTAATAAATGATGAACTAGATGATGATCCTGAAAAATGCGTTAGCAAATGGATAAAGCCACATTTGAAGATTTGCTTACGATAATTGAACTCGAAACATTCTGGCTGAATTGTCACATTTGCAGTGGCCATGAAAAGTAATTAAAAAAAACTTTTAGACAAGCAATTTCAGCCTGAGAGAGGCCTTAAGCATCTTGCAATGCCTGCAATATTCATTTTCTGTTGGTCGTTTAACTATATCAGATATAATACTTGACCGTCGAGGTTTAAGATTTGTGTCTTACCACATCTCGGTATGGATTGCATTTATTCGGCAACCCACCTGTTTCTTTTTAATCAATTAATTGTTAATTCAAACTTCAATAATGGCTAGCGTAAACACCAACTATAATATATTTTTGAGATCAGGTGAAAAAGCACTTTCATTTTAGCAGATGATATATAAGATCTCCCACTTAAAGAAATGAAATAAAACACCTTTTGTATTTAAAGCTTTTTTTACACCGTTTATAATAAAGCCTCTAGGTATGGTATTAAACATAAAAAACCTGGTATTTGCCGGCGGTTTTACTACTTAATGTATATAATGAAGACTAAGTGATTTCTGAAGCACTTGTATATTGTGATTTTGTCAGTGTCAGACTGGTCATATAGTCAAGGTGGCGTTTGTCAACCAGGCCCTTGCCTGCGATGGCCCCAGACCCTACCTACTTCCTGGCTGACGACTTACATCTAAAATGGTTCATACATACTTAGAGAGAAATGAAACAGAAAAATTTAGAAAAATGGTTGACACTGAGATCATCTCTGAAACTTCCCGCTATTTTCGAGTTCAAAGAGCTCTTCGAACTCAAGAATATGACTTTTTTCTTCATTTTTGAGCTCCTGGAACTCGAAAAATAATAATGACATAATGACCTTTTTTATGTTTTTTAAAAACAATATTTACCGAACGATAACTGAATTAGAGCATTCGATGCTGTTAATAATATATATATTTTATTTTTATCCGATAGTATCCCATCTACCCTTATCCCAGGATTCTGGAGAGCCACCCGGGCTCTTTCGGCCCAGTCTGACCCTGGATATTGTTAATTTAAGTAAATTGATAAAAAAATTAACCGATATTTGAAATTGTTTTATTTCTAGAAACAAAAAAAATAATCTTCTTCTTCCTCTTTTTGGAATTCATGATTACACATTTCAATTTTCTTAGACCACTTTTATTTTTAATTTTTGAAAGTTCAGCTTCAAATAACCTGGAAAAAAAAATTGTTTTAAATTAATTACCAAACTAATTGTGCATATGAAATAAAAATATATTCATATTTTATAAAGGTATCTTTATTTAATGTAACCATAGAAGAAAATCTGACGTAATGGATGGTAATGGATGAAAAGATTGGTAATAATATTTACCTCCAATATCCTTATTATACTTTTCATTAAAACAGAATGTAATTTAAATATTTTTAAGTTTCTTATTTTAACAATAATATGTTAAATTGTTTGGACAGTGTTAGTAATCAGAAATTATTTATTTATTGGCTTAACAAATTGCATAAACTTATATATTCATAATCCTTTAAAAATATCAAGTTTCAAAAACATCAAAGTGTAGGTTCATATATTTCTGCTGTGCCCGTAACTGTTTTTAAAGACGACACTTTTTTTATATCCTTTATTAAATTGAGAACATAACATGTTCATTTTTATTTTTACATCTTCTACATCAAAAGATTACTTAAAGCATATACGCAGCTTTAAAAATCCGTTTTTATATCATTTGAAACTGCCTCCCTTTTTAATTTATTTTTATAGCTAACATTTTGTAAATTATATAAGACCGGATAGTATTGATACAATTCTAGAAGGGCCAGTACAACCTCCTTGCCTCAAATAAACAGCCCTTTTTTGTTGCCAATGTGTTGATAAATTTAAAAAAAAAACCGCTACCGCCAGTTTTCTTTTCTAGGAAGGATAAAAATACACACACAAAAGGATAAACAATATTGAAAAAGTTGGGTTAATGGTGACATCAGGAATAGACAAGAGAAATTAATATAACTTAATCTAGACTGGGGATCTTATAGATAGAAAGTTGGCTCAGGCTTAAAAAGAAATAGAGCGTTTTGGATAAGCAGTACCTCTCTTTCTAATTTCGGCCAGGTGACTGGAGTATCCAAAAACGTTTGGAATATCGTGCTTAGCTCCGCATTGAAAAGAGAGGCACTCTTTTTAAGCCTGAGCCAAGGATGTCGTTCGACTCACGATATTTTGCAGTCCAACATCGAAAGTCGGCAGATTTTAATATCCTACCGATATGTTTCGGAATTTATATTTTATATAGACGGTTGTTTTCTGCGAATGTTGTTCTCGGTTCGATACAGCTCCACTGAAGAGACCATGAGGTGGTTGAAACGCGTATGGAGAGAGGACCAGAGGAGTATTTGCAGGAAATAAACTGTTTGTATATATCATTTCCTTTATCTGCTTGGAAGGAGAATACATATATATTAACAACTATTTAAACCGAGCAGAAAAATATATTTATGTTATTCTTACTGAAATCTTATTTTTTAAGAGTTCTTGTTATCGAAGAACAGAGAACTATTTCAGTTTAAATTCGTAAAATATAATAAGGCAACGTGTTCAAGAAAAAAATTAACAGACAGATTCACTAAAATGGTTTGTTTTAAAGCAGACCTAGTTATCCCGGAAGTTAGGATTTTTCAGTTAGTCAGTTTTGTCATACTTATGGTATTGTTGTAATTTGTATTATGTATGTCAAAAATAAACCTATAAGTTGGAAACTTAAGGATAAAAATCTAGAGATAAAGTTTTGAAATTCGTGAATTTTCTCCCGATAATTGACAAAGAATGATTTTTTATTCTTGAATTTTTAAGCTTCAAAATGTCATTGACTTATTGTCGCACTTGTCAATTTAAACTCTTTATTAGCCACTTAGACCTGTTTTAAGGTAAAACATGTTAGTAAATTATAAGATGAATATCTGGAATTATATGTTTCACCATTTTTTACTCTCCCTTCAATTTAATTTGCCTGAATTGGTATTAATTTTTTTAATATATAAAAAATTACTAGATCGAAATCATAGGCATTCAGTTATGGCTTAGAGTTTTAGTAGTAGTGTAAAAGCTTTCCTGAGTGCAAAATATTTTACAATTTTATTTTATTTTAATATTATTTTATATTTGTTTTCATCTGAAATCAAAAATGACTGGCTGTTATCGTGACTATTTACATATTAAATGTTACTTAATAAGGTATTGATACGATCATTTACAAGTAAAAATTACTAATAATTAATAAGAAAATTACAGATTACATCGATTTTAACCACCAGCGTTATCGCCCATTATTAATATTTAAAGTTCTCAGAATGCAAAGTGAATAACTTTCTAACATATTGGTGTCTCACTACAATCGGAAGTATACAAACAATACTTAATATTGTATGACTGTGAGTCAGGAAGAAAAGAATCAGTTTAATAATTCATAAACCTTACTACTTATTTGCATAAGTGGCAACGTCGACAGCTAAAACAAGGTAAACATTGACCAAACGAGGATTTTAATTTAATATACTTAAAATATAAGTTTTTTGAAAGTTATATTAATAACTTAAAAATTTTATTTTAATATTATTATCATACGAAGAAACTTCACTTATGTATTTTTTGATTTAAAGTGGATATTGATCAGGTAATCATAATAAAATTAAGGGAATAATTTGAAACTGTTACTAATTAATTTGTTTATCCGCAACTAAAAGATTTAAGAAATATTAGAGTAAAAATTACGATGTTGTGTAATTTTTGGTTTCAAAATCAAAATAACGAAAACATTAAACATCTAAGTAAATTAATACAAAAGTCATTTTAATTCACCAATAATTAAAAAATTTAAGACGAATAATTTCTTAGGGATAATGTTTCTCCATTTTATTTTTTAAAACTCGTAAATGCTTCTCCTCTAACATATATAGGGCACCTTGTTTAGACCTTCATTCTGATAATACATAGGTATATAATTACAATTTACTGATATCTACGGGGCCAGCCAGAAATTACGTCACACGAATTTCATGATTTGTGTGACCCCCCTTCCCTGGTGTGACGTCATATATTTTTCAATTTTAAATTAAGAAATGATTAAATGAACTATTTATGAATTTATATTAAAAAAATTTTTCATAAAATCAATAACAAATCACGAACTATATAAAATTTAATCATCTTGTGTCCATGGACTTTGAACTCATTTCTTTATATTATTTATGACTGGGATATCAGTCACTTTGTTCTCGATATGGATAATGTTAGGAACATTCGATATGTCAACATCTTCTAGAAAAATTGTGATTAATTCTCACCATTGAGTATTCCTTCGAAAACAAATGCACCTATCAAGTTATTTCCGATGATGCCAGCCCACACATTTACAGTAGACCTTTCTTGGTGTTTGTTTTGAATTATAGCTTGCGGATTTTCATCAGCCCAAATTGTGCCATATTGTGCCATGGCGTCATCGGTAAGCAAAACAAGGTTAAAAAAATTTAGATTTAGGTTGTGTTTCTGTACAAACCTGTTGCAGTATTGAAGTCTTGCGGGATAATCATCCGGAGACATAGCATGTACTTTTTTAACGTGGTACGGGTGACGTAAATGTTCTGTTAAAGTCTCTTGTACAATCCATTTTGTTACATTGTTTTGTGTCGCGAGCTTTCCTACGCTGTTTGAAGGATTGTCAGCAATATCTTGCAAAATTTGTTCCTCTCCGTGAGTGTCTCGTGCTCTTCTGGGAGAGCCCTTACCGCCACGTCGCAGCAAAAATGACCCTGAATAAAACATGTAAAAATTAATTTCGCTAAATTTAATAATTATTTTTTTAATCATCTTTGATCAGTTTCACATAGGCTTCGATCATGGACTTTGAAAATGTTCGAGCTGGAAATCTTTCAGCGTAAAGTCTTCATGCCTTCGAAGAATTTGACAGCGTTTCACCATAAATTAAGTGCATATCAGCATACTCTGTGTAAGAGTATTCTACCATTTTTTAAAATTACTTTTACTTGAAGGCGGTTTTAACAAGTTCCATCCATAGTAATTCATTATGTAGGTATTAATAATAACAACTTGATTTTGACCTATTTTAGCATTAGTAATTTTTGAGTGTTTCGCCTAAAAACCGATTTATCTCAAAAACGGTCAGCTTCAACGAAATAAATCATTTTTCAGCTCTGTAAAATGACACCTGTAAAAAATTAGGCCAAACGAGTGTGGCTTGTCAATCCACATGATTCTTCACGTGCGTTTCGCCAATATTTTATTATATTTTATTTTAAATTACACGGACAATAACTTATCCATTTATTTATTTACTTGTTTGGCTTTGAAACACGCTAAACGGTGCTCTCATGGGGGGATCTTTTGGTGCGACACGTGGCTTTGGCTGCTGAAATTAGCGGTAGCCCTGGTTACCAGTACCGAAAAATGCGACCCCTATCCTTTGGGCAACGCGTTTCGTGTACTCGATTTTATATATTTCTTTTTTAATTCGCCGTCGAGCCACCACATGGCGGTTTTTACAAACTTTGTTAGTTTGTGTGGTTCTTGTGTTATCAAGTGAACCATCGAGATGTCGCCTTTGTCGTCCTGTTTGCTGTTTTTTGATTTTAAATTCAGCTTTATAGGATGCAAAGGCGAAGTGAAGGTTTGTACCGAATGCTTTGGTCTGACGAGTCCCATATGAGGACGAAACAGCGCTGTCGCCATCTTTCGGACCCGGAGTTTTTCCATACTTTGGAGTGCTCCGCACTTTTTAACACGAGAATCATGTGGATTGACAAATTTTACGTCCGCCTCGCTAATATTTTATTCTATTTTATTCTATATATATATATATATATATATATATATATATATATATATATATATATATATGAAGTAAAATGCGAACAGTAAATGCAAACCTCTCTCCATCATATCCTTTCTGTGTTAGAGGTTGCACAGTTAGAATAAATTGTTATAAAACGCAATTCATCCTATTCCACCACCATCGAGATGATGGCCCACCTGCACCACCATACCGAGAAGAAAGTCAAAACTCACCCTCCCCGCCACAGTGATACGGCAGAGGTACATGTTTCGTCTCTACTAGACTCATCAGGGTACCGACATGCACCTGACTGTGCAAAGGACAGATCGGAAGGAAGCATGCACATACTGAACGCGGCTTCTCCGGCCTCCCGCCGGATGGCGTATATATGTTAATGCGGATTTCACGGACTCCTCCGTGTGAGATGCAACAGCAGTGGATATATCCACATTATGCCGTTGCAGTGCTGAAATCACATTCAGCAAACATACAACTATATGCAGCTCCGCGTATGGATGAAGTAAAATGCGAACAGTAAATGCAAACCTCTCTCCATCATATCCTTTCTGTGTTAGAGGTTGCACAGTTAGAATAAATTGTTATAAAACGCAATTCATCCTATTCCACCACCATCGAGATGATGGCCCACCTGCACCACCATACCGAGAAGAAAGTCAAAACTCACCCTCCCCGCCACAGTGATACGGCAGAGGTACATGTTTCGTCTCTACTAGACTCATCAGGGTACCGACATGCACCTGACTGTGCAAAGGACAGATCGGAAGGAAGCATGCACGTACTGAACGCGGCTTCTCCGGCCTCCCGCCGGATGGCGTATATATGTTAATGCGGATTTCACGGACTCCTCCGTGTGAGATGCAACAGCAGTGGATATATCCACATTATGCCGTTGCAGTGCTGAAATCACATTCAGCAAACATACAACTATATGCAGCTCCGCGTATGGATGATCTGTCCTTTGCACAGTCAGGTGCATGTCGGTACCCTGATGAGTCTAGTAGAGACGAAACATGTACCTCTGCCGTATCACTGTGGCGGGGAGGGTGAGTTTTGACTTTCTTCTCGGTATGGTGGTGCAGGTGGGCCATCATCTCGATGGTGGTGGAATAGGATGAATTGCGTTTTATAACAATTTATTCTAACTGTGCAACCTCTAACACAGAAAGGATATGATGGAGAGAGGTTTGCATTTACTGTTCGCATTTTACTTCATCCATACGCGGAGCTGCATATAGTTGTATGTTTGCTGAATGTGATTTCAGCACTGCAACGGCATAATGTGGATATATCCACTGCTGTTGCATCTCACACGGAGGAGTCCGTGAAATCCGCATTAACATATATAGGCCATCCGGCGGGAGGCCGGAGAAGCCGCGTTCAGTATGTGCATGCTTCCTTCCGATCTGTCCTTTGCACAGTCAGGTGCATGTCGGTACCCTGATGAGTCTAGTAGAGACGAAACATGTACCTCTGCCGTATCACTGTGGCGGGGAGGGTGAGTTTTGACTTTCTTCTCGGTATGGTGGTGCAGGTGGGCCATCATCTCGATGGTGGTGGAATAGGATGAATTGCGTTTTATAACAATTTATTCTAACTGTGCAACCTCTAACACAGAAAGGATATGATGGAGAGAGGTTTGCATTTACTGTTCGCATTTTACTTCATCCATACGCGGAGCTGCATATAGTTGTATGTTTGCTGAATGTGATTTCAGCACTGCAACGGCATAATGTGGATATATCCACTGCTGTTGCATCTCACACGGAGGAGTCCGTGAAATCCGCATTAACATATATATATATATATATATATATATATATATATATATATATAACTCCTTCTTTTCATATTTTACATTTCTAAAAACTCAAGTTTATCACCCACTGAATCTAAAAAAATTGATAATATATAGTACTGTTTCATATCCATAAAAACTCATCGATATAAATATAAAATGATCATCTGATTCGTGGCAATATTTGCTTTGTAAATTTAAAGGAATATAAACGGTACCTGTATTTTAGATTTACTATCCAACACGGCAACACTGCATCTTCTCATTTCTTGTTTTTTTACTTCTATTTACTATAACTAAATTTATTGAATGAGTTGAAGTTAATACTTGGAATTTTATCATCCTGCGCTCCCACCAAAAATAGGAAAAATAGTTGCCAAGGCGTCGATAATTGGTAAAAGTCTAGGGTTATTTAGTCAATGTTAATACTAAATCCACAACTTTCTAGGCTCAGCAGCACATCTGTAAATCAGTTACAAAATCCACTCTAACTTTTTTAAAAAATAATTTTCAAATGTAATAAACAATGTAGTTCTCATCTTGAGGAAAAAGGATTTGTGAATTGTGTCAAATTTCTTAGTCCTTATGCCAACCAGTGACCCAATTTTTCAGGATCTTAAAACAGAGGGGGAACTATTCCATGTTGAAAGTTTGTCGGTCCAGCTTCTCTGATTATTGAAAAGTTTCCGCTTTGTCGCCCCGCAGGCACTCACATGAGCGCATCCTTAGGAATCCTGCTACTGCCGTCAGCATTGCCGTTGCACGACTAAGCTGATTACATACTGTGTGCAACCATTTTCGCATGGTCAAACTTCTTTCTCTCAAAGAAGAAATATTTACACAAAGTTCCATTGCATGACAACCGAATTTGTATTGCGCAAAGATAACAGAAGAAGATTGGAGCATTTATCTAGTTTACGGTGAAAAAATTGAAAATATTTTATATCAATTATTATTTATTTACCTGATTAAATTAAAGAACGTAATTGTTTATAATAGTGGAAAAACTGAAGTTTTGGGTCACTTTTTTTCATATCACCTATTTAAAAATCACATAACACGAATCTGAATTTTTTTTGGCGAGCTAGTAGTTTTTTCAATTTCTGTTTTTTTTTTTTCACAAATATTTTACGATCGTCACCTTCAAATTCACAAACGTTTAATCTCTTTTTTAACAAGATTTAAATAAATAACTTCAAGAAAATGTAATTTTTCAATAAAAACTGGGAAAATCCGACGATTGCTTTTATTTTTATACTTGCTTTCCTTGTTAGTCGAGGAGCTCAGTGAGTTTTCGTAGCTGAAAATAGACCTGGCACCACCAAAGTTTTTTATATGCATTTTAATCTCCTAGTTACGAATATCGAAGGTAAATTCCTAAAACATGGCCAAGGAGTTTGTTTTAATAAAAAAAATTGTTAATAATTTGAAAAAAATGCTTTTTTGTAAAATATTTTCCTATTTTTCGGCCGATTTTAAACAATCAGTTTCTAGTGAATGTTTCTGTTCGATGCATAAATTCTCCAATTAAACATATAAAATGGCTTTTTTGCCACTTGTCGACATGAATAACTGTTGATTAAACAAATATTTTCAAATCCTGCGCTCAGCAATTGATAGTTGAAGTTAAGAACTACAAGCTGAGATTAATAGCACTACGAAAATGTAATGTTTTTATTGCTTTTTAATGCTATAAACAAATAGCGTTTCATCAATTATAACATATGCGCCACCTTGTATGAAGGGAAATGGAAGTTTACTTAAATGCGCTCACCTAGTGCACATAATCAATGTGCGTATATATATATATATATATATATATATATATATATATATATATATATATATATATATATATATATATATATATATATATGCGTAAAATTGGGGATTTATGTACTGCGACGTAATAGATCTATTGTGTTCTCCTACTGCTGTTAAGTCGTAAGGGATACTTTGCCGGCTAAAGCAGGTCCTCAAGTCCTATTTCCCTTAGGAATTTTGGGATGTTGGATGACTTTAAAGTGGGTAACTCCCTTCCTTCTATTTGATATGCTACCAAAAACCGCAGAGAGATTTCGACCTCCTCCTAGCAAAATTTGCACTCGTCTCCTTCTGCTAGTCAGAGTTTCTTGGGATGTCCCTTCAGGTGGCAATGCTCCGTCAGGATTCCTGTCAGAACTCTAAGTTGGTTTTTACTTAGGTTTATACATTCTTTGAATCTCTTCTGGTCAGAGTTCTCAAGAAGTATCTTCGCTTGTCTCATTCCTTGTAGATCTGTCCAATTTGGATATCCTGCTCTCTTTTTCTCTTTTTAGTTTTTTCAGCATTACACTGATACTGAATCCACAGAAAGAATGGGATCCCATCAACGGTGTCTCAGCCGCTTTTCTCGCAAGCCTATCTACTATTTCATTCCCCTTTATCCCGATGTGTCCCGGTAGCCACATAAGGGTGACCTTATTATTCTTACTCAATTCATTTAATTCATCTAGGAATTCCTAGACCATCTTGGAGCTGATTATTTGTGTACTCAGCGTAATGATGGCTCCTTAACTATGCTGAAATGAATACATTTCCTGATGTCATGTATTTCCGCCTGGAAGATCCTTGGTTACTTACTCATGCTTTCGTAGTGTCTGGTACCGGGTCTATACACTCCTATTTCAGTTCGCTCCGTTGTTTTGGAGCCAATGATGTTTCTATCCGATTCACTTTTGCTGCTCAACTTTGTGATGAACTTCTTTTTCATTTCATCGTGGAGCATGTCCCAGATTTGTTAATTTCTAGATAAGAGATAGGACCTTTGTTTTATGATCTCATGTCTTATCATCCTATAAATTGTCCTCTTCGCCATACTCTCCACAAGTATATGTAGAGGTGTAAGGTTTAGGATTACTTCCATTGCAGGCGTTGAGCAGGTTTTCATTGCTCCAGTTATACACGTACAAGCCAATCTTTGAACGTTTGAGAGATTGGCTCTCGTATTGGTCACATTGGTTCTTTTACTCCAAATCATTGCCCCATATGTGATAATTGGTCTCACTATTGCAGTATACATCACAATACAATAGTATAAGGAGCTTCAATTATTATAATTATTTTTACATATGTTGATGCGTTGCTCCAGTTTTTTAAATTTTATTATATAATAAAGCATTGAGCATATACTTGATTTCCATAAACTTTCTGGTAAAAAAATTAACACAGTTTTGTTATAAACGTAATCTTAAAATAATTGGGAAGCGGCTTGTTGATAATTGCGTTGATATTGATTCTGACTAAGCTTAAAGTTTTTTAGATTCTTCAATATCTTTCCTCAAATCACTATTTTCTCTTTTTAGATTTTCATTTTTAACTTTTAAACTAAGATTTTTTATGTGTATATTTTTTATAGCACTCATTGATCATATGGTACTTGAACAAATCTAAAACTACATTAACTGCATTTAATAATAACCCTCTTTGGCTGTTACATCCAAGCGACAAAACGCAATGTCCCGATGCGAATTGACAGCATCGCATATTCGGCACCTACATTGATCAGTACTCATTAAATTTATGCTATTTTTTGTTTTCTTGACAAATAATGAATAAATCAATGTTAAAGAAATAATCTCTTTCGGATTTATTCATATTGCTACCCCCAGTGCACGTGAACGAAAGTACCGACAATAGCATCATTAACAAATTACTACCTGATTAGTTACTAGCTCACGAAATCATTAGAGGGATTGCAATTGTTTTGATCGCTGAATCTTAGCTTAAAAATACTGTCTAACTGGTTTGCTATTCAAATTATTCTTACTAAAGTACTATATTGCAATTTATGCGTTATGCCATATTTTAAATAGGGATTGTAATGATTATGCAAAAGAGACATCAGTCCGCCCGCTCTCATAGTTATAATAACTGAAGTTCCTTGTGCTATTGTATTGTTTATTTTATGATTAGATGCTGATAACACAGCCACACAGAAAATATTTCTGCGTCCATTACACCCATCAGATCAGAGTTTTGCCATAACCTCAAAAAAAAACAAAACTCACATTATTGAGCTTTACTGAATAGTGTTAATCCAAAACTAATGCTGTTAAACTCCTAATAACCTTATAACCTGAATATGCTATTACTCAATAACTGCATGACTCCATAACCCCATGACTCTATAACCCAATAACTATGTTACTGAAATCATTAAACTCATATAACTCTAAGAAAAGAGTTGTAATATGAAAACTCAAGCCCTTAGACCCCATAACTTACTCATATCTATCACCAACTTTACCCCATAACCCCACAACCCACTTAACTCCGTAAACGTATAAGCCATTTAATCCCATAACTCAATGTACATAAACCTCAATAACCACTTATGTCAAACATTCAGCTTAATCTCTACATGTATCCGTCAGGTCTCTAAAAATAAACCTGTAAACAATAACCTTATAACACACCTAACCAAAAATCTATCAGCTCCCTTAACCCCGTATGTCAGACGTCTAACTTGATATGTAGGCGTATCGGGCATGTCTCCAAAAATGTTCTAATTCTGGACACATTCATTCATGAGTCTTTGTATATATACTAAAACTTATTCTTTTTTTTCGAATTCTTTAGACCCTTCGTCATAGATTCTTACTGTTTGTGTTACTCTTTTTAACATCTCTTTTATTTCTATTGTTCTTTTATCTAACCTTCTTTATTCTAAATACTTCCATATGTCTACTCGTCTTATATGATCAAAAGCCGTTTCTAAATCTATAAAACCAACATGTATCTTTTTTTCTTATTTATAAGTTTCTCTTATCGCAAATATCTGTGTGCTTCTTTTCTTCCTGAACCTACACTGAACGTCTTCTATACTATCCTCAGTTATTTTTCTTATTCTTCTTTCCATTATGCTTGCTAAAATTTTTCCGAAAAAGCCTATTCTAATTGGTTTACAGTTATTTCAGTCCCTCTTATCACCCTTTTTTTATATCGGTAAAATTATTCCAGAATTTCATTCATTCTGAATTTTTATTTCTTGTATAATCTCATTCATCAGTTTTAGTTGTTTTATTCCTTTTTCTCCCATATATTTTTATCATTTCGAGTGTTTTGTTGTCTCTTTCACGTACCTTTCCGAATTTCATCTTTCTTAAAGACTCTACAATTTCTTCTTCCTGTATTGGTCTTATATTCTCTATCATTCTTTTTTCATCATTTTCCTGCTCTTTCTCCATGTCTGTATCGGTCATTTTCAGAAAATGTTGTCGCCATCTGTCCATTATTTTCCCTTCGTCGATTATTATGTATCCCTCTTTATATTTAATTTTAACCATATTATGTTCCTTCTATTTCTTTCAGAAAGTAATCAATCACCTCTATTAGATTATACTCTTCTATATTTGTGAATATCCTTATGTATAAATTTTGTATTGATTATTATTAATACATTCTCTATACGCATCTCTATTATTCTCTCACCGTTGTAATTTTTTATTTCCCTTACCTCTTTTCCCAATCATTCTCCTAGGTCTTTATTCTGATTTCCCACTCTGTTGTTCGAATCTCCCATTACAATCAAAATTTTCTTCTCCCTCATCAATCACTCAGTGCAATTCTGGATTGAAAATATCTTTGTTTTCCTTTCCTGCATCTTAATATATTCCAATTCAATTTACTACAATTTTTTAGCCGAATAAAATCCTAAATTTTATCTTGGGAGTACCTACTCAAGTCAGATAATCAGGCTTTAACATCTTCAATAAAAAATCGTGAGATCTCTGAACTATACACAGTTAAACAATAGTTAGACTCTCTATTTAGGGTTCTTTAGGAAACTTATAGTGTCCCCACGTCCATCCGCCCGTCCGCCTGTATGTTACAGTCTTATAACTTCAATTTTTCATCTTCTGCAATGAAATTTTGCAGGCATATGCGTTCAACAACTCAAAAACAAAAGCGAAATTGAAAAAAAGTTAGGATCTCTTCATTATGTGAAAAGTAGAGATGATATTGTTTGATAAGGTTTTCAAAAATACAAATAAATTATATATATTACGTTTATTATTTAGTCACTTCATTGGTGAAATATGAGCCTAAGTGACTTTTTAGATGTTTCCCTTTCCAACTTTCCACGAAACATAAGCCTCTAAATGTGTTTAAATTTATCACCCTATTTTAGGATTGTGAATTTTGGTGAATGCGCTGGGTAAGCCAATCTTCAATTAAAAGGGTTGCAGACGCTATGGAGCTCCTAGATATAGAATCACCAGGTTTCGACTAGTTTTTCTCGTATTTCTCTGAAGTTTGATTACGCACTAATTATATACCTAATTATTTGTTAACTCAATATTCTTCATCATTTAGTATTGGATTTGTTAGTTTAAAATTTACAAAAATTATTATAAGTATATATTTAATCATAGAATTTAATTATTTCATTTGTTTTAACATAAATCTGAAATTTCAGTGTCTCCCATGTTAACTTTTCAACGATAGATTTTTAGTATCTGAAAAAATTCGACATAACAGTGCTTAGTAAATCCACTGAACGAGAATTGGAATGATAGAACTTATGTTTACTAATTTATAAAAAAACAAAGAAAAATCTTAAAAATTTAATCTTAATGTACTTTCGGAGACACTTAACTCAAAGGTGCAGCGATATTTCAGAAAAAAAAACGAATAATAACTACTATGAAAGCCGCACTTGGCTTGTTTTGTAAAGAACTCGCACTGTCGATTTATATTTTGTAAATAATATTATTCCTTAAACAAAACAATATCAATATAAAAAGTCCATAATACTTTTCAATTAAAGCTTCAGCAGTATAAAACATAGATTGTATAGTCATATAAAACGAAGAAAGTTTGCAAATCAATATTGCAGTATATTACCTTTAGACAAAAGACTTGCATGAGCTATTTTAAAATAGACAAAGACAACGTAATCGAAAATTTGTAGTTCCGAACTAGGTTCGACTCAATTTAACTTTGAAACTTATATGTGGAATTGGCAGGTGAATGAGAAAATCATATTATTTTGAGAAAGCTTAAGAAATCAATTCGGAAAGGCTTTATGTCTAAAATAATAAAGGATGTACTGATCTAGATAACTATTTTTGGTTTATTTTATTTTTCGATATTTAATATTGTCACCTAGGGCAAAACATAAAAATATAATATTTCATAAATTGGCATTTCCAAATTCAATTAATCTTTTATTTTAAATTAAAACAATAACAAATTTCGTTACCTTTAATAATTTTATAACCTTCCAATTATGAAATGTTACGTTTATTTACTGGTCGTCAATTGTGCAAATTCACCAACTCAGCAAGTTCGCTTTCCGGGTCATGATGAACCGAGGTTGTAAAGAAAGTGATTTGTTGGTTTGATAAAAAATAAAAAAACAGGATAAAAGGACGGACACTCTTGGGATAAAGGTTAGTCAGTCGTCAGTGTCTGTCGATTCGATGTAAAAGAGTCAGTGGCGAAACAGTAGATTGCCCAGAAAATTAGCGAGCTCGTGTGAAGGGAGCAGTGACAAATCCCAAGCGAGTCTCCAGTCCAGAGCAGGTCAACGAGTAACAAAAATCAAGTGACAACCCCGTCAAGAGTGCCGATCTAAATCCGATTTTAATGTAAGTCAAAAAATTAATTTTAATAATTTAGAACTCAAGATAGTCAATATTATTTTGAATAAACTTTTATATAAACTGAAGTCGAAGAGTTAATTGAGAGTCTAGTCTGTAAAGACTAGTCACACCCCAAAACTAGGCGTGACAATATGTTCTGATCCTTAAGTAAAAGTATCATAGTACAACTAAAACATTCATAAATTCACTAGAATTTCTGTGACTTGCTTTGTTACGTATTGTTGAATAACATTAACATAAATATGTGACTTTTTTATTTATTTTCAAAACCATATACAAGTATATTTACTATTTTGGGTAATTGCGTAGATATCCATAAAGTAGTTTTCGAAATTGATGTCACTACGGCAAGAAAGTAATTTTGGCTTTTTAATGTGATATAGAACTCTTTTATAACCGATTTCTTTATAGAATAAACTTTTCTCAATTATATAATTTCCATTTTGTTCAATAACACTACTTTACAGGCAATTTGCGACTGTAATGTAAAAGGCAATTTTTAGTTAATTTCTGGTCTCTGATCGCGACTTCCTCACACGTAATATTTTTGAGTTATGATTTTTTCAGCAAAAATGAACGAGTATTTTAATCACATTATTTTAAAATGTAATTTGTAATATACCGGAGTACGATGTTGCCAAATTTACGTTTTCGATAAGTTAAAGAAATTGTGCACAATCTGGCAACGCGGGGGTGTCAAAGGATGACAAATCAACCACGAAGTCTCAACCCCCTAGGGCTTAAAATAACGGAGGCACCATTTTTACCCATATACTTCCAAATATCACTTTGCCGTCGCTTTTCAAACTTCCGTTCCCTATGTTTCTAGAAAATACCAGAAGTAGGAGGGAATGACTATAAAAACATCTGGCCGGCAGTACAGAAATGTGGCCGTCTTAACTTCGCGGATAGTTTTTGCTACATATATGGACAGTTTACCCCTAAATCGAAAAAAAAACAATTAACAAAATGACCAAAGTAGCTTATCATAAGTATTTTGAATGTCTTATTGGCGATCAAGATCGAGACTGAATTCCTCACATATATTGCCAAACCTGTGTAACAAATCCAAGTAACTGGTTAAATGGTAAACTCACTTTAATGCTTTTTGCAGTTCCAATGATTTGGCAAGAACCATTTTAACTAGTGGTACTTTTGCATGACAAAACTGTCCAGTTTTTCAAGAAAGAGCAACCATAATATTGAATATCCAAATATTCTCTCAACAATAAAACCGATACTTTATAGAGAAGGTTTACCAATTCCAACGCCCCCGACAAAATGGGAGGAAGATTTAGAAATGTATGATGATAAGGCAGAACCCGATAATGTATCACAAAACGACGATTCTTATTTTCCTGAAAGTGCAGGAAAAACCCCTATTTAATCGAACAACCTGAATTAAATGATCTAGTTTGAGACCTCCACTTGTTCAACTAGGATGCTGAAGTATTAGGGTATAGATTACAACAATGAAATTTATTTGCCACTGGAATCAAAGTTACAATATTTAGGAACCATAACCAGAACCTATCCTTTTTTTTACTCTGCAGGATAAAATGTGTATTAGTGTTAATCCAAATAGTGTTATGGAAAAATTAGGATTTGCACATAACTTGGAGGAATGGCGCTTATTTATAGATTCTTCTAAAATAAGTTTTAAAGCAGTTCTGCTACATAATGACAGCAAAGACCCTCTATTCCTCTTGCCCATGCAGTTGATATGAAGGAAACATACGCAAGTATGTCACTTATTCTAAATGCAATAAACTATAATATGAATAAATGGCAAATATGTGATGACCTAAAAGTCATAGGACTATTACTAGGGCTTCAAGGTGGATTTACTAAGTATTGCTTTTTTCTTTGTCTTTGGGACAGTAGAGCAACACAAAGCTATTACCAAGTAAAAGAATGGCTTCCGAGAGATCAATATATTCCAGGTCAAGCTAATAGAAAGAATATACCTCTTGTTGATCCAAAAAAGGTACTATTACCTTCATTTCGCATTAAACTGGGATTGATTAAAAATTTAGTTAAAGCATTAGATAAAGAAAGATGCGCTTAAGTACCTTAAACAAGTGTTTCCTAAACTAACTGATGCTAAGCTTAAGAAAGGAATATTTGTTTGACCACAAATACTAAAGGATCAACAGTTTGATCAAAAATTAAGTGATGTTGAATTAGCTGCTTGGAGTTTTTTTTAAACAATTGTTTTTAGGAAACAAAAAATTAAAAAACGACGAAAAACTTGTAGCAGAACTACTTGAAAGCTACTGCAAAATGGGCTGTTGCATGTCTCTTAAAATACACTTCTTGCACTCCGATTTAAATTTTTTCCTAGAAAATTTGGGTGCGGTTAGTGACGAGCAAGGTGAAACGTTTCACCAAGACATTAACAATGGAGCAACGCTACAAAAATGCAGATGGGATCCAGCAATGATGGGGGATCATTGTTGGTTTCTTATGAGAGAAAGCGCTGAGGAATATAAACGAAAGTCAACATTTGCAAAAAAGTTATGTCCAAAAAACTTACTATAAATATATTTTCATGTGTATTTTTGTAAATAAATCCTGTTATCCTTAAAATATCTTGTTTTTTTTATTGTTTTGAAATGAAAATATCTGATACATTCTATAACTCCAAATCTATACAAAGTGAGTTAGAATTTTTAGGATAGCTGTATATGTTCAGATCAACAATTAAGTTAAGAATAAACGCCACGCAAAATTAAGGAGAAATATTATATGAACTTAAACGTAATACCAGTATTCTAATATCGATTTTCTTTTGCAGGAATATGACCTTCAGTGCACATTACAACATTTAGTGAATCTCTAATGTCCACCGACTATGTGACTCTGCCCCAAAAATCCGATCAAAATTTTGTGTGATCTAGGGTAGGATTAAATAATATTCTTTCGAGATGGATCGATACTGGGCCGTTAGTCTGCCAATCTCAAGAATTACAACCTCTTTAATAGGACCACTGCTTTTTATTTATATATATTTATAAAGTGAATGTTACCTAAGCCCAACAAGTAATTTTGTTGCACTAAAACATATACATCTAGATTCTCTAACAGGGTATAAATTTAAAGAAAGGTCTAGTTTGACAATGAAGGGTTTAAATTGGCAACTAAGGCTTGAACCTTAAGGTAGTTCACTCGCGACAGTTGTAGACAAGAGTATAGCCTTTAAGTAAGTACCAAAAGTTAAAGATTCTCACGCCTTTTGTTTTTGTACGAGACTGTACCCAACACACGTTAACTTTCAACATACAGACACATTCTTATACAGTAATAACTTTAAATATAATAAATCTGGCAACTCCGCAAGTAGAGCCAACTGGAAAATTTCATGAAGCTATATATGACGTCGAAGTACTTGAAAAATTATCAAATACATACTTAAAAAAAGGAGATTTGGTAGTACTTTATAAAGCGTCTGTCATGAAAAAAATTATATTGCCATCTTTACAACCTTTAAAAGGTGTTTTATCTGATATGATCATAAAAAGAATCACAAGTGAATGTATTGAAGATTTAAAAAAATACTCATGTAGAATTAGGTTCTGAAGGGATCAAGCAATTATTGTCTAAGACAAATAATATTGGTAAACCACGAATTACCAAAGATTCTCCAATACTAAAGAAAATTAATGATTATTTTAATAAAAAGAAAAATGTATTATAATTTATTTTTTCTTTATGTCTTATGATAAAAAAAATATTCAAAGGTTGATTTTAAAAAGAATTTTATATGACATGTTGTTATAAGTAACTATGTAAATTAATCATTATTTATATGAATAAATTATTCATTTCAAACAAAAGTCTTAAAGAAATTTATTTCTCTTGTATTTATTTTCTAAATTATAAGTTCGCCATATCAATTTTCCAAGGTTCCAATTTTAATTTAAAAGCCAACAACAATGGAAATTTTTATCAAAAATATATATTTTTTTAATTTTCTTTAATATTTTTAATTAAGTTACAATTGAAAATTCAAAAAATAATTTGTTTTTAATTTTTTAACCTTAATTAAATTGATACTCACAAACTCACCTAACTAACTTTGGTTTGAAGTATCACGCGTTAAGTATGACGATAACAAGGTTGCCAAGTTGTGATCATCGTACCCCACTACGCGTTAGATATTTTCAAATTATTTTTATTTAAAAAATCTATATTTTCTAAACAAAACGATCAAGAAATTCCGGATTTTTTCTAAAAAATTCATAATTTTTGGATCTACGTTGCATTAGTTTTGAAAAAATATGGTAAAAACCGTTTTTGAGATATTCCAAAATGCGTTGGCATTTTATTATATTTAGTGATCTCCAGCATGTTAATTATGCATATTTTAATTGTTAATATTTCGTCTCACAGACGATTAAAAAATTTCGTTTCTTTTTAATTAAATAAAAGACACTTGTGTAAACTATGTATTCAAATTCGTACCCCATTTCACGAGTGAACTACCTTAAAAATACGAGAATAAAAAAAGCGCGCTATTTTATAATTAAATAGCAAAAAATGGAAACTTTTGGTAATTTTCAAAAGATGATTCTCTTAATCTAACTCCCATGGCAATTAATCGGGTTTAAAAGTTAATCTTTTTAGTAAAAATTGGTAATAATTTTTTTTCTGGTTACTTCACATCCAGAATTTCTCATTTTTATACATTGTGTGACGACAATATCTCTAAAATCAGCTAAATTGAACTCTTTTTTTAAAGAGCTTCGACAATGTTTAAAAACGTGAAGAAATATCTTTATTTTATACTATCATAACCCAACTCATTTTCTAACAGTATTAAATTGATGTATTATATTTTTCTTGGTGTTTTGATTTTTTCTTGTTTGGCATGATTTTTGTAAAAGAACCTAACAAAAATCGCACAAATTGAAAAATATTTAGTTACATAGTTACAGAGCTACGTACTCTTCATTATTATTTTTCGTCGCCAATCTTGGCTTTATTTTAATATTCCCTCCAACACCATGATATTAAAGATTTTCAATAATTCGAACATAATATCGTCAGCTTAATAATCAAACAGGTAACGGCAACAAATGCTTTCGTGATTTTAACTGTGAAAAAGTTGTTGCGTGAAGGCCACCTCAACGTGTCCGCTGCCTAGAGGAGAGCCAGCATATTACATTTACACAACCGTTCATATGTAGTATGATACGTATTCTATTTCTTTCGTTGTGCTTTTTATTGTAGTTAATACTTTTTCTAGATTAAATATACCTTCCTATTTATGCCCAGAAACATGGATAAAAATTTGGTTGCGATTTGATCCAGTAATTTTTTGTTTGTTCTAGACAAACAAAAGCCCTCTTCCTCTTTATATTACATTAGAAATTTTAATGACGGTGAGTAATATAACTCTTGGTATATCTTTAATGAAGATTTGTGCAACCCGGTGTAGCAAATGTAGTAATCTGCTGGTTCAATATTATCAAAGATTATTATATAGCGTTAGCTATAATAATCTTTGATATTATCAAAAATTTAATATTCAAAAATGCATTTCCACCTAAATACCGCTTTGAAACCGTACGTAACTGCAACGCCACTTGTCTTCGCTCTCCAACTAAAATCTTGAGTAGCTAGCCGAGGAGAAACGGGCCGAGTATTGATCAAAGTCCGTCTTTTCTCTCGTCGCCCACTTCTACCCCGAGCTTTTGCTTAATTTCAACCCCTTCGCCTCATTACACTCTTAGGTCGGGGCTGAAGGGATGCGATTTCCGCCCTTACGGTATCTGATAATGGCCCGCTGGCCACCATCACGTCCAACCATTCAGTTTATGGGTCATCCTACGACTTCGTATTAGTGTTTACGATTCCGGAGACCAGTCTGCCTGTCGTTGACGAGAATGAAAAGCATTTATTATAATTGGATTTTCAAGACAACGCTCCCATAAATGCTAAGAACGCTAGCGTCATTGTACGGCAAAGCATATTAAAGTAATCCAAAAGTAAAGCATATTAGGTAAAGAAGGAATCATGCTAATTATTAATTAAATTAGTTTTCATTTTTGATATTAAATAAGCCTGCTAAAAATTTGAAGAAAAACAAAGTTCATTTTGTGAAAAAAAATTTTATGAGTAAAAAATACCATCGCCAAACTAAGGGCAGATCCAAGGAAGATGGTAGAGATATCGCCCCCCCCCCCAAGTACTTGGAATTTGGAAAAAATAGACTGGCTTTTCTGATGCATTGTTAACGTAATTTTAACAGCTTAGGCTTGTCGCACATTAAATTAATTCTGTTAACTCGCATTCGCTTATCATACTGTAATGTCTTCTACAGGCGCAGATCCAGGGGGGGGTCGCTCCCCCAAAGAGCTTCGAATTCAGGAAAATAGACCCGACTCTGCCTCTTACACTAGGAATTTAAATGCTGTTGGCATCTCCCCCTTCGTGGATAACTTGCATTCGTTTGCGATCGCCCCCCCCCCTTCAAGTGCTTTGAATTCAGAAAAATAGACCCGACCCTGCCTCTTACTTAGGACTGTGAACGTTGATGGCATCTCCCTCCACCCCCTAAGAGCTTCAAATTCAAAAATGCTAGCGTCTCCCCCCCCCCCCCGTTGACCACTTGCTTTCACTTGCCATACTGTATTTTTGTGATGTCACCCCCCCCCCCAAAGAGAGGACCCGCCCGTGATCTTGTATACAAGTGGGGTGAGGGTAATTTCGAACTTTAATTTACTCTTGTGATACTAAAGAAAACTATATCTGTCTTTGTATAAGTGATAGAAATTTGCATAAACTTGAATATAAAAATTAATTCCCTAGTTCACTAACATGTTCTAACTTTAAAACTGTCCTAAATTGACAGTAATAGGCTTAAATTGACAAGTACAACAATAAGTCAAACAAGTTATGAACTTTAAAATATACAAGGATAAAATAATTATTTTCTTTTATTACTAAACCGACAAAAATGAAAAAATTTGTTTATTTTAGAGAGGCAACTATTCTTCTTACCGATTTCAAGGATTTATCTATAGGCTTTAATCTTTATAATCCAATATTGACGTTCATTTGTTGACATATGTAACATGTAGGTTATAAAAATATCATAAGCCAAACAAAACTGACCATATAGAAGTTCTAACAGTTTGACCCTATGTATTTATTTTTGTCAAAATGTCTGATGTGATTGGAAAAAATAGGTTTTGATTTTTTAATATACTGTTGAAAGGTGAACGTTAGCCAAATATATATATATATATATATATATATATATATATATATAAAGGTCAGCTACCTTACAGTCCTGAGAGGGACTCAGCAAATACACGGGATGCCCGAAAACCTTCGATGACCTATATATATATATATATATATATATATATATATATATATATATATATATATATATATATATATATATATATATTTGTCTGAGAGTTGTAAACAATGTTGAAGATTGACTAAAATGTGGTTGTCGGACTTGCATTGTCTTTATTTTTATTTATTTTTACGACGTTTCGATTAGGTTGTATCTCTAATCGTTATCAAGTATATATAATATAATATATATTGTTGTATGAACAATCGCCTATAGGTGTAACATCTGACCTATAGATCCCGTCAAGGAATGACTGTAAATATTTAAGTATCTAAACAAGGGTGTCTGCGAACGGCATCAGTGGAACCCACTGAAGAGTCCGCCATCAGTGTCAGGACAAAACATGCCTTAAAAATTTTTAGTGGTCGAAAATTACCTTGTACTTATGTCGTAACATTAACAATATTGTTTCAAGAAACTATATTCCAGAAAAAAACTACAAAATATACTTAGTACAAGGTTCAAGAACTTGTTCTCCAGATATATATATATATATATATATATATATATATATATATATATATATATATATATATATATATATATATTAAATTGATGCGAATGGCTTTGAGGTGGACAGCTAATTAGTAACACAAAGAAGATATATTTTACTTATTAACTAGTTAATTTTTACGATTTTCTAAGCAACATTCTGAGGTAATCTAATAACGCATCACAGCTTAGTACAGTGTTATTAGAATTTACTCGATGTAAAAACGTTTTCCTGATGAAAAATCATTTTAGTGTTTTCCATATCATTTTCAAAAAATGTATTTTCTAATTATCTAACGACAATGGTTAATCTCATCCAATTTTTCGATTTTTCTTTTTAAAACCATCGTATACAATTTAAAAAATAGTAGGGAATAAAATCATTTATTTTTTACCTTCTTTTTATAACATAACGCTCCATCTATCCTTCGGTGGACAAACTGCAACACTTAAAAACCTGCATTTTAAAACTCCACCGACTCTCAAGCTTTATTTGTTTTTTCCGCCCGTCTAAGGGTAGCGCCAGCTATCGAAAAATGTTCAAAGTAGTGGGGATAAAGGTAAGAGAACAGAGCAGAGGGGAAATTTCGGAGACTTTGCTCCGCCTCTAATATGGCCTCCTGTGATAATAATTGCGAGGGTCTCAAAAGTTTGTTGCTGGCGAGAAAGAGCCACTCTATATGTAGAGAGCGAAGACTCGGGATTGTGTTTCGCCGTTCTTTATAGACCGGACCGAAGTAGATTGGTAGTAATAAATGATTTCAATGGCGTATCATATTTTATTTTATGGTTATTATACATCATTGGATATATTTATCCGAATTTGCATCCAAAGATTTAAAATGATAAAATGAGGTCTAATTTATTAAGTAAAATTTTCAAAAGACTTAGTTTCTAAAGACTGATCTAAATGACACTGCAATGTTCTAATTTCATAAAAATAATTTTTACTGCAAAACAGTTCATAAAACACAAAATAAAGAAAGATTTAGAATAAAATTTGGCACACAAATAGAAAAGCTGTCTACTACTAAACGTTACTAGGCAGCGAAAGGTCAATTGTTTCTGACATGGCTAGGTAGATATTTTTCTGAAATCTCAGCAAATATTTAAATATATATTTAAGTCATTCGTAGATGGTAAAAAAATCTTTAGAATGGACATTAGAATTCAGATAACGAAAATGGATAAGTAGTTGAGTTTTTTATTTTTGAAAGAAATATATTGAACAACGAATCGTTCCATTTGTAAGTAATAGAAAATGATTTTTAAATTTTGGAAAACAATAAAATTTGATGAAGGCATACTAACAGTTTTTCAACTAGAAAAGTATGATACGATACCCTCTTAGATTACTCCATCTATATCATATGAATAGTTTCTTCCATAAAAAAACAACATAGGTGTTGTACATAGCAAAGCCCTGATGGTAAAACGAGGAATGAAATTGATTTCTTAATCTGCGATAAGAAAATAATAATCAGAGATATGACAGTTTTAAATAAATTTTAGACGATTAGTTACCACTAAATGGTAAGAGCTGTAGTAGATATATTCGTTGGTAAAGAGAGATATCGTATATGAAAACCTGCTGAGCAATATCTAATGAAACTAAAAAAAAAGTCCAAACGAAACAAATCATCCCACTAATAACAGAAACACTGTCTCAAAAACAAAAGAAAAGAGAAGCTAAGACCAGAAACGAAACAACTAATGGTAGAACTAAGGAAGATGAGAAAAGATAAAAACACGGAAAGACTCAGTTATTCAATCATGTCTGTTCCCAAATTACTTAAAACAACGTCACACTTTTTCTGTAATTTTTGTTTCTTATTAAACAAACATGTAAATAAGATCCAAAATAAACAATCACATGATGCTGTAAAACGATATATAAATTATGTTGCTTCCTGTAATATCCATCTATATCCATAAAATGTCTTACAGACAGGCAAGCGTAAATAATACTTAGTGTGTGATAAAATGTAGTTATAAGTCTAAATGTCCAAATGTCAATAATATTCTAGTTACAGGGACTAAAACAAATTTTTTCACTTTTGTATTTTATTCACATTGAATTTATTTGTGGACGAATCAAATTTATGTTTGGGACAATTTATGTTCGATGTTACCTATCCTCCAAAAAATTATTCTAAAAAAAAGGACTTTGATTTTGTTTGACTCTAGGAGAAGGGGGTACTTGTACCCATTGGTCCCCCTCTATTCACCCCTGGATGTTTCAGTTTCATCTCCATGTTTTGGAGAAATTCAAAAATTTTGCTTTTATCGAGACACCAATCCTCAAAGCTGTCTCAATAAAAGTCAGCTCTGTCTCTCCCCAGCATATAGGAGGTGCAAAAAAGACTAACTGTGAGGCCAGTATTCCCACATTAAAAATTTAATAAAAACTTCAGACCTATTAATAGAAAAATGAGTGAATGATGATTCATAAAATCCAAAATGTCGGATTTAAAAATTATTGTTGCCGTCCTGTAAGGGAGGAAAAAAGGCAACAAGAATATACAATTTTTTTCAAAATATCTTTTTAAATAAAGTTAGAAAAAAAGGAGATTCTGTAAATTTGTCAGAGGCAATTCATTGAGCATCAAATTATGCTAATTGCGATATCTCAAACTATAAGAGATATAAACACTCTTAAAAAGGATGAACTTTCAGACAATTTGGTTAATAATTGTTTTTAAAATATTCTGAAATATTTAAAGTAATTTGCTAAAAACAAGTATACGTATATTTTATCAAATTTTAATTTAGACATTTCAGTTTCCTACGCTACGCCGACGATGCAGTGTTAATAGCTGAAAGCGAAGACGATCTGCAAAGACTACTGCATCAATTTAACATAACAGCGAAAAAGTTTAACATGAATATATCAGCGTCAAAAACTAAAGCCATGACTACATCTACAACACCACTCAGATGCAAACTAGAAATAGACAACAAAATTATACAGCAGGAAATGAAGTTCAAGTATCTCGGAATAGAAATATCCGGATACGGGGATGTTGAAACGGAGGTGAGGAGACAAGCCGTGAAAGCAGCAAGAACAGCCGCATGTCTCAACAGTACCATATGGAGCAATAAACATATAGGAATCGAAGTTAAATCCAGAATTTATAAAACAGCAATAAGACCCATACTAACATACACTGCAGAAACCAGAGCAGAAACCTCGAAAACAAAACAAATACTGGAAACAACAGAGATGAGAGTGGTGCGCAGGATAGCAGGCAGGACACTTATGGATCGGAATAGGAGCAAAGATATAAGAAGAGTGTGTAAAGTCGATAACATCAATGACTGGGTATTACAAAGAAAAAGGAAATGGAACGAACACATCAACCGCATGACCGAAGAGAGAATAGTAAAGATCACGAGGGACAAATCACCAATAAGACGTGGGAGTACCGGAAGACCCCGTAAAGGATGGAGTGATAACCTCGCAATAGACTGAAACCAGGCAAAGAGACGAAGAATAACAAGCAAATTGCTTATATATAAGAAGGAAGAAGAAGAAGAAGTTTCCTTAAGACAGAAAAAAAATTGATAAATTTGGCAACATGACACAATTAAACACTAGACGCAGACACATTAAATCGCTAAATTAATTATCCAATTAATTAGACCTTTTGGACAACCTATTTTCATTAGTTGATATTGAAAATTTAACCTGAAATGTAAAGAATATTGTTTGTGTTGTTCTGCCTTATTTTTGATTTTTTATCAAAGTGCAATTACATCGTTGGCTAGCTAAAAAACAACTTTTTTCAAAATAGTTAAGATTCAATATGGCAACCGTAAGCAGAAAGAAGTTGCTGTTGGTTTAAAAAAAACTGGATACCCCAAAAAAATAAAATACACTTTTTGCTATGCTGGAAAAATGGGATAATTATGTTTTAATTTTTTTCTCAATGATGTTGCAGACGTTTTTTAAATGTATTCTTTCCTGCTTTTATATATATTTTATTAGAATTTTATAAATAAATTAAATTTGTTATAAAAATATATTTACCAATTTTTACTGCGCCCTCTTCAACATATACACGAATCAACAAAAGTCATACCACTACGTTTAAAAATAGGATATAGGTAAAGTTGTTGCATGTTGTTCTAGTTAAATCTATCGAAAAAAATATGAGTATTTATAGGATCTATACAAAAATAAAATAAGTTTTATCTAACAACGAAAACAATGTTGCAATAATCATGGCACACTCAATAAAATTGAAACAAACAACTTTTAAAATTAACACCTCTCTACATCATTGCGGTTATTAGTCAACTTAGAGACTGAGATTGGGTGGTATTCTGATCTGACGTTGTGCTGTTCTTTTTTTATAACATTTTTCAACTGCCCCTTATTTGAAATAATGTGTTTTTGATTTTTTGTCAAAAATATGCTATAAATGTTCAATCCGGTTCAATTCCGGCCTTTGTAGCCCTTTGACCTAGATTTTCCTTTAGGATGATTATATAAAAATGTTGATTGATAATACCTTCTATAAAAACAATATTATCATTCCCAAACGCTACCATGGAGCTTCAGATCAGTGTTGCCAAATGTATCATAATTACTCATACCATAATTTTGACTTCTGCACCATATCGTACCCTGAAAACACCACAATATTAAATGAAGTCGAATATAATTATTTTGTATTATTTTGGGGGGAAGAAAATTCCCCATGAAAAGTTTTTTACGAGGGGTTTTGCTAAAAGTATTTTTGTATTAACTAATCATAATGTACTGTATTCACATTTGTAGTAATTATAAATTATAATTATTCAGAGTCCTAGTTTTAATTGGTGATACCAAAACTATCGCACACAATTTCTCCCACCCTATGCATCGTTTCAACGGTCTAACAACGCTGGCTCAAACCAACCGCCACTTTCAGTATTTATTGTGTACATTGAATTTAAAGCTTTACACGGTTCTGCATACCATAACCTTCCCATCTAAACCAAAAACATACTTGCCTTCGTATAGAAATATTAACTTTTTCTAGAAATCATCTTTCAGATTTATATACATCTCTGCAAGTTGAGTAGGCTTTTGCCTTTTAATCGTATAGGCCTACTAGACCATCCGACATTCAGGAATCCTAACTGAATTAGGCAATGAATTCAGCTTATTAGCATTTAGGATATTAAGGAACTTAATTATACTAATTACGTACGAAAATGGCGAGTAAAGAAAAGGAAGTTCTATTAAATGTACTCGACATTTACAAAATATGCCTTTCTTTTGAAATAAGAATCCCAATTTTTATTTTTTTTATTTAAATAAAACCAGCCACTACGGCTTGTACAAGGCCTATTTTCATGTGCTAAGAAAGCGCGCGAGGCATGGTAAATATTAGAGTTCTTGCATACTAAACGCAGCTCTACGATCTCTCTCCGATTGACTTAGAGTCTTAATTCAAGAGATAATTGGCGAACTTCAAATATCTACTACTCTTGAATCCTAGTTAGAAATCCTGAATATCCTGTAGTCTAATAATTATTTTATTGATAAATGATTCTTTTTTTGCTGCACAGGCTTTATACCCACACCTTTTTGTGGTTCTTCATATTATGTCAGAGTAAACTTAATCATTTTAGACTTCTTGAAAATCTGCTATAATCTTAGGAACTAGACGATTACTTCCTGACTGATTTAGGATTCTGATTGAGGCCGGCGTAATTGGCGAACTTTCAATTTCTATCACTCTTGCTTCATAGTTAGGAATCCTCAATATCGTTTAGTCTAACAGCGCTTCAATTGACAAACGGCACAGCCTTTATATCCATACGTATATCTAGTTCTTCGTATTGTATCGGAGTAAACTTCAACATTATAAGATTCTTCGTTTCAACTTCCTGTGATGTCCAGAACGGTGTTTATTTTCATCGATCCATTTAATATTTACTAAATCTTTGCAAAATTTTTCATTTTTCGTATGATAAATTACCAATTTGATTTTATAAGCGCTACATACTAGCAATATCAATGATACCCATGCAGTAGCTCTCATATTTCTTTACTTAAATTTTTGAAATCTTACTTGACTTTAGCTAATCACTGTATGTGAATATATTATTAAATGATGAAGAAAGTCTCTGTAATATTTTTCCAACAAATATAAAAACTATTTTCGAAAAAAAATATATAACTATAAATATTATTTTACATATTTTTTCAAAATGTCATAACATGCAGTCAATTTTTTTCCACAACCGAACAGTTTTAACTTTGAAACGAACTTCTCAGTTCTTCAAGTTTTTAGAAAGTATACAACTCTATCCGTTATAGGACATATACCACGCTCGACAATAAAAACCAGTTCTAGGAGCAGGTGTTAAACCGCTATTTACCGTTTGAAAAACACAGAGATACGGGGATGATCTCGCGGGCATCGGGCAGATGTTATACGATTTCTGGAAGCTGTACGCTACATCCGTGGACCAGTTAAGCGAGTTGACCACTGTCCAGCTATTGTTTGAAATTGAAAGAAAAAAACTTGTTTGGAAAAACCGTTAGATTAGAGTTTAGTAGGATTTAGTTTGTTTTCGACTTTTTGAGAGTTAACATCCTTATCTCGTTATTTATTTTTTTAAATTGCTATGTTAGTGTAAATGTATAAAAAAATGTAAGTAAAATAATTACATTATTTAGTTATTACGGAATGGGTAGTTTTTTCTTAACTGTATTTTGAGAAATTTTTAAGATAACTAGGTCTCATATTTATGAATCGTAAATTTTACTTATTTTAAATACACTTACATCATAACCTCTCATTTGCTAAAAAACGTGTTACTGCATACAATTAATTAGAACATAAATCGAGCAAAAATTCCTGTTATTACTGAAATGGCAATATTGTATAGATAAACCAAAAAGAACGATTAACTTGAACGAAACTTTAATTATTGAGTTTAAATAAGTCAGAGTAAAATTTTTCTTGAATTTGACATAAAGATTAAAATTTAAATATACAAAATAATCAAAAATAATATTATAGTGTTAATTCAGTGTTTATTCGTTTTTTTTTTATAGAGAAAATTCTCATTTTTTGCTGAAATTTTATTACCATGTCAGGAAATATACAGCTTAATTTAATTATCCAAATTAAAAGGCAGTAAGAAAACTGTTACTCGAACTTACGAAAAACTGCATCATCTAACAAAATGTCAGTTATTTCTGGAAATCATAGGATCATATATATCAATTCATATATTCTGTCTAAAAAGCAATTAATATTAATATTATTTAGCTCGAATTATGAAACATATTCTTAAGTTCCAGACTTTCAAAATAAAAAAATGGAAATTCAATGTTATATGCTTTTAAACAACTTTCTTTACAGTAATGTTAGATGGCACCAATGTTCCATTATTGATCACAAAATTTTAAGCATTACCCATTCTGCTATAGATGGCATTTTGTGTTGTGTGAATTACTATATATAGTAAATAAAAAAAATAATACATATTTCTCTCCAAAATTTTATTCTTTTGTAAAATATACGCTTTCAATTTATTAAAAATCATTTGTTCTATTATTTATAAATCAATTTTTAATAAATTTAATAACAATGAAATGTATTACTATATGTAAAATAATATCTTTAAATAACACATGAAGATCCATCTATTATCAGGTAGGAAAAGTAAGAATTGTGGAAATCAGAAATCTGGAAAATTGGTTTTAAAGCTTCATATTTATCTATCATTAAGAGGTTGTGAAAATATTGTTTTATTGGCAAAAGCAATGCAATATTACGTTTTTGTTGCATAAGCGAGATTTATCTTACACAAATCTACCTTTTGACAGAAATGATGCTTTAAGTGCCAGTTCATGTCGGCTTGATATTTTTTGTTTAGCTGAAGAGGTTTTAATTAATGTCAGTTTACTGAAATTTTTAATTTGAAGCAAGAGTTTCAAGAATAATTCTAAAGACTTGAAATCTATTCTAACAAATGAAGTTATTGATTCCAACTAGATTGGGTTTTTTTTAAATATAATTCAAGGTTAAAGGAGGTGTCTGAAGCTATATTGTCTTAAAACAAAATCATTTCCACCTAGATCATTTTAGAAAGCTGAAATAATGATCTAGCTAATAGCCTGAGATCTTCATCAGTCATCAGATTGTATCCTGTTCCATGTAAAAATACAAAACTAACCTGAATATAAGACAAAGTCTAGAAACTTTTATATGTAATGGAATTAACCTGGACCATAACCAATCAAGTTTAATTTTCTCAGATATCAAAACTAATTCATTCTAGCATATTTCACTTCCCCATTTTTTTTAAATTAATAAATAACAGTTAAATTTGATCTTAGCTTCGAAATAATGATCATTTTTAAATTTATTGAACACTTTTATTACTTGCACATATTCTATCAGTAACCAGGAAAGGTGTTATTTTCTCATAAAACTTATTTTCAGTTTATCTAAATATATCTAAATGGGTTATTTTGAAATAATTAAAGGAATTTTAGAATTTATACAAATGAATTGCAAATTACACACTTTACAGGTTTGTAATTGTCACCAAAACCAAATTTGGTGCCCTTGCTTGCCTCGCGACCCGCTTTTTCAATGAGATAAAATAAAACATAAAATGGTTATAAAAAAAATTGAACTGACCCCTAAAAAAACACGAAAAGCGAAAAATAATAATATAAATTTTTATATGAAATTGAAATTTTTTGAAGTCGGCGCCAGATTAATACCTATCAAAATGGAATTCAAATAAAAAGATTGAGAAATAATTTATTTGTTATAGCTTTCTTTCCATAGCTCGTCTTTGTAGTTATTTGTTTCATTTAGTAATAATTTAGCGCCGACATCAAAAATTTCAATTTCATATAAAAATTTATATACGTATTTTTGATTTTTTAGGGCTTTTTTATTAATTCATTCAATTTTTTATAAAAATTTTATTTTTCGATTTTAAGTTTTGACTTGTCTTGAGCTTCTAAGGTCGCAAAAAAGTATACATTTCATTCCTAGTTATATACCACACTAAGTTGAACAACAAAAAAATTCAGATAATAAAAATTCCCCAAATAACAGTTTTAAATGAAATTGTGGACAAAATTTTTTTGTCCTATATAGTTTAACCTCCATATTGAACTTGAAGACTAATTTAAGATCCGTAATACACGCTCCAAGAACCCCCTAATATCATTGTGGACCAAATCGGTAAAATGCCCATCGGGATGGATAATATGGGCTTAATCCGGAAATATAAAATTTTTAAACCGCCATATTATATCTACCATATTGAAACCAGCTACCAACAAATTTTGAACAAAATCCAGAGATGTTAAATTTTTAGAATGCCTTATTGAATTTTTTTTAAATAATTTTAGATTCGTTATGTACAACCCCGAAAACTCCTCCACAACAATTTAAAAGAACATAAGCCAAAATTATTTTTATTTGTCTGCCATATTATTAGTGCCATTTTGGAACTAATTTCAGTTAAAAAAATATGGGACCACGGCAGCAATTTTCATAAAGCAAATCGGGGCCGCCGTTCCGGAGTAATCGACGTACGTACATAAAAAAAACATAAATGGCGGTCGAATGTCTTTGAAGTTGGTTAATTAAAAAGAATACCGCTATAGAGTATTTCATCTTAACACGATATAACAAAAGATGTTCCCGCCAAAAACAAATTTGAACTGAACCTAAATTTGCTGTTTACATTTCGTCATGTAATTTCCTGTTCGTATTCGAAAGATGATGAAAATATGGCTTTTTTTAAAATCGCTAATATTCCTTTAAGGTAAGCAATTGAATTTACAAGAGAACGTTCTCAGAGTGCGCCTTCAAATTGTCTCCTTTTGAGATATGCTGGATTATACTAAAACAGATTCAACCCATATTTTTGTACCTCCTGAAATGTAATCAATTCATCACTAGAATTTTTTTTTAATTATGATGTAAAAGGCTGATTTGTTCGCGTAAAACCACTTGCATTCTATTGGGTTTATAAAAAGAGTTTATACATGTCATTTTCTTGGTAAACCGTTTCTAGAGATGCATTTTGGAGGTAGTTTTCATACCCAAAAAATGTTCAATAGATATAAAAATACGTATTGCATATTTTTTGGTATACTCTAATATATCACCAAATGAAACAAGTCGGCGGCAGACCCCTGCCAACCTTCTTTTATTAGTGTAAAAATATATAAGACAATAAATTTATAAAAAAATTGAATCAACTTCTAAAAAGCGAAAAACAATATAAATTTTTATATGAAATTGAAATTTTTGAATTGTGCTCAAAACAAATACCTGATAGGATTGAAAAAAAATACTTCATTTATAATTGCTTTCTTACTGCATATTGTATGTATCTCGTCTCACTAATTCTTTGTTTCATTTAGTAATAATTTGACGCCGACTTCAAAAATTTCAGTTTCATATAAAAATTTATAACTATTTTTTGCTTTTAAGCGCATTTTTGAAGTCGGTTCAATTTTTTTATAAAAATTTTTATTTGTCGATTTTTAGTTTCAAACCAGTTATGATATCCATAACTTATTTGAACTAAGTACAAAGCAAAATGTGTAATATACTTCGCAATGTTTCAGATTCTTAATTAACACTAACACTTTTGGACAAAATCAAAAGATATAGGCTTTTTAATCTGCCATATTGAATGTATTTAAAATAATTTTAGATTCATTATGGGCGACCTCGAAAACTCTCCCATACCAATTTAGGAGAAAAATTTATCCCTGGAAAATTATAAGCAACTTTAGAGGCTCTTATTTCAAAAATGGGGCGACAAAATAAAAAACGTTATATAGCATATCTAGTTGCATTTTGCAACAATGATCTACCTCAAGTGAAACGTTTTATCTTGACAATAATATTGGATAAATTTTCAACTTTGATACATTTTTTAAATAAGGTTATGGCTCATTAACTGTCACCTGGTTTACGATTGAACAGTTTAAAAAATGTTTTTGAAAATCCTTGCAGAATAGATAAATATAGATTATTACCTATTTTCTATTCATTTAGTGCTCTTAAGACAGACTGAAATGATAAATTTTAAACCTAGTTAAGATTATTATTTTATTATAATTTAATAAAATTGGAAAAAAAAAATTCCTTTTAAAAAAGAATCAAAAATCGAACAAGATTTTTTTAAAATTTTTCCTTACACTTTAAATATATGAAGCTTGTGCCAAACTGATATGAAGTGAAGCAAATTAATATAAACACCTGATAAAAACTACTTAAAGAAAGATATGATAACACAAACTTAACAAAAAAAAGTATTGAATATGAACAAAACAGGCAAACGTAAAATTTTTAGTCAGCCATATTTAATTTAAAAAAAAATAATTTTGAATTCGTTCTCTAGACTCCCAAAATCCCCTCAATACCAATCTTAGATATATGAAATTTTTAACCTTGTCATATCGACTTTAAGAAAATGATTTTAATTTCATAATGTATACCAAGAAGACTCCCAACACCAATCTCCATGCCCATAAAAACCGCACAAGTTTGGATTACATCCGGAAAAGTTAAATTTATAGCCCGCTATATTGGATTCACCATATTAAGTTTTCAAAAAATGATTTTAAATTTGTAGCCCCAAAACCAATTTTGGGAAAAAAATTGGGAAATGCAAAATTTTTAGCTCTCCAATTGGATAATTGGGTCTTATATATTCAACTGATAAACTATATATATATATATATATATATATATATATATATATATATATATATATATATTACATTCATCAACTGTAGAAAAACGAGTTTTTTTTTTGCTTTAACCAAAGTATATATATATATATATATATATATATATATATATATATATATATATATATATATATATATATATATATATATATATATATATATATATATTACATTCATCAACTGTAGAAAAACGAGTTTTTCTTTGCTTTAACCAAAGTAGTTTACACAAGTGTCAATTTATTTCTTGTTTATCAGCCCGTAAAATCCTCCACCATAAATCCTTAGCAATTTCCTTGATTATTATCGGATGAATCATATGTAAGGGAGCGGTTAAAAGGACGTAAGGATCAATAGAAGAAAATTGTGGCTCTGGTAAGATGTACGGAGAATGGCACCCCTTAAATTGAGGGGTCTTTGATGATGCTAAGAGGTCCCGTTTATTAAGATGGAGGAAATTATTTCGTGTTCAAGGGCCTAAGTAATTCGATTTTAACATTTCGTTTATATTGCAAAGGGCCGCACTGATTTTAAATTACTTTTTAATATTCTCAGCAAATTTATTTCGTACTTATATATACAGATTAACTTATGAATTATGAACGGCAGTAATGACAATAAAAATCATTTAATTCCCATATATCTTACAGTAATTAATTTTTTTAAAAACCAAACCAACTCAAAAAATTGCACTAAAAAGTATAAGACACACTAGAAACTGGTGAATAATACTCGAATATCTCATGGCAAAGATGCTGGTAAATTTGTCTCATTGCCAAACGGAAACAATGGCGTCAGGATATAGTGAATACAAAAAAAAACATAAACTAGATGAAAATTGCACTCCACAAGATGTGAATGTTGATATGAATAACCGAGTAATGCAAATAAAATGTATTACTGACCATTTGTGGTATAAAACTGTGATTTACTCATATCCTTAAGACTTTTTAGGTTAATAAATATTTTTCATATAAAATGCGTAAAATGTAATATTTTAAATTTAGTTAATAGAAGTAATTTAGAGAAGATAATACACATCAATCATATAACTCTATATATATTAGGCTCGCGTTGGTGTGAACATGCGCTCATGTGAACGTCCCAGTAGTATGAACAGTCAACAAATATATTGTATATATCCAGTAGAATTCACAAATAAGCATATCGATAGTATGAATCAACTGTCAAACTCTTATTGGCTGCTCTATAAGCAATATTCTTGTCACTAGTTGTATTTGTGTAATTCGGTATTTTCCCTCGTGTCTCGGGGGATTTACTGGAGAGACACGCGGCGAAAGAAAGCATGGAAATCTCTGTTCATTTTTCTATATTGGTAGTTAGTAAGGTTGTTAGTGAGTTTATAGTAGTTATGTAAAATGGTAAAAAAAACAAGTTTTTAACTCTTTATGAAAAGTTTGGAATCATAAAAGATTATCAAAAAGGTATGACGGTAACAATTTTATCAAAAACATACACTGTCAAATCAACCGTTTGCCTAATCCTTAAAAAAAAAAAAGGACAAATTAATAAAAGTTGTAAACCAAAATGCTAGGCCAAGTAAGACTAAAAAACGCAGAATATCCAGTGATGGAAAGTGCCCTTTATAGGGGGTTTGTTAGATAAAGAGAATTAAGTTTGCCTGAAACAGGTGATATTCTAAAACAAAATGCTATTCTAAAAGATAACGTAGTAAAACTAGATTTTCACTTAAAATTCCACTTTAATTGAAACTTGAATAACATTCAACATGTTTCGCTACACAGTAGCTTTATCAAGAATGAATACAATTTCTTATGTCTAGGTAAGGTAAATCATTTTTGGATTTTCCCATAATAAACAGGTAATTGAAATAGGTCATTAAAATAGGTTCAATAAAGAAGAATTATTCAGGTCTAATTGACAATTTAATAAAGTATCAGTGTTTTTAAATTTATTTATTTCTAAGGATTCCAATAAATTTAATTTAGTGCCTTTATTTTCTATATGTAAAATTTGAAAATTTTGATCAAAATTATGATTAGATTCTCTTAAGTGGTTTGAATAATAAGAATCTGTTTTTTCTTTAATAAAACTACAAAAGTGTTCCTTAATTCTTGTTGAAAAACTTCTGCCTGACTGTCCTATATAAAACTTAGGGCAATCTTTACATTTTATTTTATATACACCCGATTTATTTTCTTTTTTTGTTTTTATTTTGTTATTTTTTATAATATTACTAGTTGAATTATTGGTTTTAAAAGCCACATTAATTTCGAACTTTTTTAGAAATTTTGCTATGCAATTACTTGCTTGACCAAAATATGTAATCGAAAAAAAATTTTTTGTATTATTTTTCATTACGGGAAATACCAGATTTAGCGCTTTCATATATAATTTTTTATTTAGAATTTTGTTTATTATTTGTGGGGTGTATCCATTGTTAACAGCAATTTGTTTAATAATGTTTAGTTATTTTTCAAAATTTACTTTGTTTAAAGGAACTGTAATAAATCTATGTTGACATTTATGTTGTGTTGGGTGACAAGAAGAATTGTGTATGGTTGTGTCTGTATGCGTGGATTTATGAAAGATTGAGAAAACATCAAAAGATCAAAATTTTCAAATTTTACATACAGAAAATAAAGGCACTAAATTAAATTTATTGAAATCCCTAGAAATAAATAAAGTTAAAAACACTGATACTTTATTAAATTGTCAATTAGATCTGAACAATTCTCCTTTATTGAACCTATTTTAATGACCTATTTCAATTACCTGTTTATTATGAAAATCCAAAAATGGTTTACCTTACCTAGACATAAGAAATTGTATTCATTCTTGGTTAAAGCTACTGTGTAGCGAAACATGTTGAATGTTATTCAAGTTTCAATTAAAGTGGAATTTTAAGTGAAAATCTAGTTTTAGTACGTTATCTTTTATGATATTGAGTTCCACCAAGTATCGGCAAACTCAATACAAAAAGCTATTCAACTACATGAACGTTCACGAACCAATACTGAAACATTTAATGCAAGAGATCGATGGTTTCAAAAAATGTCTGGTGAAAAGTTATCATCAACCTCAGAGAATGTTAGTCCATTTAAAGTAAACTTTTTTGATAATATCACAACTCTAAACTTGACACATCATCAAATATACAACGCCGATGAGACCGGACTGTATTGGAAATTGTTGCCTGACAAAACATATATTTTGAGTTCTGAAAAACTACATCAGACCAAGCAAAGAATTACTTTTCTGATTTTAAACTAAAGACTAATTAGCAGAAAATAATTATTTAAACAAAATCAAAATTAATATACCACTGTTTTAAAACGGCCTAAAATGTATAAAATATTTTCTTCTTGCCCTATACAGATTTATCACCCCATCCATATTTCTAAACCCCTACATATTGGCCTGAAAAGTGGGATTGTGAATTTTTAGTAGCTATGAAAATACTTACAAGATTTAAAACGAAAAACATGTAGTTCGTGCAATAAATAATAGTAAGGAGTGTATAGAGTAGATATCGTGAAGAAAACTCACATAAGAGTTATTATCTACTGCACCTCACGTTATTCGTTTTAAATCTTACAAATATTTTCATAGCTATGGAAAATTCCCATTCACGAATTTTCAGGACAATGGTAATAGAAATCTGTATGGGTTTAGGAAAAAATATTTTATAATTTTTAATCAGTTTCAAAAACATGGCATATTAAATTATTTCTATTTAAATAATTATTAGTACCTAAGCTAGACATATCTGAACTAATTGCCAAATAGGAGTTATTGATAATTTACAGGTAATTATTTCCAGAATGCCGATAGTGATCATTGCCTAGGATTTTCAAACATTACCTTCTTAATAATTATTAAAATATTTTAAGAAATCTTGCACAAACATTTTAGACCCAACTCGATTATTCTTCCTCTCAGGAGCACTAATTAAATTTGGCATCGAACGATGTCCAGTAGGTCTCACAGACGTCTGCAGCATCTTTCCTTCATCTCGAAGCGTCAAACGCAGGTCCTTTAATTGACTTTTCTTATATACTATATTTAGTTTCTCCCCTTTTATCTAATCAAGGAATATACGTACGAAATATAAAAAATCCAATACAGAGTCATCATTTAGTTTATCAAAAAATACAGAGAAAACTCTCAAGAAGAAAAAGTTTCATCATGTATGAGATGTAAAATGTAAGTATGAGATGTTTCAAAAAAACGAGCAAAATTGCTCTTCTTATATTTTAACTCAGACGCAATGTATATTTTTGAGTATTTAAATTTTATAATTTATAATTGGAGTGCATAAATTTTATACATTTTCGTATTTCAATTTTTAACTTTTAATAATTTTTTGTAGTTTTTTTCTACGACTCATTCAACTGTAGACTATCAGTTATGTCGTAAAAAAACAGGGCAATAAGAAACTAATACATTCAAGGGTTTTTATTATTTATTATTTATTTTATGAGATAAATCATTCAATTGGTCATTTGAGATGAGAAAACCGTGAAGTGCTATTAAATTAGAGGGTGCAATTTGGAGATAGGGGTGAAAATGCAACTCTGTCAGTTTTTTAAATATAACTCGGAAACGAAGCAAAATTCGGATATAGTTAATTGGAAACTTTTTCTAGAGAGTCAAATTTTCCATCGAAATGACCTACTAAGAAAATGAAAAACGATTTTTTACCAGATAAGTATTGAAAAAAAACCGTGACAAAAAAAAACAAAAAATCCAATTTTTTGTTTTTTTTTCCCTTTTGTCTGTAACTTTTTTTTTTGAGCAGATAGAGGTATAGAAAAAAAAAGTAGATAAAATTTCCTTTAAAATGGTGTGTTGGAAAAGAGTTCAAATAAAATTGATTGAGATATAGGCATTCAAAGTAAGCCATTTTTTTTTATTTTTACCGCGTTTGTCTTGACATTGTTTTAATTGTTATTTTTTACAACCAAATTAATTTTTGCTTAATGAAAAAAGGATTCCAAGTGTATTTGTTAATAATGAATAAGAATTTCTACAAATCTATTAAACTGTGATGGGTTTTTAGGTAATGGGACAGTTAATTATACTAAAATATTGCTTGTTTCTATCTAAAAGATGAAGATCTGTATAAAATGAATGTAGTTCAAAATCTGTTTCATTTCTCTTTCATTATTTCCTAAGTCTACAAGGTTGCCTTTTACCGTTACCAGAGATGACTAGAGAGATACGCGAAGTCTATGTAAGCCGTGAAAATAAATTTTGAACGAGCCGAAGTCAAAAAAATTTTCGCGTCGAACAGATGGTGCACTTTAGAGCCGTTTTACACACACAAGAATTATAGCCAAAATTTATTTGATAATTATGTTGAAAATTTTCATAAAACTAATTTGCTGTTTTACACATCAAAGAATTATTGTCAAAATTTTAATGAAAATTTTCGGCATAAAAATATAGAACGTATTCTATATTTTTATAAGTTATTAACAGGTTGTACATCGAAGAAATCAAGAAATCAAGAAATAGACGGGTTTTGTATTTCAGTGTATGTTATATTAATATTGGTCAAGCGCTTTCGGTCTAACTTAGACCATCCTCAGGGCTCGCGCTTTCGGTCTAACTTAGACCATCCTCAGGGCTCAGACCTCGTCAAAGGGCACACCTGAGCCCTGAGGATGGTCTAAGTTAGACCGAAAGCGCTTGGCCAATATTAATATAATATACACTGAAATACAAAACCTGTCTATTTGTTGATTTCTATATTTTTATGACTAAAATGCAGAAAGTGCGCGAAAATCGACGCAGAATAAAATATGTCAATTGACAACCCGCGTTTGGTAATCAACCTAATCTCAACGTTTACTCATCGTTTCTTGCACAAAATATCCCTTATTTTGTGGTTTTTTGATTATATATGTTTGGAAACTTTCATATTTATGACATTTTAAGGTTATTCCCAGATTATTTAACTGCTTAAACGTTACATGTTATGAAAATGCGCATGAGCACCGACAAAATTACCACCAAAATTATATTCAAATTTCTTGTACGTATCAAACAGGGTGATATTTTATTGTAAAAATTATCTCCAAAGAATTTTCGGCAAAAATTTGCTGAAAATTTTTGTTATAATTTTCGGAATAATTCTTGTGTGTGTAAAACGGCTCTTAGCTGCTTCTAGCTGCGATAAAATTTGAAGCAAATCTGAACATAATCTTCGAACATACCCCTGTAGAATTAGCATAACGTCAGAACTAAGGCCCGGTTATTTGAGCGCTGAATAACGTAATAACATTTTTATTTATATTTGAAAAAGTGTTGATAAACAGTAGATATTTAATTTCTTGGTACACATACCGATTTTATGCTATCCTTTTCTAATTGCATTATTTAAACGAGTATCATATGATAATCGGTACGTCAATTCTGAATACATAAAGTATGAATATATGGTTGCCTAAATTATTATTATTGTTATTTTCAATATGTAAACAATATCTAACAATATTTACCAATAAAAATAAGGTTTTAAATCCTCTTTTTGTTAATATTAATTGTAAACTTCGCATTTATAGTAATTTCTAACACTTAAAAACACCGAAAAAAATCACGACAAGCAATTAAACTGAAAGAAGAGATAAGTAAACATGTTTATGTCTGTAAAACATCAAAAAAGCGTCTGCCTCATCGTCCATAAACAGCCTTCAAACAAATCTATTGTTGTTTAAATCTAGGGTATGATCGAAGATCATGACGGTTGGCGACCCATTTGTCTTGAAACGCCCAATATTCAGCAATGCAGGTCGCGCTTGGTCTATATTTAAGCATGTTTTATAATAAATGTTTCATGTATTTGTGCCAGACACACATTACGTTTGAGTTCCGTGGCAGTTGTTGTTTCTTTTTATCCTATTTCCTATATTATCTTATTATTGTAACAAAAATGTTAACTTTCACATGATTTTTTATTATATTTGTTTATTGAAAAACATATTGAGACATTGAAGATTACGTTTTAAATATTCTTTTTAACATCTCATTGAGTAGTCAACAAAACTTAACCATCCCAATTGTCGTTGAAGCTCTATCGGTTTTTCTAAGATTTTTAAAATCTTCCGTTAGAAATAAAAGGGGGACGCACATTGAAAACAACTTTAGAGCCGTTTTACATACATAAGATTTATAGCCAAAATTTATCTCATAATTATGTCGAAAATTTTCATGAAACTAATTTGGTGTTTTACACATCAAAGAATTATTGTTAAAATTTCGGTGAAAATTTTCGGCTTAAAAATATAGAACGTGTTTTATATTTTTACGACTAAAATGCGGAAGTGCGCGAAAATCGATGCAGAATAAAATTTGTGAATTGGCACCCGCGTTTGGTAATCAACCTAATCTCAATATTTACTCATTGTTTTTTACGCAAAATATCCCTTATTTTGTGGTTTTTTGATTATATGTTTGGAAACTTTCATATTTATGACATTTTAAGGTCATCCTCAGACTATATCTTCCTTTTTAACTGCTGGAACGTCACATGTTATGAAAATGCGCATGAGCAATGACAAAATTATCACCAAAATTATATTCAGATTTCTTGTAGGTAGCAAACGTATTTTATTGTAAAAATTATCTCCAAAGATTTTCGGCAAAAATTTGCTGAAAATTTTTGTTACAATTTTCGGGATAATTATTGTTTGTGTAAAACGGCTCTTAGAGGCTTATATTTCGCAATTGTGGTCACTAAATAAAAATGGGTAATAACATAATCAATTTCCTTGTAAAACGTCACACACCTATCTTAGTTTTAATGGAAGGCTTTTTTATATAAAATTTTATCAGAGACAGATAAATGGATGATCATGATGAAACTATATATGTTCCTATTGATTAGGGGACCTTAAAAATGCTCTATATTTTTTTAGTTCATAATCGAAGAATAACCATTCACTATTATTCTTATAATTTTGGGATAACCAATTTACGGTTCCTAAAATGTATTCAACGTTACGAAAACATTGAAAAATTGATATTTTCTTTTCACGTTACCACTTTATCCCAACTTCCCCTATATAAACTTTATTGTCACGAGCAGCTATTGGTCTATCCACTGGACCGAATATGACAAGATAAACTTCTTAGTCTAGAAACATCTCACGACATTTCGGTGTGTGTCTATCCCAGCGTTATTTATGCGCCCTTCAAAAACATTGGACTAATATTTTCATGGAAAATGCACGTGATATACAAACAAATTGAGTCCCCAAATGAATGTATCTACCTATGTTTAGCACGTGTATTAATACATACTTATTGATAAACTGAGTATGAAAAAGTTTTGAGTATTAAACATATCTGAAAAACACCTTAACAAATTATTTCTTTCGTTAAAGTGGTTTTGAGTAAAAGGGTCCTGTAGAAATAAGAGAACTGAGAGTAAGTCATTTGCAGCAGTTAAAGTTATGATAATATTAATGCCAGGAAAGGCAGTCATAGGCTCGGAATTCGAATTTTCTTTTCACTACCCTACAGAGACATAATTGTTGATGGGTTTAATCTCTATCACAAATTTTTAAATATAATAATGATAATAAAAAAAATTATTTCGTCCGATTTTCTCCAAAATAGGTATGGAGGAGTGTTCGGGATTGCACATAAAAAATCTAAAATTATTTTTAAAAAATTCACTATGTGAATCAGTGGCATAGTTAGATCTGGCGGCGGAAGTTGGCAAAAGTTACTTTGGCCCTTGTCTTGAGAAATTTGTTTTTACTTGGGTATAAAAAAAATTATAACAACTTGTTTTAAATTTATTTTTTCAATACTTTAATCGTAAAAATTTTCATTATAATATTTTATTTCCACTTTAATTTCTGTAATATTTATAGTAGCATAATAATAAAAATTAATGTCAAGTTAGGTATTTCATATTTTTTAATTATAAAAAGTATACAAAAATCAAGCCTTATTTTTTTTTAACAATAAGCCATAATCTCTCAACTCAAGGTTCTTAATCCTTAATCTTACATTGACTTGGATATTACGTACGTTTCAGGAAATATGTTTTCACTCAGAACATACTAGTACGTCCCGCGGTATATCCGTAATGGGTTATTTATTGGAATGGCAATGCTAGAGCAATGGGTTCTTTTAGTTTGGTTAATATTACTAACAATTCCAAGTAACCAGAAAAATTGAGCTCAAGCGAACCGCGAACCCATGACCCAATACCCAATAAATCACCCATTTTCAGCATGGCCTAGCGCGCCTAGGTACTAAAACCTGACATTTCCTATGACGTTATACATATTAGAAATGCCTTTTGCGGTTATTAACATCAATTACTTTATCAGAGTTAATTTCCTTTGCGTATTTTGGAAAGTTTGGAAAATGATTGCTCAGCAGAAGCGAAAGTTACAGGAAGAGTTAAAAAAAATAATAGTATGGTACACATATAGGGAAAATTTGAAGAGCTGGTGTGATTTTCACAAAACATAAAATCAACCAGCTCATCTATTGTTGATAATTCTCTTATATTTTAACGAAAAACTGAGCGAAACCTAAATTTCGGTGGCAAAATTATCAGATATGTCATCGTCCTGTTTATTTCGCAAAATTTCAGCCTGCTTGCGTAACTCAACATCAGTAGCTGTGGTCATAAATGAGAGATCAAGGAATCTAAATTTATCAACAATATTTTGAAAACCAGAGAGTCGATTTTTTAACTGACATGAAGCAATATCCAAAATATTAATAAATGTAATTTTTTAAAATTTTCCTTCCGCTGTGAATCGGAGACAAGTTCGTCAAAAAAATTATTGTCGCTTTTCAGTAAAAAAAGCTTTAATACCCCAATTTGCTACTAAATCCGAAGCTTCACATCGAATTTATTGAATTTATGGCGTAGTTTACAAAGTTCTTCGTAAGCATTTTTAAATAAATTGGAAGCTTGTACAATATTAGACTTTTTATTTTGAAGAACTCTAGAAAATATTTTATAGAATGAAAAATTATGAAAAACAATACAATAAGAAATAAAAATCCAAAATTTTCTAACTTGCTTCGGATTTTTCTTCGTGATTGTTTCTTTTAACGTTTGTGTAAAATATTTTTTAAAATAAAATCGCATTGCTGTTTTTATTTCTTGCTCTTTCTTTTTTTTTTTAAGTTTACCCAACCACTGGATTTCTTTCCTTTATTTTTTTCCCATTTTAGGCTGATCCAAAACACATAACAGAGCTGTTTTGTAAAACAGCGGATTCTACAATGCCACTACAACATACATACAAGCTAGGTAAGAAATCACTACAAAGAAAGTATTTCTCAATCTTTTTATTTGAATCCCATTTGGTCAGGTATTAATTTGGAGCCGATTTCAAAAATTTCAATTTCATATAAAAATTTTACTTTATTAATTTCAGATTTTTAGCACATTTTTAGAAGTCGTTTCAACTGTTTTATTAAAATGCTATTATCAGCTCTTCTAACGATGTTAGGAGCTGTTGAGGCCTGCGTTTTCCTAAGTCTAAAGATTCTAACATCTTGTTGTTTATAACTATAAATTTACAATTTGAAAAAGCTATTTCAAAACGTTACTATTTTTTATAAAATCAAAACAGAAATACAATAAAAAGCAGATAAGCAGATATGAAGAGGTAGAAAGAGAAGTAGAGAAAGAGAGAGAAAGAGATAGGGGTAAAGTATGTAAAAGAATAGGGAAAAACAACAAGAACAGGAAGAATGACGATTCCCATAAATATAATCCACTTCAAAGTATTACGAATTATAAATCCTATAAATTTAAAGCAATAACCGGCTTTTAAATTTTCTTTTCTATAAGAAACAGTCAGTCGCAAAGCAGGATTTCCACTAAGATAATCAATCTAGAAAATATTACACATTTTTCGTTCTTTTTGTTCCGTAATCTTAATAAAATAACTCTACTACTTCCAATATAACTTTTGTCAAATGTAAACAGAGTACGTTGTAAATTCGACCCCAATAACTATTATGGGTCCCAATGGTGAAACCCTTCATTTTATTCGTTCATAAAATTATAGTTTTGATGTTATGATTGTAATGTTACAACTTAAGAAATATACAGACGAGTCTTTAAATTTTGCGTTATTTAACTATACAGGATATTCAAAAGAAGTCGCTGTATTTGAGATAATTTTTCAATTTTTTTTTCAATAATTTACCATTTGAACTAAACATGATCTTGAGAAGTGGGTGATTCACGAACATGGTCTAACTTCAAACTGACCATAAAGTGTTTAAATTAACAGGTGCCACAGGAAGTCAACCAAGTGTTGAACCTTACCAATTCGTAAAGAGAACTAACATTTTTGCCTTGACACTCAATCGTCCAGCAATCGGATATGATTTTTAGGTAATATAGACTTACAGGAATAAAACGTACACTTTTTATTATTACGTGAAAAGTTGGACCTTGTAGTACTTAATAAGTAGTAAAAAATTCAGAGCGTTGTTATAACATCATACGTACAATAATGAAGATACAATGATTCTATGAGTACCTTGTGAAAGAAAAAGACTTATATTATCTTAATAAATCACTAAAAATAACAAAAATAATTTCTATTTTGTCAAAATCTAATTACGTTTCTTAGTTGTTATAAAGAATGTGGCGGTGAATTAAAAAAAAATTGGCTGATTTTGGCCCATATTGACGTAAGACCTCATTTTCATTCTTAAAAGTTGTGTACAAATGCCAGATTCCTGAATAAGAAAAAATAATTTTTTTTAAAGCAATAGCAACAAAGGTATTCAATTTGTTTATAAGGTAAAAATAAAAGTGTTTTTTTTTAATTAGAATTTGACATAATGAAAATTATTTTTTCCTACTTTTAATGATTTGTTAAGATAATATAAATCTTTCTTTTTCACAAGATACCTGTAGAATCATTGTATCTTCATTACTGTACACATAATGTTATAAATAAAACGCATCTGAGATAAACAAATTTAATTATGCATAGACTATTTGATGGATCGCTCTGAATTTTTTGCTACCTATTAAGTGCTACAAAACCCAACTTTTCACGCAATAACAAAGTCTTAAGTTGATTTTGGCAATAGTTATTATTATTTAAAAATTATGCCAATTTTGACCCTCTTTTGTAGTTTTTTAAGCAATAAATAAAGATTTCGACATCTATAAAAAGTCATTTTAAAGGTTTTTTAATTATCTACAAGATGATTACCCCATTTTGTTCAAAAACACTTCAATTTTAAATCGCAGGCAAAAATGTGCACAAATATGCATTTTTTTTTCCTTTAATTTAATTGTTAATATCTCAAAAACCACACCTACTCCACTGAAGAAAAAGTATACGTATGCCTATATTACCTAATAATCATATCCGATTGCTGGATGATCGAGTGTCCCCAACTGGCTATTTATTTGCCTTAGATCCCCGGAGTAAATATAAAAATACAAAGATCGTTTTGTTTTATTACCAAATGGGAAAAAAAATTAAAATTATGTTTATTTTCGGAAAACTATTCCTACTAGTTCCAAAACTTTATCTCTAGGTTATTATTTTTAATTATCCTATATAAAATTTAATTATTGACAAATAAATGCAAAGTTAAAAAAAAACTGTTACCGAATTCCAAATTTTATCTCTAGGTTTTATCCTTAATTTTCTTATGTACATATTAGTAGGTACATTCGTTGACAGAGTTACTTAATTAATTATGCCCCCGGAAATATTAGAGAAGCTTTAAAAACAAACAAAAATATATATTTTTTTTAATATCAGACTTTAGGAAAAAATATTTACTATAAAAATATTTTACTTTCTTCTTTCATTTAAAATAATTTTATCAAATCTTTAATATTAGAATTACCATTACTTACTTATTTTTATAAATACGAAACTCTATTTTAAGTCCTATGTTTTGAAACAATTTTTTATCCCAAATACTGCCATGTGTCATTTAATGAATTTTTCTCAATGTTTTGGCATTAAATATTCATTATCAGGCCTTATCCCTTATTCCGAAAAATTTAAAATTTTTAACAAAATACTGTGATAATTTTTTTTGTAAATTTTCCAATATAATATTCTTAAATATATTTACACAAATTGCTCACTATGCCACATTAAATACTTTTTTGATAGTTCTGCACCTGTGTTCCTTCTTATACTGATACAGGTAAAATATCTGTATCAAAGCAATTCCCAACTCGATGATTGTCACCTGTAATTTACGACAGATTGAGAAACCTATATCATTACAGACTATAAAAGCCATACTATCTTATCTTATTGCCTATAAAACACGGGTATAATAGTCTACAGAGTATGCGTTTGGGTCAGATTTTCTTAGTCAGATAATCTGTTAAGATTTCGAGAGTCCCCTAAAACTGTAACCAGACATTGTTAAAGGGGTCCTTTTAAGCTTAGGAATAGGAATATGTTCTTATAACTTTCTTTAATAACATTGTTTTGATACTTGTTACAACTATCTGATATTTGAATATATATATATATATATATATATATATATATATATATATATATATATATGTAATATTTTCCAGATTCTTGAACCATAGATTATATCATTTTTTTTATTTTGTCTTTTCTTGGATTTAGGTTCTTTATTTAACAAAAAATCGAAAACAATTTGACGTTTCGCCCTTTATTACCTAAATAGACGATGTAAAAGTTTCATTTCATTATTAATAAATAAACAAAATGTCAAGGGAGATCAATTAATAAAAAGACAAAAAAATTTTGAAGATGTTATATTGTAGGTTTTCAAGGATGGTAGAATGAATAGTTTGGTTATTCCGGGTTTCAATCCGTTCGTTCAAAAAATCATTTTTACGACGTTTCGCCAAAATCTTATTTGGCATTTTCAAGTGCGGTTCGTCTCGTTACTCGTCAGTTCTCAGTGCCAGTTTAAAACATTTTTATGCGTTTGCAGCCAGGGGCGGATCCAGCCTCTCTCTTTAGGGGAGGGGCGGTGATATCACAAAAGTACAGTATGACAAGAAAAACAAGTTGTCAACCGGGGGGGGGGGGGGGGTGCAAGCAGCATACTCATTCCTAATATAAAAGGCAGAATGGCTTCTATTTTCTTGCACTCAAATCGCTTGGGGGGGGGGGGGGGGCGATCGCAAGTATACTGTATTCAAAAACTAGAGATAGTAATAAAACTGTTACCGAAACCTCCAACTTACCTGCTCCAGTGCCGCTGGTAACTGAGAACTGCCGTAAATCTAATTATATTTCATTATGTTTAAATACATACTGCAACATAAAAATTCTGATAGTTTAATTTCTGTCAGTGAGCAAAGTACACCTTACAGTTTGTTCTTAGTGATTTATCTTGTTTGCGCTTGTTTTTATATATTATTTGAGATTAGAGAGATACCCAAAAGATATGGCTTTCACCTCTATATTTATTCCAAAATCATTAAACCAGGGCATTTTTTCCTCAACGAAAAACTTATTACGATGAATGTTTATGATGCCTTAAGATATCAATATCTAGATAGTAATGTTAAAAGCTCTGTTCAGATGTGTTCCAACATGACAGGAGTTGGAAAATCTACTATGTACCGAATATGAAGGAGATAAAACGACTGGTATTGTTAGTACTCCCAAGCTACATTCGATCACAGGCAGATGAAAAACCTCGTTGGAAGAAGAGATGAAAACTGCAATTAAAGGGGTTATATATACATTTTATTATGAGAAGCAGATCCCAACCGTTTACAAAATTCTAACTAAAATCAATGAAAATCGCGATTTACCTGAAATTAAAAGAACTGATCTCTGGAAATTGCTCACAGAAGTTAATTTTTGCTGGGAAAAACCAGACAGAAAATCTGTTCCTATAGATCGTCCGGAAACTGTCCGTTGGAGAAGTAAATATCTCTCTCAAGTATAAGGTAGAGTTGCTAGAAATAACACAATTAACAAAATTAGTAATTTAACTAAGCTTTTGAAAGATTTTTTTGAATAAAGTTACTACGGAAAATTGGGAAAAATCCATATAATAAAAGAATAAAACAAAATGTGAGAACTCGATCTTATGATCGGTGAGATAGAGGAACCAATTATAATTAATTTAAGCGAAGATAGTTTCACTGACTTTGATTAGGAATTAGATACGTGTCCCACTCTTTAATTTTATATATATTTAATTCTAATTAGCCGTAAGTTTTTTATTATTTTATTATTGTATTTGTGTCTTTTTCTTAAGCGTGTAGAATTAACATGTTTATCTTATTTTTTTGGGGGGCTATCGTATTTCCATGTAATAAAGTAAATTAAATTAAGATATCAGTACAATAGAAATAAAAATAAGTGGATCTAATTTTAATTACAACATAAAAAAAGTAATTACATTTGAACCCCTTTTTAGTGTTTAAATAAACTGAAACATCAAATACCCTAAAAATGTTTTTAATTAATAATAAAATGACCGATAGCCCCAAAAATATTTTAATATTATATGGACGAATTTATTTTTTTATATATGTTTACCTTTTTGTATTTTTGATAATGGATATTTTGTAAGTATTTAAATTATAACTTCGAATTTTTTGAGAGAATAGGGCTACGTTTTAGTCCATTATTATAGACTGGTATTTTTGATTATAAAATTTCTAACCCATTCCTATGAAAAATATGTGTCTAACAGATTTTGGTAAAGACACGGAACTAAAGAACACAGGTAGTTTGCGAAGAGAAAATGGGTAAAAAATGATTTATTACTCTCTCCAGTTCTTAAATAAACTGTAGTATAAGAGGAAAAATCGGGTCCATTTTCCTAAACTCAAAGTTCTGGGGGGAAGGATCGCCCCCCCCCCCCTTGGATCCGCGCCTGTTTGCAGCAGTGATGCTTTGAGGGTTACCTTTATTATTTGATTTGATATTTATGGCATGCTGGATTGGTATCTAGTCTGAAAACAAGTCGGTGAATTAGAATACTATAATTTTGAGGTTTCTTAAAAAAAACGAAATCCAAAGATAAAATATGTATAATCAAAATATAAAAATATATCTAAAAATTAAAAAATTGCGTCACTCAATAAAGATTCAAAATGTTACGAATGGGATAACCTTATCACCTCTTTCAGCTTTTTCATACACACCCAATATATTTAACTTGGTATATTACCCCTCCTGAAGAACAATTTAGTCATTTTATATTTAAAGAAATTAAATCGAGAACCATAACAGAATAGGTAATTTATACGTTACCGAGATACCTAAATTTCCTCGTAATGTAACTTCTAACAATATACCTATAAAATACGAGAATAATAGGCTGTAAAACATACATTCGGCCAGATTTTCTTACTGAGATAATCTTCCAAGATTTCGACAGTCCCCTAGAGCAATAAATACACAATGTAAGAGGGGTCGGTTCGAGCTAAGGGTTGCATTCTTCTAACCCCCTCCCACTTCCATTGTTAGACGGTCGCCAAAGATAGGGGTTTATGTATTGGAAATATTACCCTTACAAAGAACTGCTCTGCCAACAATGCCACTGTTCTATAGAAGGATGGTTTAAGGTCGATTTTGGTTTGAAATGACGTCGTATTCTTAAGTTAACAGGCCATGTTTTAAAAATATATTTTTCCACTGACTTTTATTGCTGACTGGGAATCTATACTTTGTTTCCAAGTTTTACTGCCGCAGTTTTTTTCCTGCTATATATTATAAATTTATTGTGAAATAGATGTAAAATTTATGGATATGAAGTATTCTGAGAACTTTATGTAAATTTTTTATTATCTTTTGGTTTTTTAGTAAAAGAAATTTCGACTATATTTATGTTTCCTGTAACGGCCTGAGTGAGGGCAAAATATATCCCCTATTTGTATTAATATTTTATTTTATAACAGATATATAATAGGCGAGCGAGGCTTACTCCTAAAATGACCATGTGGATCTGTTGCTGTGTTACTACTTATACCAAATTTTCTATAGATCTACCGAGTTTCTGTTGAACTCTAATACTGATGGAAGATGTTTGAAGAAAAAACACGATATATGGATGCAAAACCGAGATATAAAATGAAAATTTCTTTTCTGTTCTTGGTAGATGTCTGGAATGAGCGATGTATAACTAAAATCGATTGTGGCGTCCTTAAGAATTGTTCGAATACCAATATTTCAATTGAATTGGTAGCCATTTCGTCGTGTTTTAGGGCTACATACAGAGGAAGATGTTTGCAAAAACCTGCTTGCTCATGAGGTACACCGTTAAAAATAATCTTAAATTTAATGCAAATTTAATGTCCATTCTACATTAAATTTAATGATTTAGCACCAAAAATCATGAATAATTTACATTTACTTTGAATTTAAAGAAATTCATTTCAATAACAGTTCGTTGTACATTAAATTTGATTAAATGATATCTTAAATTTCAATAAAGTAACGGAAAATATATTTCAGCTTCTGTGCATTAAAATTAATTCACATATACTTTAATACTAAAGGAATTTACATTATTATTTAATATACATTGCATAAGATTCCCGGAGATGGCGCAACTTGTACTGAACTTTTTGTTTAGTATGATATAACTTGCTTAAAGGGCTTAATTTTATTATGATGAGGTGTACCTGTCTGCCCCGTACTGATGGAAACCAATGAGTTCGAAACCGATCTAGATGGCGGACACTACCTACGGGAAAAAATATGTGATAACATATCTCAAATTCAAAGAACCACTGATTGTATATTTGATGTACATAGTCAGCTTAAAAAGTCATAATCAAATTTAAATTTAGTGTATAATTACATTAAATTTAAATGAGTAAATTAATTTAAATTAATGTAAATTTTTAAGTTTAATACATTACATTAAATGCATTTAATAGGCATTTGTAAAATTTGGTTCCAGCATATTTACATTAAATTTAATGCAAGTTACATGTACTTTGAAATTAAAGCTTTGTACATTGTACATGTACATAGTTACCTTAAATTTCAATTAAATTACTGAAATTATTGGTATAATTGCATGGAAAAATTATTAAATTTAATGCGTTAACATTAAATGAATTTAATAAACGGTTTATGAAATTTGCTTCTAGCACATTATCTTAAAATTAATGTAAAGTTTTTTTACAGTGTACGTCTCTATTTTGTAGTTTATTCTATTGTGTATTTTTCATGAGAGGAGTCAATAAATCTGGGACAAGAAAGTTATGGATTTATGGATCTTGAGATCCTGTTTCTCGCCCTTTTTAACCGACTTCTAAAAGAAGGAGGTTCTCAATTCGTCGACTATGTATGTTTTTTTTTGTATGACACCGATTACTCCGGAACGGCGGCACCGATTTGAATGAAATTTTTTATGTTATGTTCAGGAAGTTGCTGCGGAAGTCCGATATTTTTTTGGATGAAATTGGTGTAGTAATATCCAAGATGGCGCCGGCAAAATGGCGGCCAAAAAAATTAATTTTGTCCGATTTTCTCCAAAATTGGAATAGGGAAATTTTCGGGGTTATACCCAACGATTCTAAAATTATTCTTAAAAATCCAATATGGCGAACAAGAAAATTTAATTTTGTCCGATTATCTCCAAAATTGGCGTGGGGAAGTTTTTGGGGTCGCACATATCGAATCCAAAATATTTTTAAAATATTCAATATGGCGGATCCAATATGGTGGACAAAAAAATCAATTTTGTCAGATTTTCTCTAAAATTGGTACGGGGGAGTTTTCGGGGTCGCACATAACAAATCTAAAATCATTTATAAAAAATTCAATGTGGCGGATCCAATATGACCGACGAAAACATCAATTTTGTTCGATTTTCTACAAAATTGGTATGGGGGAGTTTTTGGGGTCGTACATAACGAATCTGAAATTATTTTTAAATCATTCAGTATGGCGTATCCAATATGGCAGATAAAAAATAAATTTTTTCCGATTTTTTTTCAAAATTGATATGGGGGAGTTTTTGGAATCGCACATTACGCATCTAATATTATTTTTAAAAAATTAAATATGGCGGATCCAAGATGGTGAATGAAAGATTCTAGATCTCTCGATTTTGTCTAAAATCAGTATTGGGGGATTTTTGTTAGTGTTAATTACGAATTTAAAATATTTTTTGAAGAACTTAATCTGGCGGTTTCAATATGGCATCCCAAAAATTTTACATTTTCCAATTTTCTCCAAAACTGATATAGGAGGTTCTTGAGGGCGTAAATTACGAATTTAGTAGTATTTTTTCAGGTTCAATATTGCAGACTAAAAATTTTCCATTTTTCGATTTTGTTCAAATGTGGGACTGAATCGTTTTTGAGGATGTAAATAGCGAATATAAAATTATTTTAAGAAAATCTAATATGTCAGAGGCAATATGACGGTCTAGGAATTTTGAATTTTTGGATTTCATCTAAAATTGGTACTAGGGGGCTTTGATGGGTTTAGATTTAGATTAGATTAAGACGTTAAAACTATTTGTTTGAAATTCAATATGGCGGATCCAATATAGGAAGTTAAAAATTTTACCTTATTCCCATTTTATCATATTTGGTATTAAGTTGTATGAGGTATGAAAATTTTACATTTTCCGATTTTGCCTAAAATTGATATTAACATATTGAGCTAGAAATTTACGTCTCAAGTTCTTTAAATATCCATATTGGAAGATTTGGGGCCTATATTACCAATCTAAAATTAGTTTAAAATTTAAGATAGTGGATTTACTAAGACAGACTAAATATTTGTTTGATACAATTCAATGGTATTTGGAGAAATCTAAGAGTTGAAAAATTTTTAGTGGTTCATTTTAGGGTGATTAGAAGTGGATAAAATGGGTACTTTTTTGCCACCTTAGAGTCATTGCGAGGTACACTAATCTCGATTGGTACCTAGTTCAAATAATTTATGGATATCATAATAAATTCAAAACTAAAAATCGAAAAATAAAATTTTTATAAAAAAAATTGACTTCTAAAAGTGCGCTAAAAACTGATTATATGATTGCTGCTGTTAACATTTCATTCATTGCATTAACGTTCATATTTGTATAATCGTCAAAACTTTATTGTCAATGCAATTATAATAATTATTCATAGCTTTTAATGAAGAATTTAAATAGGACATGCTCTACAAAGTTATTGTTTAAAAAATTTAGCTACGGTAAGAAAGCAATTACAAATAAAGTATTTCCCAATCTTTTTATATGAATCACATTTGGCCAATTATTAATTTGGCGCCGACTTCAAAAATTTCAATGTCATAAAGAAATTTATATTATTTTTGAATTCTTTTTTTATAAAAATTTTATTTGTAATGATGTGGGTAGTCTTTTAACCAAAATGGATCCCTTAAATAAATTTGAGAAAAATAATTCAGAAAGCTTGAATGTAATATAAACATCAAAGATCACTTCCGCCGCAGTCATTTAGACAAGTATCCAGAAAAAAATGAATACAGTAAGAACAATTGCATCTAGATATAAAAAATATGAAATAACGGTACCAAGATCGATGCGCTGGGCACATTATGGCTGATTACTGCTAGGGTATCAGGCGTGCGTGTCTAGAGGTAACTCACTCGAAAAAGAAGATTATTCTATGTTCAGTAAAATAAATAAAGGATAATAATTAAAAAATCTCATTTCATGTGCAGGTATATATACTATTATAATCAGTTTAACAGACATATCCAAAAACAGTTTTAGTCTTTTCGACACCAAATTCACTAGGAATTTTTTATTCAAATTTAAATTTTAACAATTTCGAGGATGTCTGGATTCAGCTCAGTATATTTGACACTAACGTAATAATTGGCTGCGTATATATACCTCCCCACTCCCCAGATGAAGCTTCTAATTCATTTTCAAACACCTGCGAGGATCTACGTATTAAATACCAGAAATTAACACTCAAAACGCCGAAGCTATAATCGATACAATGTATTTTCTTGAACTTGAGCAAATCAATTCGGTATATAATGTTTTGTGTAGATTATTGGACTTAATTTTTTTAAGAGATTTTGATAGAACCGTTGTGACCCGCTGCTCACTTCCACTCCTATCCATAGATGCCTATCACCCAGCAATAGAAACCTTACTGCACTTTCAATGTATCAAGAAACTCAGCAATAACAGCCACAGTAACTGTATATCAGTTTCGTCAAGCGGACTTTGCTGATCTGAATCATTTTTTTGATTGTGTTGATTGGACCGTTATTTCTGATACCGCCGACATCGATACTATTATTCGTCACTTCTATGACACTCTTTTTGAAGGAATCTATCTATTCGTTCCTAAGAAAACAATGTCAAACGAGAAATATCCAAAATGGTTCGACGGTGATCTTCGTAAATCCATAGCGCCTAAAAATAAATTATCCAGGAAATATAAATATTCGCAGCTTCAATCTGACTACGAAACTTACGCGAACGTTCGACGTGAAGTCAAGTTCAAGACCGATATGTGTTACCTCCTTTATATTTCTAACACCGAACACCTTATACCACAAAATATTAAGCACTTTTGGTCATTTGTTAACAACCTGAGAAAGGAATTGCGTCTGCCTGCGCAGATGAGGTACAATGGTTCAATGTTGGACAGATCTGAGGACATATCTGATGCCTTCGCATTCCCCCTTTCCAGTTGGCATATTCCGGGAGTAATATTGATGCGAGATTGGATGGTGCTGGCGCGGTTGGTTTTGCCGACGTTCTCTCTAAGCACCACTTCTGCCTTGAGGAAATTTCAGAAAAACTAAATCTGCTTGATATATCTAAAAAAGTTGGTCCCGACGGTGTTCCTACTATAATGCTAAGAAACTGCTCAACTTCTCTTGCCACACCACTGCAAAGGATATTCCAGCGCTCATTAGACTCCGGCTATTTCCCGACGGTATGGAAATTTTCCATCCTTCTACCTATTTTTAAATCAGGTGATAAGTGTGATGAAGCAAACTATCGTGGAATCTCAATCTTGTCTGCAATTCCTAAACTTCTTGATCAATTCTGACCGATGAAATCTTTAATACCTACAAGCGATATATCAATCCTGAACAGCACGAATTTTATCAGGGACGTTCCACTGTAACGAACCTAGCAATTTATCAGAATTTCCTAGTCAAATCCGTTGAACAAGGGCATCAGATTAACGCAATTTACATCGATTTGTCTAAAGCCTTTGACAGCATTCATCATCTACTGCTACTCAAGAAGCTGTCTGAGATCGGTATCTCGGGAAATTATTTAAACTGGATCAAACCTTATCTCAGCGATAGACGACAGCGCGTGGAGGTGTGCGGGTCCCTATCCAGCGAAGTAATGGCTACTTCTGGTGTCCCTCAGGGGTCACACATTGGACCGATTCTGTTTCTTCTGTTCATCAACGACGTTACCTCCTATTTTGTTTCCTCTCAGGTCCTATTATACGCCGATGATCTGAAATTTTACAGCATTGTTAACTTAGATCATAACCACTTACAAACTGATCTAGATTGTTTCGTCGACTGGTGTGCTTCAAATCATCTTAAAATCAACGTCTCCAAATGCAAATGTATCAGCTTCTTCAAGTGCGATCACTCAATTGTTAATTCATATAAAATACTGGGTCAACCCGTCGAATCTATCAATGACTTGGGAGTAATTTTCACGAAAGATTTGCAATTAAACGCTCATATTGACAGCGTCACGATCAAGGCTCTAAGAATGATGGGTTTTATTAAGCGAAACTCGAGACATATTAATGACACTAGAGCTCTGACTTGCTTATACAACTCGCTTTTTCGCAGCATTTTAGAATACTGTTCAATTATATGGACCCCCAATTATGTCATCCACAAAAACAGACTCGAGGGAGTACAAAATATATTCATGAAATATCTACTATAGAAGCACCATTTTCCATCACACGGCTTAGCTTATGAAACAAGACTGATGTTGTGTGGACTCAAGAGTCTGGAGAGCAGAAGAGGAGAAGCTATGTTTTTGTTCCTGTTCAAAATATTTAATAACATAATTGACTGCGACATATTGCTGAGCGAGATTAATCTTAGGGTCCCATCAAGGCGTACTAGGCTGCAACGGCTGTTCCAGGAAAGCTATCATCGCACCAACTACGGCCAGTCCACCTTCATAAATAGATTAGTGGTTAACTATAACCGATTTTATATGGACTGTGACATTTTCAAGGACTCACAGCGAAGGATTAAAACGATTATAATGTTTAAATGATATACTTTGTTGTACATTCTTCTTTTTTTTTCTTTTGAGTTTTGTTTGACTGTTTGTTTTTTCTTTTTGTTTTTTGTTATTGTTCTGTATCATTTGCCATACCATTTAAAATATATCATTCTGTAATGTATGTAATTGGATAAATAAATAAATAAATAAATTTTAAGAGCTTTTTTCAAAATTATATATTTTTTACCTAACGATACTTTACTACGTAATACAAGCACTTTAAAATTTGTGCCGTTTCCAATCTTCTCAAAGTTAAAAGCCATCATTTAAAATTCTGAATTCCTCAATTGCTAACTGGCAAACTTCTTAGACAACAAACCATTACGACGGGAATAAGCTAATCCAAGTCGAAATCTCGCAATTGTGTTGGACTCCATGAATAAATTACCTCGTCGTTTCCCTTAAAGCAGTCTTGCGAATTAGCGGAGGGGTCTTTGAGTGCGTCTTCGGGGAGCACTTTCCGGAGCTCCTTACAACCGCCTGCTGATATCGCCTAATTGCCTGCTGGCGGCGGGGGCCGCTCAAATATGCATAAAACTAACCGGTCTGATGGGGTGCTTTGTGGAAACTCAAGATATTCTCTAACTTAGATATTATCGTAAATATGACATTGTTCCTTAGGGTATGGTCTTAGCTTATCCAGAAAACAAAGTAACTTATAATTATGCTGTCTCATGCATATACTACGTTTTTTCTGTACTGCAGATAAATATTTGGCGTTGAACTCATAATATTCAGAATATACGCGGCTAGTACATTTGAAACTACGAACTACCAAAGTTATAAGAATAAAAAATCATGTTTTGTTTTTACCAAACCGACAACAACATAAAATTTTGTTTCTTTTTGGGAGACAACTATTTCTCTTTTATATTTCAAATTTAAATTTCCCCCTAGTTTTCTTATATAAAGGTTTATTTTTTGACATGTATAAACAAAATAAAACGAATCGAGTAATACAGGACCAGCAACTATAAACTTAATAACAAAAATTCCAGTCAAACTAGAAAAAAAAAGATGACTGCTTTGTATCGCTTAATTAAAAGTGCCCAAAAAAGTGAAAAACAACTATAAATTTTTATATGAAATTAAAATTTTTAAAGTCGGCGACAAATTAGTACCTGACAAAACGTTATTCGCATAAACAAATTTAAAATATTTTATTTGTAATTACTTTCTTATCATAATTTGTATATATTATTAGTTATTTATTTTATTTAGAAATAATTTGGCGCCCACTTCAAAAATTTCAATTTCATTTAAAAATTTATAGTTATTTTTCACTTTTTAGCTAACTTTTAGAAGTCGGTTCAATGTTTTTTATAAAAATTTTATTTTTCGATTTTTAGGTTTGAAACTATTATGATATCCATAAATTATTTGAACTAAGTATTAATCGAAATTAATGTACCTCGTAATGACTCCAGGGTGGCAAAAAAGTACCCATTTTATCCAAAGTTGTAAATCACTCTAAAATGAACCACTAAAAATTCTTTGATTCTTAGAGTTCTCCAAATATCAGTGAAATTGTGTCAAACAAATATTTAGTCTTTCATAATAAATCCACTATCTTAAGTTTAAAATTAATTTTAGAAAGTAATATACGCCACAAAACCTTCCAATATCGATATTTAGGGAACTTGAGACGTAAATTTCTTAGCCCGATATATTTTATACTTCATACTGAATTTATATACGCCCCCAAGAACCACGCAATATCAATTTTAGACAAAATCGGAAAATGTCAAATTTTCATTCCCTCATATTGTATATCATAAACCTAATAGTTGTAAAAAATTAAATTCATATTCTTAATATACAACCTCGAAAACCCCCTAATACCAAATCTGAAAAAATGTGAATAAGATAAAATTTTCAACCCAATATATTGGATCCGCCTTATTGAATTTCAAAAAAATAATTTAAACATCTTAATCTAATCTAAATCTAAACCCTTCAAAGCTCCCTAGTACCGATTTTAGATAAGATCTGAAAATTTTAAATTTCTAGACCGTCATATTGCATCTGATATATTAGATTTTTTTAAAATAATTTTATATTCGCTATTTACATCCTCAAAAAAGATTCAGTCCTACCTTTGAACAAAATCTAAAAATGTAAAATTTTTAATTCGCTATATTGGATTCGCCATATTGAATCCTGAAGAAATGCTTTTAAATTCATAATTTACTCCCTCAAAAACCTCCTATATCAGTTTTGGAGAAAATCGAAAAATGTAAAATTTTTAGGACGCCAATACTGAATCCGTCAGATTAAGTTATTCAAAAAATATTTTAATTTCATAGTTAACACCAATAAAAATCCCCCATAACTGATTTTAGACAAAATCGAGAGATGCAGAATCTTTAATCCGCCATCTTGGATCCGCCACATTTAATATTTTTTAAATAATTTCAGATTCGCAAAGTACGATCCCAAAAATTCCCCCATATCAGTTTTGAAAAAATGAGACAAAATTAATTTTTTATTCGCCGTATTGGATACGCCATGTTGAATTTTTTAAAAATTATTTGAGATTCGTTATGTGCGACCCCAAAAATTCCCCATACCAATGTTGGAGAAAATCGGACAATATTGATTGTTTTGTTGGCCATATTGGATCCGCCATATTGAATTTTTTTAAAATAATTTCAGTTTCGTTGTGTACAACCCCGAAAATTTCCCCATACCAATTTTCGAGAAAATTGGACAAAATTGATTTTTTGTCCGCCATATTGAATTTTTTTTAAATAATTTCAGATTCATTGTATACGATTTCGAAAATTTCCCCATACCAATTTTGGAGAATATCGGACAAAATGAATTTTTTTGGCCACCATATTGTCGGCGCCATCTTGGATTTTACTGTACCAATTTCGTCCAAAAAAATATGGGACCACCGCAGCCACTTCCTGAATATAACGTAAAAAATTTCATTCAAATCGGTGCCGCCGTTCCGGAGTAATCGGTGTACATATATAAAAAATATAAATATATTTATACATACATATATATATATATATATATATATATATATATATATATATATATATATATTTAGTTGGTTATTTTCTTGGGAATATGGTTCATTTTTCTATTGAAACTACATATATAGAGTAGTCATACTTATTGTGTATATATATTTTTATTTTTCAGGACGTTTCGATTCTCTCGAATCTTTTTCAACTGATGCGGATGCTACAAAAATGTACATTTTTAATATTATTATATATGGACAAAGAGGTTAAAAACTTACCATTAAGAACAGAGATTTTTGTTGTAAACAAAAATTAATTACATCACAAACCAATTGTAATCACTCACTCTTTTGTATATTCACTTTTTAAAAGTATTTTTAACGGTCCAGTTAGAAGAATGGACACAACATTTTTAACCCTATAACTGCCTTGACTTGACTGAATGTGGATATATATATATATATATATATATATATATATATATATATATATATATATATATATATATATATATATATATAGTCGACGAATTGAGAACCTCCTTTTTTTTAGAAGTCCGTTAAAAATTGTAATTGTTGGGATTAAAGGAAAATTATATATTATATGCGTTTTTTTTAATTATCTGTCAAACATAAATCAGTTTATTTCCCTCAGAAAAAATATTTATAGCATGGAAAATACAATAATGTGTAAAGTGCCCCAGTATTTCATCTTAGGACCCACATTTTTTTTAGTTTATGTTAGCTTAATTGTCACCAAGATAACAAAAAATTTTACGCTGATGACACTATGTTGATTTATTCTAGGAAGGGAGCAGCTGAGCTGAGGGACAATATGTTACATGATTTTGAACCTGGTCTCTTCTTGACTCGTAAACTACAACTAATTATATAAAATTTTCATATATGTATATTTCTAGACAGAAAGTTGAATGTAAAACTTCAATTATTTTAAATAATTAGTCTTTAAATTATAACACTGTAATAAAATATGTTCGCTAAATCAATTCAATCCTTTGTTGAGAAAGTCATTTAAACCCAATTCGAGAGAATCTGAATGTAAATTTCTAATTATGTTTTCTTTTCAGGAGAGAACTTCATTTCTCCAAATAATTCTAGATACTTTTATTTATATATCTATAAAAAAAATGCAGAAAAATAATTTGTATGTTTTTATCGGTGTTTTATAACAGATTTTTCGAAACCAAGACAGGTTTCCAGGGAGATAAGCACCTCTACTTTAACTTTATGATGGGTAAACAAAATTTTGTCCCACTCATATATAGTAATAATTTTTTTTATATAAATAAATATAATTAAGTAAATGTTTTTTTTCTTACAGATTCATTGACTAAATTTCAAACAGAGATTACCGACACTAGAAGATCAATCCATGATTAAACCTTCACAGCCAGATTTACTAAGAAGGTTTAAGACTTAAACCCGATCTAGTTGCCATAGAAATATATCTTCTGGTCGACCAATTTTGTTTTGCTTATGATGTTGTGATAATTTATATTATATATTTCAACAAATAAACGATTATATAGGGATATTAAGGATAAGAACATAGCGACAAAGCCTTGAAATATGTAAAAGCAATAGTTGGATCCCGAAAATAAATAAAACTTCCACTTTTGCGGGTTCAGTAATAAATGAAATCAATCTTTTTTGTTTGACTTTTCAGGGTTTTAAACTTGCTTGACTTATTGTTAATGTTGTAAGTTGTCACTCTACTGTCAATTTAGAACGGTTTTAAGATTAGACTATGTTAGTGAAGTCGGGGATCAAAGTTCACGTCTTCATTACGAAGTTAAGTATACAACATAGACATAATACAAAGATATAGAAGAAAGTTGGCTCACGCTTAGAATGAGATATAGAGATTTCGATGAATAAAACATCTCTTTCTAATGGCAGAACTCAGCGTGAGTCAACTTTATTCTATAGGATCCGCAGTCTATATTAATTACTCTTATGTCTATGGTATTCAATCACGACTCGGTGGAGGGTGAAGGTTAAAACTATAAGACTGTTTATTCTTTCTCCCTTTAATTTTGTTTCAACTGGCAGTATATAAATAAATATATGTTTTAATGGTATTTGAAGTAACATAAACAAGTTTAGGAATTATTTTTAATTGACGTTATAAACCTCAATTTAACCCAAAAACGGATAAATTGTAATAAAAATAAAACTCTTTTTTTTATATGTACGTGGTTTATTCCGGAACGGAGGCACCGATTTGAATGAAATTTTTTACATAATATTCAGGAACTTACTGCTGTGGTTCCTGATTATTTTGGCCAAAATGGGTTTAGTAAAATCCTAGATGGCACTGATAATATGGCGGACAAAAAAATTAATTTTGTCCGATTTTCTCCAAAATTAGTACGGGGGAGTTTTCGGGGTCGTACGTATGTAATTTAAAATTATTTTCAAAAAATTCAATATGGCTTATCCAATATTGCTGACTAAAAAATTTTACGTCTCTTAATTCTGTTCAAAATTGGTATAGGGGGGTTTTTAAAGGTGTAAATTACGAATTTAAAAAGATCAATATGGCCAAGACTAAAAATTTAACGTCTCTCGTTTATGTTTAAAATTGGTACTGGGAAGTTTCTGAAAGTGTAAATAATAAATTTAAAATTGTTTTAAAAAAGATTCAATATGACGGATGTAATATAACGACATATAAATTTTATATTTCCGGATTATTTCCAAAATTTGTATTGGGGGATTTTTATGTGTGTAGATTAAGATTAGATTAACAGTTTAATTTATTTTTATTTAATATGGTGGATTTAAAATTTTACATTTTTTCAAAATTGGTAAATTTAATATGATATAAACAATATGGGGGACTAAAAATTTTACATTTTTCAGGTTGTATCGACATTGACATTGAAAGTTTTTGAGACGTATATTACGGATCTCAAATTAATTTTTGCAAACTCAATATACGGTATAAAATATGTCGTACTAAAAAATTTACATTTCTCAAGTGCTTTCAATATTGGGGTTGGAGGTTTTGGAGGCCTATGTTAAGAATCTAAAATTAATTTCTTAAAATTCGAGATAGCGAATTTACTATAGCAGATTAAATATTTGTTGGGTACAATTCATTTAAAACTGGTTTGTGGAGAATTCTCAGATGCAAAGAATTTTTTGTAGGTCAGTTTCATGTGGTCAACAACTTTAAATAAAATGGGTACCTTTTTGCGACCTTAAAAACTCAATTCAATTGAAAATTGAAAACCAAAAAACAAAATTCGTATACACTAGAGTTATTTTTGGTTTGACGATAATTCATATACTTCAATTTTTTCGTTTAAATTTTTTGAATTTTTAAACATTATCTTAATAATAAGCTTTTTAATGTCAGCCTTTAAAGATATGTCGAAAACACCACGCTACTTTGATGATCAATAAATTAGGTCATATGTCTTTATAATCTTTTTGTTGGATGATGGAAATAGGACACTAACATTTTTTACCATACTGAAAATATAAATATAATTGACAAATATGTTCAGTTTATTAACATATCAATTCGTAATTGATATAAAATAAAATCATTACTATGACCACATTTACTTTAAAATTTTCCAATTTTTAGTAAACTATTAAATAAAAAATATTTATTCAAAAGTGTTAATTAATGGCTTATATATTTTTAATTACAATTCTACAAAAACCAATTTTCTTAAAACTTTAAGAAATTTAAATTAGTCTAGAGATACTTCAAATATTTGGTTTCATAACCATCAATACTTCGGATTCTCTATACATTTATAACATTCAAGATAACCCTTATAATTATAATAGATAGTTTAAGTTCGAGAAACCGAAAGAAAACTTTACTAGAAGAGGGTCTCGTCAGCCCTTATTGAAACTGCCATTTTTGTTACGGAAAGGGTGCGTTAGGTGGGTTATGTTTCATGTATATGGCTGATTAATATCCTATGTTGACAATCCATGTATTTATTTTTTTAATTTATTTATTTTTTAAATTTATTTGTCTATTTATTTTATTTTTTTAACATATGCTTTTCTTCCTTATTAAATAAGAGGTCATAGATAGTTATAGCTAATCTATTTTTTGGTTACATTTCTTGAAATATATGGTGAAAATATTAAGTTGATTCCATGAAGAATTGAAGTTATAACTCTGCGGATTCCACCATTATGTGCATATAATGGAAGCCAGTAATATCATCAAATGACAGTTCATACAGAACAAAAGGCGTCCCTAATTCTTGTATGAACAGAGTTCTTATACAATTTATTGTTAAAATATACATCATAAGTTAGTGAATAACAAATTATGTTATATATTTTTAGAAATAAATAAATTATTATTCATTTAACTTAAACCATTTTTTGTTCAATACAGTATTTTTCAAATACCCACAATTTCTCAAAACTACTTAACCAATTTGACTCCAATTTCATAGACTTCCTCTAAATACCAGGGTCGTTTTAAAAGCACTCAGCCTGACAACAAAAAACAGAAAATTGTTCATATTTTTTTTAAATGTAATTATCTCACAATTTAATACATTCAGACCAACATCATTCTAGCTTTTCAATAACCTCAATATTATGCCATTTACCAAACTCTTCAAAAAAAGCTGTTTGACCCACCTTTGCTTCATGTTTTGAAGGCAATCTTCATTCAGCAAGCCATTTCCTTCTACTTCTGAGATTTTAAAAACGTGCTAAAGTAGAAAGTCTGCTGTACTGTTAAATAAAATAGCAGATTTTTAAATATGTCTAGTATTTAGGAAATAAAAATAGATCCTCTAGTAGAAGAATATATTACAAGAAAGGAACACCACTTTTCACTATGCTACAGTCGCAATTATAGAAGAAAACTTAAACATAATTGTTCAAGAAATACAATTCTAACAACCTTAAAAGTTGTTTGATTGAATAATGTAGCAACCTAGGGTTGCGAAGCACTCTAGTTGGTTGCCTTAAATAGGTTTAGCAGTCTGTTTACTAGTTTAACTTCTGGATATAAATCTTGAGAATTGATTGTTCCTTGAAGGCGTTTCCAGTAGACTAGAGCTTAGTATTCGAAGAAGATGTGTGAGTCTATTTCATCCTCTTCGTCGCAAAGTCTACATGCTGGTTCTTCATCATAGATATCCATTGTGTGTAGATGTTTCCTTAAGCTGCAGTGACCGGTTAGTAGTCTTGTCACCAGCCTAATTTGTTATCTACTTAAATGCAAGATTTTGCGGCTTGGTTTGCCGAATGGTTTCCTCAGCAATAGTTTATTGTTCTTGCAACCCGCCATGTGATCCCTATGGATATGGTCTTGATGTCCAACTGGATATCCGCCCACGAATAGCAGCCTTAATAATGCCAACAACTAGTCCCAGCTCAACAAATGTGGTCATGTCTTGTCAGTTGGTCTGCTTTTTCACTGCCTAGAATGCCCTTATGTCCTGGTACCCCCCCCCCCAAGACGAACCTTGTTGTGTTTTGCCATACCTGTTTTGATATTATTCGATGACATGTGAGCGTTATCATCACTGCCTGACTGTCGAAGAAAATAGGAACGGTTCTGACCCTGTAACCCTTTGTCAGATTCTCTCGAAGTCAACTGATTATATTTCTGCTTAGAATACCGTGGTATACTGCCCCAATGATTCACTCATGGTGGGTCTGGATGTGGCTCCATGTATTTCGGCTCCTGTACCATGGTCCAAATGAGGTTTCTTGGTTGACTTGATGATCGATTAGATCCTGCCTTCCAGTCAGTTTGAATGGTGTAGAGCCTGTCAAAATTATAGGTTTTTAGCAAAAAGTTAATAGAATTTCCATGGCTGTGGTCAGAGTGCATCTCATGGCTCCCGAGGTGCACAGACAATCCAGTCTCTTAAATTTAGGAAAGTCCACAGAATGCCTCTAAGTAGTTTTTCTCCACCATACAACCGAGCCATTCAGTGCCCGCCACGTACTTTTTCCCACCGCACGCAAAAACCAGTAGCGTTTCAAAGTTTTATATTTCAGTAAGGACTAATCGTATGACAACTTTGAAAAAAAAAAGCATTTTAAAGCTCTTTCAAGGTACTTTCAGCTAATATAAAGTGCGAGTCAAATTTTTAATTTTCAAAAAGTTTTTTTTGAGATTAAAAAGTTAAGAAAAACGCATTTTCTTGGTTTTGCCAACGTCAATGCAGTTTCGCGGCATATACTCGCAGGAAAATTCTGAATAAACAGTTTTTGGGTTTTTTCGAGAGCTTTAAAATGCTTTTTTAAATATTCTTCTAAGTGCATTTTTTACCAAAATTCGGCTTTTTTAAAGAAAAAAATGACTTTTTTTCAATGCACCATATTTCGATAACTACAAAAGACCGAATAAAAAAAATGTGTTTTTTGCTCGTAAAAAAATCTTTGATTATTTCTGAATTTTTTCCGCACTTTTGATTTTTTTTTTGTATTTTTTTTTTTTAATTTTAAAAATATTATAATATGAAAACAAAATTGGAACAACTCGGGGTCCTGGTGTGATTTGAGTTTTGGTCTATACTATGAAAAAAAAAGCATTTTTTTAATAGATCATATATATGAGCTAATTAAAAAAATGTTTTTTTTTTCATAAAACTCTAAGTTGTTCCAATTCTGTTTGATATACATCCATCACCATATTATTATATTTTTGAAAGATTTTAAAGAATCGAAAAAAATCAGAAGTGTGGAAAAAATTCCGGAACAATCTTAAGGTAATTTTACGCGTAAAAATAAAAAATTTTTCTATTTGAAGTTTTTTTCTAGCTCTTGTTGTTACAGGAATATCGAGCATTGAAAAAAAACTCATTTTTTTCGTTAAAAGGGTAGTATTTTGGTCAAAAATGCACTTACAACAAAATTTAAAAAAGCATTTTAAAGCTCACAGTAAAACCAAAAAAACTCTCTATTTAGAATTTTCCTACAATTATTTCCCGCGAAACTGCATTGATATTAGCAAAATCAAGAAAAAACGTTTTTTTTTCATCTCTTGATTCTCAAATAAAATCTTTAAAAATGGAAAATTTAACTTGCACTTTACGTTGCCTGAAAATAATTGGAAAGAGCTGTAATATGCTTTTTTGAAAATTATATGATATTCCTTATTGAAATATAAAACTTTAAAATTCTACTGGTTTTTGCGTGGGTGAACAAAAGTACGTGGCTGGCACTGTAGGTTACCATTGGTTCTATCACTGCAATGTACAACCAGCAAACAATATGTGGATTTAATCCCCATGTATTGTCCAGTGCCCTTTTTACTACTATAATGTCTGTTTTACATTTGGCAATAACTGACTGCAGGTGTAAGTTCCAAGTAAGTTATGCATCCAAGAATACACCTAGGTATTTGACCTCCTTGCTCATCTACAGCTATGTGTTAAAAAGAGTTGGTGGTTTTAATTCATCAAGCTTCCTTCTTTTAGTGAAGAGTCTGAGTATGGTTTATTTAGGATTTATCTTACAGTGCTCCTTATTAATCCTTAAGGGAACAACTTGCATATAAACTCAGAAGCGATTGCATTTTAACCACTTACTACAGTGTCGGTATACATAAAAAGTACAAAAAAGTTTTCCATAGAATATATACCTGGAGAAGACTAACATAGTATATTCAGTGTACCATTCTCATTTGTTTGGGGTTCGCACAAAATTAAGATTATCGGTAATTTACTTTCAATATAATGCTACGAACATACAAAATGAAGAATAGTCAAGATTTAACATGCTAAAATTTTAAAGTTCTAAAAAAATATTATTACCAATACGATTGCTAAGTCTACAAACATTGCTTTTGAGCAGTATCATTTTAGGAGTCATCAGCAAACATAGCTGTTTATACAAGATTCAGTTCAATGTCTTAAATTATTGCTTATTTATTTTAATTGGATTTTCGTCGAAGGCTATTTGGCACAACTTGGCGGTTTATTGTTACAAGACGGGGAGAAAAGTGTCGTCTCGCTGGACCCAGCATCCGCAACATTAATCTCCGGAATTGCTTCGCACTCATTGAAAGGCCAATATTTCTCTTCATTACTAGACGCCAAGTCGTGATTTATAATGCGGCTGTGAAGTTTCTCGGTCAGCAAAATTAATATTAATAAATCCATTACTAAATTGCTACAATAGTTTTTCTAATATAGCCAAAGTAAATTAAGTTTTGAATTTTTGAACATTAAAAGTAGATTTTGCGAAGGCAACGGTAAATTTTAATTCATGAACAGATTAAACGAATGCATTAAAATGAATATTTAATTTAGGAAACTCGGGACAAGATTATCAGACACTAAAAAACTGGAGGGCTAAAATATACTTTCATCGTGCAGAATCTAAATAGGAGATTTACTAGAAAAAAATCTACCTGGCCATGGTGATAACAACTGACTCTGCGTTGCCTAGTGACAATTGTGACAAATGTTTTCCACTAGTGTGTCAAATCGGATTTCAATTCATCCCTTATAAAGTATTGTGCAACAAAGAATTAATTTCGTGAAATTGGAATCATAGAGTCATCAAATTAATAAGAAAGCAACATAATTGTAATAAAATTAGTAAGTCTTCTTCTTCTTCTTCTTCTTCTTCTTCTTCTAGGTAGAACCAAGTTCTGTTATCTACACAATGCCTCATCGATCCCCGTTTGAGGTCGAAATCCAGCTGTCTCTCTATCTTTTGGGGGGCCGTCCAGGCGGCCGTTTGGTGTTTGGTTTCTCTCTCATCACGATTTTTGCTAGTCTGTCATCGTCCATTCGTTCCACGTGATCTCTCCACTGCCTACGACGGTTTCGAACCCACTTCACTACATCCCCCACTCCGCTGTCCTCGCGTATTTTTGCGTTTCTTATTCTATCTCTTAAACTTGTTCCCGTGATCATTCTCAGCGTTTTTTTTTCTGTGGTTCTCATAATTTGTTTTGTCTTTGTTGTTTCATTTCTTGTGTCTGCGCCGTAGGTCAGTATCGGTCTTACACAAACCTTGTAAATTCTTGCTTTACTCTCAACCGTCATATGTTTATTGTTCCAGATTATGTCTCTTAGTTGGCCTGATATCATGGCCGCTTTGTTGGCTTGTGTGGGTACTTCTTCCGTTACTGCCCTGTTACTGGTTATATGTGCTCCCAGGTATTTAAACTTCCCAAGCTGTTCGATATGTTTGTCATCAACCATTAGTTTGCATCTTACCGGTTTTTTTTCTATTACCATTGATTTGGTTTTCTCCACAGATATTTTCATATTATACTGTTTGGCTGTTCGATTGAGATGGAAAAGCATTCTTTGTAAGTTGTCCTCGCTATCTGCTGTCAAGGCAACATCGTCTGCAAAGCATATAATCTGAACGGTGTTGTATCCCATTGGGTACCCAATATTTGTGCTTTTTACCTCATCAATTATTTCGTCCATGATTACATTGAAAAGTGTTGGACTTAGCCTATCACTCTGTCTTATTCCTATGGATAGTGGGATTTCCTCTGTTAGAGTGTTATTTGTTTTAATTACCATGGTGTTTTTGGAATTCAGTTCGTATATTGTGCGTATGATTGCTTCGTCTACTTGTTTTCTTCGCAGTAGTTCTGTTATGTGTTCCAGTTTGACTCGGTCGAACGCTTGTATAAAGTCCACAAAACAAACGAACAGCGGTTTATCGTATTCGATAGATTTTTCAACCAGCTGTCTGATAACAAACATACCGTCGATAGTAGAGCGATTATTCCGGAAGCCCTGCTGTTCTTCGCACGCCCCTAACTTGTCTACGATCCGTTGTGACAGTATTTTGGTTAATAATTTGGCTGAACTGTTTAGTAGGCTGATTCCCCTGTAGTTTTCGGGTTGTTTCTTTGATCCTCTTTTGTGGATCGGAATTGTGATGCTTTTCTGCCATTCGTTGGGTACTGACGTTGTACGGAGTATTTTTTGAAATAGAACAGTGAGCTCTGTGACAAGGCTGGGGCCTCCGTACTTTAGCATCTCATTCGTAATTTGATCGGTACCAGGTGATTTTCTGTTTTTTAATTTCTTAATTGTCAGGTGCATCTCTGCTTCACTGATGTTAACATCTGTTAGTTCTGCGCTTTCTTGTTGGTTTTCGTCTACGTTGTTTTCTGTAGCTGGTGCCTGGAGTAAGTCCTTAAAATGGCTGACCCATTGTTGGCTGTCGATTGGACTTAGTTGAACGTATTCATTGATGGGTTTTTTTCTGTTCCTCAGCATGATCCATATTTTCTTTTGTCCGCCATATAGGTCGTGTTCCATGTCTTTTGAATACTTTTCCCAGTATTTTTTCTTCAGTTGAGCTATTTGACTGTTGATTCTGTTTCTCACCGTTTTGTACTCTTCGAAATGGTTTGTTGTTTTGTGCTGTCGGTATACCTTTATTAAATACAATACCGAATCCTTCGCTAACGATAGTACAAAAGTATTGTATCAGCAGAGACTCTCGGAGAAAATAAAAGCTAATACAATCCTAGAAAATGACGGAGTGGAGAAAGCCTGGGAAAAACTGAAAAGAAATATACAAGAGAATGCCAGGGAGGCGATCGGAACACGAACAGTTAGCACGAACAAGCGAAATTAGTAAGTAAATAAGTAAAATATTAGCCAAAACAGTTTCAATGAAGTCGTGACTCCAGTGAAGATGACTAAAGAGATGGAATTCAAGCAAACCAAGCAATCTTAATGTTTGCCATGAGTAAAATTTTACCAAACTAAATTCCAATGTTTTTAAAAAATCAAAATTCCAGTAAAAAATAAAGAAATCTATCTTCCGTATTTAAATGGTTGTTTATGTGTATTATCCTTTCAAGCAGAGAAAAGGAAAGAATATATACAAACAGTTTGTTTCCTGCAAATATTACTGTGATCCTCTCTCCATACGCGTTTCGACCACCTTATGGTATCATCAGTGGTGCTGTATCCAACCGAGAGCAACATTCGCGGGAAATTACTGCTATATAAAATATAAATTCCAAGATATGTCAGTAAGTTATTGAAAACCTGCCTCATGCCAACTTCGATGTCAGACTGAAAAATATCGCCAGTCGAACGACATCTATGAATCACCTGAGTAATGTGAAATTCTTAAAAAATAAAAATTTCTGTAAGAAATAAAGAAATCTATCTGCCGTATTTAAATGGTTGTTTATATGTGTTATCCTCTCAGGTAGAAAAAAGAAAAGAATATATACAAACAGTTTATATTTTAATACTGCTGTCGGTTCGATACAGCCCCACTGATTAGACCATAAGGTGGTCCAAACGCATATGGCGAGAAGACCAGAGTAATATTTGCAGGAAATAAACTGTTTTTAAATATTCCTTTTTTCTGCCTGAAAGGATAATACACATTTACAACCTTTTAAATACCGCAGAGAGATTTCTTTATTTCTTACTGATTTTTTAAAAATTTCGCACTAATTCGATAATTCATAGATGTCGATCAACTGGCGATATTTTTCAGTCTGACATCGAAGTCGGCATGTAGCAGGCTTTTAATAACCTACTGATATACCTTGGAATTTATATTTTATTAGCAATTGTTTCCTGCGAATGTTGCTCTCGTTCGATACAACTCCACTGACGAGACCATAAGGGGGTCGAAACTCGGTTGGAGAGAGGACCAGAAGTAGTAGTAGTAATATTTGCAGGAAATAAATTGTTTGTAAATATGCTTTCTTCTCCTCTGCCTGAAAGGAATATATATATATATATATATATATATATATATATATATATATATATATATACAACACAAAAAAAATTGGAGTTCGAGCAATATATTCTTCTTCTAGCTTCTATAATAGGTCCCTGACCTGTTCCTTCTTCGATTTTCCTCATTCTGGACTTAAATTATCGCTCCACCTTTTCCGCGGTCGACCTCTACTGCGTGTACCACTAGGCGATTTATCTCGTGCGATCCTTACCAGTCTATCCTCTGTCATTCGGCTTATGTGTTTGTTCCATTGTGTCTTACGTTGTAGGACCCACTCATTAATGCAGTCTGTGTTGCATGATTGCCTGATGTTATCGCTTCTTTCTGTATCACCCATTTTATATCCTCTACCAAGTCGCACCTCCTTTATTATTTCGTCCATTATCATGTTAAACAACAAAGGACTAAGCGAGTCTCCCTGTCTAATACCGCTGTTGACTGGTATGGGTGTAGATAATTTACCGTTAGTGCGAATCTGAACTTTATTGTTTGCTGTATGTTTTCGATGGTCTGAATTATATTGATAGGAATATTTCTCTTATATAACAGGTGGATTACGTCATCTAGCTTTATGCGATCGAATGCTTTTGTTAGATCTATAAAGCATAAAAATGTTGGTTTATTGTATTCTAGAGATTTTTCGACTATCTGTCGTAAAATAAATACTGCATCCACGGAGGACCTTCCTGATCTAAATCCCTGCTGTTCGTCTTCCAGTGTTGTAACCGAATTAATTTTATTTTTGATTACTTTCGTAACGAGTTTCAGAGTTGTGTCCAGTAGATTAATACCCCTGTAGTTCCCTGGTTCTTGTTTGTCACCTTTCTTAAACATAAGCATTATTGTGCTGATTCTCCACCTATCTGGTACTTTGCATTGTGTCATGATTTTTCGAATGAAGCTTGTGAGTTCCTGTGTTAGTTAAGCAATATGTTCTTAATAATACACCGCCTTCAATAGTAATAGTCTGCAACTTTAAAGGCATAAGGATTTTCATACGCATAAACATGTTTGTTGTGCAGGTTAATGACTCCAGACCTTGTCAATAAACAAAACTTTTCTACCAAAATTTCTTTCGAATTCGAACCTTTTGGAAATGATATCGATGTAAAAACTGTTCTTTTAAAATACCATTTACAATAGTTTTAGGGGTATCTACCTCACGGTCTAAGCGGCAGGTATTAACACTTGGTTTTTCTCCAGCTCTTCCAAAATTTCCTCTTCTTTTTCACCTATTCGAGTCGCTCGAATACAACCCCTACCTTAAAATTTTTTCTCAAAGCTGCCCGTTCCTTGGAGACAACGCCTAATATTGGCAAATGTTTGATGGTTTGATATTCGGCGGTTAGGAAATCTGTCCATGTAAGCCCTAACACTTCAACGCCCATTTCCTTCACTCCTACATTTTTAGAGAATATACGAGAATTTTCGATTCAATTCCATAATAGTGGCGTTTGTCATTTGTTTGTATACAGGGGTTGTTCGGTACAAAGCGGACATAAAAGTCAATTTACATGGATTTAAATAGCTAGCTCCCTTATTTTGAGCCCTGGGAGGTTGGAACTTCGTATATGCAAGGTTATCCCTAGAGATCCTCCATGCGGTGTTGCCACGTTATATAAAATTTCTTTAACCTGGAGAAAAATTATATTTGGCAACGTCGCGCCCCTCTATTGTGATAACAATGCAAATATACCACGTGCATTCTTACGGTTACATTATTATATAGGAAGACAGGACATCACGTATCTCTAAAACTTGAACTAATATTAAAAAGATAAGTTTAGTTTCGGTTTTATCACACCAAAACTGGTAAGATTTAGTCGATTTTATTTTAGATACATTTTAGCTGTTGTCCATTGTAATTAACAATCCATCTACATATATAACAAATTTCCCATGATACCTTAACTTTGTTTACAAATTTATAAACCCGAAAGAGAAACCTCAGCTGACCGAAACTACCTATACTTATACTTTGTCAAAGTATCTACTTGATGACATTTTTACTTAGTAAGTTAATGTATAAACCCGCTTTGTCCGAGGAGCAATATAGATAATAAGTTAAATTAGTTCGATAAGTGTTTATACCTAGAGCGTAATAAAGAGCGGTTCGCCGAAACTCTCGCTATACTTTATAGCCGTACTGACTTGCAACTTCCCAACTCTAAAGCTCACGTAAGCTCCCCGTTTAGTTACTCATTTGAACATAAAGCAAACAAAGCTCGTGGAAGGCGTCTTCTTGCGACCAACTTTAGAGCCGTCTTACGGAAGCCGGAGCTTAGCTTTTTCATTGTAGGACTTCCCAGAAGGAAAGGGATTTAGCGTTGTTGGTAAACTTTCTAACTATACGGCAAACTGAAAGTTTGTTTAAATCAACGGAAAACTCTTTTTTGTCTTCGTCTATTGTCTTATACCTGCCCTGATATAACTAATGAATAATGTAGATAAAATACAAGCCAAATCGTGTTTCTGTTACTATTAAAATATAAATTTCATCTTTCTTTATGCGTTTTAAAAATTAATGATTTGCGTATTATTTCGTCACGCCACATTTTATACACTGCCTATATTCGCGATACGCTGGCTCTTTCTCTATAGGAAACAAGGATTAAATCTAACAGAATTACACGACCTTTGTTACTTTACCAAAAGTGCCAACTTTCATATATTTAAAGTAGAGAATTTCAATTTTTCTCTAAGTTAACAGGATTATAAAAAATAATAGCATATACGCTTTGTCATAAAAATTGTAAATTCTTTATGGCAGAATCACTTAAACCCAAATAGTAAATGTGTAATTGTAAGAATTATAACTTAAAATTCTCGTAGAATTAATAGCTCATTATTCTTAGGTTTATAGTATTATTTTAAAATTACTTTCCAACGTCCCGCCAAGGACACGCCTAAGTCCAGTTCGTGCCGTTGTGCGAAATACTTACCGATGGGTGACTTTATATACATTGAACCAAAATTACTTTGCCTACAACTTCACGCTACCAAAATTCAAATGTATTAAAAACTGCTTCGACTTCACCATTTTTTATTAAAGTAATTAAAAAAGTATACAATCAAACGACAACAACTCGTAAAAAAGAACATTATTACTATTATTCCAAATTACTGAAAAAGAAGAGGTAAAATAAGTATATTTAGATTGCTGGACTTTCTTAGCTTTACTTTGGGCAAATTCAATAATAAGAATTTCCATCACTCCTGATCCATTTTCGATGGTAAGTAATCCTTCTTCTTCTTCTTTCTCAGCCCATTGACGTCCACTTCTGGACATAAGCCTCTCCGATGGTCCTCCACTGGGATCTGTCTCTCGCCTTCTGGAGCCAGTCTTTTCCCGCATATATCATCTACCCATCTGCGTTGTGGCCTGTCACGATTTTGGTTCGTTTCTCGCGGTCGCCATTGCAGTAATTTACTCGTTCACCTATCGGGCTGTTGTCTAGCTATGTGCACCGCTCATTGCCACTTTAGTCGTGATATGTGTTCAATGACGTCAACTACTTTGGTTCTTGATCTTATTACTTGATTTCGTATTTTATCCCGTAACCAGATTCCTAACATTTGTCTCTCCATGGAGCGTTAAGTGACTCGGAGCCTATTTGCATTTTATTTGGTTAGTGTTATCGTTTCCATGCTGTAAGTAACAACAGGCAAGGCACACGTGTTATACACTTTCCGTTTAAGGTTGATTGGTGTGTTTCTATCTCTCAATACGTACTGCAAATTTCCAAAGGCAGCCCATGTCAGCCCTATTCTCCTTGTTATTTCCGCCGTTTGATTTTCTTTGTCCAGTTTCATGACGTGGCCTAAATAGATGTACTCTTGCACATTCTCTATGATTTCATTTTGAATCTATATTTGTACATTGGCTTCAGGGCTCATTAACTTAGTTTTCCCCAAGTTCATCTTAAGTCCCACTTTTCTCGCCTCTTCATTGAAATCTTGAAGCATTTGTTTTAGCTCTTCTAGGTTGCTAGACATGACAACAACATCGTCGGCGAAAAGAAGATGACTAAGATAAGAACCGTCGACTCTCAAACCTTTCTCATCCCAATTTAGTTTTTTAAAGACATCTTCCAAAGCTAGCGTAAATAGTTTCGGAGAGATGACGTCTCCCTGACGCACACCTCTCATAACGTTAATTTTTTCGGTTTTTGTGTCTTCGTCGATTTTAACCTGTATAGTTGCGTTTTTATATATGTTCTGTATGATAGTGGTATACCTGGAGTCAATTCTAGCATTATTAAGTGATTTCAAGATCGCCCATGTTTCTATAGAGTCAAAGGCCTTGTGAAAATCTACAAATGCCAGGTGTATAGGAATGTTATATTCCTCGGTTTTTTCTAGGACTGCTCACCCTACGGCTTGGATATGATCCATCGTACTAAATCCACGTCGAAAGCCGACTTGCTCCACAGGCTGGTAATAGTCAAGCTTTTCAGTCAGGCGATTTGTCAAGTTTAAGTAATCCTTAATTGACTTTAATTAGAAAATGATATTTTGGCTGTAGCTACAGTAATCTGTATAGCTAAATTCATTGATTTGTTATGAAAAATGTTGTTTTAAAGTTACCAAACGCTTAACAGCGCCTTTAAGTCGTTGGCGAGATCATGCTCGGCACGACCTTGCCCATCTGAACGATTGCACCAAATGTTTTCAAATATCCTTACTCCCAGCACTTACGACACTGCTCAATTGACATCTATATTGAAAGCATGTGTTCTATGTTCCACAGAATCTATTTGAACGAAATGGCCTCTTAATGGAAAAATAACTATATACAAGCATATACTTTGTCAGACGAACTACTGTATAATTTCACATTTTCTTTTAAATTGACATGGATTATGTTTATACAAAGAATTTTACAACGTAATTATAATAATTATGAAAAATTTTAAATATTATATATATATATATATATATATATATATATATATATATGTTTTTTTTTTTGTATTATTGGGGTTAGGTTCATACGTGGATGTTAAAAAATAACGTGCTTTCACGTTTCGCCTTTTGTTTAAGGCATTCTGAATTTTTTTTTTTTATATTATTTTCCTTAATTTAATAACCTAAAATTTAAAATACACAAATCATGGTTAAAATTCCACACATTAACAGAAAAAGTTAAAAGTTAAAAGACAATTCAAAAAGTTTTTAAAAACTTATTTTACAATTATAAACTGATATGCTTTTAAAGTTATTTAAAACTTTATAAAAATGTGTAGGTACGTACCTTGAGCTTGACATTTCTATTTCGATACTGACTGATAAAATATATTGATTGTGGTATTGGAAAAACAATTCCTTTTTTATTACATTATTTTTTAAATCATTACTTATAGGGTCTTTGGTGTTTTTTTATATTAAAATTGATAACATATAAGAGGATATTCCCATCTATTGACTTTTAAGAGGGTATATTAATTTTTAATCAGATTTGTGTAAATGTGGCTTAGGTTACCTATATCCGTTCTGTCGTTAACTGCGTTTTTTTCTTTTTTTATTTCCATCATCTCCTTTATACTCAATTTATTATAATTATGATCACGTTCAAGTATTCTTGTATTGTTGTAGTTGCAGGATTGGCCCTGTTTCTCGTACATGTTTATTTAATGCAGTCGTAGAATTCTTAGTAAATTAGTATCCATTTAATTTATTTTTAAGTAACTGTATGGTCATACCTTTATATATTTTTTTTTGAACAATTGGTGCAAGAAATTGAATATACAACATTAGAGTTATTCATTTTAGGAGTTTGGCTTAAAACATACACAGAAACTCTCTTGGGGAGATCGTTGCTGCGAAACTAAACTTGGACTGTGGAATTCACAGTTAGTTTGGTTGCCGATGCCGAATAATGCGACCTCTATCCTTAGAGTAGCAAGTTCGTGTATCGAGTTTTGATATATTTCTTTTTTAATTCACCATCGCGTCACCACATGGCGGTTTTATACAACATTTGTTGATTTGTGTTATTCTTATGTTATTGACTGAACCATCAAGATTTCGCCCCCGTGTCTTATTTACTATTTTTCAACCGTGAAATCTGTTTATACGGACGGATACGAGACGATGGTTTGTACCGAATGCAATGGCCTGTCGAGTCCCATACCAGGACGAAACAGCGCTGTCGTCATTTTTCACACCCGAAGTTTTTCCATGTTCTTTGGAGATCTCGGCACTTATTAGCATGGGAATAATATTTATCTACGGTCTTTGTCCGAATAGCCGAGAATTTCTTATTTTATTTTAAAATGACACTGACGTTAACCTCTCTTTTTTTTGATATGTATATATATATATATATATATATATATATATATATATATATATATATATATATATATATATATATATATATATATATATAGACATTATTGATAAAGTATTCTGTTAATTAGTATAATTAACGGAACTTACTACCCAAACATTTTATATTTTTTAGATACATATGAAAAGTTACTCCTGCCAGCAAATGGATTAAGTTGTCATGTGCAAAATAAAATCTTCTGCTTTGCAGTCACCATCATCTTGGCAACGTTACTAAAACAATTTCATTAATATATTGTAGATCATATTTTAATAAATTATGCAAGAACCTAAATGATATTTTTATTTAAATTATTTAGATTTATTGTGTACCATCTACATCATTGTTCCCAATATTTATGAATACATAACAGGACGTCAGAAGGAGGAAATTTTCGCACAGTTAGGTTGAAGGTAGGAAGTATGAAATATCAAAAAAGTTTCAATTAGAAGCCGATTTATACTCGATTTTGCTGGAGCGCTGAGTACGCATGTCATTTTTTCCCCATAATATTGCATTAGTGTTATAATATCTCGGTTTCTAACTAATTTTTTTCAATTTTAAAAATACTATCGTTTTTGTCATTAAATTTGAAACAAAATGACATGTGTTGAAAATCGAATACTTAATTTATTAACAGTTTTACGGCGTTATTAAAAATTAAATTCCATGACCACGTGAGATCTTATCATGTTGACGATTCGGATTCAGCCATTCAAAATATATAAGAATAAACCGTAGAACCCCCCGAATTATTAATCGACTACGATAATTCTTAGGCGTCTACACTATCGAATGTTAATACTGAAGAAAAAGATAACTTTCCCCTAACAAAGCCTCTTTAAAGAAGCATAAATTAATTCTAACATCCCGTATAACGGCACTTATATCATTTTACTACTGCTAACTAAATTGTTTCTCGCTGAATCATCAAATCTTGGACATGGAGCCCAGATGTACGAAATGAAAGCTTTTGTCGGCATCTTGATCTAATTTGTACGCTAAGTGAGTTACGAAACTTCAGACACTACAAAGATGACCGGCGAGACGAGCAGTCCCTTCAGGAGATCTTGTGCAACATTTTAGGGATAGTTATATTCCTTGTTCACCCATTTTGACAGTTTGATATAATTAATACAAACACATGTACGCATTTTATGGTATTTAATTGGTGTGACTGTAATCTTCCTTTAAATATTATTTTGCAGATATAAAACAAGTACGATTTATAGTTTACAAGTTTGTAATACAGGAAAAGAGAACATAAGAATTTTTTTTTACTTCCATGAACAAATCCTAAATAAACGTCATCTCAAAGAAAAATTGAAAAAACAATATTAATGTATATAAAATAAATTATAAATAATTAAATAAATAAATTAAGCATCAATTTACCATTGTTTAAATAATTACATTCTCATATTCCCATGTTAAAAACGTTTTTGGTAAGTAAATTGTGATACTCACTGAAGATACTTCGTTGCAGTGAGTCCATTTTTTAAGCACTTCGCAAATACATCATATTTCACATCATTATAGTGATTTTCTCTTGTTTTTGCGCTGGCATTTATTACATGTTAGGCAGCTGTTTGGTCGGCAAATATCCTTTATGCTTGTTGTCATAGCAACGCATAAATTTGCCTTAAAATTTTCACTTATGTCTTCATCAAATTTTACAAGCGTTGCTAACGCGACAAAAAACGATACTTAAACAAAATGTTCCAAATTAAAAAAAAATATGTGTATATTTTCCACGGAAAAAAGATTTGGAGTTCTTTATTTTACATCATCAGTGATAATAGATATTCAGAATACTGATTAAACTTAGAAATGACATATACACTAATGACAGGCCTGAGTGGTTCTAGTTCGTATAATTTTATTCAGTTGGTGTAAAATCACGATCGGACTTTAAATTTTCTTTGCAAGTTTATATAAAATTATTCTAATTAGAGACATTAAAAATATGACGTGAAAGATTAAAATACAGAAAAACCCAACATTTTTTATGTGTTTGTGTACAAAATTGTTAACAAATACTATGAAATAATAATTTCAACCACTTTGATCTAGTGGGGCAATAATAGAATTTACTGATCTAGGAAAATTTCGAACTCCCTATATCACATGACAAATGTAATTTGTACGTCATTTGTCTGCCAAATCGACAAATTCCTGATACATACTATTTTAGAGAAAAATGTATGAATTCCAGAACTGGATATAAGAGGATAAATATCTACAACAAATATTTAGTGTTTGGAAGTATCACTTTTGAATTTAGTCCTATACCAAGTCCAAGGGTCTAATAAAAAAATATTTTTAATTCTATACGGGTCATTTTCTATTAAAGTGAGAAATGAAAACAAAATAATAATTACACAGGTCTACAAGGTTCTATTATTAGGCAGCTTGAGGTCATTTCCAAAATTATTTATTGCGTAAAATCCAAGATTAGAATTGGCCCATTACGTCAGAATTTTGAGATATTTGAAGTTATATACCCGAAAAATGGTTGTTTTGGCTGCTTTTGAAGTTATGTACAAGATGCACAAAATTTCTTTGGTCTTTTTTTTCTAGTTGCATCGTTTAATACTATTCTTACCCTTCCAAATAAGCTATTAAGTGGTCACCTAGCCTTTCTTTTTGCAAAGTTATGGCCGTTTTTAATTATGAAATATATCCTAACAACGTCATGAACATGCCTTTGCGCCATACATTTTTTACTGTATAACATTTCTCTCGAAAATTTGTACTAGGCGGTTTTTGGGATTGCTGAGTACAATTATGAAGTCAGAAAATAAAAAATTTTCTTTTCCAAGACGGCGGATTCAAAATTGCGTATCATAATTTACAAAAATTGATATTGGTATCTAAAAAATTTCACTTAGGGGGTTTTCGGAGTCGCTAATTACCGAATATTATGTTCAAAAAAACGTAATTTTTAAAATGGTGAAATAAAAATGGCGGATTAAAATTTGCAAAAAACGATATTGGTCCCTACTAACCTATACTTAAAATGACCGAAACTTATTAAGAAAAAATCTTAGGTACCGCTCAGTAGCTTATTTGGAAAGGTAAGAGTAGTATTAAATGATGCAGCTAGAAAAGAAGACCAAGAAAATTTTGTGCATCCTGCGCATAACTTCAAAAATAGTCAAAAAAACATTTTTCGAATACATAACCTCGAGTATCTTAAAATCCTGACGTGATCATAGACGTAGAAGAAATTAAATAAAATTACATTTTATTTAATCAATAATTAATTTCTTCTACGTCTATGGACGTGATGGGCCAAGTCTAACCTTCAATTCGAATTCTACACAGCAAATAACTTCGGAAATTATCCCAAGCTGTCTAATAACACAACCTTGTGGACCTGTGTAATTATTATTTTGTTTGAATTTCTTACTTTATTTGAAAATGTCTCGTATAGAATAAAAAACATTTTTTTATTAGACCACTAGACTATGTAGGACTAGATTCACAAGTGATACTATATTCAAAAATAGTAAAAAAAAACATTTTTCGAGTACATAACCTCAAATATCTCAAAATCTTGACGTGATGGGCCAATTATCACCTCGAATTCTAATTTTTTGGAAATGACCTCAAGCTACCCAAGAACAATCGCGACTCCATTTTTTGTAGACCTGTATTATCCATAAGCACAATATCAGTTCCCAAAAAATAAATATATATATATATATATATATATATATATATATATATATATATATATATATATATATATATATATATATATATATATATATATATATACCATGAGCATAACCTTAAAATAAATGTTTGGGCAGATACTGTTGATCACCACCTTAATGATCCTCTTGTGATTCCAGACAGGATAAATGGAAATATTTATCTAAATTTTTTGCAACAACTACCACTTCTTCTGGAAAATTCGCCTATTTTACTTCGGAGAAAACTTTGGTATATGCATTCCGTTGCTGTTCAGCAATATTTACACGACCAATATCCCAAGGAAGGGGCAATGAAGCACCAGTAAATAAGTGTGATTTCTTTTTGTGGGTCGTTCTTAAAACAGAAGTACACAAGACTCCAGTGAACATCCGCAAGAAATTATTGATTCGCATTTTAAATGCTGGCAACCTTTTCCACAATCCTGAGATATTATATAGTGTTAATAAATATATTCAGCAAAATGGCGGCCATTTTGCATATTTGCTTAATTAATGTTTTCTTTTTAGTAAGTTTTTTTTCAGTACTTTTAAAATTCATACATGTACTTCCAACATTTATTTTAAAACTTGTTTTATTGTTACAGCAAATTGGTGTACGCATTTAAATGTAAATATTTTTTTCCTGGCAAAATTGTTCATTCAATGAAAGTTTTTCAAGAGGTAAAAAAGCTTCCAAATAGATGCGGTTGTTGGATAGAAATATCTATATTGTCATAACGTTGATAAACAATAATTTATTAACCTAGGAAAATTTCGAACTTCCTATATCACATGATCAGTATCATTTTTACGTCATTATCCTGTCAAATAGATTATCCCAATTACTTTGAGTATATATACATATAATCACTTGTTTTAATGAAATATTATTCTCCGATTTGTAAGATCTCACAACAGTTTGGGAAACTTTAAACAAAATTTAGTTTATAATTATAAAAATTGACGAAAACAAGTGCCAGAAAAGTAAAGTAACAAAAATTGTATTCGACAGTAGTTTATTTTAAGTTTTAAAATAGAACCCATTAACCACAAGTATTATGTTAGTAGTTAATAGAATTTACATTATTATTTTTTACCTAACGAAAACGTCGTGTCATTGAGGCAAAAAAATTTTGAACAATATTTTCAGGATTGATTTTACTTACAAACGATTTGTTATTTGGAAGCATAATATGGTATTCTACTCCTTCCTGCAGATCTTCAAGAGGGTTAAGGTCTAGTGATTTTGTCGGCCACTGCAAAATTCGAACGTTATTTTTCTGAAACCACTCTTAAATAACAACTCGGAACGAATGTTTGGTTGTTTGTTTTGGATTAAAGTCATGTCGGTACAGTTTAACGTGGGTTCTGAACCGCGGTCACGAGGTTTTCATGGTCACCCATCCAAAAAACAACCGCGCACAGCGCCGGATCACTTCAGCGATCAGACGTGGAAATACCTGGCCACTGAAGTGAGGCTATGCTTCATAAAAAATGCTGTGGTTCGTTATTCTGTTAGAACATAAAACGTTGCGGCATTTTCCAATCTGCATTTGACAGCATTACATTTTGCATCATATACCTATAGACAAATTGATCCATGATATCATTAATTATGAAACAAGCCCACAGAAAAAAAGTTATATTCATCATGTTTAATTGTAGGTGTAATATATCTGGAGTTAACACTTGCTTATGTTACACGTTTCCTTAAATCAGAATTAAAATCTTGTGATATTTTTCATCGCCAAATAGAACTTTTTTCCACTGGTCCCACGAACTTGACATATAAAACTGGTCTGATCATGCATAATACCTCCCCTTATAATAAAAATGACGCCACCATGCTCCGTACCATTACGTGCAAATAATTGCTTTGGCAACAATGAATCCCTAAGTTTTCATGATACTGGTAAAAATGTATTTTTGACATTGATTGAATACTTTTCATTTTGACAAAAATTTATTTTTTATTTTGCTGTTTTATGGATTTTATCACATTTTAGGTAACGTTTTACTGAAAATTTCAAACAGGAACGTGAACTTTAAGGTTTTTTTTGGTATTTTAAAAAATGTGATTTTTCATCGTAAGACGTGCAAATACCTCATTTGGTAAATCGGAATTTATTTAATTAGTAAGTTATAAAGCATTCAATAATAATTATATAAAATTTTACCTTAGAATTAAATTGTAAATCGAAGGGTAACAAGTTTAATCTTATGGATATGATGTATGATAATTTTTAAATGCTGTCAATATTTTAGTTTTCTAAGAGAAAAGAATGTTCAAATTTAAGGGCTGAAGCAAATTGGTCATGATCATAATTCTTTTATACACCAGATGAGTAACTCTGTTCAGAGCATTTTTCTGGAAATAATTTTATACAAGAAGATGAGCAAAAAGTTTGTGCTGTGCTTCTTACAAATAAACTGCCTGAAAAAAACTACGAAGCATTGTTTGATGTAAACATCTTGAAGCAACTAAACTTGGACTTAATAACATTCACTGGCTCTACAAAAAAGTCCTGAATTAGGTGTGCATTAACCAACAACAATATTGTTTTACCATAAAGTTAATGTTCCACTGATATATAAAGCTGAACATCGAAACTGGTATGGTGTTAAAATTTAAAATAATTATACGTTTAAAAACCAATATGCCATATTAAAATAGAAATAAATGATAGCATATAATATGAAATTTTTCAATATTATTAAGCATGTTTGGAAATTACATAAATTTTACTTTTATGTATATGTTTTGTCTAAAAATAAAATAATCACCTTTTGTTTGAATATATTATGAATATATTATTAATTAATAAAACAAAAGTTTTTGATTTTAGCTCAGATAGGAAATTTGTGTCATGAAAATCCTTTGTCAAAGTAGTGATAAGCTGCGATTGATTACCATTTCAAAAATTCAACTCTAGGAAAGGTCAATTCCAGATCCTTAAACAGTTAAGTAAATGGAAAGTTTGACTTAGTGTAAAAATTTAAAGTTGCTAGTAAATCTTTATGTATATATTTAGATTAAAAATGATTGTATTCAGGTAAGAATTCTCTTGTACTTACAAGCTTTTTTATATTTAAAGTGTCTTAATAAATATTGTTTTGTTTACAATTAAATATAAACTGCTTTAACACTATCCCCTTTAGAGATTAATTTTTTTTTATAAAAATGGCTTAGTACATAATGTTACTTTAAATTAAAGCTCCGCTATTATGAAGGAAATGTGAATATTATTATGAATGTTGTTAACCCTATATAAATACCTAACATATCAGTTCGCTAAAAGCATCGAGGAGAAAATAATTTTAACAAAGACCTAATCGAAGCTATTTTTAAATGATGAAACTCTCTTACTTTGCCATAGATTATGTGGACATTTCGATACCTTACATTAAACAATATACTATATTAATTCATGATATAAAATTTTTAAAAATAAATGCCTTAATACTTTTTTTCGTTAACTTCTTATACTCTACGCCCGAATAAGGATGTTTCTAAAACAGATATTTAAAAAAAAAAATAGTCTCGATTTGTTTTAGGCGCATATTTCACATTTTAGCTATTTTGCTATATAAGTTTTATTGTAAAAAATAGAATATGTAAACAGTCATAGAAAAAGCATTTTCATTTATTTATAAGAACTGACATTTCATGCTTGTTATCTAAAAATAATAAAATTGAAGTCAAAAAAATTTGCTTTATTGGAGTTGCTTTAAACAGAAAAATTATAATTTTGAGGAAACTAAAAGTAGAAATTCAAGTTAAATATTGTTTTACAGAAACAATTATCCTGGTATTTTTTATTGAATATACTCAATTAACCTGTCAAGTAAAACAAGGAAGAACGATTTATTGTTTTAGATATAGTATAGAAAGAGATAGTTATTGTCTAAACCTGTTAGTTAGAATAATAGAATTGACATTCATACACGACACATTCACGCCAATGTAAGAAACTAGCAGGGAATTCAATGTTGTCATACAAATCATAGCACCTAATGGCGACCAATAAGGGGGGGGTCAAAAATTATTTTCATGAGCAGTCCAGTTTTATGTCATGTTCGTGGCTGGTCCACAGCCGACATGCCAATGCGAATCTGTTTATTCCAGAAGCACTAGCCAGGCATCTACTTCATAGCGTTGTGGATACCAACCTTCTCTGAAATGACCATGGGCTAACAATAATTTCCGAAATTTTAGCCGTAATTCTAGGGCGGACTTCCAAGGATTGGATCAGGCATTTTTGTATTGAACCTGCCTACAACTTAAAACACTTCCCATCCTGTGGCAGATTAACGTCATGAATTTCATCCACAGACTAGAGTATACGTAATTAAAATGTTTATGTGGTCATACCATGGACGTCGAAATATGTCCTTGGGTCACACTTTTAAAAACTCGACATCCGATAAAGTTAACCTTCACCAGTCCGTCAAGTAGAGATCCGTACATAAAACCTTGAATATCACTAAAAATAGCTGCATGAGTTGGCATCCATCCACATAATGTGAATTGAGAAAACAAATTTTTATCTAATAATAATAATAGACACTCCTCGTATTAACAATTTATTAACTATCAAGAACCCAATCCTTCAATCTGGAACCTGGAAAAGTGAATAATTTTCACTTATAGCAAAGCCACAATAACCATAGACAAAAGCAACCCCGGTCACATAATATAATGCAGTTCCATAAAATTTGGCAACTATAACTTTTAATTGGATTCACCAACCATTCAATCGTACTTAAAACTTTCTGTAAAAAACCAGTTGCGTTTCAAATTTTTGGTAATGTAATATGACGACGAAATGGCGGACAAAAAACTAAAAAAGAATATTCTGTAAGCAAGGCATTAAAAATTAACATCTTATCGATACGTCCCCACACGAAATAACTACGAATATTAGATTCAACTTTAACTATAGTACGTCAAAAACAGGGTATCTGGGAAAGGTACCAACGGTCTCACTGAGGAATCCCATCGTCGGTAATGTAAAATTTTGGTCAAATTAAGTTTGTAATTTTCGGGAAATTAAGGGGCAAATATACACATAATTTCAAGGGCGTTTCGAGTTCTCCCGGATTTACAACAGTAATTATATTAGGTCCATTTGCAAAACAATCAGAAACTAATCAGCCATGTCACATGACTGTAAATAAATTCTGGTCGGTGACCACTGGTTTATGATGTCTCTACGAACAGACCTAATATTATATGCTGACTTAAAAATGCAACATGTCACTTTTATCCTCCAATATCGCCTACAAAAAATAATGTTATTATTTCAGACCATGTATTAAATATAATTTTGTAAAATATTCTACATTGCGAAAACTATCGTTTATATCAATGACTTGAAGCCGGTTTGAGTTCAAGTGGCTTTTAAAAGCTTTTAAATAGAATACCCCTGTCACCTGACACTTTCTATTCCGTGAAATAGAAAGAGAGATAACACAACCTTATTTCGTTCTGTTTCTTTCTAAGTGAGAACCAACCCGCTTGTATAGGATCTACATCTTTATATTACGTCTATCTAAGCATCGACAACCTAGCCTCCAAAGTTGTTTGTTTTCAAGTAATCCGAGCCTAACTTTCTTGTTCTGGGATATGAGCTAAATAGTTGCCAAAATAGTTAAATATACAATATTGTTTTCAATGTACACAAAAATAATCCTATGTTCATATTATCAAATAACGCCTTTGGTGTCGATATTCATTAATCGCAGCGCCAACCACTCACAGAAAACCTAGCGACTTTATGAATGATTGTTTTGTGGAAATATTACTCATCTTGGTTATTCTCACTGACATAAAAGTAAGTATATAGACTGCGGATCCTGTAGACAAACTTTGACTCCCTCTTAGAAAGAGACAGAGCGTTTTCAATGAATATCTCTCTTTCTATGGGCGGAACTAAGGACAATACCTCAAACGTCACTGGATACCACTCTGACCTGACCGCCATTGATTACTGTTGTAAATCCGAAAGAGAAGTACTACTCATCGAAAACGCATTGTTTCTTTCTCGTCCACAGTAAATATACTTACTTTTATCTATATTCTGCTTTAACTTTGAAAATTATTCTTCCAAAAATGTACTATCATAGATGATCGTATACCTATAGTAATACAAAAAAAAACCTAATATGACGTCACTGGGAAGCAATGAATATTTTTCTCTGGAAACCGCAGCAATTCTTGAAAGTGCAATTCCTAGTACACCATTTCCATTTGACATACAACTAAGTGGCGTAAATAATGATAATTGTTTACATTAAACAGTCATCTCACATCTATATCGAGATTGAGTATATTACGCAACGACAGTGTAATATTTGAGTATACTACAATGTCGTTTAGTATATGCGCCCTGAACCGACAACAGAACATCCAAGACAAATATTAAAAATTACAGGCCAATTAGTATTTTGTGTGCAGTTTCTAAGGTATTTGAGACAGTTCTTTTTGAAAGTATTTATACACTGGTGGCATCAAGTTTATCTGTACGGCAGCATGGGTTTCTGTCAAAAAAATCAACTTTCACAAATTTGGCATCTTTTTGTCAATGTTCATGAGTCACTTAAAAGAAAATCACAGGTAGGTGTTATATACACTGATATGGAGAAAGCATTTGACACAGTTAGACACTGTCAAATTTTAAAAGCTTTAATTGACATTAATGTGCCTCAAATTTAAGTCAGCGTCTTGAAATCATACTTGTGTAACCGTGAACAATATGTTGAAATTAAAGGGTATAAATCTGCAACCTACACCAATACGTCAGGAATTCCGCAGGGCTCCAATTTGGGACCATTACTTTTTATAATAGCAATAAATGGTATTACAAATATCTCTGAAAAATGTGAAGCTTTGTGATTTGCCGATGATTATAAACTGTTTCTAGAGATTAACTCTGAAACCGACTGTGATACATTGCAATCTGACTTCCGTGATATAGCAGACTGGTGCGATATTAATGGTTTTAAATTAAATGTTAGTAAGTGTTCCTGTATGTCTTTTATCTTGAATAGACGCATTATACCATATAAGTATAAAATTTGGAATAATAAACTTAAGCGAGTAAGCAGCCAGCATGATTTAGGGGTAATCTTTGATCCAACTCTATCTTTCGTTGATTGTATTGTTGAGATGGTCCAAAAGGCACAAAAAACAATGGGTTTTGTCGTCAGAAACTCTAAATATTTTAATATTGACGTTAGTTTTAGACTGTTTGATGCACTGGTTGTTCCTGTACTTGAATATAGTAATATTGTATAGTCACCATATTACTTTTATCTGAAAAGAACTTATTGAAAAAGTTCATAGAAAATTTTTAAAATATATTTTATAAAAAATACAGATATTACCCAGAAAGGGGACCAGGCATACTTACTGAATATTTTTAGGAGAATGTCTTTTGAGAAAAGACGATTTCGTATATATCTTTGCACTCTATTTAAGATTATCCAGGGCGCAATTGATGCTCTGGATATTCTTTCACAATTGCCTTTTACAATTCAGAGGCAAAGCAGTTGAAACAGATTGATATTCTATTTGAATCTTCCAAGGACAAATTTGTATAGGAGCAGTCCAGTGTGTAATATGTGTAACTTTTTTAATTTGTATGCTTTAGATATAGATATAGGATTAATTAACTTAAATAAGTTTAAGAAAATTATAAATAACAAATTATTGGATAATGCATATATTAACTGAATGGTATCTCTAAGTGGCTTCGGCTGTTGATGCTGTATGAAATAAATAAATCTTTAATTGGAATAATTATAAAAAAAGTCTGGTCCATATTTTATACCAAAATGATATGAACTGAATCACAACCACTAAAGTCAGTCACTGTCATGTCATTTCTAAGTTTATTCAGTACTTTAACTATACTTGTAAGATTATACCAGCAAAGCTAACTTGTGATTCTTTATTGCCCCAAATCAAACTATAATAATCAAGAATTTTCATAAGGTGTTGTAAGCTGATCCTTTGCTTTCAGATACATTTTTTAAACATGGTAACCTAGATACAACAGTCAAATTTCAATTAAAACTCATTTAAACATAATGACAATTTATTCAACAAATAAATAAAACTTAAAAGACATGACAAAAAAATAATTAAGATAAAATTAATCTCTTGTAAAGAGAAAACCCTATAAAACCAAAGACAATTGTTAAAACAGAGAGTAAAGAGCTCTGTACCTGAACTTAAGATGTGCACAAAAGCAAATGAAAACGACATTAAATGAGACATATCAAATTTTTTTAACTTATTTAATTAAAAAAAAATCTGATATTTTACAAAAATGTGTAGACTGTATAATTTTTCTGGTATCTTAGAGACCTGCCAATATCGTACGTGGATCCTCAACTCCCTGTTTAATTTTACGTAAGAATAGCACAGCTTCACGTCCATCAATTAACCTATGGTCATATGTTAATGCAACATACATCATAGGCCTTATTACCACCTGCAAAATACCAATATTATAGAAAAAAAAATTATATGGCCTTTTATTTGTACATCCAATTTGCATTCCATTGGAAAAAATATTTTCCCACCGAGGCAAGCAGCATCCAAAGAATTTAAGTTTCATTCCCACAATAAATTTGAATGTAATTTTAATATATTAGTAACCAAATTTTATTATTACCTGTCCTTTAAGTGCAATAGGTCTTTCGAAAATACCATGCATTCCTAAAATTGATGATTGTGGAGGGTTAATAATGGGAGTTCCCAAAAGGGAGCCAAATACTCCACCATTACTTATCGTAAATGTACCACCATCCATATCTTCAACAGCTATTTGACCTTTAAAAAAATAAATGTTTTTCACTAATTTATAACAGGATAACAATGCGGCAATTAAAAAATTCTTCACGTACCAACGAAATTAAAGTTGTTCTTACTTTCTTACAAAACCAACATAAATAATATGTTTATTTATCAACTCTATGTACAACAAATGTGGAAGTAAATTTCTCGTATAAATTTCCGAAAGTCTCTATCTTAGTTAAGTTTTTCAATATGGAACAAACTTTAAGGAGGTCGATTCGCTGCACATGAGTCGAAGGAAGAAAATACTGATAAAAAAAAATAATATAATTTAAATTTCACTTCACAAGATGTAGGTTCATATCAATAATCGAGTGATAGAATTATAATGTATTGCTGATGATTATAAACATATCATGGAAAATTTCATTTAATAAGCATTACTGACAGATAAAAACATAATATCAGTATTTTAATCTGAATTTCATTAAACCCCATCAGGTCATTATTTGTCCCTAACCTAAAAAAATACTTCAAATCGTTGATTTAACACTATTCTACGATGAGTAATACAGTCTAATCACCTTTTGTGATATTCATATAGCTTTAACCATTCAAGATTCGTCCCTAACCTTAAAAAACAATGAATTGCTAAGACTATACTTCTCTACATTTAGGAATAAAGATGACTACTTATTCTTATGTTTTGAGGTCGTTGATTCGAATTCCGACATCCAACTAGTCACTAGTATATTTAATAAATGTTTTCCCTTTAAGAAAAATTAAAAAATAAGAAGCGTAAGCCGTGAATAACACGGGGTATTAAAATTTCAGCAAAAAACTTGCTATCCCTTCATACAATTAGGAAATACTTTTAGAATAATAATTTGTTTTTAAATTACTTTATTTTGTACCGGCCCATATATCGCCAGGTTATTAAACGAGCAAAGGGACAATTTTACAGCGAAAGCATAATTAGAGCAGGAAACAGGTCCAGAGAACAGTGGTCTATAATAAACAACTTAAGAGGAAAAGATAGTACCCTGGAGGCTAATATTGAATTGGAACCTAAGGCCTTTAATGAGTTTGATTGTTCAATAGCACAGAAAATCACCGCAAATATATCCTGCCAAAATGACCCCATGGACTACCTTATGGACGTGTGGTTTCCACAAGACTTCACATTGACACTGACTAATTCTGACGAGTTGCGGGATATATTAAAACAAATAAAAATAAGCATTCTACTGGTTGTGATGAAATTTCTCTTAGGGTGTTGGAAAATCTTCCAGAGAGAACACTGGATGTTCTTGCTGGTGCAATAAATGTCTCCTTCCAACAGGGTAATTTTCCCTCATGTCTCAGGATGGCCGTTGTGATTCCTTTGCATAAGGGTGGCGGTTTGGATGACCCATCCAACTATCGCCATATATCGCTGCTTGTCACGTGGTCCAAGGTTATTGAAAAGCTAGTAAAGGTCAGACTATTCCATTTCTTAATGACCAACAACTTGATATCAACATGCCAATTTAGTTTTTAGGCGTCAAAAAATACTAATGATGCCATATTCTCGCTTCTTGAGGATATCTAAATTAATATCAATGAAAGAGAAGATGTTGCAGCAGTGATTTTTCGAAAGCTTTCGATTGTATGAATCATGGGGTGCTTCTGCAGAAGCTTCAGTATTATGGCGTTCGTGGTGTAGCTCACAGATGGTTTTCATCCTATCTTTCGGGAAGGCACAGGTTGTGAGGGTTGGCGACAACTTCTCTACCTTGTCTGGTGTGAACCATGGGTGCTTGGCCCGATTTTGTTCTTATTGTATGTTAATGATTTAACAAGTCTGAATATACAGGGGAGTTTTACGCTTTTCACTGATGATACCAACCTTTTGTGGCACTCTAGAGACAGTAAAATGCTTAAAGATACTGTAAATATTGATTTGCATAGAGTTCGGGAATGGTGCAACAGTAACCTTTCCCTAGACCACCAATTAACAGAAAATAAAAGTAGTACAAGACTGGGCCCGAAATTTAATTTACGGCTCTCGATCCCTAGATTAACGCTGACTAAGAGTTCTATCATTTATTGTACTTTGGTGGGGAGGCCGTTTTACAGTTTGGAGGAGTATTATGCCGACAGCTTTTAGTGTTCAAGGTTTTTCTTTGTTTCGTTGGCCTTTTATCGGGTTATTTTTTAATAAGTTTGATGTTTCGATACCAACATTTGTCTTTTTATGATAATGTTTTAAATTGTACATACTTTCTATTAGATGCTTAGCCACACCTGGTCGGATTTTTAAACCATAATTAAGTATTACCATTGTTTGTTAGATTAGTTTAGTTTTAGTTGGCTTGGTCAATAAGATTTGTATAGATTTTGGACAATAAAGCATATTTAATAATAATAATAGACGTAAAATCTAATCTAAAATTTTATATTTAACATTGGTAACGACTGGACCTACTTAAACACACTTCCTAAACAAACAAAAAATAGAATAATATAAACCCTTGCAGAATTTCCTATTTTTTATTGGTTAGTTTATAATATAAAAGAACATTTATCATACAAACCTTTTCTTGCTTTTTCTCCTAGTGCGCTCATAGCTAATTCGATTTCAGCATAGTTCATGCTCTCAACATTCCTAATAACGGGTACTACAAGACCTTTAGGCGTTGCTACGGCTACCGAAATGTCAACGTAATCTCGGTAAATAATTTCATTACCGTCAATGACTGCATTAACAACAGGTTGTTCTTGAAGCGCATAAGCAGAGGCTTTTAGGAAAGCCGACATGAATCCTAGTTTTATTCCATACTTTTTCACGAAAGGGTCTAGGTTTTGTTTTCGGAAATCCATAATATTCCTGAAAGAACAGAACATTCAACTTACTTATCAATTTTGCCGACCTACATAGTGGGAGGGAAAAAAGGGAAACATTATGTACGTTTCAAAAAAAAAATCAAAATATAGCAGGCAGGCTCAAAATCATTAAACCAAAACACACATAGAAATAAATATGAAAAGTTCTAGTGTATACAGGGTAGGACAAAAACTTGATTCTTGCTCAAGAATTTGGTAGCATATAAAATCTCGATTACCCATGGCAAAAATACAAAATTAATAATTTTAATGCTTCATTCTTTAATTATAAAAAAGGTTTGAGATATTCATGAATAGAATTTTAATTTGAAAATACGTAAACAAGTTAAAATGTTATAACCGAATATTTAAATTTTTCGAAACAATCTGAAAGGAATGTGATATACAAAGAGTTAAAAAATAAAGGGTATAAAAGATGTTTTATTCCACATTTTAAAATGAAACAATTGTTTCTGTGTAAAACTACATCAAAGATTTTTTAAATTTCTTAGCAGCGTGTGTGTTTTTTATGACAAAAATAAGGTTATAGATCCCCTCATTATAAAATGTTTGTTAGACAAGAGATATTTAAAATGGTCACATCCTGCACTAGATTTTTTGCTAATTTTTGCCGAAATTTAAATATTTGACGTTAATAATTATTCTACGATGCTCGGTTGTTATAGATTATAGGTTGCAAGTGGATTGTTTAGGCTTTTTTGGTCTCTCGAGAAAAATTCGAATTTTGTAGGTTAAAGTGTGTTTCAACTTATATCCTTTTCCTTTTTGACGTCAGTTAATAGTTTTATACCTGGGGCTCGTACAGGGTGATATATTGCCGTCAGAGCTGGATTTAACCATTTTTGTAACAAGTTATAGTTTATTGATATATTTCGATTACTAAACGATTTGTATTAGTTTGATTAAGCAGGTAAAAATAGACGACCTTTTTCTGTGGAAATGATGTAAACCCTTTAAACTTCAATAAAATCATGGATCAATTGGTCTATAAGAATATAATGCAAGCGCAGAACCTTATGCTGAGTGGGAAATAACATTGCTTTTTTACTTCCCAACAGGAAGACAACATTTGGATTTTTTTTAGTGGCTAGCACAATCTCCAGACTTTAACCAGATTGAAAATTTGTAGGAAGAAGTAGAACATCGTATTCGTGCACAAATATTGCCAAGTAAACAATCATTGGTAAATAAAATTAATGAAGTTGGATAAATATTACCGAAAATATCGCGACGTTGTCGTCCAGTAATAATAATGGATATATTAACTATTAACATAACACGCCTAGCTATTGAAATTAAAAAAAAAAATACTTTTGAATACAATTCTTGGTCTTTTGGCGCACATGTTTTCGTCGATTTTTATAATTATAAATATTTGTCAGCCTAAATTTTATTCAAAGTTACCTAAATGTTGTGAAACATAACTAATTATTGTGAGAATAATATTTCGTTAAAGGTAGCTAGAAAGCTTCTAATTGATTTTCTTTAATTCAAACGAACAAAAGCACTATACTGTTTTACTTTTCGCCAATACTGTAACAGAGCAAAACATTTCCTGAAATAAATAATGAAAAATTTATAATTACAAAATACTTACGTCATATCGATTTCGTTAAAAGTGGTCAACATTGCATTTACGTTCTGAGCCTCTTTTAGTCTCTGTGCAATCTTAAGGCGCATACGATTCATTTTCACTCGCTGTTCAGTCCTGGTTCCTGTAATCTCTTTGGTAGGATCTGATGGAGGCAACTAAAATAAATACAATTTTTTTTTCAATTTTTTTGTGCTGATAATTCTAAAAAAAAAAAACAATACTTTTAACTTTGACAAGATACTGGAAGTTTTTAAAATAAACGAAATATAAATTTTTTACAAGAGCCTTAAAACTCAAAAGGTTCACACTTAACATGATTTTTATAACCTTTTTAAAACCACCAGAATTTGTTAAATAAATTTTTAAGGAGCTTTAATGATTTGGGAAGGAAAACCTAGAAAATTATTTTTAAGGGAAAAAAGCGTACCAACATTAATAGCATTTACCATTAGCTAATGTTAATGTTAACAATAAGAGCAAAATCTCTTTATTTTTAAATGGTTTACGCTTACCTTGACGGTGGCAGTGGCTTCAAGTGACTGCGCATGTCGAATGGCTGCCACTGGAATAGAACTAAGAGGGGCGGCAGGTCTAGGAGGTGCAGGTGCAGCTGGAGGAGCTGCTGGTCTCGACGGTGGAGGAGATGGAGGAGCTGCGGCAGCTGTAGTAATGTTAATAGTTATTAGATACACCAGATGCCCAAAGAATAGAGCCGTTCCATAAATTTAGAGTTTAAATGTTAATTGTTTTACTACTGACTCGGTAGAACAGCCGTCAGAGTAAAAATTTGACTTAAGTTTTGTTAGGATAAGCCATGGAGAATCAAAAATTAACAAAAGCACGCATAACTATATCAGGCTTAACTTTAGAACATTTTAGTGAATTAGAAGATTTTGATACGAAAAAAATAGCAGTTAGTGTGACCACAACAAACAACTTTTAAGCCCCAAGCAACCGATTCTATCTAAAATCTATTTTCTTGAAAAACTAAGTCTCTTCCTTGCCCTATAATATCCACTTGGTAGTTTTAAGAAGTCCAAAAATTCCATCTGTCAAGTTATGTAATCTTTAGAGCAGCAACGTTATAAACAGCGGTACCATATACTTACAGTTAGATGTATAAAAACATTCGTAACAGAACTTTTAGTTTAGTTCCAACAAACTAAAAAAACCTTATACAATAAGAGCAGACATACTCTGTTCTAAACAAGTTAGAAAGTACTATCTCAGATTACAAAAGAGTACCAAGAAAGGATGTTAGGCACTCCCGTGGCAGTATACCGCCACCTGCAGACCGGTTTCAAACTCATTTGTTCTCGTCAGCACCGGGTAGGCAAGCGCACCTAAACATAGAGAAAGTGAATCCATTAAGCAACTTATATCAGACAAAATATGAAGTTTAATACAAGCAGCACTATTCCCCAGCATCCCCTAATTATATAAGATTTTTTCAGTTGGCTGAGAACTAAAAGAGTTTCTCTAATATGAATGTATTTATACACCCACTTCAAGTATATTGTACTCACTGCTGGAATATAAATCTTTAAGATATTAAATATTTAGATTGCGTGGAATGCTTAGAGATAGCGCTACTTGTATCAAACTTCTTATTTTGTGGGATATAAGTTACTCAACGGATTCCTGTGTTTAGGTGCGCTTTCCTACCCTGTACCAACGAGAACAAACGTGTTCGAAACCGATTTGCAGGTAGCGGTAAAATGCCATAGGAGAAGTTTTTTCCACCCCTTCCTGGTACTTCTTTGCAATCTGAGATAGTACTTTTTCTCTGTGTCAAGTTTCTTCAGCGGTCGAAAACTAATATCGTTCTTCGTAAAATTATCCACTGTGAGAAAAATCTATTACACAACCCAAATTATAATAGCTTATGAGTATAGACTTAAAGTTTGCAGCCAAACCATATGGATCCCAACCAATTTTACTTGTTCCAGTTACAGTTGGTAAGAGGTAATTAAAACTGTTGCTGGAAAGCAAATTTATTGAATGCTGGAGAGACGCTCCTGGACTATGGTGTGGCACATAACTGGACCTAACGCACAACTTACTAGGGAGCATCTCTCCATGATGAAGAAAAAACTGCCAATCGTGGTGGGATTATTAACAGGACATTATCACCTGTGAAGCCACCTTCATAAGATTGGTCAAGGAAAACCAGAGTATGTAAATGAGAAAAGGATGAAACCGTTGACCTTGTCCTCTGAGAGTGCCTAGCACTTAACGGCCCGAGGCAGAGATAGTTCGGAGTTAGTATTATCACCTAAAGACTAGGCTGCTTGGATTCACAAAGGTCGTTAACCCCGAATGTAGTCATGGTACGATGTAAAGGACCCATCACTACTTTATTTATATATATATATATATATATATATTTATATATATATATATATATATATATATATATATATATATATATATATATGATGATCCATTTTTACTATAAAGCGAAGCATAACTGAAAATACCTACAATACAAACAATTTAAAATTGAAATATTACCTGGAGTAGGCTGGGGCGGTGGTGGTGGGGCAGCCTGTGGTGCTTCCTTGGCTGCAGGGGCAGCTTTCGCAGGTGCCTCACCAGTAACTTTTATTTTAAATAGTGGCTGTCCAGCTTTTACAGTATCCCCATCTTTAACAAGAATTTCCTCAATAATTCCATGAAATGGAGAATGTACAGGCATTGATGTCTTGTCGGTTTCGACTTCCGCAATAACTTCATCCTGGGCTACTGCATCACCTACTTTCCTCTCAATTCTTTAGAAAAAAAAAGGATTTAAAAAACCACAGTTTGTTTTAGCTGAACACAAATATTCTTCAAACTTGTAGAAAGACATGATTATATGCTGGTTTATTTATATTTTCAGAATATTTTTGAAAAAAATTGTTCCGAATGATCGGTTTTAAGACACTCGTTTCTAACTCAAACTAATTTCAAAACTTTTAAATATCACTTGCTTACAAAAGCCAATCTGATGTATATTATACTCTACTTGCTAGTCCCTGAATACTCCAGAAGAATTTTTATATTATAAGGTGAGTAAAAAGAAAATCGAACACGTTAAATTATGAATTGAAGAGGAGTTATGTGAGTCTGGGTATAAGCCTTCCCTGAAGGTATCTCCAGTAGGTTAAAGCTTCACATTTGAAGATGATGTGTGAGGCCATCTCGTCCTCTTCATCACACGGTCAAGGATTAATCAATCCCTGAAGATGTCTTCACAAGGTTAAAGCTTCACATCTGAAGATGATGAATGTGGCCATCTCGTCCCCTTCATCACACAGTCTACACAATGGTTCATCATTAAGGATGCCCATTATATGTAGATGTTTCTTCAGGCAGCAGTAGTCACATATTATACCGCAGAAAATTTTATGGACTAGCTATTGTTTTCTTAAACTTATGTTCAATGTAAATGATATAAAAAGTTACACGCAGATAACTTTATAAGTGTCAATATTTTAGATATGTAGTTACAGAATTGTCTTCTAACCAAAGAATAATGAATGAAATTACTAAAACCATGATAGACCCTAAAAAACTAGACCACCAGCATAATAAGAAAAGGTTACATAGTATACCTACCTACAAGTCATCAATTTGAAAACACAGAACTTGCCAGAATTATAACTTGGTCAGTCAAGGAACAGTACAGCTATTGGTAAATTACGAAGGACACTTAAAAGAATTTTTTTATTATGGTATTTGCAGAATGTTTTTCATGTTATACATTTTTTATAATTTTTATTCCTGACTCATTTTTGCTTAAAGGGTAAAATAGCAATGCTGGGACAGAAAATTTATGATTTTTCATTTTTTGAGTTTTAATTTTATTTTTTATAAAATCAGGTTTGAATTTATTACAATAATAATTAATCACAAAAGAAGGAACCATAAATCAAAGAAATTTGTATAATTCTAGTTCCAGACTGTAAAGTCTAACACATACTAAGCATTTTTATACTCTAAATGATTTGCCTTAACTGTGATGCTAAATACTAGCAGCCAGATTCACTAAGAATGTTTAAAACTTAAACCCAGTCTAGTTGCCATGGAATGGAAGTTAGAACTTCTAGCTGGCTAGTTTTTTACTTATGATATTGTTGTAATTTACATCCCATATGTTAATAAATAAACCATCATACAGGAACATTAAGCATTAATGAAGTATATTGTCTCCCGAAAAAAAAAATCCATATTAGCTAGTTAAGTAATAAAAGAACATGATTTTTTTTATTCTTATATTTCTAAGGTTCAATACTTGCTTAGCTTCTTATTGTACTTATCAATTTAAACCCTCTACTGTCAGTTTTTACCAGTTTTAAAGTTAGACCAGGTTAGTTAAGGGGTAGAATTCTCCAAAAAATCAAACAGCTACCTACCCAACAATATGAACAGGTCTATAGTCAGACTAGGACAGTCAACAACCATCATCTAACATAATTTGACTCCTTCATGATTCAAAGAGAGGAACAAACCAACGTTTTTTAAAAATGGGTTAAACAAGATCTCATCTTAAAAAAAAAAAGACAACGCCTATTTTTACACAAAAAAAATTAAGATTGGAAAGATTTTGTTTTAATTTATAGCAATATTTACTTAATTAATAATAATAATATCAGCATTTGTTAGATACTTATCTTAATTTTAAATAGTTTGTATTATTTTTGTTATCAATTTTAGTATTTATTCTAGCTTTTAATAATAACATAAAATTTTATCTTAAGGCAAAAACAATAAAAATATTATTATAATCAGAGATTTTTTTATTTTGACAATCAATTTACTGTTTTCCTAACCTGTATGAGATATCAAACACAAAGAATCATCACAAACTAACACAAAAAAGTTTTCCATTGATTTTATGTTATGGCGACAAAATTGTTCAAAATTAAATTTGAATCTATGAATCCATCACAAATAATAAATCCTCTTCATTGTAGCACATAATGCTTCAAAAACTTTTACAACCATTTGATTGTTTCTTTACACCACAGTGCGTTGTTTATCTTAATTTAAATGCACATTAACAATCTAATATACTACTTTTTTCATACTAGAACAAATTGTATTTATGGGTAATTTTATTTCAGTGACCATGTCTTGACTACATCATCCATTAGGCAACGTTAATCCATATAGTCACTATATAACCTACAAAATAAATAAGGTCATGACTAGGTCTCTCGATTTGAAAATGTGACTAATGAAACCTATCCTTAAAAAAAATCATTGGTGAAAGTTATATTAATGTAATTCAGGTCGGCAAGAAAGTAATTTCGGTTTTGTAAAGTGAAATATTTTTTTTATACAAATAATAAACTTTAATATAATATAATTCCATTTTTTCAGTAACCTTTTGCCATCTTCCTTGCAGCTTCACGATTCCGCGATTAATGTCTTCATTATTTGTGAAAGTTTTACCATTTAAAGAGTCTTGCAAACTTCGAAATAAAGGGTAATCTGATGGTGCCAAGTCAGAGCTGTATGGGGGATGCAATATCACTTCCCAACCAAGCTCCAAGCATTTCCTACGAGTTACTAAAGAAGAGCCAGACTTTGCATTATCATGATGGAACACGATTCCTTTGTCGTTTTTCTTTAATTGCTTCATCCAGTTTTATTAGTTGTTGACAGTAAATATCTGACCTTTTGGAAGCAACTCAAAATACACAATACCTTTGTAGTCCCACCAAATTGGCAGCATGACCTTTATTGGATGCAATTCAGCTTTAGATGTGATTTGTATTGGTTCATCACACTGGAACCATGATCGTTTTCGAATGATGTTACTATAGGTGACCCATTTTTCATCACTTTTGATATTTCTTTTCAAAAAGGGTCGTTTTCATTGCACGTAAGACGCATATGGCAAATATTGATTTATTATGTTAAGTGAACCTCTTTCAATTCATGCAGAATTTAAATATCAAGCTTCTTAGCGAATCCAGGATACTTTAAGTGATTTTCAATTATTGTGTGATACATTTAACCTCTGTTCAATATCTCGAAGAGTTATATGACGATTCTCTTCAATTATCGCTTTCAGTAGATTGATCAGAACATTTGGGTGAAAAATGTCCAAAATGGAATTTTTAAAACCAATTCTGACACGTAAGTTCTTTTATGCAATCAACACCAAAAACTTCACATATTTTTTTATGAGCCTCAACAGCTTTCTTTCCTTTTCAGAAATAAAAAAGTAAAATATTATGAAAATATTCATTTCTGCACTACCTGTTAAAACTTACCATGAAACTAACAGCTACTAACAAAATAACACACATAGTGCTTCTAAAGTAACCTAAATGCGACTTATATCAAACGTCAAAAGGAAAAAAAACAACACTGGCAGAATTGCTTCAAAACAATCACAACACTCTCTATGTATAGCAACAAAAAATACTTTCTTGCCTACCCAATACAAAATGTCTGAATGAAAAAAAGTGGTATAAAATTTGCAGATTCTTAAACTTCTAAAAAATCCATTTTTTAATACAATTATATCTACAAAGCTAAAGTCCCAATGATAGTTAAGTTAAGTCTTTAACAACTCTAATATCAAATTTATACACAATGTACGTACAATGTATTGAAATTGTTAAATAATGATCCTATTTCCAAAAATCAAAAGAGGATCATTTACAAAGCTACTAAAATAACTTAAAATTACACAAAAAAAAAAATAGTTAAAATGAAATACTATAGTTCAGCAAAATATAATACGATGTTAAAAAGGAACTAAAAAACAACTCTGAGAAAGTCTGCAAACACAAAGCAAATAAGCAAACAAATTAATTAAACTCGTAGTTTAGGCACTTTCTTACAAAATACATTTCTGAGCTTTTAAACTCTTGTAACACAATTTTAGCATCCAAATTTTAAACTGAATGGAGGAACAATTCTTTTTATATACATATGTATGGCTCGGTTTGTTTCACAAATATGAAACACATATATCTTTTTTTAGAATTTGCTACCTTTTCGTCTAAGTAATATGACATTAAAGAGATTTTACTTTTCGCCTAAGTAACAGAACATTAAAGAGATTTTAAACTTTTACCCCCTAATTCATTAACATGGTCTTGCTTTAAAACTGGTCTAAGTCAACAGTAGAGGGTTTAAATTGATAAGTACAACAATAAGTAAGTTTTGAACATTAAATATATAACAATAAAAATGCATTTTCTTTTTTTTACTAAATGGCTAAAAATTTAAAATTTCGTTTATTTTTGGGAGACAACTATTCCTATTACCTATCCCAAGTCTCTAGGGCTTTATCCTCAATATTCCTATATAAGCATTTATTTGTTGGCGTAATAGGGCTTTCGGTTAATAATGTCAATTTTATTAAGAGATGGAGTCACTAATAAATTTGTTGATATATACTAATTTCATCTACGGCGTTTCGAAAAATAAACATACGTCATTAAAAGCCAGTTTGTTATCAGCTTCGATCACACCCTAGATTTAAACAACAATAGATTTGTTTGAAGGCTGTTTGTGGTCGGTGGGGAAGACGCTTTTTTGATGTTTGACAGACATAAACATATTTACTTATCTTGTCTTTCAGTTTAATTGCATGTCGTGACTTTTTTCGGTGTTTTTAAGTGTTAGAAGTTACTATAAATGCGAAGTTTACAATTAATATTAACAAAAAGAGGATTTAAAAACTTATTTTTATCGGTAAATATTGTTAGATATTGTTTACATATTGAAAATAATAATAATAATTTAGGCAACCATATATTCATACTTTGTTTTCAGAATTGACGTGCCGATGATACTCGTTTAAATAATGCAATTAGAAAAGGATAGCATAAAATCGGTATGTATGTACCACGAAATTAAATATCTACTGTTTATCAACACTTTTTCAAATATAAATAAAAATATTATTACGTTATTCAGCGTTCAAACAACCGCGCCCTAGTTCTGACGTTATGCTACTTCTACAGGGGTATGTTCGAAGGTTATCAGTCATCTTTATGCAAAAAACTAAATTTTTTATAGGTTCAAAAATGTCGAACTTTCTACCAGGAAAAGACGTTTTGCTAGGAAGTTTTATAAAATTCCTTCATTTAAAGAAAACAGCTGTTGAAATTTATCGATTGTTAGTTAAAGCTTATGATGAGAATGTTTTAACCCCAAAAAACGTATATGATGGTTTAAAAGCTTCAAAATCGGTAATTTTGATGTAAAAGACAAGGAGCATCCAGGTCAGCTGGAAAAACCACTTATGAAATTTTGCTTGTAAGAGATGAAAGGGTTTTCGCATCAATTTGTGGCAGCTAATGAAAAATGGATCTATTTTGATAATCTGAAGTGCAAAAAATCATGGGTAGATTCGTGCCAGCCTTCAACATCACAATTAGTGTGCAACAAATATGAAAAGGCTTTGCTGTGTATTTTGTGGGATAGGGGAGCTGTATATTATCAACTACTAAAACTTGGTGAAACAATTACGGGCGACCGATATCAAAAGCTGATAAAAGATTGAAGGATAAAATTAAACAAGCATTGAAGGAAAAAATGACCAATATACACTGAATGACTCAATAAAGTCATTTTACAACATCCAATCCCTCATATTCTCTGGACTGAGCCCCTCAGACTACTATTTATTTCGATCCATGCACCACAAACTTTCAGAACAACATTTACATTCTTACGAAGTAGTGAAAATTTGGCTTGATAAATGGTTGGCCTCAAAAAACGAACAGTTCTGTTGGCGCAGAATCCATTCTTTGACAGAAAGATGGGAAAAAGTTATAGCTAACGATGGCCAATACTTTAATTATTGAGGTAATTCATTTCGTTATGGAAACAAATGCACAAATCTTGCGAAAAAATCGATATTATGAAGTGAAACACCTACTATATAATACAAATTATAACAATATCATAAGCAAAACTGAAAGATCTAACTTCCATGGCAAATCGATCAGGTCTAAGTCTTTAACCTTCTTAGTGAATCTGGCTGATAATTTTTTGGTTCAGTTAAGTTAAAAAATAACAAATTATATAGTCCACCAATTTTAATATCAATTTAATTGATTTTTTCAATGGGATATCCTCTTTCTCATTATGCTTTTCAAATTTTCATATCAAATACAAAAAGATCCAGCATACTAAATAGCTGAGACAATAAGTTGTTCCATATTATAAACAAAAAAAAATACAATGAAACATTTAACTATATTAAAACTTAAAATAAGTGCATTTCTGTTTTACCCGATAATTCCTGCAATATTTACACATTTAATATTATCTATTGTCCCCTAGATAATATCTATGTATATACTTTTTTCAATACATTAATCATACACAGATTCACTAAAAATGCCTAAATTTGAACAAAATGGAAACATTTAAGTTGACAAAATTAGTAATTGGCAAAAACCTGAAACTAACTTTTATTTCTTTTATGCTAATTAAACCACAATTAAATTTTAAATCCCTAGTTAACCAAGTTATCATTGCTGGAATGAAAATTTAGCGCAGGTTTGTTTTACACCTTGCTTTTGACACTAAAATTTTGTATTTTCTACAATATTGATAAACACCTAATTATGTGATTTTCAATTTTTAAGAAAACAGGGTTTATAAATAAGAACTAATCAGTTTGTCTCAATTTATTAAGTAGTTTTCTTACCTTATATCACCTTCAGTTACCGATTCAGGAAAGGCAGGGCACTTAAGTGTTTCAGATTGTAATAAAATACTAGAAGTCCTGATATACCTGTCAGTACGACAACATATTGATTTAGGAGAACTAAAAAAAAATATAACATGTAGCTTCAAATATATGTATGATCAAACGTTTAGATGGAAACATGTCTGTAGTTATATAGTTTATTTTTTCTAATGTGTTATATATCAAAAAGAAAAGAACACCCCCATTAAAACTCAGGAGTAAAAAAAAATAAAAAGTCTAATTTATTACCTTGTGATAATCTCACTGGTCGATTTAAAACTGTATCTACAAATAGTTCGTACTCCATAAGAGAATGATTGCTGTACAGGTACCTACAATGATTACATAACATAGTTGAATTGGAACAATATATTTGCTTTAATTAATTGCACATTTTATAAAGTGATATAATTACATAAGGTATTTTGATCCTTGAGTATTACCTCTGAAACAGTTTTATCCAAGTATTTGTTTAAAGTTCTAATAACTGCACGCGGCAATCGTCGACTAGCCATGGTTAACATACTAGACATAATGCCAATTTTTCTTACCCCCTAGCCAATGAAAAAATAACAATTATTTAACACCTAAATCATATGCTGCGCGTTCTATAAATACACCGCAAACAGGCTGTGAATGCGGGTCCCAAAAACTTTTTCAACTGGCTTATCAAAAAAACTGTCAAAAAGTGTCAAAATATGTGTCACACATGGTTAAATTTCCCCAAAAGTTTTCGATTGGTCAATCAGGTTTCTTTTGGTATTTTATATGACGCAACATCACATAATGTTCAGAAAAGTTTAGTTTGAGAATTTTATTTTCAAATATGCATTTTAAAGTATAAACATTTTTTAAATTGGTAAAGATGCTATAGAATAAATACTTATATAATTGCTAAACATCAGAATAAATTTCGTAAAAAAACACTTGGCTAAATGCGAAATGTTAATCGCTCAGATAGCTGAGTACCTTCGAGTATATATTACATGCTCGAAGATTTATAGTATATCCTCGAAGCTCATCATATTAAAAACAGTAATTAGTCCAACTTTCAAGTATAAGAAACACACCTTTAATTAAAGCATAGACATATCAATATACACCGTGAATCTTAGGTATATTCTTTTGAGTAATTATCACTTTCAGTTCTGTCACTTGAAGTAATCATGATCGCTTCGACCCAATGACAAGTAAATGCATATTGAAAAGAACATGAAATTTTCAGTTTCACTTTTCTCACTTTGATCAGTGATAATTTACTCAGAAGAATACAGCCCTTATAGAAGCCCGTTGTTCTTGGATTAGAAATAGAGAGCGTTATTAATAAGTAGTATTTTGCTTCTATTTCCTGAAATAGAAAGAGAAAGATACTACTCATCGAAAATCCTGTTTCTTTCTAAGCGATAGCCAGCGCGCTTCTATAGGATCCGTGGCCTAACACCTTTATATTATGTCTATGGGGTAAGAGGTTAAAATTTTTGTACTAACCTAACTTTTTCTTGGCCGATTCACAAAATGTTAGGAAAAAGTTGTCTTCAATAGGATGAGGCTAGTATTTAATTATTTATCTTATTTACTAACAATTTATCAATAATATGGCAAGTGCTGCGGCATCTTACAAGCGAATTTTGCAGATATTAGAAAAGTGGCCAATTGACAAAAATAAGGCAGGGTACAGGTAAGATAGGGCTTATCCTTTAATAGTTTATATATTGTTGCTAAAATCGGATCAATTCTTTAACTTTGCATTATGTAATGTAAACTTCGTTTTAAAATACATGACATTTTCGTTAATATTTATTTCAATTAAGTGAAATTTAAGAAAATGACATTTCTTTGAAAGAATTTCAGCACTTAACACTCTATATTGAGGTGGTAGACCACGATTCCGGCCTTGGTTTTTCCTCACTTTTCCGTAAAACCTAAAAAGTACGTTTCCCTTCACAAAGCACTTTTATTTCTGAAGAAAGCACCAAACTTTTATATTTATTTCTAATGGTACTTGTTAAAATAGATTGTAGGTTATATATTTGAACTATTTTTGCACAAATTTAGAAAAACTTCTATTTTCAACGAAAGTGCAAGAATACATTTTGTAAACATCAACAATCATTGTACTACTGAAATCGTGAAATATCCTTTGTTACGCTGCCAGATGTAAAATACTCTCTTGGTATAAACTATAAAATTTTTCCATCTCATTCAACAAAATAGTCTAATTTTTGTATTGTAAAAATTAATCTTAACCAACCAAACAAATTTTTAGTTAGTTCAGGTTGGCTTAGGTTTAGCTTGGTTTTATTTAGTTTGGAAAACTGAAACTAACCTAATGTGACCTAAATATATTAATTAAAAAATGTTATTATTCAGCAGGGACTACTTGGAGGCAGGACAATTTCTGCCAGGGAAGGATATTGGGAAAGGACGGGAATATTTTTATTCCTGCCTTTCTTCTTGCATTTTATTTTCGCTCAAAATTTTCTGCCAACAGTAACAAGAGCAATATGATTTAATATTTGGTGGGAAAATCATGCCTAATATAAAATTAAAGGAGGGAGGAACAAGAGCACATATGATCCTTAAAACCTTTATTATTTGGAGGGAAAATCATGCATAATATAAGAATCAAAGAATGGAAAAATGTTTTTCTGGTCCTTTTCAGAACTCGTATTTATGCTCTGGCAATAGCGCCCTTTTCAAACAAGTGGCGCCACTATTAGATATGACAGGCCATTTTGTTTTGATTTATTTTTTCATTTTTTTTGATTTTGCCGACTAAGAAGTACAAATTTATAAAATTTTATATATTATAGAAACTGATATTAGTGTGAAGTTTGTGGTTGTAACAATATTTTAATGGTTTAGTGCAAAAAATTGAACCTAGAGTGAGGAAAAATAGTGGAAAACCAAGTCCATAATAGTAATCGATAACTTGAAATAGGAAGCAAGTGTCGAAATATTTTCAAAAAAAACTTCATTTTCCTAGATTCCACTTTACTGAAATATATACCATTTACTCATTCAAATATTGCAGAAACTAATATGTACCCTGGATATGTTTTCTTTTTATTCATTTGATAATAAAAACCTGTACAAAAAACTGTTATCACAATATTAAATACCTCTCTCGTAAGACCACACATGGAAAATTGTACCAATCTATATTATTAAGCTTGATTCAGTCCAGAGACAAAGAAGTTATATTTGATGAGTATAGAAAAATGCAGGGAAAATTATGAAACTGTTTTCCTACTAGATTTTGAATGGTTTAATTAATGATCCAGAACTTATTCAATTATTTCGAATACATGTACCTCCTAGACAATTGAGAGAATGTGAAATACTCAAATTGAGGCAGCATCAAACATTATATGGAGCAAATTCACCAGTCAACACTATTATGAGAAATGAAGATGGGTTTCAGGGTGACTTGTTTAATATTTCTCTAAATTTATTAAAGTTTATTTTAAAAATAGTTTAAAATTAATTGTCACGAGTTGTACATTTGTGTGTGATATATATATATATATATATATATATATATATATATATATATATATATATATATATATATATATTGTTTCTTTATGATCGTGATTGGTAATTGTTTGTTTGTTATTTGATTTTTGTCATAATTGATATTATATTTGCAAACAATGATATTTAGTAGTTTTTGTGCAAATAGGCCTGTCCCGTGTATGGAATTCATTACCATACACTTATATTTAAATTACAATGTATTCGATTTCCATGACTTACAATCTTGCTACAGTCAAGAATTACTTTTTGCTATAAGGGTACAGCTAGCGACACAAGTTAAGTGTGTTAAGTGTAGATCAGAATTCTATGTTCTAAATTTTTTAGTGATTTTTGGCCATTTCACTTAGATATAGTCATAGAAAAACCATTTGTCTATGGTGTAAAATTGTCCTTTAAACATTAATATGGGTACAAATTATGTAAACCTTATAAGCACTTAGAAGAAGTTGTTATAAAGACAAATACCAAATATCACAGAAAAATATTTTAAAATGGGGATTTTATGATTATCTAAATATAGAATTAGCTCCTACACTTAGTTCACTTAATCTCAATTTGGCCGCTGGCCGCTACAATCGGCATTATCTTGAAAATCAGAAAGAAAAATTTAATTAAACCACTCTCTCTATTAAACCTCACCATAATTGGGCCAATATTTTCTTTTGTAATTTATAAAAAAATCTATTGCGTCCTCAACCGCTAGAATTTTAGAGAAAAACCATATTAAAAATTTTAATATATAAGGTATTCTTTAAGACCTGTTATACCAAATAATACTAAACTATTAGTAATTTTTTACCAATGAACATATTTTTATGAAACTGCTGATATCCCATAGTAGATTTTTAATCTGATTGCAACAAATTTTTTCCTTCTAAATGTAACATTTAACAAGTTGTAGACAATTAATACTTGTTAAAGATCGTACCTCGGTACTTGTAACATTAAAATCACTTTGCGCATCTTAGTATAATTTAACACATATAGTTTCAAGGGATGGTGTTCTTAAAAATTGCTACAAACTTCCCCAGTAACCGCACATGTAGAAAAATTGTTATAGAACTCGCCAAACAATTTTTGGTTTTATAAATACGCACTATATTTCTATAGCCTTCGTAGTAAAGCAAAAAATATTCTAGGCTTTTTACATTTCAGGGATTACTCTGAGTTTTTAAACAAATACGTAACTCAGGCTTATAAAGAAAACAAATTTGAGACTAACTGCAAATACTGGGATCAACAATATTTGGCCATCCAAAAACTTGTAAATAACACCAACAAAAATAAATACAAACGTGTACTAACGTCTTCTGCAACAGGATTGACACTAGAACAGTGTAATTTAGTACTTTCCAATGAATTTTTAGAAGAACTGAAAAAGGAAGAAAAGTCTTACTTTAAAAAATTAATTTCTTTAAGAGGTGACAACTGATAAACACAATGAATACATGTAAATTTAGTCTGTATTTTAATACCATTAGAAACTTTTGCCACAAGGTAGTGGAAAATGTCAGTAGTGAAAATGTACCGCACATCCCCGTTATGGCATCCGAGGTTTTAGAGTACCTCAAACCAGAAAAGAATCAAGTTATTCTTGATATGACTTTTGGAAGTGGTGGCCATTCAAAGAAAATTCTATCTGCAGAACCAACCATCAAAATTATTGCTGTAGATAGAGATCCTTTAGCTTATTCTTATGCGAAGCAATTATCGGAAGAATATCCTAACCAAATAGTTCCGCTGTTGGGTAAATTTTCTGATTTACCACTGTTGCTACAGAAAAATGGATATGGAAGAAGTTCAATTCATGGTATTCTTTGTGATTTTGGCTGTTCATCGATGCAGTTTGATTTAGCTCATAGAGGATTTTCTGTTTCAAAAAATGGACCTTTAGATATGAGAATGGATGGAAATAGAGATCCTGGTAAGTTTGTTATAATTTAATTAAAGTATTTTATTGTGCATTAGGTCAAAAATTAAAAAAAAAAAAATTATACAGTATCAATACAAGATCATTCCAAATACAATATGCTTACTAAACGAAAAATCAAAATATTATCCTATTCAATTATGTTTGCTGTGGCATGGTGACTTTAATGAATTATCAAGATTTTTCTTTATGGATGTTGAATTTTTAATACCTTCTACAATTCAGTAACTCCAGGACTAATTTTGAGTTTACTTAATTGTATATTTGTTTGCAAAACATTATAAGATTTATTTGATAAATACTTAACTTGGGGTACTTTTTGATCATTTAAGTGCTTAAGAATATCATACTATAATTATGTTTTTAAACACAATATTTACAACCCAGGAATAAAAGTTTTGTAATTCTCACAGGATTGATTGATTGAATGATTAATTGAATGATATAGCAGACTAGGGTTGAGGAACCGTTACAATGTCGAGTAATTTATTGTGTAGTCTATTATATCTATTCTGTATGAACAGATTGGTTGCCTTAATCACATTCAGCAGCCTGTTCACTAGTTTGTCCTCTGGGTATAGACCAGAGGTTCCAAAATTTTTTTGTCCTGTAGTCACGAGCCATTTTTTTCTGTTTTCTATAGAACCTCCCTGTTTTCTTAATATTCAATTTTTACAATTTTATCAACTGATCCCACCCCCCACAGGAGGTTGGGGGTGGGACCAAATGCTATTCCAGCTCATTTTATCATGCTCTCCACAATATTAAAAATATTTAATGTATCATTATATACTGGTGTGTTTCCTGATGTTTGGAAGATTACTTATATTACCCCTGCCTTCAAGTGTGGCGATAAAACAATTATTGAGAATGATAGAGATATCTCAAAATTCTCTATATTTAGCAAATTATTTGAACAGATAGTCCATCAAAAAATATATTCTCTCTTTAGATACATTTTCTCTACTGCCCAGCATGGTTTTGACCCGGGTCGCTCTACAGTCGCTAATCTGTTGACTTATGAACAAAATTAAAGTTGTGTTTAAGCATGTTTTGGTATAGATTGGAGAGACCATCTTCAGTTATTGGCGTGTACCATGCTCTGGTTTGGAAATTTGTAGATGAATAATTATTCTGAAAGAATATACCTTTGTGGTCTAAGGTATGGGTGAAATCTACTGGTTTTGTAATACCATCAATATTTGTGAAGTTATTATCCAGATATCTATGAGTATGATTATTAAATTTGACTGTTTTTATCATATATTATGTATTAAGATTAAAAATCTAAAAAATTGTACAGTTTTAGAGCTCTAATGTCTTTTTCAATAAAATGAACATTAAAATCCCCTGTTATGATAAGAGATTTGTGTACATCAATTTAATATAAATTTTTCAAACAATGATATTGTCAAGTTCTAAAATGTGATTTCGCAGTAATCTTTATAGTGGAAAAAATGCTTAACTAATTTTATTAACACCAATTATGTAACATTTGTTTCTTTCGCGTCAGTCTAAAGTGGCTTGTATTTTAATATCAATTATTTTTCTTTACATTCTATCCCTGTTTACAAAATTATAATTTAAATTAAGTATGTCTTTTGAAATCATATTATCACTGTTGTTTTCTTTTTGGTGAACTTGGCGTCATTGTGTTAAGTAACAATGCAAACGCGATTATGTTTTTTTTGATAAGCAAATTACTGGCTATAATAATATTGTAACAGTCGGAAACATAAAATTAAGATAAGAATAATATTTGGATGCTTATTGAAGTCCAGTTATCGAAAACTTTTTTTTGTAATTAGAAAATTTTCACAAATTTTTACAATTTAAAATAAGAATCGTACATGTACATCGTGCGTAGCTGCCCAATAGTCTTAGTACAAAACTCGTATGAGCCTTAACCTTTAGACTAATCTTTGAGTTTCTTTTTTACAGCTTTTACAAGTTGCTCTACAACCAGATTTATTGCCATATGTAGTGTTCTTTTCAGCCATTTCAATGAAAATAATTATTTGAATAAAAACCCCTCCACTAAACCAGAACACAACCAATAATATAACAAAGTGAGCACGAATTATTAGCCCTTAACAATATATAGTCAAACAAGTAAGAGTCGCTAAAGACAAGTTCTGACAAAGCAAAATTATAGGAAAATATGCTTTGTTTTTCTCTTTGGCGAATGAAAAAGTGAAAAGTAATAGAAGACCTACGCAGGTTACAATAAAGTAATTTGTGCTAAATAATAAATAGGAAAAAATGGTTTACGTTTTTAAATATAAAAATATTTTATACCTACCTATTGTGCATTGGTTATTATTTATAATGATTAATTAAATTTTTTCTGGAGGATATCCGTAAGAAATAAAAATTTAATGTCTTAATTTTTCTTGATAAGAATAAAAATATACAAATATTATAAATATTAAGATAATATTTAATGAATTATTTACGTGGGTGATTTTTTTTATTGAATCAATAATTTTTTATTTAAAAAATAAATCAAAATCAACCCAACTCGATACATTAATACAAAATATTAATCCACTCAGCTTTAAACAAATCATTTTATAATTAAAAATATTAAAATCAAAAATGTAGATGTAAATTGTTGTTTTATTGAAATGAGATAAAATGATGTATAAATTAAAACAAAATTGTGCAATATTGTGCCTATTATATGTCAACACATTTACGAAATTCATATTTCTGGAGATATTTTAAAAAAAAATAACAATTCTTATTTTTTGGTTTTTAATTACTTGTAAATTTCTTATTAAAAATAAGGGGAAAAATCCCTGTTTTTAAGTACGAGTTGACTTCAATTTTTTATGTCATATGTCACACTTAATGGTAGACCAAAGATTTACCTTATACATAGTCCCTAATACTCAGTGAGTTGGAAATATAGATTGTGTAAATTCAGTTGATGATAGTTTATTTATTCTAACTGGGATTTGAGGTTATATTTATGATTAAAAGAGTTTAAAAAATAAGAGATCTGCTTAAAAAAGGCGACAAGCGTCGAAAATAGTTTGAACTTTTTATTTCTCAATATCTTGTATGACAGATCATTAAAAAAATGTATTAAGATCCCTCCCCATCATAATGGACCCTGATTATTCTAGGCTCTTGGAGAACAGCTAAAAACGGCCGAAAAAATGCGTTTGCGCACATCGGCTACATTTTTATGTTACATGATTTTTGCCTTGTGAATTGTGTGTGATTTAAACTAATTTATGATATTATGTGAGTTATTTATTTGTGTTTTATTTAGTATAATTAACTCCACAAAGTATGTACTTACATCTTGCCAAATGAAGGGCAAATTGATTTTCGAAGTTCAGCAGAACATTTTGTAATGCGCATGTCCAAAAGTACGGGCTTTTGTTTACATTTTAACATTATATATTTATCTATGGGTAGCACGTATATAATGAGGACGTAAAATCTGGAATAAAATCATTATTTAAAGAATTCTGTTTTTTTTTAAATCGTTCGGACTTTGTTTTTTCGGTACGAATTCTTTCCGATATATTAAATCATCATACAGGATGACTGAAAACAAATAGTGACCCGGTACACTTTCAGACTTCCTGTAAAATTCTGAACATTTTTTCTGTTACATGTCCTGTTCTTAAATGTAAACTGTTTTCGATTTATCGACAGTTAATTTATCACCTAGACATAAAGTTCAGAACCTTAAAAGCACATATGATTCCGAAAACCCCTTAATACCAATCTTCTAAAAAATGTGAATAACGCACAACTTTCAACCCACCATATTGAATCCGTCATATTGAATTCCAAAAAAATAATTTTAAACTCATACTCTATTCTTAATCTACACGAAAACCTCGCAGTACACATTTTAGACTTAATCCAGAAATATTGATCACTTGCATCACCTCTTAAAGGATTGACACTGTTCCTCCTAACACCATATTGTTTAGTTATGATGTAAATAAATTTTTATTATAGCTATACCCACAGCCGCTGATGTATTGTCGCATGCGAATGAAGAAGATTTGTACAAAATAATAAAGTATTATGGAGAAGAGAAACAAGCTAGAAAAATAGCTAGAGCTATTGTAGAATCAAGGTACTTATTAAGGGAACTAACCACAACAGAAGAATTAGCAGAATTAGTAGAAACTGTACTAACCGATGGTTTGGAATGCGACAACCAAGCAAGAAAAATGCACGTAGCCACCAAAACATTTCAAGCAATAAGAATTTTTGTGAACAATGAATTAAATGAAATCAACTACGGCCTTTTACTGGCCAACCACTACTTGAAAATAGGGGGTAGGTTAGTAACTATAACTTTTCACTCTTTGGAAGATACAATAGTAAAAAGACATTTATTTGGCAATTTGATTGAAAACAGTGCAAATCCTTTGCCACTTAAATATAGTAGTCATAATTTTAATTTAGATATAGGATCAGTTAATAAAATAATGACTTCTAACTGGAAAATGTTGCATAAACACGTCATTGTCCCAAAATATGAGGAAATTGAATTCAATAATCGTAGTAGGTCGGCAAAATTACGAGCCGCTGTAAAAGTAAATTAAGTTTTTAAATATATTTATTGTAACATAAAAGTTTAGTTTTAATTTTATAATTTTAAGTTGCCCAAAGTGAGTTCTAAAATTATGGTCTTCTATTAGATTACCAGAAAGAAAGCATTGTAAGTTGATTTTTCTTACTTTATATGTATTTATCAAGATTAAAACCAAGTATCTCGGTTTTGAAGCCAAAAAAGGGCATTATATATATATATATATATATATATATATATATATATATATATATATATATATATATTTATCTGGGGCAATTTATAGACAGTTCGGGTTCATTAATTCCGGAAATCAACAGAAGAGTTAAACTAGCGTGTTTGGACGAAACTTTATGGTCTGCAAGTCTAGAATGCCAAAATACCTCAAGAAAAGAGTATTTGATCAATGCATATTGCGGGTCGTATCATACAGGTATGAAACTTGGATATTAAAGAAGGAAATAACCATAAAACTCCAAGTCATTCGAAGAGACATGGAAAGACGCATGCTAGAAATAACTAAAAGGTATCGTAAAAGAATATAGTGGATACGACAGAAAACCCAGATAACTGATGTAATCGAAAGAATAAAATCCCAAAATAGCAATGGGCAGGACATATAACAAGAAGAACAGGCAATAGATGGACCATTAGGACAGCTATGTGTTATCCCAAAATCGCCAGGAAACCAAGGAGACGCCCGAATCTCTTATAGGATTGTGACATCAGAAAACTGGTGGAACAACGTGATCCCAGATAGAAAAACAAGGGCGCAAATGAGCATATATTTCACAATCACCGAATAAATTATATCACCAGATAGTAGAAACTATAGCTATAAAAATATTGCATATAGTTGATGTGATGAATAAAAGAATATAGCTTACCCATGTTTCATAATCATATATTATTAGATTCTGGATAGGTAGAAACTGCGTTAGTAAAGATACCCTGTCTGCTACAACGCCTTTATTAGATTGTGACTCTTAAATTTATTCTAATGACAAGACCACCCACTTATGATTTTCCTAAATTTACCGTTACCTGAAACAAAGACGTCGTTGCCTGAAAGCTAAAATGTTTATTGTAGGTCTTTGACAAGGAAAAATAATTTATTATGATGTTTTGTTTAATAATTTTATTGACAGAAAACCAGAAAGATTAGGTGTAGAGCAGGAGTCCTAAAGATAGGAAAGAACTAAACTTTTTTTCAGAAACCGTACTTTAGGAAGGCAAAAATTAAATTTAACAACTTGCCTATATTTTCCTTCAGGCAGTTAGGGGAAAAATATACAGATAGTTTATTTCTTGCAAATACAGCTCTGAACCTCCCCCCAGACTTGTTTTGACCACTTAATGATTTTACCATTGGAGCTGTAACGAACCAAGAGCAACTTTCATAAGTAACAACTATCTACAAAAAGTAATATCGTCAGTCAAACGACATCCGTACATGCACCGAAGTAGTGCGAAGCCTATATTCTCCTTGAGGTAGTTAAGGAAAAGTGTATACACAGTTTATTTCCTACAAAACCAGAGTTATATTTGCAGAAAATGTATATTTTTCCTTTGATTGCCTGAAGGAGAATATAGACAACTTATTAAACTAATTTTACGGCATTAAAGGTTTCTTTATTTCTTAATAAAATCTTAATTTTTAAGCAAATATTAAATATTTGCACAGGGCCTGTAAAAATGAATTATGACATTTTTATCTGTTTAAAATCTGTAAAAAGCTGGGAATATAGGTGTTGGAATCTCAAGCGACCGTTACCTGGATCGAGTAACTGCTAGATCTAACAATTAAAAACGACATCGCGTCTAGATACACATACATATACATCACTAACTTCCATAATGAAGCCGGACCAACGCGGCCACAACCTTGATAGTCATCGCCGTGATTCAGTAAACGGACAGAAGGCTTCTAATTGGTTCATTTAAATTTTCTGGTTGGTCAGATTTAAGATGAATGACAATATTAACAGCTGCGACTTTTTCAATCATGTTATCGATTTCTTAGTTTGACAGCCTCACTCCTGAACGAACAGAACCAGTTCGTCATTTTTAAATTCTTTGGTTTTGAAAGTTTTGTAATATTTTTACGGATTTGTAGTGTTATAAGTGACTTATTGATTTGTGTTTTATTTACTATAATGAGCTCCACAAAGGGAACGCTTATTTTTGTCCCCAAAACAAAAGCAAATAAATTTTCGAAGTTCGGTCCTGTCGAGGATCAGCTGAGCATTGTGTAGTGCATATGCCCAAAAGTACGGGACTTTTTAACATCGTAAACTTGCCATATTTGAGATTGAACTTTGCAAATCTAATACATATTTTTTCTAGAGTAAACATGCCCTGGACAATTGCTCACGATCGATTGAGATTCTTTTATTGGATCAAAAACAGGACACAAAGCTTTTTTTATAGTTATTATGTCTTTGACGATATCAGTTTATGAGCAGGCAAGAAGTAAATTATAGGCAACTGTGCTCGAACTTCTTCATATGAGATTAGGTTTAAATAAGACTATTTTGTAATATAAAATATATTTTATATTAATATATAAAATAGATTTAAAGGATGTACAATCATATTGCATTAAAACAACCCCTCATGTACAATCATATTGCATTAAAACAATCCCTCAATCTCTCCAGTTTCGATGTTTAGGTCAATATCGTAAATAGCGGGTCTTGTTGGTAATCCTGGCATTTTATTAATCTAAAACAAGATCCAAGAATAAGAAATGCAAAGTTTTTTTTTTTTTAGTTTTGTCACATAATACTGATCATCAATTTCAAAAAATAAGGTCGATGGTGCTGACCAAACTAACTAAATAGTCTAGGATATTTATATTTCGAAATTTATGCTGAGTGGGTATATAAATGGTCAAAACTAGCGACATGCCCTATTGCCTTAATAAAACGTCACTTTTTACAATATTTTGTGCCTTATCTTACCTCTCCAGTTGATGGAATAACAAATCCGGCTCCAACGGAAGCTGAAACATCTTTTACGTCCAAAGTAAAATCGGTTGGAACACCCTTTAAGGCTGGGTTAGCACTTAGAGATAATGGTGTCTTTACCATACATACAGGCATATTACCATATCCCTAAAAGGAAACAACAAAAATATGAAAATATTCACTTTCTAAGAGATATTTGGAATTTGTTTGACCAAACCAAAAATTTAAAAACTTTTTTTCCCTGGACCTTCAAGTTTGTGTAGGAGTGCCGTCATGTATGCTATACTAAAGTCCCATTTATGCTGCATTCAGGTGCAGATTTAAGGTGGGGGGGGGGGAGTGATTCCCATCCCGCCAACAACTTCAAATTCAGAAGAATGAGAATGCTGCTGTCACCCCCCCCCCCCAACGACAACTCGCTTTTGCTTGCGATCGCCTCTCCCCTTCAAAGAAATTCAAATTCAGAACTGCTGGCGTCCTCCCTACGATAATTTGCTTTCGCTTGTCATAATGTATTTTCGTGATATCACCCCCCCCCCCCCCCCAAGAGATAGGCTGGAGCCGCCTTTGGATGCATTTAGTGCATTACAATTGCTAAGAAATGGTTTCCACACTTCTCTCATATCTAAAGACGGCTTGCTAAAGTAATTTGGGTTCTGATGTATAACCGCGATTTCTTTGAATTTCCGCTTTCTCCAGTGTCGTTCTTGGTATGGGATTCTATCTTCAGACCATTTTTTGTGATGTTCATGAGTCTAGACATGGTTAGCAGCTCAAAAGGCCTCTTAGTTTGGCCAACGTAGGAGTTGTCACATTCACATAGTATCTGATACCACACAGTTTTTCATGTCCCTTTGAGATATTGGTTTTACCCTAGTGAGCTGGCTTCTCAGAAAGTTATTAGAATGGAAAACTACGTTGATGTTTTATCGTTTTCCTAACTTTTCCGGTATGCCTCTAGCATAGAGGATGTTCAGCACTGGTTTTCGTTTCCCGTTCGTTGCCGATCTTGCCCTACTTCTGCATTATCCTCCAGATTTAATAGATATTCATTGGCCGTCAGGTCACTTTCAATGTGATCTATCTCTTTCTCGTTACAGTTGCAACGACTTAATGCTCTAGCTACGAGGCTTCTTACAATTCCATGTTTTGTATTGTTGGAGTGGTTGGATGAATAGTTTAGGTATTGTCCTCTGTGTATTCATTTTCTGTAATGAGGCTCGAACTTGCCTGTCATTTATTTTAACCAAAACATCTAATTATTGTAATTTATTTTGTACTTCTTTCTCCATAGTGAGTTTGAAGGTTAGGGTAATGTTGAGATGAGAAAGGGAGTTCTAAAGTTTTTCCTTATTTCCATTCCAGATAATGAGGGTATCCTTTACGTATTTCAGCAATAATTTTTTTTTCTATTTGCGAATTCGATCGCAAAGACCTCGAACCATTCCATGAAAATATTTGCGATTACCGGTGAAAGCGACGATCCTGTTGGTAATCCATTAACCTGGATGAAGAATTTTTCCTTTTCTTAGAAATAGGAATTGGTCTGAAACAACATTCCAGCAAGTCCATGATGGCTTGTAGTGATAGAGATGAACTTCCATTTCACGTATAATTTCTACGAAATACTGCGAGTTCTTGATCTAGGACGATGCATTTTCTTGTAATAGTTTCAGGATTGGAAGAAGGAGCTTGGCAAGCTCAGAAGTCGGATAGTTCCTGAGACTCGTGATATGCATGCCTGTTGTGTCTGGAATCCATAAAGATGTCTTGCTAAAGATCCTACATCTACAGTTGAAAGAAGCATCTACCGCCTTATTAAGAAACATGAATGGTATATTCCTGAGAAAACCCGAACTAAGTTGACGCCACATCACAGCAAAACTCCACATCTTTATGGTCTCCCAAAGATACATAAACAAGACATGCCTTTACAATCTATCATGAGTTCCCGGAACTCTCTGACTTCTGAGCTTGCCCAATTTCTTTTTCTAACCCTAAAACCGTTTCAAGAAAATACATCGTCTTAGGTCAAGAACTCCCAACATTTCGTAGAAATTATACGCAAAATGGAAATACAGCCAGAAGATCTTGGACATGGAAAGCCTATACACCAACATTCCAGTTAAGGAGTCACTAAAGATCATAAGGAAGAAACTTGAAGAAGCTCTAAGCTTAGCAGAAGGAATATCTCTGTCACCACACGCCATCATGGACTTGCTGGAATGTTGTTTGACCAATTTTTATTTCTAAGAAAAGGAAAAATTCTTCATCCAGGATGATGGACTACAAATGGGATCTTCGCTGTCACCGGTGGTCGCAAACATTTTCATAAAATGATTCGACACCTTTGCAATTGAATCCACAAATAGAAAATTAAAATTATGACTTAAATACTTAGACGATAACTTCATTATCCGGAGCGGAAACAAGGAAGAACTTCAAAACTTTCTTTCTCATCTCGACAATATTAGCCCAACCCTTAAAGTCGCTATGGAGAAAGAAGTACAAAATAAATTACTATTCTTGGATGTTTTGGTTGAAAGAAATAGCAGGCAAATTCGAATCACAGTTTACAGAAAATCCACACACAATATCTAAACTCTTCATCCAGCCACTTCAACAACGCCAAACATGTAATTGTAAGAAACCTCGTAGATAGAGTATTAACTCTTTGCAACCGCAACAAGAACCTAATGAAAGAGATAGATCACATCCAAAGTGACCCGACAGCCAATGATTACCCAGTAAATCTGATGGATACGGTTCTGGAACAATGTAGAAGTAGGAGAAGATCGACAATGGACGAAGAACGAATTCAATGTTGAATATCTCCTGTGTTAGGGGCATTTCGGAAAAAAAAATAACAGGAAAACGATATGACATCGAAATTGTTTTCAATTTAAATAACTCTCTGAGAAGCCTGCTCACTAGAGTCAATCCAACAATTCGAAGAGACATGAAAAACTGTGTGTATCAGATACCATGTGATTGTGGCAACTCCTACGTTGGCGAAACAAGGAGACCCCTTAAAGCAAGGATTAAAGAACGCCAGAAGAATACATCTAGTGGAGAAACAGAAAAATTTAGTGCCCCCAACCACGCCTCGACTCATAAACATCGCATAAAATGGTTGAAGCTAAAATTGTACACCGAGAACAACACTGGAGAGAACAGAAATTCGAAGAAGCAGCGGTTATACATCAGAACCGGAATTGCTTAAATAGGCCTTCTTTACATATAAGAAAAGTGTGGAAACCACTTCTTAGTAATTGTAAATTAAAACCATATGGAATCTTAGCGTAGCAGATAAAAAGCTATATAATCGTAATTTCACAATTTTTAAATATACAAAATCATTTTACATGGGCTTACCTGTTCTTCGTATTTCTCTAATTTCCCTTCAGCTATTGCGGTATAAGAGACGTCTTTAGCACCATACATTTCACTAGCTATTATTTCAATTTTCTTTTTTAAAGACAAATCAAGATCATATAAGAATTTAAAATCGCTTGGTTGATTTGCGGCATTCACAACAGCTTTAGCTAGGTCCTCTGCACCTTCACCACCTAAAGACCAGTGTTTAGTTAAGACTACATCATACGCACCGGCTTTTTTTAGTTCATCTACAAGAAGCTTAACTTCTGCGTCAGTATCATACCTAAAACGTAAAATAGTTTTAAATTAGTAGTGTCGAGTTAATGTTGTTGATTTGTTTTTCTTTCCATTTTTTAATATACAGGAAAAGTTAATGTATATGGAAGTAACGAGTTATCTTCAAAAAAATGTTATGAAATGAGTTTGCAAAAATAGCACACTTAAAAACGATTTCACAGTTTAAAAACAATTCTAGGAGATCGCATGTTATTACTGATAATCTAAAAGTGTTTTTGTGAGAAATAAGTATTCAAGGGTCCAAGATAAGATGTACTAGTATGAGAATCTCGGTTTCAGTAAGAAATACCAATTTCGTTAAACAAAGAAAAAGTTGCGTAATTTATGAACCATCTATATAAAGGTCAGAAATGTTTATGTTATATATATATATATATATATATATATATATATATATATATATATATATATATATATATGTTTATATATATGGCGTTCATATTAAAGTTAAAGCGGCATCGATAAAACTTATTTACATCGACTTTTAATGAACTTAAAATTTATAATTTTTTTGTGAATTTTCATCTTCAAACAACCATTACTAACTTTAGTTTTTTTTTTAAATACGCACCTAAATTTCTAATGCCAGATTTTAAAAACTTTATTTACGAGATGTGGCTATAAAATAACAAGACTGATGCAAGTACGCATGCGCCAAAGGCGAACGACAGACAGCTGTGTGGCATGAAACCTTCTCTTTCGAATACGGTCCTCCCGTTAGTCCAGTCATCTTAGGATTTCACCTCGGAATCTAACGGAACAAGCTGAATTTTTGCACAAACCTTTATTTTAGTATTATAAACAATGTCCCAAAAGTCACAATTGAACACCTGTAAGGACGCTTAGATATTCAAGGTTAAAGGTCGCAAAAATCAGTTTTTCGGGAATATCTCGTTTTCTTTGCCTCTAATCGCATTTATGTTTATTATAAAACTTGTAGAGGACTAAATTCTCTACAAATTTTGTCTCAGACTTTTTTTCGTACCATAAACCATTCTTGAGATAGAGGGCGCTGAAGATGGAGCGCTCAGTCATACGTACCTTAGTGTACGGTCAACCGTGAATCTCAACCGATTATGAGGTTGTTTTACTTAATTATTCATTAAATATTATTTAACTAACTATTTAATATTTTATATTTATTAACATTTCTTATAAATCAAGTTGTCATTTAATATTACTTACCTTTTCCATAATATAATAACATAATACAGTAAATCATCATAAATATATTTAAAGCTTATTATCAATCTTATATATCGTATAATTTAATCTTATTTTAATTTAGGATAATTGGATTTGTAGTAGATAAAAAAGTTATATTTGTTTTTAATGTTTTTTTTTATTTATACACCTTTTATTATTATTAATCTTCATCTTCTTCGTCATTTTCTTCTTCCGGTAGGCAAGCGACTTCAGACTCATCCTCTCTCTTTTTTCACTCACAGCTTTGGATAATAAATTAGCCTCTGCATCGCGAAAAGATATTATTGTAAACGATTCTACTTCTTCTTCTTCCTCTTGTAATAGGCTTACAGCCTGTTTTTTCCAACTCAATCATTCATTTCATTCGATGTTGAAATCCAGGACTCTCTCCACCTTTTAGGTGGTCTACCTATTGGTCTTCTAGTTTCCGGTGTTCCATCTCCGGCGATTCTCGCTATCCTATTTTGCGCCATTCTTCCTACGTGCTCATTCCAGACTCTTCTGCGCTTCCGTCCCCATCTTACTATATCCTGCATTCCATGTTCCTCGCGTATTGTTGAATTGCGTATGTGATCTCTTAATGTGTATCCCGATATTCTTCTTAGTACTTTCATTTCGGCAGTTCTTAGAATTGATTTTGTTTTTGTGTTGTCAGCTCTCGTCTCTATTGCGTACGTCATTATCGGTCGAATACAGGTCTTGTAGATTTTTGTTTTTGCGTCCTTACTCATGTATGTGTTGTGCCATATTATATCCGCCAGGCTTCCTGAGATTCTATTTGCCTTGTTTACTTGGTTTCTTACTTCTCTTGTTCTGTCTTGGTTTGCGGATATCTCAACTTCTAAATAATTAAAGGTCATGAGTTGTTCTATTGGTTTGTCATCCACTACTAGTTTGCATCTTAAGGGCACTTTGCTTATTACAATTGACTTAGTTTTATCGATGGATATTTTCATGTTGAATTGCTTGCTTATGGTGTGGAATGCAAATAGAAGTCTTTGGAGATCGTCTTCATTTTCCGAGACTATGACGGCGTCATCAGCGTAACATATTATTGTTATTTCCCCGGTATTCATTCTGTACCATGGTGCCGCTCTTTTGACGTTCTCAATTATTTGGTCCATTACTATGTTAAACAGTAATGGACTCAGAGAGTCCCCCTGTCGTATGCCCGATGCTATCGGTACATCCTTAGTTAGGTTGCCGCTTACTGAGATTTGTGTTGTGGTGTTGGAGTTTAGCTGTACTATGTTAATTAAATTGTTTGGGATGCCTTTAATTCGCATTATTTGCAGAATATCATCCAGTCTCACCCTATCAAAGGCTTTAGTGAGATCTATAAAGCACATAAAAGCCGGCTTAGTAAATTCAATAGATTTCTCTGCTATCTGTCTTACGATGAATATGGCATCTACTGTAGATCTGTTTTTGCGGAAACCTTGCTGTTCTTCTGATATTCTGCAATAGTCATTTATTATACCTTCAAGGATTTTGGTGAATAATTTCATTATTGAATTTAATAAAGTTATTCCTCTATAGTTTTCCGTGATTTTCTTATCACCCTTCTTGAAAATAGGTACTGTTATACTTTTCTTCCAATCTCGGGGTATCTCTTGGTCTTTAATTATTTTGTTAAAGAGTTTTGTTAATTCTTCGTGTAATGCATTTCCACCATATTTAATTAGTTCGTTGGGAATATTGTCAGGTCCTGGGGCTTTTCTCGTTTTTAATTTGGGTAGTTGTTCTGTTGTGATTGATCTGTATTTCTATATAGTGTTTTAAAGTGTTCTTCCCATTCGTGCTCAGAAATTTTTTGGGATGTATATTCGTTTATATCCTGTTTCCTTCTTCTGATCATGTTCCATACCTTCTTTTGTGCCCCATACAAGTCATGTTCCATATCTACTGTGAAACTTCGCCAATATTCGTTTTTGATTTGTCTTATGTCGGCGTTTACTCTGTTTCTTATTTCTTTGTATAGATTGTGTTCTGTTTCTGACTTGTTATTTCTGTATCGGAGGTAAGCCTGTCGTTTCTCTGCTGCCAATGATTTCACCTCAGGAGTATACCAGTGCTTAGCTGACAGCTTAGAATTTGTGTTGACTTCTCTGTATCCCAATGCTTCCTCGGCCGATTTATCTATATTTCCTCTGATTTTTCCCCAGCTTTCTACAACATCATCTGAATCTTTAATAGAGTTGTCTTTGATCTTTTCTGCAAGTCTCTTTTTATACAAGTCTTTGGTTGATTCATCACTTACCGATTCAATGTTTAATTTATTTTTAATATTCGGTGGCTTTTTCTTTTTATGTTGTATTTTAAGTCTTAATTTGCATAGTATAATCTATGATCGGATCCTATTTCTGCAGATGTTAAGCTACGGACGTCTAATACTTGTGTTGGATGTAAAACTTTATTTGATATCACATAATCTATTATTGAATTTTGTCCTCCGGTATTTTGCCAGGTTATTTTGTGTTTCGGCTTATGGGGGAAGAATGTATTATTTATTCTCATGTTGTTGCTTGTGCAGAAATCAATCAAGATTTCGCCATTTTCGTTAATATGGTCTTCGTTGTACTTGTTTTTGATCCCATCTATCACTTCATTGCCTATTCTTGCATTTAGGTCACCCAATATTAGAGTCTTTTCATCCGATGGTATTTTGTAGATTTCCGTTTGCATTGTCTCATAAAAGATGTCTGTTTCTTCTTTTTTCCTGCTGCTATCTGGGGCATATACACTGAGGATATGAATTTTTTCTTAGCTTGTCTTCAATGTGATCCTAAGAATGCGTTCGTTGACGTAGTGGATGTCATCAATATGATCTTCGTATTTCTCTGCTATCAATATCGCAACTCCAGCTATTGCTCTTTTTTGTTTCTCCACTCCACTGTATACTAATATGAATCCAGGTACTTTTAGGGTGCCCTTGCCTTTTCGTTTGGTTTCGGAAATTGCGCATATGTCAATCTTATGATGTTTCATTTCCATGAGTACGTCTTGGTTCTTTGTTTGCCATGACATTATATTCCAGTTATGTTTATTCTTTGATGTTTTTTTGTTCATTGTCCTTTTTCGTCTGTTACCATTAAATCCGTCCTTTTCCGAGGCTGATCGTTGGATCTTTGAGCGATGATTCTTTTTCCATCAGATAGGCTGCTACCCTCATCTGAAAACCCTCCTCTTTTATCCGGGCTTAGGACCGGCAGTGATAGTTAGTGGGCTACTCAATCCACCCACCAACTAACCCAGGCGATTTTACCTTCGTCGTAATTATTATATCAGTTAGATATTTTTGTTGGAGCTTTGTGATGATTGTCTTATCATCGGGTACATACTCTGTAGGGACTTTTTTAAGTTCAGTCAACGTAAATTGCGAATCTTCATGTTCTTCTATATACTTGAAAATTTCTTTCATAGCTTCTGTAACGTTGTCGGCTTGGTAAGTCTTTCTAATTGGAGATGGTACTGGCTTTAAAAAAAATTACTGTAGCAAACCTTATGATATTTTGCTTCGGCAGCAATCAAGTCATGCTCGTAAGAAACACGATCTTTCACTAATTGTCCTAAAACATCTCTTCGTTCCTCAGCTTTTTTGATGATTTTGTCTTTAAACTCGAGAGTACATACTTTACTAATAATGCGCCTGTACTTCGCAGATTTTCTGGCCTCTGCTGCTTCGCCACAAAATAAGCACAGTGTTTTGAAATTAAATACATCATTTCTTTTTTTCCGCGGTACACTTGATGACGTTGAAGGCTCAGTCTCTTCAAGGCGTCGTTTCGCTGCTGCAATTGAATTTTTACTAGCGTACGTTTTTCGACACTCACTATGAACGATCACAGAAGTCAAAGCATTCAAATAGTTTATTTTCCCATCATTTTTCTCAATACTTGCCTCTTTTAAAATCTTTATACCGCGCACAACAGTTACAGGATTTCCTTCAGAAAGTAAATTATTACATATAAAACAAAATCAGTCATGGTAACTCTAAATATTATACGTCCGTCGTTGTCACGATAAACTTTAAAACTAATGAATGATCTTGGTTAGTTGGTAGTAGTGGATAGCAGGTAGTAGTCCGTTGAGAAAGAAACAGGCCTCCTGTATACAAAGAAACATCGGTCCCAAGTTGCTAAAAATAGAAAAGGTCGAGTAGTGGGGTGCGTATTCCCAGGTATGTAATCTTAACAGTAGAACCTGGACTATGAAAAATTATTTTTTATCTCCTGCGCCCTCTATCGTATTTGTATGCAAAAGGTAAGTATAATTACAAGACAACTTGATTTATAAGAAATGTTTATAAATATAAAATATTAAATAGTTAGTTAAGTAATACTTAATGAATAATTAAGTAAAAGAACCTCATAATCGATTGAAATTCACGGTTGACCGTGCACTGAGGTACGTATGACTGAGCGCTCCATCTTCAGCGCCCTCTATCTCAAGAATGGTTCATGGTACAAAAAAAGGTCTGAGACGAAATTTGTAGAGAATTTAGTCCTCTACTTAAAACATAAATACGATGGAGGCAGAGAAAATGAGATATTCCCGAAAAACTGATTTTTGCGACCTTTGACCTTGAACATCTAAGCGCCCTTACACGTAATCAATTGTGAATTTTTGGGACATTGTCTATAATACCAAAATAAAGGTTTGTGCAAAAATTCAGCTTGTTCCGTTAGATTCCGAGGCTGACCCCGTTTTTTGACTAAGATGCCATAACTTTCGATTGTATATCAGCTATTCTTTTTCTTTATATAAATTAAATACTTACGTAAACTGATTTATAGCAACAACAATAGGGAGTCCATACTTGACTCCGTTACTAATATGCTTTATAACATTTGGCAGTCCAGCCTTCAGAAGACTTAAATTTTCTTTTGTATATTCGGAAGCGAGTGGCGAACCAGGTGAGACTTTTGGACCGCCGCCATGCATTTTGAGCGCACGAATTGTGGCTACTAATACGACCGCATTTGGTACAATTCCGGATGTCCGACATTTGATATTAAAAAATTTTTCCATACCTAGAAAAATTTTAAACATTAAAATTTATGTAGTGTTATATAGAATTTGGGAGATTATAGACTTTCGGCCTATAATTTCGTGACAAAACTCATGTTAGTTTTTGAAAAACGAGAACTGAAATTTTAATCGAGCAACATAAGAAAGAATGACAGTATAGCATTGAAATGACTGCTAATAAACCACCTTGTACTTACCAATATCGGATGCAAATCCAGCTTCGGTCACCACAATACCTTTTTCACCAACCAACTTCAAAGCAATCTTATCTGCCAAAATAGAATTAGCACCATGCGCTATATTCGCAAATGGTCCAGCATGTACAAAGACAGGTGAACCTTCCAATGTTTGCATCAAATTAGGCTCCACTGAATCCTTTAATAATACCAGTAAAGCTCCAGTCATGCCTAAATCATCGGCAGTCACTGGGTTACCTTTTATGTCAAAAGCTACCACCATTTTTGATAATCTTTCCTTAAAGTCTCCCAAATTTGTGGCCAATGCCAGTATGGCCATTATTTCACTAGCAACGGTTATCATGAAACTAGTTTCTCTAGTAATACCTTTTTCCGTTGGTGATTCACCGATAGTAATTTTTCTTAGATACCTATCGTTAACGTCGAGAACTGAAAATAAACTAATATATTAACAGAATTCGTAAAACTCCAAAGGTGTAAATGGAAAAGTAAAAAACACCTCTAGTCCACATAACTTGTTTAGGATTAATATTCAGCCTAGCAAATTTAGTTTTCTCTTCATCAGACAAACTATTGGGATCAGTTTTGTTAATTCCAAGTTTTTGTAATCTCCTTAATTGAATATTTGAAAACTTTCTTACGCCCCTAATTTTTGGTACAAGTCGGTTATATAGAACCTGGTCTTTTTGGGTGGCTTCATGGAATATTCTAGCGTCAAGCTGAGCTGCCAAGAGATTATTAGCTGCTGTTATAGCATGAGTATCACCGGTAAGATGTAGATTCATATCCTCCATAGGAATGACTTGCGCGTAACCACCACCAGCCGCACCACCTAAAATATTCATAGCCTCAAATACCTGATAATTTTTTCTACGCAATAATCTATGAACTTACTTTTGCATATTTTTGTTTTTTTTAGTTTCACAAATATGTAAATTATAATTGATTCTGCATATCCTAAATATCCTTCAAGAAGTACGACTTTTTCTTAAGTAACCAAACTCATACCTTTTATTGAAGATATCTAACCTTTAATTCCAAAAGTAGGGCCTTGTGATGGTTGCCTTGTAGTCGCAAAACAATTTATCTTCAGTCTTGTGGATAGAGCCTGTGCCAATCCCATCACGGTACAACTTTTTCCTTCACCAAATGGAGTGGGAGTTATACTAGAATAACGTAAAGGATTTCGTGAAAAAAATATTATTGTCCTTGTTACTCGCATGGAACTAGGTCATTTGGCATGTAATATTCAATAATTTCATACAGGAAATTCATTTTCTCTACTTACGCAGTGACCAAAACATATTTTCCATTTGGATTATCTTTAAGTCGATTGAGGACTGATAAGGACACTTTGGCCTTTTTGCTTCCATATGGTGACACTTCGTTGGGCAATAATCCTATTTCTTCAGCTAATTCCACAATATTCTTTGGCGTTTGTGCTCTTGCTATTTCTATATCACTAAAATTATTATAATTTTATTATTTTTATTTTGTTGCAGAATTTTTGGAACGGAAAATTTGAATCATATCGAATAAGTTAAATTGGGACCTATGCTCATCTAGTATTAGGTCAAATTCAGGGATTAAGTGAAGAAAAAAATAGTAATAACAGTCACATGTATAAACATCGGGAAACATCAATATTTCGTTTATTAGAGAGCCTGAGTCGCTCAACTGATTATTATACTCTCCTCGAATCTTGCATCTGCTTTATAATTGTGCTTGTTTTTGGTAACTCACGGCTGTAAGGGAAGGATGTTTTATATAATATCAGTCCTTCTGCCAAGACTGAGTTGAAATGTGAAGTGTACAAAGACGAAATATCGTAGCATCGGTCGCTTGTTACCGCATCGAAAAGGGTAAATGTACAATTGTCAACCTAGCAACTAATACATTGAATGAATCTGGCAACAGTACGTTCTACTCTGTTTCACCCCAATTCGGACCTAATTCATTATTTACCCACTCCTTTGCACGGATCCAGATTTTACCAGACGTGGAATATAAATATACGGAACAAAAGGTAAAAAAATTGTAGGGAACCCGTAATGTTCTTCTTCTTCTTCTTTCTCAGCCCATTGACGTCCACTCCTGGACATAAGCCTCTCCGATGGTCCTCCACTGGGATCTGTTTCTCGCCTTCTGGAGCCAGTCTTTTCCAGCAAACTGTCTTATATCATCTACCCATCTGCGTTGTGGCCTGCCACGATTTCGGTTCGTTTCTCGCGGTCGCCATTGCAGTAATTTACTCGTCCACCTATCGGGCTATTGTCTAGCTATGTGCCCCGGCCCACTTTAGTCGTGATATGCGTTCAATGACGTCAACTACTTTGGTTCTTGATCTTATTACTTAATTTCGTATTTTATCCCGTAACGAGATTCCTAACATTTGTCTCTCCATAGAGCGTTGAGTGACTCGGAGCCTATTTGCATTTTGTTTGGTTAGTGTTATCGTTTCCATGCTGTAAGTAGCAACAGGTAAGACACATGTGTTATACACTTTCCGTTTAAGGTTGATTCTTGTGTTTCTATCTCTTAATACGTACTGCAACTTTCCAAAGGCAGCTCATGCCAGCCCTATTCTCCTTGTTATTTCTGCCGTTTGATTTTCTTTGCTCAGTTTCATGACGTGACCTAAATTGATGTATCTTGGACATTTCTCTATGATTTCACCCGTAATGTTAATATCCAAAAAATCAGTTTTGTATTATAGAATTACCTTTAAACGGTGAAATCTATCGTTAAAAATAAGCATTTTCAATAAAAATGTTTCCAAAGAAAACTGCAAGTGCCATTTTACAACAAACAAAAACAGAAAAGTTGTAGTTTCAAACAACTTTTTTGAAGAAGTTAAATAATTAGTACTGCGCTTTACTTGTTTTTCTTTTGTGACATTATTTTAAAAATTAATAATACTGGTTACCTAGGTACAGGAGACTTCAGTTGCAATGGCAGTGGTCTTAAATTCCATGATATTTTTGTTGAACTACATTCAGGACTTTTTGTTAACTTGGGTGTGTATCTCTTTAATTTATAGCCCCTGGCATTAATGGTGTGTATAAAACTTAGCCTCATTATGTTCTAGGTCTCCAGCCAACTTACTCCGATTGTTTTTAAGAATCTAAAACATGTTTAGAGGGTAATTCATACTAACACCCATCCACACTTGATAGTCGAAAGAAAAATTGTTATTAGATGGTCTTTATTTTCCTCTAAAGAATGACTCGGTACTTTTATTATTTCTTAATTGACAAAATCACGATTTAACACATATAAACACAAACACATGTATGTAAAATAACCAACTTCCAGTGTAATCAACAGTAACTAGAAATAAAATTGTATTTTACAAAATCTAGCTTATGATATCTTTCTTGCATTAAAGTTAATTGCTTAGAATATTGCATATTACTCTTAATAATGAAAAATACAGTTTTGTAGATACATATATATGATTAATTATTAACAATATGTACTTACTATTCACTATCGTGATACTAGGATAATTTTCATCCCACATTGGTCCTAAAAAACATTCGTCAAGAACTACTTTAGTAGTTTCTTCTAATAAATTTTACCTTTAAATTTTTTAGACTGACGAAGAATGACAGTGACAAGATGGTCTTTCAACAAATCAGCTACAGGTACCGACAAAATTTTCAATTAAGTCAGTGTCGGTGTTTTAAGTTTTTCCTAAAGTAAGTGAAGATTATTATTAAAAACAGAAAAGTTTAAAGAAACTCTCTTAAGCCACATATACACTATCAGACAAAGGTAAAGCAACTCAGTGTTTTGTTGCTTTGAATTAAAAGAATATCTAAGCTTGAGATCCCTAATTTTAATGAAATATTATTCTCACAATATTGATATTTCTCAACATTTTGGTAAACTTGAAACAAAATTTACGGTGACTATTTATAGTTATAAAAATCAATGAAAACAAGTGCGACAAAAATAAAGCAACAAAAATGGTAGAACGCGGGAAATTGCCAATTTCTGAGTATTGGACTAGAAAAATGGCGCTTAAAATTTGTCGGGCAATGTGACTACTCGATTGTTCAAACATTAATTAAACAACTATTAAAAAATCAGCTGATAATAAAAAACTGGTACACGTTATTTTGACACAAAGAAATATGTACACACAACGAAATTAGAAATTAGCCGTTCCGAACAAAGTGCCGCCCCGGGCAAGTACCCCCTCGCCCCCCCCCCCCCAGCGCTACGCCATTACTCCGAAAGGATAGAGAAAAGTGCTAAAATCTGTAGAAGGAAACGTTAACTCATTGATAATGTTATATTTGTATTTATATTTTAGGTTTCAAATTGCTTTTTTCTAACTCGGGCATCGTTGATCAACAATGTATAAATTGTTCTGAAAAGTATTTAAAGTTCGGATAAGTTGTTTATATTTATGTATTATTTTATATTTGCGGTTTGATTAATTTTATGTGTATTATAAAAAATTGTTAATTTTATGAGACTTAAATTGGTTAATTTTAACAAATTTAAATTGATTAAATATCATAATTAAGTTATACATTCTAAAACAACCATGACGTTTTCTTCTTTATTATGATAATTTTTGATCATTTGAGGAAAATCTGTAAATGGTGTAATTTTCGTAAGATTAACATTTCTCTTTAACTCTTTCATGGCAGCAGTGCAGTTATTTGCCATATTATACTCTTTCACAATTTCATGTATAGTTTTCTCATTGATCAGTCTTATGCTCATTCTTTCATCGTTGGAGTACAGGATATTATTCCTCGTACTATTGCGTTCTATGAATTCTGCCTGGATTTCGGAGCTTCTACATAGCTTCAGTTTTTTTCATGTTTAGATTTTTTCTTTATTTTCTTTGTTTTATAGATGTTTATAATGTAATGGACATTATTTGCCTTATACTTTCTGGTAGTTTGCACATTTTTGTTCATTCATGTTATTACATTCCGATATTAAATGTATTTCATCAGGGCCAGCGAAGTGGTTTCGTTGACATGCGTTTGTCTCGTATGTTCAGTTTGGCGAGCTACAATAAAACTTCATTGGCGTTCGCTCGTAATCCACGGAATCACGGTAAAAATAGAGTGTTCAAACAAATATGATGAGGATGTGTATCAAACGGTTAATAAACAAAAAGTCTATTTCGGTAAGAAAATAGTCAGGCATCAATTTGGTTCCACTATATACTGTTTCGTTTTATTTTGTTTTCATTGTGGTATATAAATACAACCCTCGCAATACTTCGTATTTTATCATTTGCTCACCAATTGAACCTGCTAAAAACCGAGCAAAAGCTAACGAAGGCTTTTGACGTATCTCCAATCATGGAGTGGCCTTTGTTGATTCTCCCTTCTTCGGCTTGCTATGTACGCGGCATAAAACAGATTTTTTTATAAACATCGCTAAATCGTGGGAATTCATGCGGTTCCTGATGACTCCCTTTTGGGTGATCCAGATAGTGGAAACATTGGTTCGTAAAAAAAAAAACACAATTCCGTTAAAAAATATATACTAAGTTCCTTTGTTACATAAAATGATGAAAATATATTATTTAATATCAAAAAATAAAACAGATAAAAATGTACAATTATACTACATTAGTGTATAATATTAAAACAGCCCCTCAATCTCTCCAGTTTCAATATTTAGGTCAATATCGTAAATAGCTGGCCTTGTTGGCAATCCAGGAATTTTATTAATCTGAAAAAGAAATGTAACGTAAACATTATAGGCTATTACGTAAAGTGTGATTTTGAATCAGTTATATTGGCTTTTAACTTTTTAATGTTTAGTGCAGGCTTAAACAATCTCTAGTAGAAGAACGTCACGTTCACTTCGCCTATGTCGCAGATTGTTCACTTACCAACAAAGTTATCTTAATGATTTTAAATTGATTTAATGTTTTTCTACTTACCTCCCCAGTCAATGGAATAATAAATCCAGCTCCAATAGAAGCTGAAACATCTTTTACGTCCAAAGTAAAACCAGTCGGGGCACCCTTTACAGCTGGGTTACCACTTAGAGATAACTGCGTCTTTGCCATACATATTGGCAATTTACCATAACCCTAAAATAAACAAAAAACTATTTAGAACAAGAATACTACATTATATATGCGAAAATGTCAATTGTTATTATCAAGGTTCATATACATAAATTAAATACATATGTCTTAAATTTACAAAGCCGACCAAATGCAGCTAAATATATATTAGTGTCATAATGTTTTTTTTTTTTATTTTTGCTGTTTTTTTTTGATCCGAAAGCGGAACGACAAGGAAATATTTATTTATTTATCCACGGTCTTAAGCCCATTATATAATCAGAGAGCTCTCGATCCAGAATGACCAATGCCGATATGGATGTCGAATATCAAAGGCAATTGAGCACATAACAGGAGGATGCCAAGCATTTTCCGCATCGGCGAACAAGGAGAGACATAATTCACCCGCGAAGATCATCCATCAACATTTGGTCGAGAAACTCAAACTGTTGCAGGGAAAAAAAGTGCCATACTATGAATACAGCCTGGAACCTATACTAGAGAACAAGTTCAAGCTATGTTAGGATCGAACTGTCCTCATGGATCATACAGTTGCAGTTAACAGGCCAGACTTCATTTTAGGAGATAAAACAATCACGCGAGCAATACTAATAGAAGTCGCTATCCCTAACAACTTAAGAGATAAGCATAATGAAAAGAGCACCAAATACAGAGACCAAGGTACCTATTCTCGTTCTCGAGAGAACGATCATGTTGACAGAAAATGGGCGTGGATCTCATAGCAGAATACGGCGTCTTAGATGTTTTCACGAGAACCACGACTACTTTCTAGCAAGACGATCGTTCTCTAGAGAAAGAAAATAGGCACCCTAAAGGTACAAATATAGAGAAAGTGGAAAATGAGGAGAATCTGTACCAACCCCATAATTCTAATAACAATCGGAGTAGTACCGAACAGTTTTCTGGTTAATATCAGGTCACACCTATATAAGGCTATGCAAAGACAGTGCTATTTCGGGCTCCTGGAACGGTCTGGAAGTTAATAGGAAATGCCAGGGACCCGACAACACCGAAATAACCCCTATAGAGCTCCATCCTTATGATATCCGAGTATATCTGGGATAAGAAAATGTTCCCCGGAGGGAGTACGAAACCGTTTGCCTACGTCAATGAATTACAATACTAATAAATAACAAGCCTAAACTTAAACATTAAACACTGGAATAGACAATGAAGATCTACATATGTTAACAATCAGAGATCAATTATATATAACAGTACATCAGATACTAGAAAAGCCTGAGTTTCAGCAACCCATCACTCCTAAGACGTCTCAGTTGCGCAATGAATTCAGTTCGACCAGCAAAAAAATCCAGAGCATCGGCATATAGGTACGAGATCTAAAAAAATTGAAGCCCTAGTTGGTTCTGCGTATGTCTACATGAAGAGTTTGCAGACCTTGTGTATCTAGGCTGGACGCGAACCTTAATCCTACCTATAAGGCTCAAACTGGATACATGAGAATTAAGGATATTGTACAAAAGTTTAGGGTCCTTAAAGACTCGCCTATCCTTCAGAGATCCAATGTGCAGTTCGTGTTTTACTTGTTCATAAATAATACATTTTAATTTTTTCACTCTCAGAAGGTAATATTTATTAAAATAAATACCGTAATGTAACTAAATGAACCAATAAAATACAAAATTCTTTTTTTACCTGTTTTTCATATTTCTTTAATTTTTCTTCAGCTACTGGCGTGTAGGACACGTTTCCAGCACCATACATTTCTGTGGCAATTATTTCAATCTTCTTCTTTATAGGTAGATCGAGATCGTATAAAAATTTGAAGTTGCTTGGTTGGTTCACGGCATTGGCAACAGCTGTAGCTAAGTCTACTGCACCGTCACTACCTAAAGCCCAATGTTTGGTTAACACTACATCATAAGCTCCTGCCTTTTTCAATTCATCTTTAACAAGCTGAATCTCAGCTTCTGTGTCACTCCTAAAAAAAGCAAGGTAAACATTAAAAAAAAAGTTACTTCACAACACAGTTAATAAAATCTTTATAAAAAAAATTGAACAACCGAAAAAAAACACAAATTTTTCTGTAGAATTGAAATTTTTGTAGTCTACGCCGAATTAATAACTGAAAAAAATATGATTCACAAATAAAGATTGAGAAATACTTTATTTGTAATTGCTTTCTTACTGTAGCTTGTATGTATCTCGTGTTAGTAGTTATTTGCTTCATTTAGTACTAATTTGACACCGACTAAAAAATTTCAATTTCAGATAAAAATTTATGTTCTTTTTCGCCTTTTAGCGCTTTTCTAGATGTCGGTTAAATTTTTTTGTACAAAATTTTATTTTCCAATTTTTAGTTATGAATTCTTTATATCCATAAATTATTTAAATAAAATACTAATTGAGACGTTTAGTGTTTCCAAGCTCGCAAAAAAGCTTCTATATATCAGTTTTCGATAAAATATCGAGATATGAAATTTTAAAGATGCCATATTGGATCAGCCATATTGAGTTTTTCAAAATTAATTTTAAATTCGTAATATATATCCCCAAAAACCTCCCAATGTAAATTTTGGGCACAATCAAGGTACATTTTTTTATCCGCCATATTGGATTCGCCATATTGAATTTTATAAAAGTTATCTTAGATTCGTTAAGTGCCACCCCGAAGACGCTCCCATATCAATTTTTGAGAAAACCCGACAAAATTAACTTTTTGTCCGTAGTATTATTTATAAGCGTCATCTTGAATTTTACTGAACCAACTGGGACCAAAATGATAGGGAACTACTGCAGGAACTTTCTGAATGTAATGCAAAAAATTTAATTCAAATCGGTGCCGCCGTTTAGGAGTAATCAACGTACATAAATAAAAAAAAAACATAGCGATCGAATTTAGAACCTCTTTCTTTTAGAAATCGTTAAAAAATAAATTAAATTTGGCACTGATAAGAAAAATCCTTTTAAATGTATCATTTGAAAGCATATCTAAAACAAAAATTTAAATTGGGCTTGATACCTTCCTGTTATCATGTTATTTCAATAATACTTACGTATGATGATTTATAGCAACAACAATCGGAATTCCATACTTCTTTCCATTACTAATATGTTTTAAAGCATTTGGTAATCCGGCTCGGAGAAGTTCCAAGTTTTCTTGAGTATATTCGGGAGCAAGTGGAGCACCAGGTGTAACTGGTGGACCACCTCCATGCATCTTAAGAGCACGAATCGTAGCAACTAATACTACTGCATTCGGTATATCTCCAGATGATCTGCATTTAATGTTAAAGAATTTCTCCATGCCTATAATAATCAAGAAATATTAAAATTTAGAGGTAGCGGCATTGTTAAAGAATAGATCAGTTTCAGGGGAGGAGGATACGAAGAATGGAATATCTTACAATACAAAGTAATTCAGTCATATATGAGCAATCATCAAATGTATTCAAGTAGTTCTTTATTCTGAAAATTGGATTACGAATTACAGATGATTATATTATTATATTTAGCTCTCATTACTATTTAGCTCCAAGGTTAATTTTAAAATAACTCCTAGAGAAAAGAGTTCCTATACTTACCAATATCAGATCCAAATCCAGCTTCGGTAACCACAATACCATCTTCACCAACCAACTTTAGAGCAATTTTATCTGCCAAAATAGAATTTGCACCATGCGCAATATTAGCAAATGGACCCGCGTGTACAAAAACGGGTGATCCTTCCAATGTTTGCAACAAAGTTGGTTCCACAGAGTCCTTTAACAATATCATCAAAGCTCCAGTCATCCCCAAATCGTCGGCAGTCACTGGGTTACCTTTTCTGTCGAAAGCGACGACCATTTTTGATAATCGGTCCTTGAAGTCTCCTAAGTCTTTTGATAATGCCAAGATGGCCATTATTTCGCTGGCAACACTGATCACGAAACCTGTCTTTCTAGTAATGCCTTTTTCCGTTGGGGACTGACCAATCGTAATTTCTCTCAAGTATCTATCATTAATATCGACAACTAGAAAAAAATTAATGTGATTGCTTGTCTAGTAATAAATAATAAAATTCAGAAAATACCTCTATTCCATAAAACTTGATCAGGGTCAATATCCAGCCGGGCAAATTTAGTTTTCTCTTCGTCAGTTAAACTGTCGGGATCAGTTTTGGTAATGCCAAGCCTTTGTAACCTCCTTAGTTGGATTTTTGAAAACTTTCTCACACCTTTAATTCTTGGCACAAGACGGTCATATAGAGCTTGATCTTTCTGGGTAGCTTCGTGGAATATTCTTGCATCAAGTTGAGCCGCCAAAAGGTTGTTGGCAGCAGTTATAGCATGAATATCGCCGGTTAAATGAATATTCATATCCTCCATGGGAATAACTTGGGAATAACCACCACCAGCTGCACCTCCTAAGAAAATAAAAATGACCCTATTCATCATACACAATATATATATATATATATATATATATATATATATATATATATATATATATATATATATATATATATATATATATATATATATATATATATATATATATATATATATATCAAATATTGAATATAGAAATTTATAATACAAATATTCTGTATTGATAAAACACTATGTATATGGCCTCTTCTTAAATGTGAGAGAATAAAACAAAATTCAATAAAATTTTTATAAAAAACGGCTAAAATATATATAGTATTCCATATAATAAAATGTTAAAATGCATGTGCTCATATTAGTTATTGTTAATAATATAGAAAAGTACAATATAGAACATGTATCTCGGTAAGTATACAGGTGACACATTTCAGGATAAAAAAAACTAGGTCTCCTCGTTTCACGGCATATCGATTTAAGAAAAATCATGAAAATTGGTCATGTAGATACCAAGCAAACCGATGCTTTACAGCGCGGCGTGATTTGGAACCCACCACCGCCTACTAGCTCTCCCGTTTCAATTCTCGAGCATTTTTAGAAATCTTTAACTCGTTTTTAATAATGAATCCAATGCATACCTCAAAAATAAACTTCATATCGATAAAGTACTTGAAAAAAACAATCGAATGGTTAAAAAATGTTCCCTACAAGCTTTCACTTTGAAGTGGCATATCTCCGGAGCTACTAATCGGATCGGAACGATTTTTTTTTTCAAAAGAAATGTAATTCCGAGCCCTTTTAGCCTATATATTTGTTTATAAAATTGGATAAAAAACAACCAAGATATTCAATTTGTTTATAACCAAAAAAATGGACTTTTCTCAAAATCCCTAGGCACTCATTATTGAGCTAATAACTAATTTACGTAAAAAATCAGGACTTTCGAGGAATCATTATTTAATATATTGTTACGAATAACTAGAAGTAACTTATTGATACGCCCCCGTATATACAAATATTCCGACGCGATGAGTCATCTTCATTATAATGTGCCGAAAGGAATAGTGTATCAATGACTCATATTTCTAGATAGATCTCAAGTTTTATGCTCTAGATTTATATAGGAATTTCCATAAGTATATGATTAGTATAGTAGAGTTAGTCGTAGAGTTGTATAGTTAAGAGTTGTTTAGTGGTATTTGAATAGTGAAGATTAAGTAGTAGTAATAAGAGAGTCGTGATAATATATGCATTGGAAGTATTGGTAAAAGTCGTTGTGTTTTATTCTGCGAACCCTGTGAGCGATTTTAAAGAGAAAAAACAGTTACAACTAGTTTCAAAAGTGAAGATTATACCCGGGTGTCCAGAAGATTCTATTGGAAACCAGAGAAGATAGAGAAAAACGAATTGCAATCTTAGATTTGTTATCAAGTAAGAAGATAAGACTATCTCCTATAAAGTTCTAGAACGTTCTGTTTTTAAACTCAAACAGATATCGAAAAACAGATTTCACCATCGGATTTATCATTAATAAACAAGCTTAGAATCGATTTTTCGACAAATTTCTAGAACTTTCTATTTGGAAATTACAAGAGATTGCGAAAAATGGTCTCCACCATCGGATTTGTTATTAAGAAAGAACTCCAAAACCGAATTTTCGACAAAGTTCTAGAACATTCTATTTGAAAACTAGGAGAGATAGCGAAAAACGGACCTCCCTATTGAATCTGTCATTAAGAAAGAAACCTAGAACCGAAATGGAGCAAGCAAATAAAACATTGGCTGATTTTATGGAAAGTATTGAACAATGTCGCCTTAAAGACAAACAAGAAGAAAAAGAACGTCGTCAAAAAGAAGAACGACGTCTAAAGGAGAAACAAGAAGAACATAGCCAAAAAGAAGAACAACGACGCCTAAAAGAAAAACAGGAGAAAGAAGCAAGTCGCCAAAAAGAAAAACAAGAAGAAAAATGTCGTGTTAAAAGTGAAGATAAACTTTACAAATGGATACGAGAAGTCATTGTAAAAGAACCGCAAAAATTTGCTCAAATTGTACAAGTACAAACGCAAAAGTTTAAGAAAGAAATAGGCGAAGTGCGACAAGAAGTGAAAGAAATCGTAGACGAGATAAAAGTAAAAGTAGCTCAAGAAGTAAATAGTATAGAATCAACTCTGCGACAAGATATAGGAAAAGTGCGACCAAACATTGCAGAAGTGCGACAACAAATGAAAGAAGTCATAAACGGGATAGAATCTAAAATGAAAAGCCTTCAGATAGAAATCAGTAAAATAAAGAAGCAAGGCCCTTCTGAAAAAGTAATAACCACCGGACAGAACGTTAAACCTCCAACTTACGACGGTCAAATATCTTGGATAATGTACAAACGACAATTTGAAGCTGCTGGTACGGCACATAACTGGAATTACGAAGAGATGGCTACTGCATTAGTAATCGCACTCCGTGGACAAGCACTGGAGTTGTTGCAAACCAATCTTACATCTCAACAGAAAGACTATGGAATCTTTAGATTTGGGGATCAACATCGGCGCCAGTTATATCAGTCCCAGCGAAAATCAAGACGTCAAATAAACGAAAAAAGTTTACAAGAATATGAAACAGGAATTACGGAAGAATTCCGAGAAGAGCTTACAATCCAGTATTTTATTGACGGAATCAGGGATCAGGAAATACAGCTTGTGTTGCGTATAAGCAAGTTTAATTATTGTAGTGAAGCACTGGACAGGGCTTTGGAAATAGAGGCAGCTAAAAATGTGTCAATACTAAAAATAAGAACTGTTACCATATAGAAAAACAAGGACTTATTTAAATATTATTATTTTTGTGGCTAAATAATGATTCGTTTACAAATTAAATAACATTAAACTGTCACGTAATAGTAGTAGGAAGAAAATTTTTGGATCTTGAAAACGTTAATTTTGCAGGAAAACAATAACATAGTCCTAGAGCCCAGTGGATTTTCGTTGCTCATGAAGAGACAACTCCACCAAAGTTTTTTATATGTGCTTTGACATGAACATCGGGAGTGGATTCCCGAAAAATGGCCAGGTAATTTGTTATAAACAAAAAATTATTGATTATTAAAAAAAAAATTGTGTTTTCCTCGGTCGACTCTAAACAAAAAGTGTCTCTTGTGACTTTTCTGTCCGACGATTAGTTTTTGAGTTAAAAATTATTACACTTTTGCAATGGCATATCTTGCCACTTTTCAACACGAATAACTTTTTATTAAATAACCACCAGCTGGGATTGCAATGCGAAAATATTATGTTTTTATTGCTTTTTAACGCCATGAGTAAACAGCTTTTCATCAATTATAACGTATGCGCCGCTGTATATGAAAGGAAATGGAAGTCTACTTACAGGCGTTCACTTAGTGCACATGATCCATTATAAACACATTTTAATATATATATATATATATATATATATATATATATATATATATATATATATATATATATATATATATATATATATATATATATATATATATATGTATATATATATATATATATATATATATATATATATATATATATATATATATATATATATATATATATATATAGTATAGGAATTAATTTTTCTTGAACCATTAAATATATTTTTAGTTGGTTATTTTCTTGGGAATATGGTTCATTTTATATTGAAACTACATATATAAAGTAGTCATACTTATTGTATATATATATATATATATATATATATATATATATATATATATATATATATATATATATATTTATTTATTTTTCAGGACGTTTCGATTCTTTCGAATCTTTTCCAACTGACAGTTTCGGCGAATGCAAAAATGTACATTTTTAATATTATTATATATGGAATAGGAGGTTAAAAACTTACCATTAAGAACAGAGATTTTTGTTTTAAACAAAAATTAATTACATCATAAACCAATTATAATCACTCACTCTTTTGTGTATTCACTTTTCAAAAGTATTTTTACAGTTAGAAGAATGGACACTACATTTTTAACCCTATAACTGCCTTGACTTGACTGAATGTGGAACCCAGATGGTGTATGTTTTAAGTACTTTAAGTGGCGTAAAAAGTTTGGGT